>CM021323.1:7797875-7832616 GCA_010645155.1 Tigriopus japonicus
TAATGAATAACAATTCCTTTATCAAAAAATGTAATGAATTGCAATTACTTTATCAAAAAATGTAATTAATTACAATTGCAATTACATGTCAATTACATGACAATTACATGCCAATTCCAATTCTTCCGTCTCTTTCACCCATTTGCCTTTTCCAAACGATGAAAAATAAACAGATCTGCCATCTTCCCTGGTCTTTGGACCATGTCGAAATGAAGATGTGAGAGGGCAAAAACTTTCACCTTTTGGGTCCGGCTGTTTTTGCGTTTCACATTTGACATGTCCATTACCCATGTTTTTGAACTTTCAAAACTACGTGTATATTTGTGGATAATGTGATTTTCAGCAATTTTTTTGTACATCTTTGTATTTAACCAACCTTCCAATTGGTATCAGAATGAGCTTTAATGCTGATCTTTAATCGAATCGAAAGTTCTCTTCGAAAAGAGGAGAAGACTTGTTCCGTTGACCTAAAAGTAGAAATGGGACCAAAAAGGTGATGAGCCTGCTCCCGGATTAAATGGGTCCGTTCTGAGGTCGGCTCGTTGTGAGTCGGATTCAAAAACGTAGACACCTACTCTGACTTTCTGGGCAAAAAAATAGGTTTAAAATCATCTCTCTCATTTTTCTAAGAAAAATTTCTTATTTGGAGAAGAGCATATTTTTATTTCCTTATATCTATTCCTTTAATTGAATTGTGGGTGTTAGGATCGGAGGGTAGAGCCTCGCCCGGCCAGCCAAGCTCAGTCCACATATTTCCGATGATCAATTTCAAATTCAATTTCAAATTCAATTTCAAATTCACGTCTACAAGTTGCCATGAGAAAGATCCGGGAAGGTTAATCGAACCCCGGACCTCTCTCTCATTGTAGGAATTCGCGTTAACTACGCCAACTCATTCTCCTCCTTTACCACTCATATTTCGGTCATTCTACGCCTTTGTTATAATATTTCCGTACTTCCATTCTTTAGGAAATTTCAAATCTAATTTTTGTAGAAGAAATGAGATTTGTACCCGGCTCGGGATTTGGTCACCTCCTATCCACGTAAGCAGGGTGACCATATTGACAATAAGGCTGCAAATCAAGCCGGTTGCGCGTTATCTTTAGTTTTGGTCTTCTTTTTGGAAATGAGCTATTTCATTTTTTGAGTGGACTTATCCGGAACAAAACCTGGCACCCTTTTTATTAGGCGTGTTATTATGACAATTAAGAAAGAAGTCCAATCTCGTTTACACGTGTAGTGACCGTTTCAGGCGAATAGTTATCCGAGTTCACTAAAAATGATGCCCAAACTGTCGTACCCTGTGTGGCCTTTTTTCCGAGTTGCGCCAACTGCTCCACGGAACGGACACGCGAGCGGTGGTCACCCTGCGTTAGATCAGCAGCAGAGTTGGTCTGTCTGTCTGTCTGTCTGTCTGTCTTTAGGTCTGATACTCCGATACTCTGACTGCCTGATTGCCCCCGTGATTCAGATTTCCCCGTGTTCGTCCGGTTGTTCGGCTCCCGACTTGTCATTGAGGATTGGATCCACGCCCGCAGGCTATCCATCTCTCTATCTCTCTATTGATTGCACGTCTCAAACGAAGGAAGTGAAGCGAACGAGGGGCCTATGAACGAAGGGCGGGCTCTCGCAGCTGGACGGAAAACGGGGCGGTTCCCGACTACTGGGCTTTCTCGATCAGCCTTTCCGGCGGGCGGCGGTTGGTTCGGGCTTTTGAGCCTTCCTCCGACCGTGTGTCCTCGATCGATGCGTGGTGAATGCCAAGGCGAGGCCGCCAAGGCGGCGAGGTTCCACCCAGCGGCCACTTATTGACTGACTGACTGAGTGAGTGAAGCTCGCGTCCCCCCACCCGCCCGGGTTCAGCATTGAGACGGACAGACGGGACTCCAAGAGCGGGGAATCTCTCCTTGGTGCGGGGTCGGCAGTTTTGGAGCGCTATTTCTATCATTGTCGCCCGCTGGCAGCGGGCAGTCAACGGCTCCGGAGGCTCTGGAACCTTGTTAGGCCATTGCTAGACTCCGGTGCGGCTGCGGCTAGGCCTAAAAGTAGTGCGATGGCGTCGGACGGGCCCGCTGAACTAGCGCCGGGGGCGCCCTTGTCGCGCACGGGGTCGTCATCGTCGTCTTCGTCGTCGTCCTCGGGTGAAGAGGAAGATCTCGAGTACTATTATTATAGCTACAACGAAGACCTCGAGGACCCGTCACAGGGTCAACTCAACAATAATGAAGATCCCGAATACTTTCAATTTGATTGCTTGACCCGCGCGCAAACCGAAGAATGGCTGCATAGTCTCATTCAAGCCTTGGCTCAAAAGGCTCAGGTAAGTCGGACAATGGGCCCCAACTTTGGCCAGAGCTGAATGCTAATCCGCGGGGTTCCGATGTTTCAGGTCAGTTTTCATCTAGCTCAATTAACCTTGCAACAATCGCAATGGTTTGAGGCCAAGGCCTGGGAGAACCTACCCCGTTACCGCCTCCTCGTCTCGCCCCTGACCAACCCGCCCTCGCCCGCGCATCCGCTGGGCTCGCCCTTGAGCGGACCTCCATGGCCCGTGGCCGCCGCGGACCCGGCTTCCCCCCGGGGCCACGTCGCTTCGGGTGCCACTGAATCCGCCCCTCCGACTTGGTATTGCCAAGTGTGCGCCACGGAACAGAATCCGGCGCGGTTCTCTTCGCTTCAATGCGGCCACTCATTCTGCGCCGCTTGTTGGGAGACTTATTTCGAGTGCCAAATGGATCAAGGGTTAGCTTTGAGTGAGTTGGGACCAACCGAAAAGTAGTCGTTGCGGGATTGAAGCGACGATGGTAAAACTAATCTCGATGTCTCCCCGTCTGTTCCCAGCCGTCTCTTGTATGTCCAATCAATGCCACTTGCTGGCCCCGCAGGAGTTTGTGATGCGTCATGTGCGCAAGCCCCATATCCAGGGCAAATATCGGGACGTCATGTTCCATGAAAATGTCAGAAGCCATCCGCAACTCCGGTTTTGTCCAGGTTTGAATTGCTCAATCCTTATCCGGTGTGTCAAACCTCAAGCCAAACGGTGCACTTGCTCGCTCTGTAAAACCGTATTTTGGTGAGTGGTCCTCACGTCATCCACACAAGTCGTGTCTTTACATTCACTTAAGAAGTTCATCTTTTTCCAGCTTCATTTGTGGCAGCTATTACCATGCCCCGACCAATTGTGAGACCATTCGACGATGGCTGACCAAATGTGCGGATGATAGCGAAACGGCCAATTACATTTCCGCCCACACGAAAGACGTAAGATGGACAAACAATCGCATTAATTCAATTCTTCCCATAAGGGAGGGGAGAGGAGGCTAGTGCCTGTTAGCATAATCTTCCAAAACTTTCGTATCTCTTGCAAGGTATCCGTACTCATGTTGTTGCTATCATGGTATCTTTTTTATTTATTTGCAGTGCCCAAATTGTAATATTTGTATTGAAAAAAATGGGGGATGCAATCATATGCAATGCTACAACTGCAAGCACGATTTCTGTTGGATGTGCCTTGGCGATTGGCGGAATCATGGCTCTGAATACTACGAATGCTCGCGATACAAGGAGAACCCCAATATTGCCCACGAATCAGCTCACGCTCAAGCTCGAGAGGCTTTGAAGAAATATCTCCATTACTTTGAGCGCGTAAGTGTCCTTTTTTTTAAGGAATACGAGTGTCAATGGAACAGGGTGTGTGTAAATGAACGTGATGATTTGCCTTTTTGGCGGTTTCTGCCATGCGAAACGATTGACCTATCTGTCTTTTCAGTGGGAAAACCATTCAAAAAGCATCAAATTAGAGGCACAAACCACTGAGAAGATCAAGAACCGCATCAACGATAAAGTCATGGGTGGATCGGGCACTTGGATCGATTGGCAGTACTTACTGGATGCCGCAGCCTTGTTAGCCAAATGTCGATATACTCTTCAATATACGTACCCTTATGCCTACTACATGGAGCCTTGTCCTCGGAAAGAGCTCTTTGAATACCAGCAAGCACAACTAGAGGCCGAGATCGAGAATCTGAGCTGGAAAATCGAGCACGCCGAAAGTACCGATCGAGGCGATCTGGAAAATCAAATTGACATCGCCGAGAAGCGCAGGTCCAGTTTGTTGAAGGATTTTTTAGCCACTTGATCTCATTCTTATCATGAACCTCAATCAATGTTCCACACCAAGACTACGATCATGTTGAAAAGAAAGAAAAAAACCGGCTCAACGTCGAAACGAGCGTGAATAAATCAACGTTACATTTAGTACAAAAACATACATCATCTAGGGCACCAAGTGGATGCCCCTTGCGTAAATCATTGTTTTCCGTGTCAGTTAGAAATGCTCCTTTGGCAAATTTATCGTTCCGTGAGGTCCTTCTTTCGCGTCTCGTTTTGTTACGAGTGCTGTCTGATTTTGTCATGACAAGCAACATCGGGGGAGGAGAGGAACAAGGAAGCCTTACATTTCGAAAGCAAGCGCAACGTTTGAAGTCCCTAAGTTGAGGCCATTTCATTGAGATTGCCACTAGAGCAAGTAACGGGGAGTTCGTTCTAAAGGCGAGTTTTACGATGAAAAGTAACTTCATACCTTGCAGTCTCGGGCTAATACTCATCCTTCATCTTGATTTGGGTAAGCTTGTTAGGGCAAGCAAAACAACAGATTAGTGTAACTGCTCAAAAGTTATGATCAGTTTTTGACGCAATTCTCTCTCCTCATGCCTGTTTTGGCACATTTTGTTCGTGAGTTGCACTTTGATGAGAAATTTCGAACCAACCCGACCATTTCTTTAGTGTGGGGATCCATTGATTGTTTCACTTGCTCCTCTCGAAACGGATCGAATCCTCATTGTGATGACCCAATGTCTCCGGCCTTCATTCCATTGGACAAACGATGCGTGGTGCCCAAAGAAAATCACGTTGGGATGTTCCCAGGCAACTTTTGCATCAAGCTTACCGGAACGTCATGTAAGTGACCATTGTGAGGAGAACGGCTAAGGTCACTATTTTACATTGTAGATTCTCCTTCAGACGCCACCAAAGAGACTCTGGTAGTTCGGACATGCTCTTTAGAGGATATGAATTCGCAATGTGGAACGCTCAAATTCCAAGAAGATGTGTTAAAAGGATGTTTGCTCACTTGCAATTTCGATGGGTGCAACCGAGGCCCAAATTTGGTTATGAATACATTTGTGGGCGTAGTGGCGCCGATTCTCGCGACCGGGATTATGTCCCTATTTGATCTCTGAATCAACGCACCACCCAATGAGTGCCAATAAAAGCATGAATGTGTACAGCGAGTTTCTTTATTGGTTGTTCTATTGATCATCATGGTCATATATATAAACTTCAATAAAGTCACACCAGAAAACCTTCTGATACATCGATGCCTGTCCGCATGGATTGAATACTGCTCATAATCTTCTTCTGGTGGCCCACCAAGGTGATCCCCAAATTGACAATATCTTGCAGAGTTAGTTGAGCTACTTGGGACATTTCCGTGACATTAAAATTATGAAAATTGGTAGAATATCGAGTCATCTTGAGAGATTCCAGCCACTCGTCAATACTGGCGAATGTCCGAGGATTCGCTGTGAGAGCATGGTAATGGTTGAGAGGTGAGGTGGATGAGGAAGACAATTTGGTGAGCGTTTCGGGCGAACAGATCAATTTGTCGAGCGTCTTCACGATCGAGCTGAAACTGGGACGATGAGAGCGGTCTTTTTGCCACGAGTCCAACATGAGTTGATGAATGGCTTCGGGACAGTCCATGGGCGCGGGCAAGCGGTAGCCTCTCTCGATGGCCTTGATCACATCTTGATTCGACCACGTCCAGTAAGGGCGTTCTCCGTATGACATTACTTCCCACATGACGATGCCGAAGCTCCACACGTCCGACGAGGACGTGAATTTCCGGAAGGCTATGGCCTCAGGGGCGGTCCATCGTACGGGGATTTTTCCGCCCCTCGTGGTGTAGGCTCCATCAAAGTTATCTTCGACCAGCTCGCGACTGAGACCGAAATCCGCGATCTTGCACACCAGCTGGGAGTTGACTAAGACGTTCCGCGCGGCAAGATCTCGGTGAACGTAGTTCATTTCGGCAAGGTATTGCATTCCGTAGGCGATCCCACGCATCATGCCCACAAGCTGCATCACCTAGAATTGATCGATCAAAATTAAGTCAGATGAAAGGTGACGAGTCTTGTAGGTGGGTGGGTTGAACCCAGAGTACACACGCATATTGGCTGGCACATGGTTGAAGCAAATGTTACTACTGGGCCCTTACCTGGAACTTGCCATCGTTGGCGCGGAGAAACGTGTCTAAGGAGCCGTTCTCCATGTACTCGGTGATTATCATAATGGGGTTGGCTTTGGTGACCACCCCTTGAAGAAATATGACATTGGGGTGCTCAAACTGGCCCATGATGCTCGCTTCAGCAAGAAAGTCCATTTTGGCCTTTTCCGCACCACCTGGTTTGAGCGTCTTGATAGCCACTAGCAAATCCGTGCGGTCGGGAATACTAAGGCGACCTCGACACACATCGCCAAACTCGCCTCCCCCAATGATGGCCTCAATTGTGATGAACTTGGAGTCAATCTCCTTGGCAAATTGTTGCACGGCTTTGTTCGGATCTTCGTACGTGTGGGGATCAATGTAGGTTTTGTTGTGTGAAAAAGGATTGTAGTCCAACGCTAATTGCGTTTGAACGATCGGAAAAGACTCGGTCACAAACCCGTTGTCCACACCGTGATACTTTAACGTGTCCGAGTCCTTTTTTCCGGATCCCGACACTTTCAGTTGGCGACGACAGAATCCAATGGACACCACGAGCAAGATCGTAAATATTAGGATCACACTGAGAATAATCACAGTCATCTCGGACTTTGAGAATGATTCCGATTTCTCCGACACGAGAATCGAGTTGGCGCCTCCGGAAGCGCCGTCCGTGGTGATGCTCATGGCCGGACTAAAATCACCCCAACCTTTGGCAGTTTGGGCCCGGATTTGGAACTTGTACGTAACGTGATCAATCAAGTCTCCGATCTCGGCTTGGTCGCGCTTTGTGATGAGCGACAGTGTCTCATTGTCACTGCCATCCGCCCGGGAATATCGAATCTCATAGACCTCATCGTCCAGCGAACTCGCCGAGGGCGGAGCCTCCCAACTAAGTAACAATTTATTGGGCTCTTGCCGCAATACACGAATGTTCTGCACCATGGACTCGCTGCCACTTTGGCCCAAGACCACGTTGAGTGACGCTGAGCTCAGACTCGTGTTAGTCAAATCGGACACGCCGTTCAACGCCCGAATCGTGAATGTGTACGATTGACCGGGTTGAAGCCCGTAGACTAAAACACTGGTCTGAGCTATCGGGAAGCGATTGGGTTGGAACGAAGGTGGCGGGCGACCGCCTTCCCCGCAATTGGTGCACCGCACTTCGTAGCTGGTGTCGGTACGAGCGCCCTCATCGGCCGGCGGTTGCCACTCAAGTTGAACGGAGCCGTTAGCGAACGTGTGATAAGTGGCTCCTTGTGGCGCTTGCGGCGGACGGGTGCAAGGGCGTTTTTCGCCGTCATCGCGCGCGCGATAAAAGCCGTCGTTGCAACGGCACTCCACCGAGGCCTCGTACAGCGATCGACTGTGAGCCGGACACAATTCACAACGGGCTTGGCCCGGTTGGGGTTTGTAGTAGCCGATGCGGCAGGGGGTACACTGATTTTCGTCCTCGCCCGCGGGTTCGTGACCGGCCATACACTCGCAAGCCCCCGTGTGAAAATTCCATGAGCCGTCGGCCTTGCATAAATTGTGCGGCACTTGCCGGGCCACGGCATTGTCCACGCATCGCCCCGGCACCTTCTGAATCGAGCTGAGCTGAGATCCCGTGGCCGTTTCCGGATAATGGGCGAACCCTACGGTAACTTCCGGACACTTGAGGTAGTAGACTTTGACGGCCAAGAGCGACAGACACGCGCCCTGATCGCGGAAGGCAAAGTAAATACCCTTCTTGTGGACCTCGACGGATCGCGTCTCCGTGTTGATGATGACTTCGTTGCTGTTGGTGAATCGGCCTTCATCGGCGGCGATGACGTCAATCTGCTTGTAGCTCTCGGGCTCCCAAGGGGGGGGCTCGCGGGTGGCGGCGTCAAACTCGTAATAGAGCAGCGAGAAGGTCTCTTTGCACTGGAGGGCGGTGCCGGGGAAAAGGTCGCAATTGCGGAGGGAGAACTTGACCTCAATGTAGATGCGTTGGGCGTCGTGGCGCGTGATGAAGGGCGTCCACAGCCAGTTGTTGACGTTGGAGTAGCCCACGTCGCACACCACGTACGAGCGCCAGTTGATGCCCTTCTCGAAGTTGGTGAACGACTCTTCGACCCATCCGGGCGTGGGCGAGTTCGGACCGTACGGGTAGCGTGTCCAGTCCAGCATGGCCTCCTTGGTCGTGTCCAGCAGCACGTGCTGGTCGCCCCGGGCTAGACCCACCACGCCCACCCACACGAACACCCATCGCAGCAGGCGCCACCCTCTCATGGCTGCTCAATTCGCTGGAGCGATTGCCCGTCGGAATGGGCCGGCTCACATCACCCAAACCCGTGTCGTTTCCGGGAGTCTGGCTCTTCTTCTTCGTTTTACGATTCCGCTTCGATTGGCCCGCTTAGAATAGATAGTGCGGCGTTAGTCAGTGAGTTAGTTGGCTGAGCTGCGGTTTACGTTCAGAGGGTGGCTGATCCACCCATCCAAGCACGATTTCGCACCCTCCATCGTCGCTCACTTCTCCTTCTTCTTCTTTAACAACAACAACAACAGCACCCGTAGATGAGTGAGGGCGACATGGGCGTCCTGGCTGGTTGGATCTGAAGGGCGAACTGGATCCAGGCCTGTTGGCGCTCTTGAGCCGGACACAGAAGCGACCGCACTGGCCCGGCGATCTTGGGCTCGTTCTTTCTCGTCTGGTGTTGACGCCAGGGGCGAGCGAACAGCCAGACAGACAGCCCCCTCCGCCTTGTTGGCCAAGACAACGCAGTGCCACTGGCCATGGCCTGACCTACTGACACCGGGAACCTCTCATCACGGGACGGGAACTTCAGCTGACGCGTAGCCCAAGAAGGCCTTTAAACTTAGGGCTGAAAACTTAAGAAGGCTTTGCAGTGAATTTGAACGAAATGGCCGATAGACGATAGAAAAAGGTGTTCGATAACAAACATCACTTCAGAACAAAGTTGCAGCATGAGATAGCGCTCCTTTTCCTGCCATTAATTTTTAAAACGATGATTTCCGTTCTCAGGAGTCAGTCGAAACTGAGCCGCTTCGGACCAATGTCTCGCACAAAACTGACAATGGATCTCAATACTTCAATCCATTCAAAATAGTTCAAGATTCTGCTATGATTATAGGGGGAGCTGCTCTCTTGAGTCGAGAGTGAGCATAATGTACTTCTCAGAGGGAGTCACCTGAAATGCGAGTAAAAAAAAGCGAGTTTTCAGACAACGGGTTCAATCATACACAGATCAAGTTTCATGAAAATTGAGCGTGTTTTTGGAAAACTGTGGCCCCGTTATTAGCAAAGAAACTTACGGCCCTAGTATTCACACTCTTCTCCATAAAAACATCAGTTTCAATCAACATTTTATCGTCTGAATTGCTTGAAATCCATTAGATGCCAAATATCAACATTTTGACAGGCCAAACTGAGAGGAAGCACAAGATTGAACAAATCATTCATCAACTTATAGTTAAGATGTTGATGATTCCCTCTGAATGATTATTTATGCAAAATGAAGTAATCACCTGCATGGAGTACTATATTTTTCACTTTGATTGTGTTGTTAGTTACTTATAATCTGGAACAGTTGGTATTTCAGGATAACTTGAATAGGGTTGATAATGAGTGGTGAACGTGATTTACCCAAAAGTGGTGTGTATTTAATTATCTCTGAGAGTCTAGATCTCCAGAATGATGTCTAGGCAATTCATCCACTGATTTAGTATAAAATATTGAATATTGAGTCTATAACACTTCCCTATCGTTAGCTCCCTCGGGCCTCTTTGGGCTCTCAAAAACAACAACAAACAGCTGACGTCGCATCCTCTTCTGCAAGTATATCCCGGTATATCCATGCTTGGATGAAACCAGGCTCAGAAAATTGACCAGTGCTGCCAGTCTTTCAAATTTCGAAATACTCGGATTCTGCCTAAAACTGAAATTTTAAGGAGATTCTTTAGACCTTTTTTAATTTAAAATTTTCATATGTATGCGTGCACGTGATGAGATTATCAACCAAAAGTTGAACACGCAGAAGTACAGAGTGCTCTTGCTTAAGAGCACAGGGAAAACTAACACTTGCATTTTTTTCAATTTTTAAAATGTCACGGACAATTTTGACGCTGAAATACACCTAATAATAACAAGAATGACTAATGTCCCTCAAAACTGTCCTTTTGATCCAAGTCAAGAATAAAATGGAAAAATCAACCAAGAAGGAAAAAACACATATGCGTAGATATTTTATTGTTTACAAGTACAGGGCAGAATTTTTTGTTGTGTAGCAGAAATTCTTGACATTTGACTAATGAACCTCATTTAACAACCTAGTGTCAGCTGATGTTTGACGGACGTGATCGTCAGCTGACCTTAAGGCACAATTGTATGACATGTTGTATATTCAAAGTTGGGGACAAAATTTGAAGTCACCGATACAATTTACCCATTGGCTCATAAGGAGGTATTGGTAAGAGGTTGCAAAGTTGTACATCTGTGACACCAAAGTTCGTCTCGAAATGCGATATAAAATGGCACTTTTCCCCCTTGCAACGTTCAGAACTTTTGCTCCAGAGCAAAAAAAAACATTGGGCTTTTTCACGGTAACCTCGCAAATCGGCTTCAAAGGTTCAATTTTGAAGTTACACTAACATCATCTACCTTTCAAAGGGGTCATTTTGTGAAAAGAAGGTTTTTTAAAGCACAATTTTGGCATGTTTTTGTACATACTTTACATAAGTTATGCTTGTCTAAGGTCTGCAGATGGTTAGACTAACATTATGTTTAACTTTGATTGTTGGAGAAGCTAATGGACATACAGAATTTCAAAAGCTGTGAGTTTTTGCTCCATTCAATGTACTATTTCAAAAATGGGAGTCCAGGAATGTTTGATGTAGAACTTTAATTCAATTGATCTAGAAATTAGAGATCAATGTCTTAATAAACAATGATAAACTTCTACAAGGGCTGTCAACAAAAAATATTAGTTAAATCTAGTTTCCCCCTTTACACCCTCAAAATACTAAAAATGATAATAGTGGGTGAAGCATAGTGTAGACTGCGTAGTGCGGAATGTGTCGGTTTGTCGTGCAGTTGGCTGGGGTTTGATGGGTTTGATCCATGTTGACTCCCACTCTCCAAATTCAACTCTTTGGAGTCAAAATTTAGCGTTGGACTGTTGGACTTGCAACAGGTGACTTTCAACAATGCCAGACGGATGCTTCATGAGCCTTTGGGAAGAGGCAGCATGTTCATATTTTCTTAGAAAGCCCATTATATCCTGCCCTTCATTGTTAAACGCTTTTGTAATTTTTTGATGTTTTTTTCACAACCATCTTCGTCTTTTTCTCAAATGACTCACTCAGTGCCATATTCTTTCTTATACATACATTTTTTACATTGAAACTTGTATTTCAAATGCCTTTTCAAATTTTGTAAACCTGCCAACCAAACAACCAATCCTGTTGAATTCTGATGGCAAAATTTAGTGCCTTGCAATGTTACCTGTCAACTTTTTACAGAACATTAATTCAAACAGGATTTCCTTGATGAGTTAAACAAAATAATTATTTGTTTGTTAAAATTGCTTGATTTTGCGCGCATAAACAACATACACGATTTCTGCACTATTTTCACACACAAATGTTAAATTCATCATTGTTAGTAGAGGGCATCGATTTCATCGAAAAATTTCTGACAGTATTCTTTTGTTTTTCGCACTCAACTGAGCTGATTGTTTTATTCATGATACTTGTTTTGACATTAGCTCGAGTGGTTTTCTAATTCCAAAGTGGCAAGTCCGTTCTCTCTCTCCTTTCTGGTACAGTTTTGGCACTTTTGGGAGAAATCCAGTTCAACACAACCTGGCCGATAACGCATGGGCACGGCTAGTCCAGTCCTGATTTTGAAAATATTTTCGTCGGCATTCCTTGATCTTTATCCTCAGAAATGAAATACTTTCTACAATTAGAAACTTAAAGATCTTTCAAAAAAGAGCTTTGTGAAAAAGCATTGAAAAAAAGACAAAACGAAACCAAAGATAATTAGACAAATTATTAGCGACAAATTAGACAAACTATTACTAGCACTCCACATGGGCCCAGTGGCTAATATAGCTAAAGGATGTTAGTACCTATGGATAATAGATTACTAAGCATTCTAACCTATGGGAAATAGGAATTCTCCTACACATATGGGTTGGTTATCTCTAGTTGACTGACTCACCCAAAGAGGAAGTTTTGTTCACTGTGCCACATAGATATGTATAAATGATGATGGCTGTATGAGATAATCCTTGCTAACCAAAGATATAGAATCAACCTCATCAACATTCCTCTGAAAGCTTCCAAGACATCAAGGTTGCAACACTCTCTACAAAAAAAAACGTGTGAAGGGTTTCCTTTCATTCAAGTGAATGTCTGGGCTGGCCTCAATGACCAATACCATTTTCCACAGCAATCTTTAATGTGGAGTCCATCACTTATTTGTTATATGTATTTGTATCTTTTCAAGAGGACTATTGGGGCGAGTGGAGAATTTCACCCCATCCTATGACCTATGATCCAAATAGAAGTCTCTGGAAAGTTGGAACATTTAGGGCTTACTAAAGCATCTGACCATTTGTAAGGTTTGATCAAGCACAGATTAAAAAACAACAAACACACCACAAAAGGGTTGCACAAGACTACAGGGTACAAAATTGACAACCTTTTTTCTCACTTGATGCTGTCCTGTTAAATGACCATCTGTTTTACTCAAGGAACTCTCTTCATGGGAAACAGAATGAGTTCTCTTAATGGGAAACATAATGAGTTCTCTGAGTTGAATAGGGATTTGTCAATTAGTTTGTCAAATATTGGGGTTGGAACTTTTTCATTTATGTTTAATTACTTAAATTTCATTTAAAAACTCCTGAATCTATGCAATGCAACATATTTCCTTGCAATACGAGCCATACTTTTTAAAGTATGTATGGATATTCCCAAACACAATGAGGCAAGTTTCCAACCCCGAAAACTTAAAGGAACAACTTTTTCTATTTTCTATATTTTTCAAAGTACGTTCTAGATTCATAGTCTTTTACCCATAACCTTGTCGAGTTCATTATCTTTTGAAAATTTAGTTTATTCATATTTGGACCTTACTTAGATCTAAACAATCTGCCCGAAAAGAATCAAAAATACTACAAACTTTCGTTGTTTCTTTCAGGAACTACTCAAGATGGATCACAAATGCCTAAAATGGATTTTTAGAATCAAATGCAAAAACCGGAATGCGTCTAAATTACTCTTGAACTCAGGTGGGTGTGCAGAGACTTCAAGCCTTGGAATCAATTGAAACCAGACTGAATTGGTTGAGTTTTACTGGTCGATTTTGACTCACGAAAGAACGATCCGGGCGTATCATAGCTCAATTTCCCATACAAATCACATCGTTTTTCGATCTCCTAAAATAAAAGTACGGTGAAGCGCATCAACATTCTGATGCATGTTGAGATGAAAAAACTCGAATCCTCCTGCCGCAGTAGGTGAAAACTGGCAAAAATAAAAATTTGCTCGTGAGGGTCAAGAGAAGATGCTACTGTGATGTGCAGGCAAGTCAAACTTGCGATCGGTATATATCGAGAGGAGACGAAAATTTGGTGAACTTTTCTTGCCAATGTAATCGCCCGTCGCCCCACAGATTCGCCCGTTGGTGTTCTACGGTGCACTGGGCAGAATTGAGCCGGCAGAAGGGATGGAAACGAGGAGGCAGGCAGGCAGGCAGGCAGGCAGGCAGGCAGGCATATGAGCAGGACTGACTGAGACTCTCAGTTCAGAGAGTTGGAGACCAACTGATGAGTGAGGGACTGACTGAGGGACTGACTGAGAGAGAACTAAAGCAGGAAAAGCCAAAGCGAACGGTCGAAGATACAAGAAGCCAGCTCCCTAGTCGTCGTCGTCGTTGCCTTTGCCAAAACCATCCATCCATCCATCCCACCAACCACCCAACCAAATCAAGCGCGACAGCGAGAACACGATCGTATCGGGGATCGTAAAAAGCTCAAGAGGGCGGGCCAAGAACGTTCCGTGTGAAGACTGAGGAGATCCATGGATGCATGCACGAGGCCCTAAAGGCGTGACGAACGTGCGTGTCCATCATCCCACCCTTAAGAAGTGAGTGAGTGCTCGGTGAGTGTCAGTGTATTTGCGGTGATCATCTGAAAGCGTCGTTTCCTCCCCCGAGTAGTTCGCCCTGTCCCGCGTGCGGGTGGGTGTGGCGGTGAAACGCCCAAGGGCCGCTATTGACAGCGTTTCGTTCATTCACAGTGATTCATTGATCCACCATCCATCGAACCGTGGTCAGACCCATTGAAGCGAAGAACCGCCAGAGGGAGAAGAAGAAGGAGAAGAAGCAGAAAAAGAAGAAAAAGAGCCCAAGCCAAGAGCCACTGGTGCGTACGTGCGTGTGTGTGAGTGGGTGTGTGCGCGCGCCTGAGTAGTCTGAACCCAGCCGGAATTGACCTGGACAAATTTGAGCCAATATGCCACTTTCGCCCGATCGAGATGGGCGGGCTATGGGGCGGGGTCGGTCCAGCGGACGAGGCTCCAGCGGCGGGGGTGGTGGGGGTTCGAGTGGGCGGGCCTGCTACAAGGTGTTGTGCGTGAGCGCGCTCCACCCCAAAGCCAGTGACGACGTGATTCGAGACACGCTCTATCGCGAATACAAGAAGTACGGCGACATCAGCGTGCGGGTCGTTCAAGAACTGGACGAGCGTGTGGCCTACGTGTACTTCCGCAACTTCGAGGACGCCCGTGACGCCAAGCACAGCAAGTCTAGGATCATTCTCTTTGATAAACCAGCCCAAGTGGAGCCCGTTTATGAGAGTCGGCGTGACGCCTCACCCGGCGGCCCCACGGGAGGCCCACCCCCGCCTCATTACGGCCGTCATGGCCGAAGTGTGACTCCCCCGCATCATCACTCGGGCGGCGGGTACTCGCGCTATAGGAGTCGCTCACCTTTAGTCGAGCGTGACTATGGCCGGCCGTCTTATCCGCCCCGTGATTATCGCGATGATTACCACCACGGCGGCGGTCATCACGGCGGTGGCCATCATGGTGGTGGTGGGCGCGATTATCATATGGGGGGTGGGCGAGGAGGCGATCACTACCAATCTCGAGGTGGTCGTGGACGGGGTGGACGCGGAGGTGACGGTGGATATCACGGAGGGGGCTATGGTCATGATGGTGGAGGCGGGGGGCGGAATTTCAACGACGGAGGGGGCAAGCGAGATCGCGACGGGAAACGGGACAAGTTTCCCAACTATCTCAATCATATCCCGCCCGAAGATGATCCCTTGGCGACCCGCACTCTATTTACGGGCAATTTGGAACTGAACATCACCGAAGAAGAGATGCGTCGAATCTTTGGACGCTACGGCAAGCTCGTAGACATTGACATCAAACGACCGCCCCCAGGCACGGGTAATGCTTATGCTTTTATCCGATATGAAAATTTGGATCAAGCCCACCGAGCCAAGGTTGAGTTATCCGGCCAGTACATTGGCAAGTTCCAGTGTAAAATAGGCTATGGTAAAGTGAACGCCACCCCCAAAGTCTGGGTGGGTGGGTTAGGCTCATGGGCCTCGACCTCATTACTTGAACGCGAATTTGACCGATTTGGCGCTATTCAAAAGATTGACTACCAAAAGGCCAGCCCTCAAGCTCACATCTTTTTTGAAACTCTGGAGGCTGCTCAAGCCGCTGTGCAAGAGATGCGCGGCTTTCCTTTAGGAGGCCCGGACAAGCGAATTCGAATTGATTATGCCGACCTGGACGACGCCATCATCGCTGGAGGGCCCGAGCGGGCCAGTTCCGGGGCACGATCCACTGAAGGCGATCAATATAGTGGTCGTGGAGGGCGCTCATCATATGGTGGAGGGGGTTCCAGAGGCTCTGGTCGAGGTGAAGATTTTGACCGCCGATACCCTCAAGAGCGTGGTCGTCGTGCCGAAGTGAATTCGGCCGAAGAAGGCGAGGACTTTTCTCCTTCTCGTGATCGTGGCCTAGGGTCCGTTCGCAATGCGAAAACCATCGGGCAAATCGCCAGTGACGCACCCTCCAAACTCTGGGAAGGAGGCTTGATTCTCAAGAACTCCTTGTTCCCGACCAAGTTGCATCTGATTGATGGGAGTCCAAGAATGGCTGATATTCTCCAGGGCGATCCAGATCAAGACAGCTTGAAAATAACGCAAAGATTGAGGCTCGATCAGACCAAGTTAGACGATGTGAGTAAGAGAATGAGCTCGGCATCGTCGTATGCGGTATTCTTGGCTACAAGCACGTCCCTGAATGTGACCTCGAGTGCTCCTGATGTTCAATCGCGTCCCTTGCGGAATCTCATATCTTACTTGAGACAAAAAGAGGCTGCGGGCGTGATTTCGATTGCTAGCAAAGATAATCCCGAACTCTCTGGCGTGTTGTACTGTTTTCCACCTTGTCCCTTCTCAAGTGACTTATTGCGAGCTGAGGCCCCGGATCTGTCTATAGATTTGGCGAAAGATGACCATTTGGTCGTGTTGGTGGTGTGCGGTGGAACTTAGGTGGTTAAGGTGATTCTGTTGCAAAGTACACAAGAGTGGTGCAGAAAAGAAGCGAAATCAGGAATGGCCCAGTAATTTTCCCCTTAGCAAACGTCTCCAGGACTGCTGTTGCTAAACTATTGCCAGTACTGCGACTGGTGCTACAAATACAATTATTACTTTAATTATTACAACTACTGCAACAGCAACATCAATTTCACTTGCTTCCTCTCCTGCCACCACTGGTACTTCAACTACTTCATGATGTATTGTGTACAAACCTTGAAACTTCTTGAATTCATGTGCAAAAGTGGTCATACAAAAATACAATAGCAATTATTCCATTGTTGTCAAAGTGAAGTTCTTCCATACGCTCGTGTATTATGCGAAGTAAGCTGTTCATAGCTGTTCATGCCAATGCCATTGCCTCAGTGTTGTTGTGCCCTCGTAATGCAGCTCAAGTTGTGATAATGTTAGTTGATCCTGGTTTCCCAATCCTATCCCCTGACCTGTGACTTCAAGTTCGTTTTTCTTCCATATGGTGATATCTAGGGGTGAAGTATTATTAATTGGTGTTGGTGCGGTGTTCTAGTGGGATTTGTCACACCATTGAGTCACACCAAAAAATTGGTCCATGCTTGAAGGTGGTCAGTATGCGTGCTTTGCAAAGTGACTTCACGCCAAGCTCGAATGTGATAAGTTATAGAGTTAAATCTGATTGTGATAGGGAGCGAATTGTGCCATCCATGTGCCTCTCCCATTTCTAATGAAGTCCCCCCCATAGTGGCCAATGTGCGAGTGTTCAGTTCAGTTCATAACGATCGTTGTTTGATCCGTCGCAGTTTCTTCTAAAAAAATGCCATTCCAGTACCTGAATTTGTTGAGTTAAACCGTGAGTGACTACTACCGCTTCATTTCCAAGTCATTGGAAACTCCTCTCGCAAGCACGTTGTGAGCCTCGACGAAACGGTGCAACGTGAATACGTGAATAGGTTTGTTTTGAAGTGATCCTTACCTTGAAGAACGATGTTCCTCCGAACCTTGGACGGAATTTTTCTACATTTACAGTTATTTCACGCGGTACCTTTCTTTTACTAATTAAAAGGGTATTTTATTGCTTTTAGAATCTCGCTAAATACAAGCCAGTAAATTATGTTCAGAAGTATAAATGTGGAAGGAAAGATCACTCTGGAGACACGATCAATGCAAATAGCCTGCTCCCTTCTTTTCTTCATGATTTCCTTCGGGTCCTTCTTGGGTTTCGATTGTTGGGATTCTTCTTGATGTTTTGGACACTTGAAGTTGGACTCGTTTTCCATAGACTTGATCTAAAATTTTGGAGAAGACCAGCCGATTAAAGTCAACTAATGGAATATTTACGAAATCAATTGGAAGGTCAATAACTCTTCATAAAAAAATTATTGGCGTTCAAGGAGAAGAATCAATTCCAGTTTGTTTAATGGCAATGGGCTCCGTAATGTGTTTGATTTGACATGCAAATGATTTGATTCAGAAATGATAAAGATACGATTCATTTAAAATTGGAGAGAAATTTCATCCAGATGACCAATTACCGAACGACCTCTCTTTGTACCTACTACCTCCAAACCCCATGTTCAGGTAAGTAAATAAGCGGCGGAAAATACCACAATAAAGATTTGATATTCAAACATTGCAAAAAGGATGATTTTTAACCAAAACAAACGCCGAAAACAAGTTTCAGTTAAAAAGGGCGAAGATGGAAGGCTTGAGCAAATATGGCAAAAACCATGAACATCGACTGTTCCGTTTTGGCGATTACTCAAAATGCTTTTATCAATGTTTTCATTCAGTTGTGAATTGTAATAAAAGAGCATGGTCAAAAGGTGCATCATCTAGGGCAGCGGTTCTTAAACTAGGGGTCAGCTGTTTATTGAGTAACTCTAAAGGAGCTTTTTGGAAGGAGCCATGGACTTCTCAAAAAGCGCTTAGAGGGCCCTGGCTCAAAAAAATTTAAGAACCCCTGAATTCTTGTGCATTGAAAAAGACAACCGCTGGCACCTTCTTTGTTACACATGGATTTGCTGATAGCAGCAATTATAGATCATTTTTGGCCAAATTAAAGCCCCTAACATGTTGTTCGAGGGACTCCAATTGGAACTGCAAGCTGAAACTTTGCATGGATCATATCTTAAAGTCCTTTTTAATTGTCAAACTTTTATCAATTTAGTGGGGATTTTGCCTTATCAATTCAGTCAAAAACAAACCTTTGCAGGTCTATTAGCAATCGCCAATCAATATTTGAGGCACTTTACTTTGTCTGAAACTGATGTAGGAGCATTGCTACCTATCTGCAAATACATGCGTATCATGGAAAGTGTGAGCTGTTGCCAAATAAAATCAAATACGTAGATGGCGCACTTTATGACCGCACTCTTTTATTAGAGTGCACAATTTTTAGGGTTAGTTATTTGTCACTCAATGACTGAGTCCCGTTTTTACAAAATTGTCATGTAACAGATTTAAGTGAATAGTTCTTATAACCTAGTGTAACTTCTTATGCCTTAATTTAAACCTTATCTAAACCTAACCTAACGAAATTTGATTATCAAGAATGAATGAAGTACGTAAAGCCTTCGCTTCGTATTAAAGAATATGTCGAAAAACATAAATCCTTCAAGGAGACGCAATATAAAAACGTTTGTTTCGTAAGATTTAGGAGACAGTCAGACCGGAGACTATCTAATTCCTGCTTTACCAAAGAAGGTTTTGTTTTTTTTTCTAAATGCAAGCTTTACACAATGTTCTACAAAAGGAATTAAAGCAAAATAAATCTTCTTTACCCTTATTTCGAGCTTTATTTTTATTTTTCTATGTTTGATTTTGAGAGGTCAGTTGATATGTGTTCTTGTTCTGCGTCTTGCCACGTTTGTTTGCAGATAAGTACGGTTTAAAGCAGAGCAGTTTTTGACAACGTCTTAAATTTGAGAGCGGAAGTCAATATGGATCGAATCCAAAACCTTCTGCACATAAACAAATTATTTATTATTATTAAATATTTAAACATTTTCTGTTATTTCATTCTCATGGTGTTTCAAAGAAAATATTGTCAAAACTTTATGTACCTTTGTTCTAACTCGAGGTTAGAAAATCCGGTTATGTATTTCGAAAATATCAATAAAAAAAGGCAGTAGAAAATTGATCGACAAAATTGATTTCATCGATGTTTTAAAACAACACCTGCTTTGGTGAACTTCTAGATATTGTCGAAGAAAATGTTTTAATGAAAATAGATTGTTTTTATCTTGCCACTTAACTAATTCATCCCTATAACATTCCTTCTAAACCTCGGGTTCCAGACGTCTCAAATTTGAAATTCACTTCTTTTGGTTAAATGAATGGATTTCAGCTCAGGCTTTCAGAACCGCCAATAAGACACAAATTCGGCCAAAAAAAAAAAGAAATGATAGCTTCTATTATATCTGCGCAAAAATAGTGATAGCATTTCGCTTCAATTTATGATACTCGTATTTTTTTATTATTATCATCGGATAAGTACATGAATACTTATGTACTATGTATGTCTTTTTTTGATTTTTTTTTGAAAACTTTGAAAAGGATCATTTTAGGGAATTTAAGTGTTTTTAATGTTGTTATTTTCCTAACGCCATTGGAAGTTTCGGAAGAAGCCGCAGAGAAAACCCTTAAACATGGAGCATAACATAGAACTGAATGGCTTCTTCTGTCGTCCCATAATCATGTATTTTAATGAAAATTTAAAGTTGTGAGAAAAACTTCAAACATTTCAAACACAACAAAGAGATAGAAAACAGATAATTTACTATATCGAACGCTGGATGTTGAAAGGTAAGTTGTCAGGTAAGTTAGATGTCATTACAATCTTCCGATTCCATAACCTCTATAGTCAACAGAGCTAAGAAAGTCTCGACGAAAGACCGACCCAAAAACCTTGACTAAAGATTGGAGTTGTTTCGCTTGGAGAGATGTTTTTAGTGAAACATTGTTGCATGTTAAACCTGCTGAACTCAACGCCCAAATCCTTAATAGGAGTTTTGTTTGCTTCTTTTTTCTGGAGTCAAAACGCAGCTTCGCAACAGTGATCTGATAAAGGTTTTCTGCAACAAGGGGACATTGCTGCTCCAATAACAAGCATTAATTTTTACCTCACCCTCGGGAATGACCCAGGGTTTCCCATTTTAGGTGTCAAAAGCCGTGAATAGCGCATGTCAATTAATACCACAAGTCACTGGGACTCGGCAAGCCCGGGATTCGAACCAGGAATGTGGTGGTTAGTTAGCGAATGCTCAACCCCAATGCCATCTACAACTGATTGTCTCCTTTATAACGAAGATACCTGCTCAATATCAGAACCTCCATTGTGTTTGAGTGGAACATCTAATTTTGACGCCTCAACGTCGTTTTGCGGAATTTCTTTCCGTTTAAAGCCATGTTACTCATGACAACCCAAGATTATTTTTTTAAGTGGTCAACTAGGTTTTTTGAGTCCTAGTCATTCCTTCTACAAACTAATTTCGTGTCATCAGTAGGGCCACCAGATAGTTGTCAATTACATTTTGCAACGTAATTACCAAAACCTTCAATTTTTGTCAAAATTTACGAAAATGGGGGAATTTTACAAAAAATGTGGGAAAATTGCTAGTTGCATTATGATTTTGCTTGAAAAGGATCAGTTTATCAATCACAATAAAAGTTAGGAAACAACCCGACATTGAATATTGTAGTAGTAACAAAAAATATTTAGTTTATCCTCGGGGCTATCAGACCTTCTACAATGTAATTAAAAAAATTGCGATTTTTTTTTTTTAATTACAAAATTCGATAAATTTAAAAAAAAACAGAGGAAATGCTTGTTCCCTTCAATAAGATGGTAATGGTAAGGTGATGGGAAAAAGATGGCAAAATCAAACTATGAAAAGACAGAGGATTTGTTACTGTTGTAACAGCATACATTTATTTATCAGCTATTCCAAGCTATGAAGTAAGACTTACAGATGATGGGAATAAAGGAAAAGGTCAGTTTCTTCTGCAATTAATGAGAGAGTACTAGTAAAATTACTAAAAAATCCGATTTCATTACAATATTTCTCAAAACAATTGCCAAAAGCACTACTTTTTTTCGGCAATATTTTTTACCAAAATTTGGTGGCCCTGGTCATCAGGATATAAAAAAACCTGGCTTTTGTGCTAAACTTCAGAATATTTTGCCCTGATGGGCCTTTCGGTCCATCACTAATTCTCATTAAACTCTTTAATTTCTTACCTGACTCAGCAACTCTCCGTGGTTGCGTGAATTAATGGCATCTGAAATGATTATGCTTCTTAGGTGTGCTGTTTTGTCCTTCCGTTCCACTTCACTAATGTCGCCCATCATTACATTGACGAATGCATATTCAATCAAACTCAAGAACACGAAGACTGTGCACGAGGACATGAATATATCAATTGCCTGGAAAGAGAAATCTTCAGCATTATGATCGGCCTTGCAAGTGCAAAGAAACCAGAAACCAGAAATCAAAGCCTACACTTACAGCATAACTTGGTCATATTTTACGCATTGAAATAAAAAAATTACCAAATCCGCACTCGTGTATTAATTTACTTAAAGATAGACGAACTGTAGACCAACTTCATTTTGGCATGTACCCCAGGAAAGGATTAAACTCAAGTGGCCATCTTCTAAGAAATCTGTCTACAGCAACCGGGATTTCGTATGAATTGTTCCAAGCCGAGCGGACCTAGGCGAGAAATGTTTGCACCATTTGCACAACGATATTTATCATAAATTTTCTAATGCAAGGTAGGCAATCAGTGGGCCCAAGGGTAGTCGTTGATGGGCCCACGAGCTGCGGGGAAAGTCCAAAATAGTGGGCTCGAGGCATTCATGGTACTGTACTCCTGGGCTTGAAGCTCTTTGATATATCGATAGTATATATGTGGGACCATGAACCTACCAGGATCTGTTTTGTTCTTTGTTCTACACAAAGTCAAATTTGTTAGGCCTTGACCCAAAATATGCCGCCAACCCCTGATCTACAAGTTGTAAATAAATTAAGGGTCATCTACATGGTTCAATCATGATCTAGATGGTTGTAGCGCAGTTGACTAACGCGCGACCGAGCTGTGCTCGGGTTCATGGGTTCGATCTCAGGTCTCCCCCCACCCCACCCCTCTGTCTAGTGGATATTACGCCTCGAACGGCGCCTCTTGAACCCAGAACGGGCCCCCATGACGCCAATAGATTAATTGTACATGTATATCCAATGAGAATGATTCTCGCAATAAACATTATTATTAAGATTTTTTGGGAATTTGTTTGATGATATAACTGTTGTTATTTTTGCCTCGCAGTTTAAATCGTTTAATGCTAAAAAAAAGGTCAGGTTGTAATAGTGCTGCCAGCTGGCATTTTTGCATGCCAGAAACTCAAAATCTGGCAAATTTGAGACCCCTCTGGCATGAGCTTTTTTGTCCTAGCATACTTTTTAAATCTGGCATGTTTCTAGCATATTCTGGCATATTCTAGCTTTTTGATAGGTATATCTAGATAACTTTATTGTGAAAATTGTGATATTGGCCAACGAAGTTTTAGACACGGTGCCCATGGTTCATGCTGGTGATTGGTCAAGAGCATTCTGTTGCTCTTGCAGATTCTGACGAAGTTCAATTACAAACCAGGGTACTTCTTCAATGTACATTTTGTAATGATGTGACTTGGTACTTGGGTGAGCTTTTTTATGTGAGATCTTAAGCTGGGGTCGCCAATCTACCTAGGTGAAATTGTATTCCCCTCTGTCTACCAGTCTGCATAAACCGTTTTTTTTTAATAAAGGAGCACTGAAAAAAGCAAGGTGTCCCTAACTTTAATTTGTGACTTCTGAGCAGGGTTGCAACTTTAACTTGGTTTTGCATTTGCTTTTATTTGTAGCTAAGCACGAAATCTCCATTATATAGCCTGACCTTACAACCTCCCATGAAAAAACTGGCGCAAGCCCAGATTTCACATCACTAAGATTTTGTTGTCAATCACCCAATCGTGAGGCATTAATCAGTACTTGTTTAAACCCCACACTAATAAAAATGATTATTTTTTACATAACAGTCAAATACTTCAGACACATTTACAACAGGCTTGAGGATTTTCACTTCCCGCATGTTGGAAGACGTCACAAACCATCGGTGTTGGTCGGGCATTCACAGTCATAGATTTTGCCAGTCCATCTCTGCCCTAGGGTCTCTAGTATCAGAGTATATCTAGAAGGCTAACAGAGAAATGTCACTCCAGTACAGTCAGTGGAGATAGAGGTAGTGAAGAATTGTTTGTTGTCCCCCTCTATTCCCGCCCCACCAGCCTGTTGCGTAGACATCGCTGAAGGCCAGCCAGCATTGTCCATGCACTCGGGAAGAAACAAAACTCAACATAATTTTAACTATTTCGCAATATGTGTGATATTGTACTGATAAATAAGTATCATAATTGTTTACCGATATCAAAAAGGACATTGGTTGGTGACATTGTTGGCAAATCTACTTGAAATACTAGGTAATTTGTCTCTTCCTATGTGTCTGGACAGTGCAGGCTGGCCTACAGCGTGTCTACGCGGCAGGTCTTGGCAGCGTCCATAGCGAAAGACAACAATCAATTCTTCACAACCTCTATTTGTTTTGAACACACTTTATTGATCCAGCAGCAAGGGTGTCAAGTGACTTGATTCATCAAACATTGCTGTTTTTGGACCAAAGCAGTTGAATGAGCAATTTTGCCAATGACTCCATAAAAACGCAACTTCAAGTTGTGAATCACGTAACTTAGCATGTTCAGCATCAAATCCTTATTTCTCTGTTAGCCCTCTAGGTATATTTAAATAGATGTATAAGGTAAAAATAAAATAAAGTATTCAGCTCTCAAAAGGCGGTAAACATTGAATGGTTTAATGATGGGAATAGAACATTCCTGAGCATTATTAATACAAGTTGTTTTTTTCAAATTTCCTCTTTCGCATTGTTTCTCATTATTCTATCAAGAACTTTTACTTGCATTACATTGCTGAAGGACTTGTGGAAGTGACCATTGAATTAATTTCTAGTTTATTTCACAGTTTTTAAGTGGTTAACCCTGTACAGTGTGGACACTTATGTTGAATATAAAAGATACTTGATTCTTTTTCAACGCCATAAAAATTGACGTTTCAATGGATAAAAAATGAAGGTTTCACACTGAAAACGAAAAATGATCACAAGGTATGAAAAAATAGACCAAAATACGAAGTGACGAGCTGAAAGCCGAAATTTTGTTCGAAATGAAGGCCGGAACCACAGCTTATGGGAATGTAAAGCTACCTAAACCAAATTGAGAACCCCAAACAAATATCTACACGTTGGGTGCCGGTTGGTACTATGACAAATGTTGCTAGCAATGCAAGCCATTACATTCACACAACTTCTTTGTTATTCCTCTACTTGTACACAAAATATCAAATTCCTCTACGACTCATTTTCTTACATTTTTTCTTTCATATTTTGCTAATGATCAACTAATTTTGAACCCTGAAATATTCCAGGCCTGCCAAATTGATCTTACTTCCAACCAATATTTCAGTATTTTTGGGGTGGAAAAAAACAAGTCCTTTTGAGCACTTTCTTATTAACCATAAATTTCCAAGCAACATTTGCATTGCTAAAGCATTTAAATGTTAATCTTTTATTTTCTGACCATGACCTAACTTTGATCTCTGATCAATACAAATTGGCAACCCTGAACTGAACAAATAATCTGGAGTCTAACATTTGAAAATGGACATATGCCAATGCCGGGCCGTTTTGAACACTCGAGGATAAAAAATGCCAATTTTAGCATAAAGAGCATGTCATACACGTGTCAATGCAATCCCGCAAAAATTATCGTGCCAAACGACTAGAAAAGTAGGAACAAAAAGTGTTTTGTCGCGCAACAGACGATTAATGTGTTTATTGTCCATAAATGAAAATTGTAGCAAATTGAAACTGAAAATTGTCAAGATTGGCTTGAACTGGGTTGATTGTTGGCTCCTGGGGAATATATTGACGAACTTGTTGAACACACATTGGTACTTGGATAGTCAGTAATGGCTTTCAAACTGTAGAGAGCAAGGACTCGATCATTGGCGAACTTCCTCATTGAAATATAAAATAGTCCACCACTAAAATCGATGAAACATGGACGAAAGGAAGGTTATAAACTGTATAAACCCATTTCTTGGCATCCCACGGCTTCCTTTGCATCACGAGGTCAGTAAAACCATGATGTCACATCACTTTAGAGCATGGTCTGAAGTTTCTCTTATCAAGTCCTTATAAACTTCATTTTGTGGCCCACCAACAAACTGCCGATTGACTCTAAATTGATCTCAACAGGTGGAATGAGTTAGATCAGTTGTAAGCTTTATTTTGAAGACCAT
Organism: Tigriopus japonicus; assembly: GCA_010645155.1. Classification (NCBI taxonomy): domain Eukaryota; kingdom Metazoa; phylum Arthropoda; class Copepoda; order Harpacticoida; family Harpacticidae; genus Tigriopus; species Tigriopus japonicus. The sequence goes on from CM021323.1 coordinate 7,824,140, forward strand.
GGACAAGTTTTTGTTGCTTGAGTTTTGGTCGTTTCTTGATGGCAATGAAGCACTCGTAGAACTGCTTTCTGTTGAGAAAATACGCACTTTTCAACTCCATGGAATCACAAGAGCCACCCATAAAGGCAAAAAGCCATCTTTGGGTACATTTTTCCAACATTTTTATGGAAAAATACTCGAGTAAAGCAGACGTCCTCATTTTGTTTCCTAAACCATCATGGCTGACTAAGAATTCAGTCTGACTACGTAGCAACAGATTCAAAACATTTCTGTAGTCCAATACAGAAAGCCGGAGGTAACCAACAGTGTCTTTGATTAAGCAAAACAAAAAGTGAACCCTTGGGTAAAACCCTTTGTCTTTATTTTAACCTTTTCAGGTTACCAAAAGATCGTTCCATAATTTGGAAATCTTTCGGAAAACTTGAATGTCGCATAACGAGTCTGAATTTGGCCACCCTAAGGCAATTTCTATGTCTTGTTGATTTCGAGAAAGCCCGAAGACATGAGATAAAAAAATAAAAAAGGCTGTCAACTTTGAGTGGTACAGGAATTTGAAAAAAATCCTCCGAAATCTCTGTGATCCAGGTGAATGATTTATCATAATGGCAGTCATTGCTAACAACCTTCCGCTTCAAATCTTTGCAATGCTGACGTGATCTTCCATACCAAAGCTATTTTTAGAGAAAAATCGACTTACACTTAGCCTTTTAAATAACACTTTAGTACGAGCAGCCACTCTGGCTTCGTTAAAACATTCTCTATCTGCCAAAGTTTCAGTGAGAAATAATTTTGCACTATATTTCGGCACCTTTTGGAAGTAAATCATTCCAAAACCAAATTCGTGTATGACTGTCGGGGACTTTAACACAAACAGGCCCATTCACATGAACCTAGACACAATGACCTACATAGCCCCTACATCGGTCATTTCATTGATTATATGTATTTGGGATCATTTGCTTTTTTGCTGAGGATGGTGTTCCTCATCCTCAGTTTTGTGTCTGGCCAATGCCAACTTTTTTCCAAGAGTCGAATCCCTCATCAATAAATCAACATCCTCGAGGACCATAGAATATTGCGTCCATATAACCATTCTGGTAAAATAATAAAATTGGAAAACAATTCAAACCAGTGTTAAATGGAAAGTTGTCTTGGACATTTTTCGTACTGCGGTCGAGTTTCTTTGTACTAAAAAGCAAAGAATAGCGCAAGTCATAAACCAATCACATCACTCAAAACGATAGTCTGAACTGAAAAAGATAACCAAATGGTATCCTTGTTCCTCGAGCTCATACATCTTTTGAAAGGCCATCCTTCCAAGAGAGATAATGGAAGATATGGACACTTTGTGATTGAACCTCAAAGGCCAATCCTGCTTCAATGACACCTGCTCTTATGTACGTACGATACTAATAAAATCGGTTGAGGAAGAATGCATAAATGCCATATGGTGCAGAGTGATGTGAGTTTCAAACATTTGTCCCAATTCAAGGTAGAAACCAACTTCAATAAGCTGACTGGAAAAGGGAATGTTGAGAGTAAAAAAAGGTCTAAAAACAAGGCTTGAAGAACTTGATGACAAAAGAACAGCTTTTGCAATTAAGTGGAAGGGCTATTTTGAATAATGCACGAAGACATGTTTTGGTAAATTTTGCATTTCGGGGCAATGTGACAAGAGTTGACTATAAAGGAAAATTAACATGTTTCTTTCCGTAATTTTTGTCCTAAGAAGAATCTTAAAAAGTAAAAAAAAAATGCTCCGAAATGAGCACCGTTGATAAATCAAGGTAGTTTCATCTTCTTACGCAATGCTGAAGGTTTAACAGCCCCAAAAAGTGAAGGCAAAATCATAACAGAGGAATTACTAACAGCCATGTGATCATCACATCAGATGGTACTATATCATATATGTACATCAATCATCTGTTACTTTTTAGGATAAGAGCAGATCCAGTTAACCTAAAAATTGAGACCTAAATCTCAATCTCTAAAAAGTCAATTTTCAACTCATCTCCTATTCTTCAAGCCTCTTTGATGTCTTTTATACGGTATGATCAAAGAGAACCTTGGAAAATGAGAAAGAGTTTCAAACCATTTTCTTGAGAAAAGAGAAAATTAACTATTGCTGAGGATCGCAGGCGAGCTTTTTCCGGATGAACGACTCAAGAAAAAACTTTATAACTAAGGATAATAAGTTAACGTTAAAGTTACCTCAATCCCTAAAAGACAATTTTTAACTCATCCCCTATTTTTCAGGCCTGTTTGACGTCTTTTATGCGGCATCTAAATATTCTATAAAGAATTCTATCATTTTACGTAGACTGCAATTTTAGATGATTGATTCGGATTTTTGCCCGCGTTCATCGCTAACAATTTAAGAAAGTCCAAGAACAATACCTTGATATAACTGACGGGTGGCAAGGATTTTTGGCTGTTTGCATGCTGCGTGGATAAGGTAAGCAAACTGGTCACTCCGAGTGTTACACGGGCTGGCACAGCTTCTGGTTTGATCCAAAACGATATCCAGGACATCATCACAATCAAACAGGTTGGAATGTAGGTGTGAAATAGATAGTAGCCCAGCCTTCTTCGAAATTTGAAGATGACCTCCAAACATGTGAAATTTCCTGGAAATTAGTACTAAATGATGTCACCAACAACACTTTATTTCAAGTCAAGGACCTTTCTTGTTGTCAAAAGACTTGAACAAGAAGCACTGGAATGATTTCCGTGCTTCTTGGTTTGAAGGATATTCTCATTCCATTTTTTCGGCCTTTCATCATCTTAATCATCAATCAGTTGTTTTTTTAATAATTAAACTGTAACTAACACTCTGGTGACTTAACTAACTCACCAGTTGAATATACAGAAGTGCAATCACCGGTAAAATTTGAGACCAATTCAAGTTGAGGCAGCTCGATGCCAGGATCTACCGCCAACGGCGTCTTGTCTTCCGGGAGCCACACAAATATGAGGTCGTCCGTTGTATGAGATACTACAAAAAACCGATCCAACCTTGGCAAGCATTGTTCGATGATTTTTGATTCGTCATATTGGTGTACTTACAACTCTCCATTGACAATCTACAAATTTGTTCGTCGTGAGGGTAGTTCTCAAAGTGCATGGCACAAGAGAGCAACAGGGTGAGCCTGTAAAATGCATTCCAATGATATGAAAATGAATTCGGGGTAACCACTTGCTCAAATTGTCCGTGACAATCTTGACAACTTACTTGACCATGTATAGGATGGTCTTGTCTTTATACAACCATACATAGTGATTAGGAACGGTCATGGTTTGGAAGGTAACCTTCTTGGCATTTTTGAAGTAAGAGTCGGGTCTCCATATCATATGAAGCCACTCCACTGGAAGTAGGCGGTATTCCCGAGTCATATTGTCAGGTAAAATGAGTCGATGATCCTTCCACTCTTGAGCAAAAAATACGTCAGCGGCGTAAGTCTAGAATTCGTAAGACATGGTACGAGGGTGGAATACAAAAACGATTCGTTTGTGAGCAGAAGTTAAGTGAAAAAATAGGATAGCACAAGTCATTCACATCTTTGCCCTGCTGGTGATCCTTGAAAAATGCAATCAATAGGACCTAGAAATTTTTTATAGTGTGCAAGGGCAAGAAATGCCCGGGGGAGGGGGTGGGGAGGTGGGGGTGTTGGAGGCGCAGCATGAAAAGCCTTTCGTAATTTGCCAATAAACCTTTTGTAGAAGTGCAATAAACTGCATTCATTGGCTTTCTGGCCTTTCCGTCCTATCTCGAAACTCGAAACTAGATTATTCTACAACAATAACTCCATAACTCGTCCTTTCATGCCACCACAAATAAAATTGCTCCCTTTGTCTGCAAAAAGAAGCAAACAACAAACAAACCTTTACGTTTGAATCAAAGATCCGTTATTTTTACATTTTTTCTGAGTGATGCCTCTCAATCCAGTTGTAATTAGATTTGGCGTTTTTCAAGAAACTAAATATTTCACGTAAAAAGATCGAGAGTTTTAGACTCTTCAGACATCTTTGTCATTCGTCACCATTTATCTGCTTACAACTGAAGTTTGAAAATGGCCGGTTTTCCATGGAAGAAAGATTAAAGAATGTAGAAGTTAGCAACAAAGTGATTTTTGGTCTTCCATAGACTAGCACGTCTTAGACTTATTTCCATCCAGGTATGAAAATTCCAAATAGAGGTCCCCTCAAAAGATAAGTTGGCCAAAAAATACCATGTGAGCCGTCAAAGGTCGATTGATGAATGTCCAAGATCCGACATTGCTCAATTTTTCCTAAAAAGAAGGAATTTTTGCTACCTCAAAAAGAGAGGGTTGGTGTCCAAAATTCTGCGGGGAGAGTTATATTTGGTTCAAGAAGAGCTCTTGGTTTTACAGAGAATAGGGTCGAGTTGGGAAGGAAAATTAGAAATGTTTTATGATCAGGGGTTTCGAATCTTTTTGCGCAGGAGTTTTTGCAGGGATATGCGTTGGTCAACCGTGGAATTTTTCTTATAATTCTGTACCGTTTTAAAAATCCCTTTACGTTCATTTTCAATACGGATCTTCAACAAGTTTGAAATTCCCACAACATATGGAGACACATCCATAAGAGTTTGGTAGATTTGCTTACTCAACTTAGTGAAGTCAAATAAGGTCCTTTTCGACAACTTTATTCTATTATACTGGACTCAAACCTTCGCCTTCTAGTGAAGCACTTACACTTTGCCGTTAACATATTACGTTAAATTAATGGATTAGTTAGGTCGGAAGAATTAAGCTAGGGATTCCTGGGTCCAAATACCTAAAGGTAGGTCGGATCTAAGGCTTTGGTGTTCACAGGTTTGAATTTTGTCACACGAGCGAGGGAAAAGCCCTTTTGTAGCTTGCTCCCAGGATGTTAATAAACCAAATTTTTAATCAAGCTTGGGAATTTTCAAAAATCATTTATCAATTTTGTCGAAGGGCAGGTCTAGGCTCCGACACATCTCTAGCCATTTGGCCCCATGAACCCCCAGCTGAATACATCCGACCGAGCTGATCCAGTGACACAAAGTTGTGTTTTTACGTGTTCAAAGTATGTTTTATGCAATGACATGTGACAAAACATAAGAAAATGAAGAAATTTCCCTTGATTGATGATATCTCTTCCGCATGAATTTGTTTGCCCTTTCATTGAGCATAACAATAGTTACCGAATATTTGAAAAAAATAGAATTTAGATCGCTTCAACAAGCGCTATTCATTATCGTTTTAAAGCCAAAAAATTGGCCGAAGTAAACAAAAATACACGTCACAATTTTGATGTTCTCGCTTAATCTTCTTACCATGGACCCCTCATCGATTGTGTCCAAACTCATCACTGTGACATGAAATGACACGTGAGTGGCTCCGCCTGAAAAAAAGGGAGAAGAAAAATATGTCATACTAGGTACTCGAAGAAAGCGTGTTCGACCATGTCATAATCAAGTCATTTTGATTTGTCGCTACTTATTAGCAGGAAAAGGGCCCAAGTGTATTGAGGGATTCTACGTCAGAGTGCTCTTGGCATTTCTAATAGGACGCATTAATAGAACATTTCTTCGGCAATTAGAAACAAGTACCGACGTAATGGATTGAGGGAACTCGGTTCACTTGTCCATATTTACCTTCAGGCTTTGGAGGCCTCATTTTGTCGTATGTGGATTGATCAACAATGTCTTCGAAACCCAACGGCTTCTCCTCATAACACGTTGAGTGCCTGAAAATTACAAATATTTTTTGATGAAGAGGTTTTGATTTCAAGGTTAAAATGCGCTTGAGCAATGATATTTTCAATTGGGTTAGAGTCATTACTTTGAAATTCCAACTATGATCCATTAGGACCGTACGTAAACGAATGCATATCTAATCCAATATGAATGAACTGCCCTTACCTGATTTGAAGATTGAGCAAAATGAATACATAAAACATAATTTCAAGAGTAATTTCACGGGGCAGGGACATTTTCCTCCCTTCACAGAAAAAAGTCAAAACAAATAGTAAACTCCGTCAACTACAATCGTCAAGATTGGAAAGAGAAAAAAATAGAAAGACCAATAATAAATGGGAGGAAAGACGATTCGGAGTCACTCGGGAGATGGGTCTCTTTCTCTCTCTCTTTCTTTTTTCCTTTCTTCAGCTCAAGGGCCTCTTGGGCCGTATTCTCGGCTTGAATCGCTTGGAACATTTCTTCGCAACGTGGTTCTTCAAAGAGGGAAACGACATGTCAACACCAACTCACAACGCCGTCCGTGCTCTTACTTACTTGAGGCTCGTTACACACATACAGAATGTGATATTTTTTAGGTTTTAAACTCTTCATGGGCTTTTAGCTTCGGCGTCACAAAAGATTGAGAGGGAATGAAACTTTGCCATTCCCTTAATTTACTTACTTAGTGAACCTCCAGTACAAATTGAATAGATTTACAAACATAATGCAAGAGAGGATACAATAGGGGCAACATATTTGCTAAAATTGTTGTGCCTACTTTAAGTGCTTCTCATAGGACCAAATTCTCTTTCCGATGGAGATTGGAGCTGATACGTTCTCGAGTCATTTTTAGAAGATGGTTCTAGTGGCATTAAATAGGCTCAAGCTTGTTCAATAGCCAAAGACTGTCATTGGATCAGAGAGACAGAAAGAACAGAAAAAGGAACAGAAAAGGAACAGGCTTAGAACGCATATCCAATGAAGTTAATCGACGATGGTTTTCCAAGACAAATGGGACATTGCTGATTCAATTGAGCAAAAGCCGTCATATGAAGCGCAACAGGAACCTTGAAAACGAGTTGTTGCGTGGTTTATTTATTACACTCGAAAAATAAGTCCAAACTAATGGCAACAACTCCATAGAAAACTTACCAAAAATGGGTCCCTTTCGACAACATGAAATGAGAGCTGCTAATTTTTGACTCATTTATCATCACTAAAGCACAAAAAATGTCGAAAAAATGTCATTGTAACAGCAGTTCTAACAGCAAGTTGGAAAAAGGGCAAGAAATTTTGAGATTTTGGGAGAAAGGCAAGAAATGTCGAAATTTTGAAAAAAAAATATGTTGCAGTTTGAGAAAAAGGCAAAGAAATTTTGCAATTTATGAAAAAGGCAAAAAATGTTGAAATTTAGAAAAGACAAAAAAGGAGTATTTTGGCGTTTTTCAATAACATAAATTTTTCACTAAGAGTTCAAGTTCTTAAGTTAAAAAGATGGCAACAGGCCCCACAAACTTTACTGTCACTATTGAAAGTAGTCTTTGTCACAAAGTTGAAATTTTGCTAAAATAATGCTAAACTTATTTGATGGCGCAAGTTTGAAAGTTTTGCAGTTGGCACAATAATGCCGAATCGGGGGTTACACTTACTTAAACTTGGAGGAAAAGTCAGTTGGCGTTTTCGTTATTTTGCTTGCCTTGTTTTCAACTGAAACTTGCCGAAACTTGCAAGAAAAAGCAAGTATTTCTGATAAATACTCAAAAGCCCATGCAAGGGGAAGAAGAAGAGGAACCAAGGGGAAAGGCAAAATATAGGTGCACAAGCATTGATGGCACATGAATGAAAGCCACTTTCTGCCACCTGGCAGAAAACGCCCGGCGAGGGCGTTATTTTAAGCCGGTGAGGGCGTTTTTTTAAGCCGGTGAGGGCGCTATCTGTAAGCCGGTGAGGTCGTTTTTTTTAAGCCGGTGAGGGCGTTATCTGTAAGCCGGTGAGGGCGTTATTTTTAAGCCGGTGAAGGCGTTATTATTAAGCCGGGGAGGACGTTATCTGCAAGCCGGGGAGGGCGCTCTCTCTAAGCCGGTGAGGGCATTATCTGTAAACCGGTGAGAGTATATCTTATAGAAATATTTCTAATGTCACTAAATTTGTTTTATTGAGCATTCAAGTACCATTTATTCAAGTTAAATGAATCAAGTCCTCTTTCGCTACACTTCCACGGTAAATTGCAGTTGGTTCTGGTTCTGGTTCTGGATTGGTTTATGCTTTTTTGTGGTCCAACTTACAATAGGGAGGTGAATTGTAGTGATGGAAACAATCCAATCTCCAATCAAATTCACGATAGGTTGCCCAACTAGGTCTGCCAATTAGCCTTCAGGGTCTATCATTTGTCTCTTGAATGCTACGAGGAAATAGGCTTTCTTCTGAAGGTGAACGCAAGTGGCACCCCTTGCTTTATTCGGCTTTGAATCAGGGGCGCTATGCAGAAGGAACTTGCTTCTTGATTTACAAGATGGCGTACAGTCGAATCTCATTTTAAACAACTTTTCTGCCAGCGGCAAAATGTTGCTTATATCGAGATTTTTCTTAAATTGAGACTCAAGAAGATTGGCTCAAGAAACGATAAAAATACAGGAAACTACTGGAGGAGTTTACCTCACCTATATATAACCTTATACGCTTACTTTTATTACAAAAAATATGATAATGACTCAAAAACTTAGCTTTTAATAAACAGTCATTAAAACACACA
>CM021323.1:7851458-7874638 GCA_010645155.1 Tigriopus japonicus
ACAAATACGCCAAGAACTTTACCTCCAACCCCAAAGATTCTTGAATCGTCTCTGTTTGAAAGACAGAAGAGAGAGAGAGGAACGCAGTTGCTGATTTGATTAGCAAGTTGGATTTCGGGTTATGATACATGGTCACTCGGGTTGAACGGTGGGGGTCCGCTTGAGGGGTGGGGGTCCATGATGAGTCGCGTAGGTTCGTCGCCAGCTTCGTTTGCCAGTAAAATAACTGTAGATTGGTAGTCGTGGACCTTTATTATAGAATAGAAATAGTTTAAGTATATAGATATTTGATTGAAGATTTAAGAATTGAATTACCACCAGCCCTGGTGAGAAGCACTCTTGTCTGGTACTGAGAGGAGATTGAGGTGTAGAGAAGGGAGTAGGATTGAGAGAACGCACCCTGACTAATTGGTATTAATTAGTTGGGTGCGGGTTGTGACAAGGAGTGCCCATGGATTGGCTACAAAGAAGCAGATCAATAATAGATAAAAACAGAACAGAACCAACTTCTGCTGAAATAAATAGATTACGTGGTGCATACGTTGTGATATTGTTGAAACTGTGGGAGCACTCTTGACATCTCGTTGGCCAGGGCACATTTTTACCTTTCAACCTCAATAATTTTGAATTTGATAAAGTTAGAGGTAAAGTCAATCAGACGAAGGTATTTGAGATTTTGATGTTGCAATAACCCGACTAGATACTAATATAGTCGTTTCAATTGACTTCAAAGTTTGTCTGTTCCAAATCTAGCATTTTGAGGTTTGATACTTCAGGCCCCATGGAAGTGAATAATGAAACAAAAAACACCAAACCAGAAACACATAGTTACTTACAAAATGCTCTGAACTCATCGTTGTGTTACATCAGTCAACCTTTACATTGATGAGAACCAAACACTTAAATTGTTTGGGTCGTCCTTTGAAAATTCAAAGTTAGTCTAGCTTTGAATTAGAATTTCAAGGCTTGAAATTGCCGGCAAAGTCTTGTCAGGTAAACAAAAGGTTTGGGAAAAAAATGGTCTTTCCCGTTTTGTGAGTCACTAAGTATCTTCCTTGTCTTGTTTCATCAAAATATGCAATTTATTCGCCGAGCGCTAATCTCAGCTTTGGCTTTGAAAACTAAAAAAGCTTCAACAGTGGGCGGGATCAACATGCACACATTAAAAAGCAAGTGAGCACCTGCCTAGGGGTACTGTGGTTCTTCCTGTCAATGATTTTCTCCAAACAAATGCTGTCATAGTTGTCCTTTTAATCAATTTTTAAACGTTGTCAAGTCCGAGTTTTTTCAATGTTTATATCGACGCCCGTTTCATCAAAGTGCCACGAGATGTCATCCAAGTCACGAAAAAATGTGCGAATTCAAGCCTAACGTGCCATAAATGTCAGAAAAGGGGGCATCTGGCCCGGGTTTGTTTGGGCCCAACACTTATAAAAAGGAATGGATCAAATGTAGTGGACCAGGACATAGACCTCTATGACCAGGAGCATAATCACAGGGTATATCAAGTGGCTGGTGTGAAAGAATGGATTGGAATGATTGCTTCAATTTCCTCTCCTTTTTGCGAGTTGCAACATATTGCTCTGGATTTCTTTTCGCCTGATCCTGCAAAATACGAGGGATATCCAGACTAGACGTAAACTGGGCTTGTAACTCGTTTAAATGTACAATTTTTGGATTGATGAAAAAAAATCGAATTGAAGATTCATCTCTTGTGAATAGATATATTTTACAAACTTTGTTCTTAGACATACTTACTCGAAGCAATGCTTTAATTAGACAAGGTATGTTTGTTGGTTGACCCTTGTATACGTAGAAAATAAGCGTGGAGAACAAGCAACTTGACAAAAATGATGCATCTTTTAAAGTTAAGTTGTCTCAAATCGAAATTTATCATTTTTTCTGGACAAATGTTCACCAAACATAGAAATATGAGTATGAACAACATCTTTACTTTTCAAAATATTGGATTTTGACGATTTCTCGCTTTTGACGTCCATTTTTGAAACGTGCAGGGGTCACCCAACATACCTTGTCTAATTAAATCATAGCTTCGAACAAGTTTGTCTGACAACAAAATTTGTGAAATAACATCTTGAACGGGCTTATTCGGACTTATTTTTTCATAATTTTCAGAAGTGCTCGGCAATGATCAATGCAATTGACTCTGATCTTACGTCACCAGAGAGTTTCCCCGATGGGGATGAGAGAGATCCGTTGTAGTCTTGGTAAGTCAAGGCAGCAATTAAGGATCCAATACATGGAAAGCTTCTTGAGAATGTGCCAAACTGTGAAGAGGCACCCCAAGAGCTAAGTGCATACCGAAAGATTTGGCCCTACTTGTCAGTCTCTGATGGATTGGTGTTGTTTCACCAGAGGGCCCTGATTCCTCAAGTTGTCGCAAGGAAGTGCTTGTTCGTCTTCACAGGTCTCATCAAGGCATTGCGAGGACACTCCGCCGGGCAAAGCAATCTGTTTTCTGGCCCGGAATTTCGTCGGATATTTAAAATATCGTGGAGGCTTGTGAAATGTGTCAAAAATTTGTGCTTTAACAATTTGTTATTATCTGACCCATCCCCCATGCGGCCGTTTCAAGATATGGCTGTGGATCATTTTTAAGCATACAAAAGTCACTATTTGGCTCTCGTGGATCGATTTAGTGGTTGGCCTATGGTAACAAAATGTCGAAGTTCGCCAAATTCCAAGGGGACAATCAAATTACTCAAACAAGCTTTTGCGATTACAGGCGTCCCACAACGGTTGTTTTCCGATGGTGGAACACTATTCACAGCTTCTGACACTCAATCATTTTTTCATGAATGAGGCATCCTTCATCGACTGTCTTCCCCTGGATATCTTCAATCAAATGGGTTAGCGGAGTTGGCAGTAAAGTCTCAAAAGAAGCTCATTTTGAAGTGCGATGGAGTAAATGAGGAATATCATGCTGGATTATTGGAGTTACGGAACACTCCTCGAGCGTCTGGTTTTTCACCTGCACAAGTGATTTATGGACACCCTCTTCGCTCGTTCGTCCCATCACGCGTCAAAAACTTTGAACGCCCTTGGATCAAAAGAAATATGGAATTCGATCGAGCTGAGGCAAAGCAAGCTCAAGATGCCAAAGTTCTATCGAAGAAAGAAAAAAAGTTGTGAAATAACAGGCAAAATTTTCAAAAAAATTGCAAACATAAAACTGTTCATTGTTGTTTTGCTAATTTAAGAAAAAAGATAGGTTACCAAGGTGAAAACCCCATTGTTCTGAATAAGAAAGGATTCTTTCTTCATGGACCTACTAGAAGTAGCAACATTTTTCCTTAGGCCTTACCTTAAGTGTGCACTTGTGCAATTTTGGGTATTTTACAACGTTTTTGTCGCATCTTTAGTAAATCGTTTCTTCAAATGTCGCGAGATCTCAAATAATAGTTCTTAAAATATGCTTTTAAACACAAATATGCTTCATATCCTAAAAAAACAAACGACATCTTTCAAAGTTTGTATCAGGAAATCAAAAAGTAAGGGATGGGAAAATCATTTGTTTTCGTATCCATATTTCAATCAAATTTCCAAAAAAAACGTTTTCTGAAAATTACATTTGATCTCTAAAAGGCCCTTAAAAATGACGTTTTCTGCTCCTTTTCCCAAAAATTCTCCAAAATGGTAAACAAAATACAAAAAGATACAAATAAGTGCTCAAAATGCAAATAAGGGCCAAAAATGCCAATAAAACTGTTTTTGCATCAAAGTCTCAGGCCTAGTCATAATAAACAGATGTATAATTTGTCAATATCTCCAGCTGTCCTTGATTTATTCTTTTAGAGAAATGAGCTGAGAGTGAGTTGGAAAAAAGAAAACTTTGTTGAATTGTTTTCAAAAAAAAAAAAAAAAACTTGTACAATCGTTTTTTTCAAAATATGTAATTCTTCAATTGTCGGATTTGAGTGTTTTAGAACAGGGGTTCTTTAACTTTTTTGACCCAGGGACCCCTGAGAGCTTCTTGGGAAGCCCGGGGCCCCTTACTGAACTTTATTAAACCTCTGCTCGATTTTAAGTGGCGCACCCTGTTCTCTGCTCACCTCACCTCTCACGCAATTATGTTTGATTGTGTAGGTATGCAGAAGGTCGGTAAAAAGGATACAAAAGCTTAACTAATGTCGTTGTTTTTGAAAATGAATTAAATTTTTTTGGTTCATTATTAGAAAGGAATGAGCGACATTAATATTGAAATTTAATTTTTTAATGATAAATTTTGAAAATTTTGACCAGCCTGGAGCTTTTCAAAAAACCTTCAGGGCCCCAGTTTCAGAACCGCTGTTTTAGAAGTTTGGGAAAATCTCTATTCTTTTTTATTACAGGCTGACTAGCTTTTTTAAGAGTGACAGAAAAGCTCAAGTTACTCTCATATCGAGTTGCCAAAAATGGGTTGTTGTTTGTTACTGCAAAAGTGGTTTGTGTTATAAAATCCTGAACTTGGAGAAATGTCCGCCATGTCACAAAGTTAATTTTTTTACACCGTATGATTAGTCAACAGAACTTCTAAACACCCCTAAATATTGGTTAAAACCCGCCTTTGTTACATTTTTGTATGCAAGATTATGAAGTGTCAGCGAGAGCAAGAAATCAATTTTTGTACAAGAATGAAAAATCATGATATATAATCATTTGATGACCCAAATGAACTAAAGAAAAGAAAGCATAACAAGCTTCTTTTTTCCTAGCTCAGATCATTAGATTTTCTACCGATATCATGTTGAGTCATTTTAAGTTGATAAAATGATTTTTCAGCTTTCCCAGTTTGCCTTTATACTGATCAACGGATTTCTTAATACGTCCTTCGCTTTGGTTGCACAAGAGTCTCAAACAAATTAGGCAAGGAGAGTTGTGTTTGGGTGATGGAAAAGATGAAGGTTTATTGAAATAGAAGCAGATTAAAAGCCAAACTTTTTGAATAGACCCTTCCCAGAGTTGAGGATTCCACCACCAGCATTCGTGGCCGAGCCGGCCAGATCGCCCAATTTGCCAGTTATGCCAGATACCCCCGTGGAGGCTGTTAATCCTGAAATACCAGACGTCAGACCTCCAAGCAGTCCCCCTTCTTGTTGAGGCTGTGCGTTAGGATCAGGCTTCACTGTTTGAGGATGTGGTTTGGGTTGGGTGGACCCAATTAAAGGTTGCTGTTGGCGTGATGGTGTTAGAGGCCTCGGTTCCGGTCTATAATCGTCATCCAACCCAGGTATTTTGTCAAGATCGAAGGAGCTCGTGGTGGGCTTTTTGGGAGCAACCGCTTGCGCTATAGAAACTGGTGGAGGTGCTGTGGGTGTGGCCTGAGGTTTACTAACAGAAGGAGTCTGAGGAAAAAGAAATAATACTTTTTAGCATCAAAACAGTCATACTCGTAGCCTGATGATTAAAAGAACGTACTGCATGTCCAACCAACGATCCCATGACTTGGCCAAAAACAGAGGTGGCCTTGGGCGGCTGGGGTGTGACTTCTGTCCGTGGGAAAGAGATCAACACAGGTTAATGTTTCAAGTTCTTGGAAGAAATCCGTGTTGAATGGTATTGGTGTAGTGCAACTCACCTTTCGGTTTTGTTTCTCTGGGAGGAGGCGGGGGAACTTGATTGGGACCTAATGCTTTTCCCTGATATGATGAGTTGGCTGCATCCGTTAAGAAATTGGAGGGGACAAGACCACGATTTCCTCGAAGTTCAGCCAAGTAAAAACCGTCGTCATCCATTTCTCCGTGAACATAAATGATGTCGCCTGTCTTGAAACTCAGCTCTACTTCTGCATCCACATTAGGAGACAACTCTTGAGGGTCATAGTCGTAAAGAGCTATCATTTTTCGCACTGCGTTTGAAGAATACATTTCCCTTCGATTGTCTCGGCTCATTTGTCTGGCGGTGTTAGTTCGTCGTCTCATGTCCTGCAAGGTATAATTAAACTTGCAATCAAAGGGTCAATATGACCAAAGAAAATCTCCTCGTTTTAACCTCTTTTAAGTATCTGTCGTCCTCAACTTGAACTTCTGACACCATGTTGCAAGGCACAAAGCCGCTTTGGCCATTGCACTCTCCCCAATAAAATCCATCCGAGTCTTTTTCGCCAATAATCTACAAGAACCAAGAACATGGGAAGTGATTTGTGTCCATTGAGGAATTTCTGAATTTTTTTTTTAAAGAATTCATGCCTTGATTAGCTGCCCCTCTCTAAAGAAAAGTTCGTCATCACATGCTTCTGGATTGGGTGACATGGTTGGCGGATCATAGTCGAATAAGGCAACAAATATTCTTGATGGGTCTTTGCTACAAGTAAACAAATGAATTTCATTTTTGTTGGGTTATTCGTAAGAGGGACACAGGACGAATTTATTTTCTCACCGAGGTCCTCCGTGTCTGCGACGGGATGCTCGAGCACTTCGTCGACTTCTGTAGTTTCTACTGTCGTCATCTGTCAAGTTGTCCATTTCACTCGGCGACTCGCGTGTGATTTCTAGAACATGAAGAGAAGTGAAATGAGTGGTTTATATTAAACGGAAGAGTAAACCATGGCCGGAGTCAAGAAATGTTTACCTATGGCAGGCAGGTTGCGGGCGTACATTTCCTTTTCGCTCATGTTTTCCTCATCCTGATCAAAAACAATTTGTCCCGTGTGGTCCCTCATGGCTTTGTTATAGCGCCTGGCTCCTCGGATTCCAACAGAGGATTGTCCATGACGAGAACGATTGTCAAAGGTCTAAAAAACAACCATGGTGAATGAAAATCAGGAAAACTAAGGAAATATTGACAAAGATGTATTTTTTTATGTTCGAGTTCTAACTCACAGTCTTTCCGTTTCTTTTGGCGTGCTTATGGGCCGTGATAGGAACAGCCGTACTGTCGTTCGAGAGCAAGTCACGGCTTTTTGATCGAACAGTAATCAATTTGGGATGAAAATGACCAATGCACCCAAGATCGATCAGAGCGTGGTCACCTGTTGCAAAGAGGTGAATAAAGTCATAACCTGTATGAAATCATCCTTGGCCATTTGCTTGCTTACTAGTAGGCGAATCCACATCAGTGACTCTTTTGCCATCTGCAAACACTGCATAACCCGTGACTGGAGTGAAGGTATGGCCATGTTCGCCGCCAATCGAGGAACCACACACCGGGATCCACGTTACTAATATGGTACCATCTTGGGGACCTCCATCTACTCGCACATCCAATGGTGGATCGGGCAGAGCTGGAACATTTGAAACAAAGTGTCTTAGTCCACTCGGGCAAAGCTCATTGCACAAATTGAGATCTCACCCTTATTAAGAGTCCTAAAATCGGTATGCGCTGAGAGTTTTTCCAACAGTTTGGACAAACTCTTTTCGTCCACGTAAGGCGAGGCTTTGATGTTTTTAGCTCGGATAGTTACCTTATAAATGGTGTTTGGACTCAATCCTAAAAAATGGAGAAAAGGGAGATGGTTGTAGCGCAGTCGACTAACGCGCGACCGAGCTATGCTCGGGTTCATGGGTTCGATCCCAGGTCTCCCCCCCAACTAAAACCCCTCTGTCTAGTGGATATTCCGCCTCGAATGGCGCCTCGCGAACCCAGAATGGGCCCCCATGACTACATTACATTAATTGTAAGATAAATGTATATATCCAATGAGAAAAGAATCTCGCAATAAAAAAAAAAAATGAGTAACTCTTTGGTTGGCCTTGAAAGTAATCCTGGCTTGAGCCATCCTTGGCCTATTGAGCTTGGTATTTTCACCTGTAATGCTGTGCTTGAAAACACCAGATTTGACGGTCCTGATTTCCACATTGTTGATGCAGACCGTATGTTGAAAGTTACTGTTACTTGGCAACCATGAGATAATCGCTGACGAGCTGGTCACGTTGCTGGCCTTGACACATGAAGGACCGAGTGGGGCATCTTTTCCGATGATCATTGTACAAGCAGCATCTTTGGAAGTCTTTCGATTTACCAAAACAGAGCGAACCGATATGCGATGGGGCTGGAAGAGTTCAATCCAATCAAAATATTACGCCTTGCTTAGCTGATTCCCTGAAACCTTACCTTATTGTTTTCCACTCCTTCAACCAAGGCCTTGGTCTTATCGGTAGCCTTTACCGTGGTTCTTAGGAATCCATCCACATAGACATGATACATTTCGATATGATACTGATTGCCCTCTGGAGGTAACCACGATATTAAAATACTCTTGTTTAATTGGCGTTCAAGAGTCAAGTGGCGGGGCGCAGGAACTGGAACATGAAACATTACATTTAAAGAGAAATTTCAATGCTTGAAAATATGCAGCTTTTTTACATGGTGTTCAGAAAATCCCTCTGTTTCCTACTCGCAATATTTCTTTCAAACAATCAAATAATGGCACCTGGGGAGTGAGTGCTGAAAATTTATAATGAAAACCTCAACTGAAAAACATCAGCCAAGCCTTCCAGAAGGAGAAAGAAAGGAAAAGTTCTCAATCAATCAGGTATGTCAAAGGCAAGAAAACATCAATGCTCTTCAAGAAATTAGGAAAAACATCAAATGTTGACGGAAATGGCCAAAAATGCAAATCAACAGGAAAATATGTCCAAAAATGCACCCAATTTCAATGTAAACGGCTAAAAATGCAGATCAATCAAAGTAATGAAAAAAATGGGAAAAATGAAATGAAATGCATTTTCATGAAATGTGCAGCCCAATTCATCACTCACCACCTGATGTGCTATGATTGTCGTTGATTGTGCTGCTATCGTTGTTTGTGGGTTCCACATGGGTCTCGTGTCTCGGCACCATATAGTCCTCTTCGGCATCCGGAGAATAGTACGTGGCATTGAGCAAATGGCTCTCCTCTTCATCTGTTTCCGTTTGAGAGATAAATATCTAGGGTTACGTTGGTCCGAATATTGGGGATTTGTGTCACACTGGTACTTACAAATTGGCGCGGCATTGAACTTTGGTGTTCCGGACGTATCACAAGGCAGATTCAAGGGAACACAAGTAGAGTAATCCTCTGGGCATGAGGATTCTTGAACTAATACGGCACTCCTATGAAATTCCATGAGATCGTCACCACACAGACGCTCCACGAAATTGGACGGGAGGATGCCCCGACGACCATCCAGGAGTTCGCCTTCAAAATAACCATCCTGAGACGAAAGGGCAGGCAACGGTACCCAATTTAATTTGTCAAGTGAATCAAATTCAGGTATGTGTACTTACGTCATCTGCATCTCCCCAAACTAGCACATAATCTCCACTACCCAAGGGCAACTCATATTCAGGGTTATCATTCAAGGATTGGCGAAATGGGTCATAGGAGTATCTATTAGAAGATGACGAATGCCGCAAATGACATGTGTTGAACTACTTAAAATCCAGGTTCGTCAAAACCTTAAAATGATCTGGCCAGGTTTACTTACCTTGCCAAATACACCGAACAACGACCCTTTCCAGGAATATCTAACATGTCAACTTTGTTTTCCATGATCAAATCGGAGTTGACAAACGGATCGATTATGTCAAATTCTAAAAATACCATGTACCACATTGACTTGGTTGGAAGTTATGTCCGTCCCACGGCAATGGGCTCGTTCAAGTGGGGGAATTTAAAAACCCTTGCATTCCAGGTGTTTTGTTTGCTCACTCACCATCACAACTGGTATAAGGTGGAATGTAGTCTACTGTCTCGTAAAGTTGGACATCGTCGCCCAATCCCAGTCCCAGTTGACCGAGTAAAGGACTAGAGAAAGGCGAGTTGATAATGGAATCTTCATCACACGATTTGAATTCTGAAATATGGGAATTTCCAATAAGTTGCTCAATTCTCAGTCTCTTTTACCGTCGTAGAGAATTAGAAAAAGTTTTTTTTATATTTAAGTTGAGTTTGATAAGAAATGTCTAAGTAAGCGCTTTAAAACCAATGCACCAATGCCATCCATGTACCATGGCAAAAGGGACCGTTCAACAAGACCAGGTTAGGAGAAATAAATAGCCAATGGAAGTTCTTATTTTATTTTATAAGGACCAACCAAAAGATTTTACTACAACCAATTATTTCTTTCATATTTGCACACATTGGTGTAGTATTTTGGAAAAGTACCTTTCTTGAACTTGTAAGATAAAAATGGAAAATCTGTCGAAGGACGAATTCTACATCATGAAGATACACCAAGCAAGTATCAAGTCAAATCGTCGTAATTTCGTGGTTGAAGCGTTCAAATCTGTTTGGTGAGCACTACGGACTTCCGGCTTATTACAGGGGCAAGAGTCTGGTAGAAGAGATTTTTCATTCATTAGCCCAAGAATGAAAATCTCGTTTTCCACCTAAATTAATGCTTAAGTATATAAAAATGACCGGAGAAAAATGGTCATAGGTAGGGACAGGAAGTTAAGACGAATAAAACTGTCAAATTGAACGAAAAAAAACCATCTTATAAGAAAGAAGCCCGTCCACACGAAAAAAGACGTTTAAAGCTGCTCCCACAAAATAGACGTCATGTATGTCCCTATTGATAAGGACCAATCTGTCTGAACTGATCTGACTGTCAAAAACGGCGAAATCTAGAAAATTTAAAAAAAAGGAAGCACCTAACGAGCAAGAATTAGCCAGTAGTACATATGTCAAATAAAAACCAAGAGTTAAAAATGCCTTTTTAAAGGAACGTTTTTAGTACAGCTATACTTAAAATCAGATTTACAAATCCAATAATTGTTCTGATGGCCTTTTCAACCCAATAGTAATCTTTTCTTTCTGTGTCTGTCGAGCAACTGTACGAGTACAAGTTAATTTATAAGTGTGGATTGTATTTTGTTTGTGCAAAACCACAACTGACAATCAAAATATTACATGGGCCTATGATTGGTGGGGTTGAACTTTCTTTGAAGTTTTTATTTGCTTGGAAAATTAAAAAAAAACGCTGCAAGCGCTTGAAATCTAAGAAATTCCAAATTTTTGGCCAATTAGACGAAAAAATACGAAAAAAATCCAAATTAGACGAAAAAAATTTCGCGACGAATAGAGGCCAAAAAGACAAAAAGGACGAATAAGTCTATTCGTCTTAAGTTCCTGTCCCTAGTCATAGGACTAACTCACTTCCACGCCATTCTCGGGTTCATGGATTCGATTCCAGGTCCAATAGCTTAGTTCTTGGGACGCTCGTCCCGCCCTCTCTAAATTATCAAAAAGGGTGTGTGTGTGACTTACTTGAGAGATGCATATCAAGCATAACAGGAGAAAGAGCATCCGACGATGTGACCAGATCCTTCCCTTTAAACATATTGTGATTGTTATTCCACGAATCTAGAAGTAAGCGTGAGCTTCGATAAAAGGAGAAACTAGGTTAAAGCTGATGGACCCCTTTTTGAGAGGGAAAAACTTAAAATCTCGTAGAGCCATGAACTAGTGAAAAATCTTGGAGTTTAGAATTCAATCTTTTGATTTGCTTACCTGTCATCGTATCGTTAACATCTGATCTATCTTTGGAATCTCTAAAATCTAAGGCAGTAATCGGAGGAATGGAATCATCCATGGACATCATTCCTTTTGAGGTCTGAAGGTCAGTTTCATGCCCCTGTGAAAAAAAATAATGTCCTGATTTAAATGAGCAGTGTGGTTCATCTCGTCACAAGATGTCATAATCAAGAAAAAAGTGCTATTCGACGACGGCAATAATTTAAAATAAAAAGTGTTTTGAAGATTCCGATGAATCAACGCCTCTCCAAGACAAAGACCGTTAACAGTTTGTTATCGCTTGAGATTTCCTAGTAGCTCCTATTATCAATCATTTTCAACATATTCCAGGGCAGAAAGTGATCTTGGGATCTCAGAGTTAGAAGCATGATGTTATCAGCACTTACCTGTAGGCAACTGTTTGAAGAGAGAAATCAGACCCTAACTTACCAAAAGGAAATCATCCGAGAAGGATGGATCCATCCTCTTAGATTTGTTTTGATGTGTGGTGTAGACAGGCCGAATTGTTGTGTGTGCGTGCCTCCTGGATAGGTTGAAATGATGTGTGGAAAGGCCCAAAACACTACTTTGGTTACCAAAAGTAGTAGCAGAGGTAGAAATGGAAGGGAAGAAAACGAAGAAGAATTTCTACTCACCCTGCTCTGCTGGCTACTACTATATTGCGGTAGTTACAGTAGTAGTAGCAGCAGTTGTGGTTATAATAATAGCAGTATAAATTTTAGTAGCAGTTGTGGAATTGCGGCAGCTCTACTACTCTAGTAAGGCAAGAATCGACAGCAGCACGTAAAACGGGACTGGAGATTTTGCTTTCTACCAAACCATTTGTAGCGGGATTGGTAAACGTGGTATTGATCCCTAGAGTAGTTTGAGAAAGCCTTCCTCTAGGACTAGCTCGTTCACACAAAATTGCTATGAACTACCGGTTTAAGGACACATGACAAAAAGTTTGTTCTTTCACATTTGTCCGGCATGGCGGGGAATTATCACAAGTGTAAATTTACTACCTAAGACCCAAGGATGATAAATAGAGACCGGCTTTGATTATTTTTATTTTTTTGAAAAAATGTTTTCCATTTTTGCATAGATAGGAAATCATCATACAAAACATTGTGTGTATACAAATGACATAATAAATGATAAAAATGTCCTTATAATAATACATAAAATGATATGAAAATCCAGCAGGATTTGGTCACAAAAAGAGGGGGTGCCGAGACAGGAGCAGGGAAATTTTAGTATCTATCGTTTACATTGTGATCATCTGAGTAAATGGATTACTCAGGCCCAGGTTTGTGGCAACTTTTTTCTGTTAGGGCCAACTTCCTTGTTCCCAAAGTAGTAAAATGAGCGAGTGATTTATTTCAAACATGTCTACGAAGGCTTGCAGATGGTCTTTCACACAAATGAGCACAAATTTTAACGTCCAAAAGACAGATACATGCTATGAAAGAATCTTTTTGAAGAATTGCTGTCAAAATACTGAGTAATTAATGAATTTACACACATTTATCCCGGTTTTGGAACAACTTACATTAGGGTAGGATTCCAGTCAACCTTCATTCCAGATGGTTCATATTTAATTAAAGGGGAAAAGGGATGATAAGATGATTGGTACATCCCAAGCCAATCCCTAATTGGCTTATGCGTTCTAGTCAAAACATGCCATAAATACCTGTGATAATGAAGTAGTCAAGAGAGTCAAATAAATGTGCCAGGGAACTTCACGCATTCTATCTCTTTGATTAATTCTGCGGACGTTCGCGATGTTTCAATGATAAAGAACTGGGACAACTAATAAAGATAATAATGAATGGTTTACTGGAATTGAACAAGAGAATGACATTTCAGGTTAAAAATGCTCGTCATTGATGTTTTCGACAATTAAATGTTAATATTTCAATGGCTTTGTATTGGTTTCAATTACGGAAAACAAAGAAGACCTCCCCCCGAAAAAACAATTTAAGTAATTCAGTTAGTAATTTGCACCACATGGTAGTAATTTAGGCAATCACAATATCCCATGGATGTAAAAAAGTAGTCGAAATCAAAAATGTGTTATACCTCAAAGAATAAGCTGCAATTTTACTAACACCTAACATTGCAGGGAAATCATTCCCTTGCATCGGTTAAAAACCCGTGAAAAAAAATTAAAAAAATGCAGATTAATTGCAACTAAGCATGTAAAGAAAATTAGATCCCAACTGGCAAATATTTAACAAGAAATTCCAAATGATTCCTTTGAATCCCTAAAGCGTAACATACGTATTTGGTAACAACTTTGTATATAATGGCCATTTCAAGTTGTGTGTCATTTGCATCTATAAGTTGGGCATTTGCATTGACAGAATTAAGAAGAATTATCAATTGGCAATTAACAGAAGTTAAAGATGAGAAAAGTGGTAGTGTTGCAATACGTGAACCTTTCAATGAAAATAATAAGCGTGGTTGAGTTATGCCTTGATGGTACTATCATGCATTAACTGAATGCTACTTTGTTGGTTTTATACCATGTATGCATCCCTAGAGAAATCGACTTATTTTCTAACAAAAAAAAGAAAATTGTAACAATTTTGACTTGTTCATGATTCATTCTTTCAACCGAGGAATGGAGGATGTCAAAGAGGGTATTCACCCTAAGGAACTTGTTCAAAGGCTCTATATCAGCAAAAAGCTTGATTCCATTTCAATTCCATTCCAATGCAAGGTCGTTTTAACTCAGTTTCAGCAGCTTGAAGATCGAAAATCAGTATCAAGCCACATTACTAAACTAAATTCATTTTTCGAAGAAGTAACAAAAGCAGCTTTATATGAATCGGCCGTCCCAACAAATAGTGCACTCAAAAATGATTGAGATGATTGAAAACCAGATTTAACTCTATCAGTAGTACTGATGGGAAAAGAACAGGTACAGTCTGCCAACAGTAAATCGTTGGTAGATCAAATTTCGTATAAATGTCAATTGTATAAATTGTATTAACGATTTATTTTTTTTACAGGGCATTGAAATAAAGTAGTACCGCCAGTACGAAAGCAACCCTATATTTTTGTTATTTACATAATTAAGAATTGAACAGGTAGTTTTATCGTTGTCTATTACCCCTGATCGAGGGAGGGTAAAACCACGTCAGTTTTAAGGCAATGACCCTATTTATTGACATAAATAAGACATTAGGAAGTAGTAAATATGTAGGAATATATATTACATCTTTTTACCCCCAGCCTTGTAGGAGATCGTTCTTCTCGTCAGTCTACCTCGGGACTGCCTCGATACGTAATGGTAAAGAGTGCGTTGGTTCATGTGCTCATTATTCTTTCGTAGTTGAATCGTTTCGCGGATGTAACAGAGGGGTCTCGTCAATTTCGGAATGGAGGTCGTCCCTTGATAGCTGAATGGTTGAATAAGTTGAAGGTTTTGTTGAAAGGATGGCCAAGTTTGGCACCGAACCTCTAATTTCGATGTTCGGATAGTACAAGAGTTTATTCTTTTTTTCCTGATTGGGATGGTGAGTGAAGGGGTGACCCGCCCTTTTTGCCTTTTTTAGGACTAAAAGCGCTTTGGAGGGTGTCGGACTCTAAGGGAAGATGGGCGTTGTCTCTCTTGTTGTTGCGCCGGCTGTGCATTTGCTTTCACTCGCAACTTTGCCTGAGCTGGTCCCAGTTGATGAGGCATCCACACTTGATCCAGCCCTGGGTTCTGTACGAGATCATTAGGTGTTCTTATATTTGGATCTTGGTTTCCTGAGGATAAACCTTTGCGGATTCTCTGTGGTCTCTTGGCGTGCTTGTCCATCAATCGGGTTTTGGATTCAGGTTTGGGTTCAGGTGCAGTTTGAGGTTGGGGTTCAGGTTCAACTTCAGGTTCGATTTCAGGTTGAGGTTCGGGTTCAATTCCAGGTTCGATTTCTGGTTGAGGTTCCGGTTCAATTCCAGGTTCAGGTTCTGGTGTCTGAGTCATCCGAATCAGGTGGAAATTTTGCCTGAGAGGGAAGCATCCATCTTGGTTCAGGCGGTTCTCTTCTTGGACGAGGCACCCTATCTAGCCCACTGGGTCCTAAGATTGGCAAGGCACCCAAAGTAAATGGGTCTAGTGGGTCTGGCTCCTCCATTTCGATAGAACTTCCTCGGTTTGTTTTACATTCTTTGACCTCATCATGATGTCTTCTTAGGTATGTGCGGGTCGACATTCCTAAAAGGTCCTACAGTATATGTATCCAGATGCTTTGATTGAATCCTCGTCGCCAATGTGATATTGGGTTCTCAGTTTATAGTCGTAGGAACCTAAGATATATTTCGTAGTTAGATATGTAGGATAGAATACATAAGTCAGGAATTAATTACCCCGGGTGTAAGTCGGATGACTATAAAAATTTCATCTCGGAAAGCACTTTGCAACTTAGACCTATTGGATCGAAGGACTAGTACTGGTTGACCTTGAATAAAGTGTGAATGACATCTCCATTTTGAGGCATTGGCCAAGGTTTTGGCTTTATCTTTCATCATCTGGTCCCTCTCACGGATTTCTTTCAGGCTTGGTGGTTGTCTTGCTAGCGGGGCAGACAAGGAACCTCTGAAGTTTGGGACTACCTGTGGATGGATGTGTGGGTTATACGTAGGTCGGACATGGCACTTGCTAGGGGCTCTTGGAGCCCCCTTCCATTCGTCGCCGCTGCGTTTACGGCTTGGGCCACGGCTTTCATGGCACATTCTGCGGGGTTAGCTTGCGGGTGGTATGGAGGGGTTTTGATCATTTGAATCCCTCTTTGTTCGCAAAAGGTTGTGTATGACCCTGAATTGAATGGTGGACCGTTGTCCACCATAGAATGAATGTGGTAGTCCATATGTCGAAAAAAAACAATGTTTTGCCCAGGGCCGGTAAAACATTGTCAGCACTTGTTGTCCTAACCACTATGGCTTCCACAAACCGTGAGAAGTCGCATTTAACCACCAACACATGCCGGTCGTCCAGGAGTAGACCGAATAGGTCGACGGATAGGGTGTGCCAAAGGTGTGGTGGGATGGTCAAGGATTGGAGGACACCTTTTTGTCTTGTAGAATTGTGTTGTTGGCACTGATCACACGCCTCAACGTAATTTTTTACTATTTTATCCAGACCCGGGAACCGAACAGAAACTCTCAAACGTCTTTTCGTTGCAGAGGTCCCCAAGTTCGCAGACCCATGGGCAAGTGATGTTGCTTGCACGTGTTTTTGCGTATCGATTTTCAAAATTATTCCTGAAAAAGTTTGAAATTGACGATTGCAAAAGACCAATGGACTAAATGCAAGAGTATTTTTGTACAAGCAACTTTGTTCTTTTGATTTTGGGATGATAAATTTTTGTCAGTGAATGGTAGGATCTTCAATGACTCAGGATGGGAGATGTACCACAAAAATATCAAACATTCAAGTTTCACGGTCAAACAACAGTTCAATTTTGCATGTTCAATTCCTGCTTTCTGAAGATCATTCTTGAACTCTTAACATTGAATATTAGAAGATGGAAATTCTCTTGTGAATTCTGATGTCTTAAGAGAAACAAAATTTGAGGCTTTTGTTTTTGCTGTCAATCAGTATATTTTGCTTTGTTTCTGTCAATGGAATTTGCATAATTTTAGTAATAAGTCACTAATAAGTCATAGTAATAGTAATAAGTTGCTTCTTTTTATTGTGCATGATAAAAATGGATAGATCGATTATACTATCAAAAACATGTAATGAAATAACAAAGGTGATTTCTGAAGATACCATTCGTGCAATTTCATGCTTGTCCCAAAACTTGAGGCTTGAAGTGTTATCTCAGCGTCATTCATGCTTTTTATCCTAAAATTTCGTCAATCTAGTCTAACATCAACATTGTTTGAAGCTAGTTCCAATGTTCTTGCTATCAATAAACCATAACTTTGGTTTTCATTGGTTTTTTCAGTCATTTTAAAATTAATCCATTTTAACGGATTAATCCATCAGAATTAATTTTTGATTTCCTTTCTTTACCTAATTCTTCTCTCCGGGAAGCCTTAATTGGTACTATGCATAGAGGACCAACGCCCAATGTGCAACTGGTCGTTTTTCCTGAACCAAAGCTGGATGGACATGACTCGCTTTTGCTGGTCTATGGAGACATATGATCTAATTACGTTTTGTAAATCTGCAAAATGAGTTAACGTCAAAAAGCAAGTCAGATCTCTCCAAGCTTCTCTCCACATAATTACTTAGCCTTGCCCTCGCCCTTCCCTACGATAAGATGTCCGTTTTCAGATTGTTTCAACATAATTTGGCTCCTCTCCATAATAAAACCGACTTGGACATTTTTCTCTCAACCATACCAGATCAAACCTTAGGAACACTCAACAATAGAGAAGGATTGTCAAGAAAATCAACAAATAGCCTCCCAGACCAAAAATTGTCTTACAGGGTGCACCACTTAAAATCGGACATGAATAATTGATAATTTAAGGGAACTGAGCCATCGAATCAAAAAGCACCTGCAAATGATGTTGATTGCAACAATATTTAACAGATCTATACCTAAGTTATTCGACATAGAGCCTCTTGCTTTTAACCACGGTCTTGAATCTCCTCTCTGCACATGAGCAAATGATCCGCACCTGCTGTGCTGGAATTTTAGTCCCTGCAGCTTTAAAGACTGTAGCCAAGGAAGCCAATTGTTTTAAACCTTTACTCCCCACCTTCTTTTTCAGAATGGGCTAACAGGTAAAGTTCTTGGGTTAAGATCTAAAGAAACCTTGAAGCAATGGTCCTCACAGACAAGCCTTGGACAACAAATCTTTTTACTAGCATCTTTCTTGGTTGCGTTTTTTCTTGCTGAAACAGCTTAAGTCTCCAAATCCCCTCAAAATAAGAACAAGTGATTCGCCTATGAGCTGGATTTGGGGGGTCTTCGTGCTAAAATTGAAATTGGCGTTGCTGGCCTTTATCAAACCTCTGTCCCATTTTAAGTGGCGCACCCTGTAGATCTTTTTTTCTAACTCTTTGAATCCATTAAAAGTAACGGTTGTTAAACTTGACTTGTTCTATTGTTTTGACTTATTTAGAATACACTGAACTGTACGTATATCTTTTGACCATGAATAAATTCATGAATAAATTATTGTTGTTTTAAAAAATTGTTTTTGTTTTCTTCGTTTTTTGTTTACGTAACGAGCTGTTTGTTCTTTACCCAAGGTGGGTTGCTTTTGCCTTAAGTTGAGCATAATAAGTTGGGACAGACTCTTTTTTGTATTGTTTGGTTTTCATCCTCTCCTTTTACTTTTTCCCACCAACTTTTTCCTTCAGCATTTTTTTCCCAGTTTGAATTTGCTTTACTTTGACAAATCTTTTTTTTTCTTTCGCTCCTCTTATTGGTCTCTACTAGTGATGTGACTTGGGCAAGTAATGAGTCATCACAGACCCCCAAGAACAAGTTGTTGACAAGCATTACTTGGGCAATACACCAATACACTTCCCAAGCTCAAGGAACATCGGAAGATGCAGTTGCCGGCAGTTGCTCTTTGAAGAGTTAAGATACTTGCAGTGTGACTTAGAAGAAAAAATGTCAAGTTGCATTATCGATGATCTTTTGACCTTAAGAATTTAGCAATAAATAGTGGAAGTGATACAAAAAAAATATTTCAATTTGGATGGCATTTGCAAAACCATGTTTTTTGTTTCGGTTCTAGGCCACACATGAATGCACTTTTGAGGCTAATCAAGACCGAGATTTTGAAGTCACACTTCCAGAACAATCTCGTTTACTCAGAGTTGCCGGCATGAAAAAGTAAAATGCCAAATCTTTTTTTAGTATTCTCGAAAAAATTTGCATTTC
This sequence comes from Tigriopus japonicus, assembly GCA_010645155.1. Lineage (NCBI taxonomy): Eukaryota > Metazoa > Arthropoda > Copepoda > Harpacticoida > Harpacticidae > Tigriopus > Tigriopus japonicus. The sequence continues at coordinate 7,870,737 of CM021323.1, forward strand.
CCCATGTGAGAGAATTGAAGTGTGTAATTTTCTTAAAAATACATCCTTTCAAAGGTATGAGCCCTATTTAGCTGAATCAGCCTGGTTTAGTGAAATTTGGATGGCAAGTTTATTCTTCGTTCATAGCAACTTTGGCAAACCTGTTAGCTGGGAAAAGTACTTGTACAAACACCCAAGCTATGCCAAGCTTCAGCAAGCCCATGCACTGTGCCAGTACAGCTTGTCCAATCTCTTGTTTTCCCCCCATCACTAGTTTCTACCATTATTGTTTATTCTGCCATTTCAATGATGGACGCCATCTTGAGTCAATTTGGCGAAGAGGCTAAGAAATGCTTACATTTAGCCTTAGAAGGGAAGGACCCTCTTGTTGTTCAGAAGGCCTTCATTGGTGAGGCGCTGGTTGCTTTGGTTAGTCAGACCAGAAATCTTGTTGGTTCAAAGGTGGACACAATTTTAGATAACTCCACTAAAAAGGAGGCAATAGAGGTCGAGTTGGTTGAAATAGCTCAACCAACAATTGTTCAGGAAGCTCTAGCTTGTATGGAAGTCTGTCCTGACCACAAAAGGCAGCCTTGTAGTCCAGAAAGAAAAGGAGGTAGCTCTTTTGAACACCCAAAGTGATGTCAAGATTTGTTGAAGTTTGGGCTCTTCAATTTCAATAAGAAAGGGTGCTCAAAGGTCAAGTGCCCCTTCTTCCACCCGTACATGTGTCGTAGACCAATGAGAAGTGGGACATGTTTCAATGTAGAGTGTAAACATATCCACGTCCGAGGTACTCAGAGGAAACCGAGACCAGCAAAATCTGTGTCTCCTAGATATGGTTATAGGTTAGCCCCAAATCCCCAACCAATCCCCCGAACATTTCATCCTTTCAGCCTCCCCCTCCTCGTCATTCTCGTCCTTCTCCTCCTCCCAACTCCTTGTCCCATTTCTCTTTCCTCGCCTCAAAACCCATTTCCATTTCATTTTCACCTTCTCCCGAACATCTATAACCTGGTTCCTCCTCCCACTTTCTCCCATTGGCTACTTAGGTCCTACTCCAATGTAGCCGTCCTCCCCCCTCCCCAACAATCCCTTCCTGTAGAGCAAAATTTTGTTAGTAAGCAGAATTTTTCAAAGTTAGATAGGAAGGCCCAAGAACTAATAGACTTGGCCCATCGGAAGACCTTAAGCCCATAAAAGGGCTCTATTTGAACGTGCATTGTCTGATTTCCAAAAAAGACTGCACAAAGATCAGAGTACTGGAGGAGCTAGCCATTGATAGAGAGGTCTCCTTCATTTCTATCACAGAGACTTGGCTTCGTCCAGGAGTTTCAGATAAAGAAGTAGCAAAAGCTGGTTTTCGGCTTGTCTGTTGCGATAAGGTACGGGTATTTTCCCACATGGGGGCGTATGTCTATATGTCAGGAAAGACTTACATTTTAGTCTCGTTCAAATGTCGAATGGAGATGTAGAAGTTTGATTTGTCACATCAAGGCTCTTGATCTCATGGTTCTAACAATGTATCGGCCACCCTCTTGTAGCTCTTTTTCATTTCTATCATCTCTCCAATCCACAGGAAAGGAGTTCGATCGAGAGGTTTGTTATCGATCATTAGTACTTGGTGACTTCAATTTTCCGGCTAGCATTGTTGAGCGGGAGGTTAGTCCGGGTGGGTACATTCCCATTTCGAAAACGGCATCGCCGTCTTGTGAAAAAAACCTGCACCAAAGGTAGGAGTGGCTCTAAAGCAGGAACCATCCATATATGAAGCCATAAATAGGCTAATTTCGATTTTTGATGAAGTCTGTTTGTCTCTGTATGTTCCAAAAACGGAGCTATAAGTGGGGTCATTGCCAAAGTTTAGAAAAACGTTGTTCAAAAGGAGTTGTCAGATTTCAAATAGTCAGCGACGTACTTCAAATCGATTTGTTGTAGCTAGCCTCCAAAAAAAGCTGGATGTGGTCCAAGCAAAGATTAGGGCCCCATTGTTTCCGATCAGTTAGTGAAGGAATGTAGAGTGACCCAGGAGTTTAAGACGAATCCAAAGGCCTTTTTCTCTTTTGCAAACACAAAGAGAAATGTAAAATCTGGTAGTCACAGATCAAGATGCTTTTGAGGCCATCAAGAGCTTAAAGCTCTCGAGTTCTCCTGGACCTGATGGTGTGACATCTCAGTTTCTGATGAAATGCTCGCAGATTCTTAGCCCTGTTTTCTCCTACTTGATGCGCTGCATCTTAGATCAGGGCAAGTTTCCCTCTTCTACTCTTGGGTTGGCGAGAGTAATATGGCATTGAACGGGATGAAATTCCGCACAATGATGTATGGGGCGTCAAAATTAGATGTTCCTCTCAAAGACAATGGAGGTTGTGATTTTGAGCAGGTATCGTCCATGAGGGATTTGGGAGTTGTCGTCCAAGATGATGGAAAGTTTGATGAGCATATCCAGTTGAAAGTGGGGAAGGCATTTCAAACATGTGGCTGGATCTATCGCACTTTCAAGTCCAGAGATAGTATTACAATGCTAACTCTGTACAAGTCGATTGTTCAACCGCATCTTGAATACCGTATGCCTAACCCATTTGGGCTCCAATGAGTTCAACAGGTTTGCAAAAGGTCGAGCAGGTTCAAAGATGTTTTACTTGGAACATCACAGGAATCAGAGAGCTCTCGTATTGGGAGAGGCTCAAGAAGTTAGGGCTGGACAGTACTCAGAGAAGGTATGAAAGGTATCTGATACTGTATGTTTTCAAGAGCATTCATGGGCTCTGTCCTAACCCAGGATTTGAGATCAGTTGTAGCGATCGTAGAGGTTTTACGTTCGCTCTGAGAGCACCTCCAAATCCTAAGGAATCAAGGCTAGATCGAACAGTGAAGTCCTCCTCTCTCCTTTATCGGGCTCCTTCATTCTTCAATTTGTTGCCCATTAGTCTTCGTCGGGAATGTCTAGGGAAGTTTGAAATATTGCCCGGTTAAACAATATGAAAAAGTCTGTTCCAATTACTTTATGCGCAACCTAAGCCAAAAGCAACCCAACTAGGCTGAGAACAACAAACGAGTTCGTTCAATAAACAAAAACAAGAAAGTCTCCGGTTTTGAGATTGCATCGTTCAATGCATAAACTATTATATTGCTATAGGAGACTTCAAATGCTAATATGGCAAATCTTGATGACTGTTTGGATATTTTGGTTGAAATCTTTATACACTTGAATAATCTGGGTACTTGAGTTATGATTAACATGGCATAAACCTTGTGACAGTTTTGTCCATGGACTTTGGTTTGTCTTGAAGATGAACCCACGAGGCACTTTCAGGTTTTGAGCTCAAACAACCTAGTTTTATGTGTGAGTAAAACATGAAATTATTCAACAACTATTTTTCAATTTATTTCACAAATTTTTTGACGTGTAGACCAAACATCAGAGTACCCTAATTAAACTAATATATTCGAATCAGCGAAAATAAGGAAATTCTCATGGACTAGCAAAACAATTTTCAAGTTTCATTATTGTCTTCTCTTTTGGCGCTCAAGGCAAGTTGCCGAGTACAGCTAAAACAATATGGTTATTTACATCTGAGGAATGGAGTCGACAAAATGTTTGAGACCAAACAGCGAGTTTTCTGCATTTTTTCTTGGACCTGAAACGCTTGAGATTTTTATCTAAAAAAGCACCAGGCGCAAAAAAGATCAAAAAGCCCACAATATGGAAGCACTGCCAAAGTAGTTTGTCCCGTTTCGCCTTCTCTCTCTTAGGTCTCGATCACAGATCATGAGCGGGCCGTTGAAAAAAGGAGAAGAAAGCGCACATGGAAGGAAACCTGGGGAAACCAGTGATGGAAACACATCCGTCCAAATTGGCCGGACTCAGAGTTGCAGAGGGGCTGGATGAGTAAGGCAGTTAGGGCATTTATTCGGGCTAG
>CM021323.1:7876293-7889740 GCA_010645155.1 Tigriopus japonicus
GTGCCTCGAACCGGCTCGTTTGGCTGTCTTATCTATCCCAGTCCGATCTCAACGGAGAACGCCAGATCGACCGGTCCGTGCTCGACGGGACACCTCGGTTCTACCCTCCAAATCCTGAATCTCTCACCTCCATTAGATTAAAGGTCTATGACGAGTCCAGTCTCCAGTATAAAAATATGCCCATATACGTGTACATGTGTTTTTTTTCAAAGACCCATCCCAACTCGCTCTGTTTCCGTTTTCTCCCACCATACGTTCAAATGGACCAACCATACTTAGAAAATGCACCACGACTATGCTATGTTTTTCGCTTGATTTTTAGAAACACAGGCCATCGCACTTAATCGACATCATGAAGACTTAAACGAAAGATCCCAATTACTGGATCTCAATTGTTTGCCAACTTACGGTATCATTCGACATTAAGTAGGAAATATGGTATCAAAAGAGCGGGTAACAAATCTCGAAAGAAACAAAATACACTAAAGTGTTACAACCGTGTTTCATAGGCCAACTGAAACTTACTAATCTCCCTCAAAAGTAAAAATCAAACTCTCGATTTCCGAGCACTTTCAGCAATTGTGCTTTTTTTAGGACTCAAGAAAGCTTGAAATTTGGCCTCTTGCGCCTTTTCTTGCGCTCTCTTATGTGCTATTAAAAACTTGCGCTTTTCGATTTCAAACATCTGAACGTACTAGCTATAATTCTGTCTGTTCAAACAAGATTTTCGGAAAACACATTTCATAACCATGTGGAGTACACTTTGTTTTGTGTTCAGTCAAAATAGCAAATAAATATGTCAAATAAATTTATATTCAAATTTACGATTTCTTGAAGGACCATATTCAAACTGGACTAAAACCGAAACTTAAAACATCAATTTTTTTCAAAACTTCTAAGTATCACCCAAGATATCGCTTTAATTCATAACTAAGCACTCTTTTCATAGTTATTAACGTGGTTTTGGAAACCATCTTGGTTTTACCGGTCTTAGGAATTTTAATATAGTTATTTGAGCCATTGTGCAAGGGTTTCTAAATCTAAAGGATCTGGACCCACATCGGAAATAGTGCCTATCTCAAATTAGGCGTCATTCAGGCAACTCAAACCTATTCTCATTGGGTAGGATTGGCCACATTTGCCGTTCAAAAGGTGATGAGATCATTGGTAAGCAGACAGCATGTTTGCTAAAAAAATACCTTTTTGCGTTGCCTCTTTTTTTAAATTTAAGAGGGATGAAGTCATTCAGTGGATCACAATTTGAATTACCAAAACATAAAATGTATCAAGAAAAGCCCAAACTATGTGCTAATGTTATACTAATTGATCTCAAATTAATGATTAATTAGTAAGGCCCGGAAAAAATGCTAAAAGTAACAAAGTATCAAATATATATTCAAAGGCCAAAATATTTAAAAAATCCGCCGGATATTTTTTTCTGACAACGCCATTATTTGGTTATTTTGACTGTGTGCGCACTTTACCCCTAAAGAAATCTCTAACCAGAGGAAGGAACCTTCGAAACTGAGCCTTGCCAAGATGGGCCTAGAGGATAGAAAGATAACCTTTCAACCAAAATTATTGAAACGAACATTTTATTGAAATTTGACACTTTATATTTTTAGCTTTTTTTTGCCAAAATTTAGTCTTTTTCCATTATTTTTGAAGAACTTTGGCACACTTGAACACCAGTTCCTTATTAGTCACCATTTTCCTTTCTGATGTTTCTATTGAGAGTTTTATGACAAATTTCAACATTCACTCCTACTACTTCACTACTACTACATTCCAAATGTAGAAAGAAAGGAAAATGGTGGCAAAGGCAACAAAATTTCAAAGTTCTTCAAAAAATTGGAAAAAGACTAAATTTTGGCAAAAGGCCAAAAATACAATTCAGCAAGAGCAAATGCTTAAAATGCACCAAGTTACGGTAAAAGCGCCCAAAATGCAAATAATGGAAATCAAACAAATTGTGAAAAAAATGCGAAAATTGGCAAAAAATGATTAAAATGCATTTTCATGAAATATGCATCCCCCATGATGACACACTCCATCTTGGGAAAGTTATCAGAGGACATCAGAGCAAATCAGAAATCTACCGGGCGCACCACTTAAAATCGGACATAAATAATTGATAATTTGAGGGAACTGAGCCGTCGAATCAAAAAGCACTTGCTACAAATGATGTTGATTGTAACAATATCTAACAGATCTATTACCAAGTTATTCGACGTAGAGGCCCTTGCTTTTAACCACGGTCTTGAATCTTTTCTCTGCACATGAGCAAATGATCTGCACCTGCTCTGCTAGAATTTTAGTACATGCAGCTTTAAAGGCCTGCAGCAAAGGAATTTGACAATCCACTTGGTCAATGGAAGGTCCTCTCGATCACTTATCAGCACGGAGCATATTCATGAAAAGGTATGCTGGGTCAGCGGCAAAAACTAGGCATTATTGAAGGTCTAAAAAGATATTCCGGAAATTAAGGAAACTCTCACTTCCAAGTGTCTTGTGCTTCGAGAGTGGAATCCAGATGGTCTAAAGCAGGGGTCGGCAACCTGTGGGCCCAAGGGTGGTCATAAGTGGGCCCAGGAGCTTGGGGGAAGTCCAAAATAGTGGGCCCACAAGCCATCCATAATACTGAATGGGTGGGCCCAAAGCTATTTGACTGCTAATTTGTGGGCCCCTGAGTTACCAAAACGTAATCAGATTTGGTGGGCCTTGACCCAAAAGTGGTTGCCCACCCCCTGGTCTAAAGCAAAAGTGAAATACTTAGAATAACTGGCAATCAATCTCAGTTCTAGAGAGAAATCATATCATGGACATGCACAACTGGCTACCTAACCCTCTTTTTTAGACACGTGGAAATCACACTTTTCAACATCAAAGATTGCTATTTAGCACGATAACTTAAAAATCGGAGCTGAAATATCGGATTAGTGTGTTCGCCAAACTTCATCACAGATGGCATTCCCGAGCTTTCCTCTGACACAAACTGAAAAATTCAACTACAGTTGAAGACTGTCAAATCCCAGCCAAAAAAATACCACCCTCACCTTTGGGGTTAGTACCATAATAAATAAGGTGTACTTTTACATACTCTAATCTATGTAATAAACTATTTCCTAGTTAAACTAGTTCCTATCCAATTACACCAAAGTCCCGTTTTCTCAGGAGCCAAAGTGAGCAATAACAAAAATCAAATAAGAAGAGCTCTGAAGCCAAAAAAAAAAACATGAAAAATAGTTTGATTTTTAACTTAATGAAGCCAATAATGTGCATAAATGCCAGATTAAGTCTCTAAATGTGTCATATTCCAATAAAATGTTTGTTTCAAGAATTCTGGTTGAATGGTTTCCTTTTGATCCATCCATTCCTAACCCATCCAATCTACTGCAATAATCAAGATTTTCATCATCTTCCTCTACCCAATTGCATTTGTTCTGTATGCTAATCTCCTTTTCATTTCTTTCACGTGCACTGAAACCACTCTAGTCAACTCACCTGTGATATCACAATATGTTTCGTGAATTGCAACGTTTTTAACATTTGACATGTCACCACTACATATTATGTGATAACACATATTTTTATTTTTATACAACCTGGCATGACATTTGGTCACAATAATCGTATTATTATTTATACTTATTTTATACCCTAAGGTCATTTTGGCAAGGGCCAATTTCAAAGGTTCCTTTCTCTGGTTAGGGATTTCCTTGGGTGTAAAGTGTGCCTCCAAAAATGACCCATTACATAAAACATCCGAAAAGATCATTGGATAAATTGGTGCACACAATCAAAATAGCCAAATAATGCGTTGTCAAAAAAATAATCCGGCGGGTTTTTCAAATATTTTGGCCTTTGAATGAATATTAGATACTTTGTTACATTTAGCATTTTATCCGGGCCTTACTTATTAATAAAGAAGCGACGCAAATAAGTATTTTATTGTTCATCTGGGTAGGTTGATTCTTAGGTCAAAAATGTTTTTTTATTAGTTTTAGTACGATGTTCCCTGAATTCTGCAACAGGTGTGTATTTGCAGGATTATTTATCTGTATTTTAGTAAAATGTTCTCTTCAGCACAGCAAAACATGAATTGACTTAAGGTCAAATTGCCAGGCACATGTGAGTTGTCATGTGGACATTTTCTTGGATTTCAATCTGAAATCGTGGTTGCTTGGGTTCAAGGGCACGTCTCTAGAAAACTGGTGGTTACTTAGCCTTGTTCGTCTTCTCGAGTTAGTCCCTTTACACGCTTTCTTTCAGGTCGCACACATCAAGGTAAACCAGAAATCAACGAATGACCGTGAATGGAGTGCTGCTATTGTGCAAAATTAGTAACCATAACATCATTTGAAAATGCTTTATTCCAAGGAAAGCCCTAGGGTAACACTTGTTTATCAGCGTCATTTTTTGCATTTGAATGGTTTAAAGGTATTTTTGCCTGGCGACAGGCTTTCAAGTTAGATTGGATACCGTTGAAGGCTAACGAGTTAGAGATACGATTCCAACAACGATTCGCCCAAAACTTGATGACTGCTTCAATGCAGTTAAGCCCTTGACTTCCATATTGTATGTATTCATGCAACCATTTCCTTGAGCAAGGTCACCGATTTCTTGATTCGTACAGTTCCGTTGTGGTTCTATATGTACTAGAGTGTACTAGTACAACTAAGTGGCGATGACGGCGAAGCCTCAGGTAATCCAATCTTGGCATATTTTTACAGTTCCAACGCTCGAAGAACTTTTGACATTGAAAGGTCGTCGGATCTTGATACGGAATTCCTCAGATGGCATGGTGGGTCCGTGTACTCTGGCCGAACGACAAATAAGTACCTCTCCCTCCCTCCTTCCTACATTCACATCCTCACACACAAGGCTTAACCCACTTGTATTGCTTTTTAGTACTTCATTCAGCTATTACACCTGCAGCTTTTTCTCGGTCTCTTAAAACTACTGCTGATGCTGCGGCGAGTACGAATAACACCACCTTGAACAGACATCGATCCATCGTCGGCCGTCAAAAGCCAGAGTGGGTACTTAAATGATCATAGCATACATACTATGTGGTCGCTCGTTGTGTCCTGTTTACCAAAGACTCAAATTCCTGAAGCGCCTACCATCCGACGAGAGTGGATGACTGGGGCAGATGGTCACCGGTCGACTTTCCGATCCTGTTCAGACCCAACAACGGATCTTGCTTGATATGAAAACTGTATGGCTTAGCTTTAGCCGCACAGATTGGATTTCTACATAGTTCGTAACAAGGGTGAATGCATAGCCCTGAGGTAAGACAAGGATGATGATGGTTCGGTGGTCTGTTTGCTCGACTCCAACCACCACGACCATCATGCATGAGAACCAGGACTTGTTTTCTTCCCAAGAGGACAATGAGGACGATACGTAGTTCTTTGGCCCAGCATTGGGGGAGGGGAGGGGGGCAAATCCTGGCCTGGCGTGTGGCCGGTCGGCAAGTTTACCGATCATGGAGATGTCGTCGTCGTTGACGACGTCGAGGACTAAAGTTAAGGTGAAATCAAAATCCTGGACAAGGTATCTCCAGTTGACGAATTCTACTGACAGTGAAGAGAAATTATTTCAACTCATTTTCTGGGCTTGTGGCTTTTGAAGGAGATGAAACTTTTGTTGACGTTTTTACTTCTCTGCATCATTGCAGAGGTGGTCTTGTCACAACAGCCCGCCAGAATTGGCCCAGATGGCAAACCTTTGCTTAACAGACCTATCGTTGAAGAGTGCAAAAAAAGTAAGTACGGTGCAAACGAGAAATGAAGTAACGAATAATAACAGTTTCTACAATGGGTGACGATACTCTTCTCTCATGATCGATATTAAAAAAAACCATCATCAAAACCCAAGATGTGTAAAGACACAGAAATTCTAAAACATCAGTTACATTTCGAAGTGTTTCCAGAACAGATCCAAATGGCATCAATCAAAAGGAAAGAAAATAATTCCGTAATGTTCAATGCTCCTGTCCAACGATTTTTTGAGTTACGTGGTCTTTGGCTTGTTTGAAGAATTTTTCACTCTTTTGTTGATTGGAATGTCATTTACACTTCGTAATCATTGGATATGGCATTTATCCGTTTCTTTTGTTCATGGCTAACAGAGTAAGAGCTGGGTGTCACACCTTTTCTTTGAGAAGGAATTTCACACCCAGTATTTTAGTCGTGCCCCAACCATGGGTTTGAATTAGCATGAACGTCTTTTAAGTTCTTGAAACTTGTTAAAGGAAATTGGATTAAAAAACTTGACTTTTGAAAAATTAAAAACTCAAGGACTGAGGGGCTTAGGGCTCAGAAGGCTGCCCAAATCCTACTACAAGATTTTCCCACGAAATGGAGATAGAGTTTAGTTTATATTCTTTCTTTGGAACCCTTTTTTCACTTCAATCTCTTAACGAAAATTCTAAAAAGTAACAAAGTGAGAATGCCAAACCATTTTGAGTTGTGTTGAATATCCCTTTACTTGGGTGTCTAGAGTTCGGTTGGTCGTGCTCTATCCAGCAAATTTTAAATATCTTTGCTAAACTGTTCTTTGGAGCGAATAAGAACTCCTCACAGATTTCACTTTCAATCACATGAATCGTTGATACGCCTGAGAGCCAATCAGAAGAGAAGCCTACAATTAGTCCAACGAAATTGAACTCAGTTCACGAAATTTTAATTGACAACAAAATCCGCTGAATGAAACTTTCTGATTGTAAATTAATTGATTGATTATCAGTCAAATTTGTTAGATCAATCAAGCATGCACAACTTCAAAAATATTCCGATTTCCACTGCTTAGATTTTGTGTTAGTTGGATACTCAATTAAATCAAAGAGGGGAACATTGATATTTTTGCCCTTTCTGACCTGGTATTTTTGACTCATTCGTAAATGTTTGCCTTTTCCAAAGCATTGGTGTTTTAATCCAGATCGGTTTTTTTTCCAGGAAAATCTCATCTGAAATGGGGTAGTCATCATTATTTCCTCTCGTGGAGGGAGCCATGGCACAAGTTCGAGGACTGGGATTGGTTTAATGGACGAAACTTTTGCCGCGATCGTTGCATGGACCTGGTGAGCTTCGATACCCCTGGAGAGTACGAGATCTTCGCTGCCATTGCTCTTCAAGGTAAGTCGTCCCCTCCCTAAACGCCCCATTTGCGTAGTGGATTGTTTTTGCAATGACAATTTCTCACTTGTTTGTTATAGATAACATCAATTCGACGTATACGTCGGGCAGAAAATGTAACTTTAAGGGTAAGGGATGTGATGCTGCTCATCTCCAACCCATCAACAAGAACGGCTGGTTTTGGGCCGGAGCCTCTAACACCCGCATCCCCGATACCGAGACAAATAGTGAGTTCACGTACTGGAGCCCAGTTGGAGAGTAAGTCTTAAATAAGCTAGACCTAACATTTCCCCAAAAGCTTGCACCTATTCAAGTGTTTGCTCTTTTTAGGACCGGTCAGAGACAGCCGGACAACTACGAAGGTTTAAAGGAAGGCCCAATTGATACTGATTTCGACATCGGTGTCACCATTGAGGGTCTCCAAGAATACCATGATGAGGCTTGTTTGGCGGCCATGAATAACAAATACCAAGACGGGTTCGCTTGGCATGATGTTGCTTGTCACTTCCGATCTGTGATCATCTGTGAAGACTCAGATCAACTCATTTCCCTAGTCAAGAGTCAAGACGGTGAGGATGTGACCGAAACAGTGGTTGAAGGCAAAAATGCCGTGGATATCGACACCTTGGACTTGGCCAGCATTCAGCCCATCGTGCGAAATCCCCTTCAACAAGCTCCTCCACTTTCCAATCGGCCTGCTAATTTTCCTCAACCACAAAGACGACCCCGTCCCCCTCTAAGACCCAAAAGGCGGCCCACTGGCTTCCTCGGAGCCCTTGGTTTCAGAGGCCTTCCATTTTTATTCAAGTAGAGTTATAATTAGACGAAGAAACAAATCGAATAAAAATCAAATGTTTTATGACGCAATTAGAATGCCACGAGTCTTGTGCTTCACCGTCTCTTCTGAGGCTTGTGTATTGTCGTGCATTTCTTTGGCCAAATCTTCTTCGCGTTTAGCTCGCTCTTCCTCCGCTTCTTGCGCTAACATGGCCCGAACCTCCTCGTCATTGAAATATTCGCCCTGAAAACGCAGGTTATTTCAAGTACCATGTATTAAAGCTCTAATTATCTCAAAACCACTAAGAAAGGGTGCCTCACCTTGGTTGTGTAGCAAAGAGCCAAGCCATAGAACACGGCTAAACTACCAATAACAACGAAAACGATGCCAATAATGAGACTGGCTTGAGTCATGGTGCTGTCCTGAGAGATCAAAAATCTGCAAGGATAAAATGTCCCAACATGTTTATTAAAAATGTCTCGGACAATTTTATTCGAATTCGACTTTTATTGGTATCTTATGAAGTTTATCAAGTATCTTATCAATCAATAGCACATATTTGATTTAGGATTCGATCTCAAAGAAAGCTCTCAAAACCGATCGCCAAACGACAGCCATCTTTCAAGTGGGCTTTTACGAGGCGATCATGGGGCCTCTTTTCTTCTTCTTGATGGTCACACTCTCGCCTTGTTCGGCCTCTAGTTCTTGTTTGAGAGCCAATTCTGCAGCTTCAGCATCTGATTTCTTTTTCCGTTCCTCCTCCAAGACTTCGGCTGCCACCATTGCTTGTACCTCGTCTTGATTGTAGTATTCGCCCTAAAAAAAAAGGCTACAATTATTTTCTTGTGCCAAAAACATTTTGCAAGGGGAAGTCGTACATTTCGATTCGGCAATTTCAACAATTAAATCCAGATATTGCTTCCTTTCAATCCCTCTTACTTCAATTAGCTACAAAGATCAAGTTGTGTCATAGTGCGGAACAAAAGCTTGCATTGTACCTATTGAGTGTCCTTCCTTCAGAAGGCAGAAACCTCAGAGGACCAACCTAAGAAAAAGCTGGTTCTCAATATAGTGAGATTGATCTCTTCACATACGTACGATAGATGAGGCTTCTCTAATTTAGAAAGTTGTGCTATACGGGTTACTTTTTTCAAGCACTGAATGTTGCTTATGCACAAGAAAAATACATCTTTCTAAAAAAAAGTAAAACTCTAAATACTTTCAGGAACATGCTATCGCCATTTCAAATTCCCTGCTGACTGGTTGGTTTCATCATTCTTCACATGCTTGCCCCAGCACGTTGGGTGCCGGTTGGTACTAAGACAAATGTTGTTAGCAATGCAAGCCATTACATTCACACAACTTCTTTATTATTCCTCTACTTGTACACAAAATATCAAATTCCTCTACGACTCATTTTCTTACATTTTTTCTTTCATATTTTGCTAATGATCAAATAATTTTGAACCCTGAAATATTCCAGGCCTGCCAAATTGATCTTACTTCCAACCAATATTTCAGTATTTTTGGGGTGGAAAAAAACAAGTCGTTTTGAGCACTTTCTTATTAACCATAAATTTCCAAGTAACATTTGCATTGCTAAAGCATTGAAATGTTAAGCTTTTATTTTCTGACCATGACCTAACTTTGAACTCTGATCAATACAAATTGGCAACCCTGAACTGAACAAATAATCTGGAGTCTAACATTTGAAAATGGACATATGTCAATGCCGGGCGTTTTGAACACTCGAGGATAAAAAATGCCAATTTTAGCATAACGAGCATGTCATACACGTGTCAATGCAATCCCGCGAAAATTATCGTACCGAACGACTGGAAAAGTAGGAACAAAAAGTGTTTTGTCGCGCAACAGACGATTAATGTGTTTATTGTCCATAAATGAAAATTGTAGCATATTGAAACTGAAAATTGTCAAGATTGGTTTGAACTGGGTTGATTGTTGGCTCCTGGTGAATATATTGACGAACTTGTTGAACACACATTGGTTCTTGGATAGTCAGTAATGGCTTTCGAATTGTAGAAAGCAAGGACTCGATCATTGGCGAACTTCCTCATTGAAATATAAAATAGTCCACCACTTAAATCGATGAAACATGGACGAAAGGAAGGGTATAAGCTGTATAAACCCATTTCTTGGCATCCCACGGCTTCCTTTGCATCACGAGGTCAGTAAAACCATGATGTCACATCACTTAAGAGCATGGTCTGAAGTTTCTCTTATTAAGTCCTTATAAACTTCATTTTGTGGCCCACTAACAAACTGTCGATTGACTCTAAATTGATCTCAACAGGTGGAATGAGTTAGATCAGTTGTAAGCTTTATTTTCAAGACCATGGACAAGTTTTTGTTGCTTGAGTTTTGGTCGTTTCTTGATGGCAATGAAGCACTCGTAGAACTGCTTTCTGTTGAGAAAATACGCACTTTTCAACTCCATGGAATCACAAGAGCCACCCATAAAGGCAAAAAGCCATCTTTGGGTACATTTTTCCAACATTTTGATGGAAGAATACTCGAGAAAAGCAGACGTCCTCATTTTGTTTCCTAGACCATCATGGCTGACTAAGAATTCAGTCTGACTACGTAGCAACAGATTCAAAACATTTCTGTAGTCCAATACAGAAAGCCGGAGGTAACCAACAGTGTCTTTGATTAAGCAAAACAAAAAGTGAACCCTTGGGTAAAACCCTTTGTCTTTATTTCCTAAACTTTTCAGGTTCCCAAAAGATGGTTCCATAATTTGGAAATCTTTCGGAAAACTTGAATGTCGCATAATGAGTCTGAATTTGGCCACCCTAAGGCAATTTCTATGTCTTGTTGATTTCGAGAAAGCCCGAAGACATGAGATAAAAAAATTAAAAAAGGATGTCAACTTTGAGTGGTACAGGAATTTGAAAAAATTCCTCCGAACTCTCTGTGATCCAGGTGAATGATTTATCATAATGGCAGTCATTGCTAACAACCTTCCGCTTCAAATCTTTGCAATGCTGACGTGCCAGTTTCTTTCTATTTTTTCTTCCACCTGCACGGGCTTGCCAATTGTAAACGAGACCATGCTTGCATTCAGTAGACTACGTAATTCAAATTACAGCGCAATCAAATGTCGGAGTGAAAAGTTATGCCTTCTCAAACTTATGAACTGAAGAGAGCATAGATTGAATGAACTTACCCTTTAGTGGTAAAGCAATTACCAGAAAAGGGCAAGTTCATTTATTCTCAGTAGGACTTGCACTGAGCTTTGAGGGCACACAACTTTTGACTCCGACGTTTGATTGAGCTGAAAATTGAAATATGTATTCTAGTCGTCATAAGCAAGATTTCATTTCTAACAGAATGTAATTGCTTTTTTTCCTTCTAGAAGTCGAAATTTTGTTCATTAGCCTCCCAGTCCAGAGAAATTCAGTGGTTCTTGGTATCGGTCAATCAAACACGCATAAAATATGTTTTTAATTTGCAGATTACAATATGTCAGCCTTACAAGCACTCTTGAAAGTGTCTGTTGAGCGGATAATTAGTGTGACCAAACATGGCGAATCAAGACCAACTTTTTGAAAGTCGTTCTTGAAGCCACAAGTTAATTTTTGTCCATATATGTATTGGATTAACCCCACATACGCAAAAGCTAAATTTTGTGTTCTGCCTATCAGTGACTTTAAAAAAGTTCCTAGTTGGAAAAGCTACTAGCAAAATACGAACTCAAAATCCATCAGTACCCCAGGGCCCAGATGGCAAGGCAACGGAAGGAGAAGACATATTCACTCAATGGCGTAGAACGTTGAGGCTGTATTGGCAGTAGAGCAAGCGCAAATTCAAAAAATGGCTTTATCTTCAAGGAATGGAGTTGTAATAAAAGGAACAAGCCATAAGTAATGATGATTTGGGCATTCTTTTATCTTCACATGTTTGAAATTGGGGTTGACTGCTATGATATCTCAAACAGATAATGTTGTAAACTCCTAGGTCAAGCAGCCAAATGTGACCCCCAAGGTTCGGCGAATGTTCGAACATGAGAGGAGCCAAAGCATGGTTGACAGGTGGCAGTGCGCTGTTTTAGGATTAAGAAGTCCATTGTTAGCAAGGCAGTTTCAGCTTGTTACTCTGCTGACTATACTTATACTTACTGGCATTGAATCACATTTGCTTGGGATTAGTGCCGCCAGCTGGCATATTTGTATGCCAGAAAAGTCAAAATCTGGCATATTTGAGACCCCTCTGACATGACTTCGCTTTGACATATTTTGTAAATATGGCATTTTTTTGCTGGCATGTTTTCTGGCACGTTGTTAAAACAATTCTTGAATCCTTTGTCCAAAAAATGCTATGCGTATCATAAAATAGATTAGGTTTTATTTTAACACAAATAAGCAACTCTTGACCTCTGATGACATTTCCAGTAATTGAGCTGACATTTTTCAGACACCCCCACTAAATGTGCTGCAAGCAGATCTCTCGATTCTTAGGAGAAATCGGTGCTCTTGTGAGACGAGTAGCGCTGAACACGTTGAAATCTTAAGTCATTTCATTTGTTCATTTCTTTTCGTTTCTTCATTTAAAAAAATGTATTTTTTTAGCCAAACAGCCAAGCAAATTATTTCCAATGTTCAAATGATCTGATTCATGGTTTTCTTTATATGATGGTAGTTGTGCAAACATGAATTCTTGACCTCAAAACATGTTTTTATGGCATTTTAGCTTTTGAAAATTGTTGTATAGGTCATGATGACAATTCAGAGAAAACTGCAGATATTTTGCTGCAATAAAAGAAGAAAATTTCCTTCCTTGAAATGATTTCTCATTTCTCCAACAAGCAGTTCTTCAATCTTGATTGGTTTGAAATCTGGGACGATTAACATGAAGTCAAGAGAAAAAGTTATTTTTGAAACAAAAAAAAAGGAATGAACAATTGAATTCATTTGGGTTGAATGATATCTATGGTATTTGAGTTTTTAATTATCTACATCTTAGTCATGCTGACAGCGCATAGAGCTCTGCCGATTTTTTTACATCAATGAAATAGTGATTAATTCCCTTGAATTTAGTGAAAAATGAAATCCAAGAATTTTGCTTGATTTGGAATCTGTGATGGTTCATTCAATTTAAGGGAATGAAGGAACTCCTGAATCAATTGTCAATACTCAAATTTGAACGTGAGGATCAAGCAATGACCAAGCCTAGGATTTCAGCCCTAACTTGAAATCTTTCCTCAATTTTTGCCATGGTACTGGTGTGATTATTCTTCCCAATTTTTGAAAGCTGAATAATGCCAGAATCATGTTTCTGTAGAGACTTTCTCATTTCTGCTCATTTATTTTGTTATTATGTTAAGATATTGAGACAAATTCTACTGTAGTAATCAAGTAATTGCATTATACGGTAGGATGTTTTGTACGACTCTGACCATAGTTAAAATATCGGGCATCACCATTAAATTTTAATAGTAAAAATTGAGATTTATGATGTAGTCATGCCTAGAGCACTAAAATAAAATATAGTGCTCTAGTCATGC
>CM021323.1:7890320-7910789 GCA_010645155.1 Tigriopus japonicus
GATGTTGAAACATGTAATATATTTAGGATTGTAAATATAGTTTTTAAAGTCATTTCTCTTCCTAGTTTACCATGGACAAAATGGACGAAAATTTCAAAGAATGCGCTAAGATTAGTAAGTTTTTACATACTACTTTCTTGAAATCTGGCATATTTTGGCATATTCTGAGCTGGTAATCTGTCCACGAATGGCATATTTCCTAGGGCGTTCTGGCATATTTTTCACCAAGGGACCTGGCAACATTTAAGAACAATGATCGGACCCAGTGTGTATTTTTGAAATTCGTCCTGACGTACAGTGGTTCCTGGACAAGCACTTACATTTTTTATTATGAAGCAACTAAGTGAAATGGATCCCAACTAAGACTTGAATAAGATGTATCAATGGTTAAAAACTTTAAAACCAATAACACTCAGTTGCAAACCTTGAATTCCGACCTCTGGAAACTCGAAAAATGCTTCTTGATACCAAAACAGCTCACTGCTATTTGGCAAGCCGAAGCCAAAGTCCTTTTTATTCGTTAAATCTTGGAGCCCTATCAGACCTGTGATGTAATTGTAATTGAATTTATGTTTCCAAGTAATTGAAATTAATTACATTTGAGATCAAAGTAATTGTAATTAATAACATTTGAGATCAAAGTGATTGTAATAAATTACAATTGAGATCATAGTAATTTCAATTGATTACATTTGAGATCAAAGTAATTTCATTTAATTACATTTGAGATCAAAGTAATTGTAATTAAATGCATTTGAGATCAAAGTAATTGTATTTAGTTACATATTAACCAATTTAATTGGCAATTTCCAATTACAATTACATTTTCAGCTAAAAAAGGCATCTTTTCATTTTCTTGACCTTGTTCTAAATTTTCATTCATCATTATTTAGACTATCCATTATCCCGATTCTATCCAATACTCTATCTCATCTTGACGATGCTTGAGTGGACTCAACAATAAACAATTGGAAATTCTAGCATTTAGCATGTTACAGGTTTTCTCCCTCCTTTCCAATAGTTTTTATTATAAAAATTGATTTAACCAAAGTTCACAAGTTTTAGATGCTTTTTACATATTTTGCACTTTAAAAGAAATGAGTTCAAGTTGCGTTTGAAACATGATGTAATTGAAATGTAATTCAATGTAATTCAATTACTTTTAGAAAGTAATTGTACTTAATTGATTTTGAAAAAAGTATTCGTAATTGTTTATAATTACTCTTGAAACCAAAGTAATTGTAATTGTACTTAATTACTTTTGAAAAAATAATTGATACAGGTCTGAGCCCTATCGCATTTCTGATCCAAGAGATGAGGTTGAGCGAGTTTTAACCCAAATATTTAGTGTAATACTTGGACAAAGAAGCCCAACCAACTAAAAAATCTTTACAAGCAACGACACAAATACTTAAAAGATTTTAGAGAAAAAGTATTCTTTAAAGGTTTACCTTTCCTTTGCCTTGATGTCCATCAATGTTGTCGATAGTGACTTCATTACCCTTTGCACTACTTCTAAACATTGTTTCAATTGCAACATCTCGTATTTCTGCGATAGAAGCTTACAATTTCACTAACATAAAAAGGCATTAATTTTGTAAAATCATTCGAGCAAATTGTTAGACTAATGTAACTACGACATAGAAAATTACATTAATGCTTGTTTGCTTGACGTTCAAAATTAAATGTCATGTGTAATTCTACGTCAATCTTCCATTCATTGAAACGCCTCGGTAATCTTCCCAGCTGTTATCAGTCAAGATTTGGAGCATTCTCGAGCAATCTGGAGCATGTGCTAAAAATTTCAAGAAAAGTGCCTGAACATTTGAAGCAGAACTAAAACGTCAATTTCATTTTTTAAAGAAGTTCATCACTAAGGACAGGAACTTAAGACGAATAAACTTATTCGTCTTTTTTCGCCTTTTTGGCCTTTATTCGTCGCGAATTTTTTTTTTGTCTAATTTGGATTTTATTCGTCTTTTTTCGTCTAATTGGCCAACACTTTGGATTTTTTTAGATTTCAAGCGCTTGCAGCGTTTTTTTTCAATTTTCCAAGCAAATAAAAACTTCAAAGAAAGTTCAACCCCACCAATAATAGGCCAATGTAATAATTGGATTGTCAGTTGCAGTTTTGCCCAAAACAAACATACAATCCCCACTTATAAATTAACTTGCACTCGTACAGTTGCTCAACAGACACAGAAAGAAAAGATTACAATTGGGTTTAAAAGGCCATCAGAACATTTATTGGATTTGTAAATCTGATTTTAAGTATAGCTGTACTTAAAACGTTCCTCTAAAAAGGTATTTTTATCTCTTGGATTTTATTTGACATATGTACTACTGGCTAATTCTTGCTCGTTAGGTGCTTCCTTTTTTAAATTTTCTAGATTTAGCGGTTTTTTGACAGTCAGATCAGTTCAGACAGATAGGTCCTTATCAATAGGGACATACATGACGTCTATTTTGTGGAAGCAGCTTTAAACGTCTTTTTTCGTCTGGACGGGCATTTAATTTTTCTTCTTTCTTATAAGATGGGTTCATTCGCCTTTTTGGGAAATTAATTCGATTTTTTCCATTTTGCAAGTATTTTTTTTCTTTTTTTCGTCTGTTGGGAACTTTTATTCGTCTTTTTTCGTTTAATTTGACAGTTTTATTCGTCTTTACTTCCTGTCCCTACTCATAAATAACTCATTTTTTAGTCATTTCTTTAAAATTGCTGTCAAGTTATGTTGCTTATTTGTGTGTCCCATAGATGTTTGCAAATAAAGACTCAGACCCAAAGGTAGCTCAGAACTGAGTAAGTAAAAGTAACATTGGTTAAATAGATAAATAAGTGCAACCACTTTATTTTCAAATGATGGATGGCAATTGCACCCAAGTTAAAGATAGTATTCCTTCTTGAGCCCATCTTTGCAAATAATTATTGATTAAAAGTATTCCAAAAACACATAATCCCAGGCATAGAGGTAAAAAACTTTTGGCTACCCTTGAATAGTGGGTTGGTCAGGAAAAGTGCAAAAAAATGTCCAATCCTGCCTTAAATACTGTAAGAGGATCAGCTCCTACACTCTGACTCTAACGTTGTGTCGTTGTCTTACTTTGAGCCTAAAAATAACGGCAATGCGTGGACACTTTGGCGCAATCAAACCACCCATGTGCCCCAACAAGTGCCTAGAACATTTTTGGATTAGTTGGGGTGTAATTTAAGGACAAATAGGTGACAAATCATTCCTGGAACAACAATTGTCAACTTGATGTCCGGCGTTTTCTTTTTGCACGGTTCCATCTGCCTTTAAATCGCTGTGAAAAACTAGCGAATGGCGGGAATCAAATTTTTCTCGGTTTTCGAGAAAGGAGACTAGTTTTGAAACACGTCTAACCAAAAATGACGAGAAATATTACTGTCTGTCATAATTTCAGAGCTCATGGAATCTCAACGGCTTATCAAAATTTTAGGCAAAGTTAAGACACCTGAATAAGTGCGGAAAAACGTTGAGTCGTCCACACTTTCCACTTTGGTCGATATCATTTCCGAGGAAGAAGAGACTAGTTGGGGACAGATTGGATGTCAATCTAATTTATTCTTATAAAATGAAGATTTTTTGGTTCAAAATTACGACAAAACTTTCATGTCGGGATGTGCATATTCCCGACCAAGACTAATGGGCAACAAATTGAACAATGCAGGAGCCCGATAAAGAAGAGAGGAGGACTTCATTGATCGAGCTAGCCTAGTTTCCTGAAGATTTGGAGGTGCTCTCACAACGCACGTAAAACCTCTACGATCGCTTCAACTGATCTCAAACCCTGGGTTAGGACAAAGGCTCATGAACGCGCTTGAAAACACACAGTATCAGAAACCTTTCATTCCTTCTCTGAGTTCTGTAAAGCCCTAACTTATGGAGCCTCTCCCAATACGACAGCTATCTCATTCCTGTGATATTCCTAGTGAAACATCTTTGAACCTGCTCGACCTTTTGCAAAAATGCCGAACTCATTGGAGCCCAAATGAGGGAAGCATATTGAAGATGCGGTTGATCAATCGACTTGTACAGAGTTAGCATCGTAATACTATCTCTGGACTTGAAAGTGCGATAGATCCAGCCGCACATTTGAAATGCCTTCCCCACTTTCAATTGGATATGCTCGTCAAACTTTCCATCATCTTGGATGACAACTCCCAAATCCCTCATGGACGATACCTGCTCAATATCACAACCTCCATTGTCTTTGAGTGGAACATCCAATTTTGACGTCCCATACGTCATTGTGCGGAACTTCATCCTGTTCAATGCCATATTACTCTGATCAACCCAAGAGTAGATTTTCTCCAAGTCCTCAACTAAACCTTTTGAGTCCTGACTGTTCCTTCCACAAACTAATTTTGTGTCATCAGCATATGAAGAAATACTGGTTTTTGTGCTAAACTTCTGGAGAGGAGCAATAAAGAGAATAAACAGGAACGGACCTAAAATTGAACCTTGTGGAACACCTGACTTGACATCATACATGCCACTAAATGATCCTTCAACCTTGACTAATTTCTTCCTACCACTCATGAAACTACCAATCCAATTCAGAACCTTAGCCTGGATCCCAAACTCTTTGAGTTGATCGAGCAAAAGACCATGATCTACCTTATCAAAGGCCTTGGCAAAGTCAAGATAGACTACATCAACTGACTCGCGACTTTCAAGCCCCTCAACGATCTGCTCGGTATGGTCAACCAATTGGGTGACTGTACTGAATTATAATTTTTCAAATGAAAACATCAACTACATAGGTTGAAACGTATTCCTTTTGCTATTACACTACAATTGGATGTAAGATTAGTTTACTTGCAAGAGCTTTTGGTTCAATAATCCCTTTGGCATTTTTCCAAAATCATAAAAGCAATGATAAAAACACTTGAAAAAAGAAAAACTCTGGATTTTAGGATAATGTAGTTGGTGTCAGATAATATTCGTATTTTCAACTTTGACTGCACTTCGAATTCATATGATATCAGTACCATTACAATTGCTTGGAAATGTAATGGGAATCATGAAATTATAATTTGATTGACAGTTTGCATCGCAGGTCTGGTAGTATCGTCCTGGAAAGCCACTAGTTTTGGAATAATGATAAGTTATAATATAATAATAATAATTTGAGAACTTTTTATTCACTTCAAAACTTGTGATATGGACTTCCAAGACCTTTTCGACTAATTTCTTCAAAAAAACACCCGCTTTTTACCTTTGTAACGTAACATGAAACGATTCCCGACACCACAAATAACAAACCAATCACCATGAAAGTAATTCCAACCACTTCACTTAAATCTGCCATGGTTCCCAACGCACCTTAAGCTTGAGAGAGCACAAAAGAACTCAGTAATTTAATTTCAAGCTTATGATTTTCTTGGTCCACGTGCCTTCCGCACAATTTGTGTTGTCCTTGACCCTGTCGATTCAACACCTCGACCTTCTTTTGGCTCCAAAGGTCGGGCTCCTTTCTTTTTATGATCTACCTTAGTTTCCCTTGACTTCCGTGAGAGTCACCATAGTGATATTTCTAGTGGTCAGACACAATAACCCTAAACAACTTCGCCTTTGGATCGACGAGGGTTAATCTTACTTACGACTAAAACGTTTCTTTTGGTCATTTATTGATTTACATGTTCGAACGCAAACTTAAGGAGTCCTGAAACGAGGCTCTCACGGTAACGACACACATTGATTTATTTGTCCAAACAAATCAATCGCATATGCATTCCTTCTTATGATAAAACTCGTTCCATTGCGGACCTCTGCAAATTCTTGCTCATGAGTAGGGTTCGGACACAGCTGAAAACCATAACTTGCACCAAACTGCAATTTTTGGTGATGTTGATCAAATTCAACAAGTTTTCGATTTTTTC
This sequence comes from Tigriopus japonicus, assembly GCA_010645155.1. NCBI lineage: Eukaryota > Metazoa > Arthropoda > Copepoda > Harpacticoida > Harpacticidae > Tigriopus > Tigriopus japonicus. The sequence goes on from CM021323.1 coordinate 7,896,226, forward strand.
GCAACAAGTAGCATCTCTGAAAATAAAAATAAAAAGTTCTTTTGATTGCAAATTTTGTTCGAATTACATATTTTTCACGCACTTTTACAGGACCTATTTATAGAATTTTTTTTTCGGACTGCAACTTGAGGCCAAAAAATAGCAATTTCATCCGAGCCCTTAATATATAGGACACGCAAGGATGAAGTCAATTTAGAGATGGTGCTTAATTTTGTTGCACTTAAGATGCACTTTTTTATAATTTGCATTTTGCAGTGTCAAAGGTACTCTGAATTGGGTGATATGTAGAGATTTTGAAAAATTCGGTTGACGCTTCGAGTTTCGATTTTAGTCCATTTTGAAGAGTCCTTCTAGAAACTGTAAATTTGAAAATAAATCAGTTAAAACGATTTCTTTGAGTTTTTTGTTAATACGCAAAAATATTCAAAATAATTGATTACGTCTTCTAACAAATCTGACTTCTGCATATCAAGTGATATTGCATATTAATTTGTTTGCACATCTTTAGCCAATACTTGTCACCAGCGGCCCGAAAAGCAGTTGAAAAACTGCTACTACTGCTGCTGTTGCTGCTGCTGCTGTTGTTGTTGTTGTTGTTAGTGTCTTTCTTCTTCTTGTTTTTTTTTGCTCAAAATGGCTTGCCTTCTTAAAAGAAATCACCAGGGCTGAATATTTTAGGTTAATTGTTTGGGCAAATTACGACATAATTTGGTTGCCAAAAATTACGTTATAGTTTTTTTCATGAGGTTGAATAGATTACACCTTTTTCAGAGGCTTTTCAGACCAAATTTAACTTTATATTTATTGCTCCATAGCAGTTTACGTAGTCTTTGCTAAAGTAAAAGCACTTGAGCAGAGACAGAGGCAATGAAAATTTTATTTGGCAGTTGGAGGAAAGTTGCAAAAAGTGGCAGCATAGAAAAGTTTGTACCCACCCTGTCTATCTCCATTGCTCATAGCTACCAAACTTTACGCATTGACTTACAACCAGGCCATGTATGCAAAGAGCTAAAGTCGAACAAGTACGAATTTGTACTTAGTGTGCTTACTTCCATCCCTAATTGCAAGTTGTTGGTTCTTTCCTAAGCTAGATGAGGCTTGCGAACTCTGTACACAGTGCAGGGTTGGTTCTTTCTCCCATTATTTTGTTCGCTCATCTCAGGCGAGAGACTAAAGCACCACGTACCAGTTACCATAGAACTGAGTCTTGCCCTAAAGTGCGACTCCACTCTTTGGATTGGATGTACGTCTGGGTACGTAACTACGAGTACCATGTAGGGATGCTCGCATGCACGTCCCCTTCTATCGACCGTGATACGTACAATGCTCACCCAAAAAGTGCTGGCCCAACTCCCAAAGCACATTTGGGGCTCATCTCGGTCGGATCCGGCAGGTTCGGATGAGCTGCTAAATGTCAGGTAGATGGATGAAAGAAGAAGGAGGAAGGAAGGAAAGAAGGTGGAGGAGATACAGCGACGAGGTTCAACTGCAAGCCCATGACCAGGGTGAAAAGGCTTGTTTAGAGTTCACCTAAGGAATTGGGTGATGAGATTTTGAGTTGATTTTTAGCAGAAACAACAAAAGTGAGCCGTGTTACCCGAGTGGTGATGTCCTCGACCGACAAGCTCTTCCCCGCCTCAAGGGCCTTGTTATACCACCTTCTTTAGACTTTTGTATACAACCCGAAGTCAATCAAATCTTTGGCCATGTTTGTTTGGTGCATTTGTCCTATCTTGGTCATAATCGGATTAGCAGATGCATTCACCCTTGAACCTCGGCTAGCCATTGTCAAAAAAGGTTCCCCCGGGAGCTATTTTGGGTTCGCCGTCACCGGACATCCGTTTGCTAGGAATCGAAGATCCTTAGAAAACGTGGTTTTAGTGGGAGCACCACTTAACCAAGGCGGAGGGGCTTTATGGAGTTGTCCCTACACAAACTTGGATCATGACTGCTATCAAGTGGCGATTGGCAAACGAGGCAGAGGCAACCATTCTGATTCCATGGAAGAAGAATGGTTTGGTGCCACGGTCCATTCCCAAAGTTCGGGTAATGAGAAAAATGAAGCAATTTATGCGAAAGGGATTACTAACCGGAGAATGCAAGTGCATTTTCAAGCTCATTCTAGAGTTCTAGACCATATAGCTCAATCTGTTTATCGTGCAGGCCAAAGCATTGGTGTAATACAAGAACGATTCTTTGGGAGCAAATTAGTTTCTAATAAAAAAGAAACCAAAAGATTCTTACAGTTTTTGCCAATGTTGCGAAAACAAGTTCTTGCCACATTTCAGAACACCTTGCTGGAACACCAGCATGAAGATTGACTTAAGTGCTTCATTTCTTTGCCAAAATTTTACCTAGCAGGGTTTAAAAAATGTTATTGCTTTTTTTTTCTTCTAGGGGAATCTGTCATTGTTTGTGGACATCGATATGTAGAACAAAGTAGGATACATCGCTGGGGTCGCGGTAGATGCATGACTCTAAAGCAAAACTTGGAATATTCTGCTACTTGGGATCCGTGTGAACGACGATCCAAAGCAAGGTAAGCACACGCTCCAAGAGTTTTGGTCTTTACAAACCTCGTTGAAAATTATCTTTTTTTCTGGCTGCTACCAACAATTTACTTAGACTTAAAACCAACTACTACTGCTACCAACTTAAAAAAAAAAGAAGTAGTGTATCGAGAACATAAGCCACATTGCTCACGAATCTTTATTTTTTTCTGTGACAATCTTTTGCAGGGCCCATGAAGAATGGGGTTATTGCCAAGCTGGCATAAGCGCCTATCTGACCAAGGACAACTTTGCGCTCATTGGAAGTCCCGGTCCGTACACTTGGCGAGGTACTGTCTTCTCCATGAGCATCGGCAATGATTTCTTGTTTCGTGATAAGACCCAATTCCACACCCCTGTCCAAGGCCTGGGCATCACTTTGGACAAATACTCATACATGGGCATGTCCATGACGGCGGGCAACTTCCTGCCCCCTTCCATGAACTGCGGTCAAGACGAGACTTATGCTTCTGGCGCTCCAAGAGCAGCCATTGGTGGAAAAGTGATTCTGTTTAGTAAATGCGACGGACATATTATGCCCATTCACCGTCAACTGACTGGGGATGGGTTTGCCTCCAGTTTTGGTTATTCATTGGCCTCGGCAGATTTAAATGCAGATGGATTAGATGATCTGGTAGTTGGTGCACCCTTCTATTCCAGTCGCCAAGGCTCCGGTGGGGCTGTGTATGTGTACGAAAACTCTCCCATGGGATTAGTGAAAGATGCCAAGCGGATGAAATTGGTCATGCCCAAAGTGGAGTCACGCTTTGGATTCTCTGTGGCTAATGTGGGGGATCTCAATAACGACGCGATCACCGACCTGGTGGTTGGGGCGCCCTACGATGGACGAGGAAAAATCTACGTGTTTTTAGGCTCTCTGTCGTTCTTTTTGCAAAGCGAAACATCCCCGATCAGTCTAGCCGATCAGATTATATCGGCCGAACAATTGCCCATCACAACGACATATCCGACGTCGGTGGGGTCGTTTGGGTACTCTTTGTATGGGGGAATGGATTTTGACAACAATAACCACTCGGACATTGTAGTTGGAGCTTATGAGAGCGACGCCATTTACATCGTACGGAGCAGACCAGTCATTGATATTCGCACATGGTTCGGTGAGCATCCAAGAGTCCTCGAGCCATCGCTTATGACTTGCTCGCAGGATCAAGAGAGTTCAGAAAACTCGAGATGTTTTTCCATTGAAGCGTGCTTTGAGATCAAACAGTTTCCTAAAAATGTCGAAAGTGCTCATCTGGCGTTTCAAGTGGAAGCTGAGATCTTTACCGGGGGGAGAAAAATATCTCGCATTCATTTTAGTAATCCTAAGCCCAACGATTATCCTAGCCACGTGTCTCGAAAAATACTCGAAATTCGTCGTTCCAGCTTGTCCGGCTGCTTCAAAGAAATGGCTTTCCTAAAAGAAGTCCCTTACGATCTCAATATTCCGCTCAAATTTAAATTGAGCCTTTGGCTCGAGCAAGACGAACCAACGCTCCTCAAGCAAAGATTGCCGCAAAACATCGACCATTATCCCGTTTTGAACTCCAAACAAACAGACAAAATATTGACTATTCCATTCCAGAAGCATTGTGGGGCCGACAACATTTGTCAATCCGATCTCAAGGTAGCTCTCCGTTTGGAAAATAGAGAAGAGCTATTCACCAATGATGTTCTTAGTGTTTCTCCTATGAAGGAACTTGTGTTTGCCCTGGATGTGAGTAACACGGGCGAACCAGCTTACGAGGTGAAGCTAATTTTTGCCCTTGATAATGCCTTTACCTATATCGGAAGAGCCGATCAGCACAATGATATTCAATGCTCGTATCGCGAGGATCAGAGTACAATTCAATGTGAAATGGGCGGACCTTTGAATCAGGAAAATGTCACGCTCCTTTTTCGCGTTGGAGCACACTCCTTGAAAGACACTCTCCACTTGGCCATCTTTAATGCCTCGATCTCGACTTCGTCTCATAACATTGCACCCCAAGACACGGCAGGGGCCACTCTAAACTTGAAAACTGTCAAAAGATCCGAACTGTCGCTACAGGCCTCGGCTCAGCCTCAAAACTTTTGGTACGGAGGTGCTATTCGAGGCGAATCGGCCATCAAAACAACCAACGACATTGGCGCCAAAATGATGCACACATTTCACATCAACAACGCTGGTCCTTGGCCAGTGAGCTCTCTGGAATTGGTCGTGAACTGGCCAATTCAACTTGTTCCCACTTTTCCCGAGAAACCCGGGAAATGGCTCTTGTACCTGACCGAAGAGCCAGAGCTGATTCCACGTGGTGCTGGATCGTGTTTCTATAATTCAAAGTCTATCAACGCCTTGGGATTGCCCCCTTCTTCACGATTGCAACGTCGTCATGTGGTGCCCACTTTGGAGTGTCATTCCAGCAACGACGAACTCATCAATTGCATGGAGATTCGGTGCCAATTGCACCGATTGATGCCTCACTCTGACGTGATCGTGAAGATGCGGTCTCGAGTTTGGAACTCCACCTTAGTGGACGATTTCCCTACCCTCGATCACATTCGATTGCGAGTGCAGGGAACTCTGGTGCTACCCACAGAGGTGAAGGCTCACCAGAGCCCAGACAATGACCAAGTGACGGTCGATATCCTGGGCTACCCCTCACACCCGTTGCAGTCAACCTTGGGATCCATACCTACTTGGATCCTCATTTGTGCCGTCTTGGCTGGTTGCGTCGTGGTTTGTATCATAGGTCTCATTCTTCATCAGTTTGGCTTCTTCAAGCGAAGAAGACTGTCCAATGAGAGGGATCCATTGGGAGTCAGCGACGGCGTGAGGGGTAGAAACAATTATACTAGTTCTGGGAATGGCCAAGGATTAGGAGGAGGAGGAGGAGGGGGTACTGGAAATGGCCGGAACTACAAGCATTCCTCTCATCCACCTGCTTTGTCATTACCTCTTTTGTGAGTGAACACATGAAGTGGCAACAACGCCATACATATTGTCAATGTTATACATTCCTATGCTGAGCCAAAGTCTCTGGCCAGATTTTGTTGATAACTTGTTTCGTTTAATCGATCAGTCAGTTATGAACCAGGCTGACTCAAAGTAGGTTTTATTAGACAAAATATACAACCGCAGGCTTTTCATTAGTGTATTAGTCCTCTCCTTGTTTTCTTTCATCTCATTGTTGTTTTGATACTTGACAAGTTGCTGTTTGATAACAAAAAGAAATATGGCAAAAACGTTACAAATCCTAAATGTTAAATGTGTTGGTTCCAATCTTCAAATAACATTTTCAAGCTCGATTTTCCCCTTTTGAACAGAATGAAAGCATTTCCATGAAGCCTGTTCACTGTTTAGGTTGACGTTTACGAAAAAAAATCCCTCATAAAGTTATGAGGGCAAAAAGTGTCCTAATAATGTACTTTTGCGAAGCGATTCAGATTTCATTTTCTAGATTGTTCAAATGCTTGAAATGAGCCAAAAACAGAAAATAACGTGGAATTTCAACAACCTTTTAAAAAAAATTTCTTTTATGGCGCAAATTTTCAAGCAAAAAAGGCATCTCTGTCAATGGCCCCTTGGACATTGGATTGTCAAATCATATCTATTTTTTAATCAAAAATCAAATCAGCTCTTCTAACGTACTTGATTGATCCCGTTGACGTTTTCCTTCATCGTTTAGAAATATGGACCTTAGATTAAATTGTTTCCATCACCATAAATCATGATCCCCAAAGAGAGCCCAATACACAATGTTGAGTAGGATGAAGCTAGTAGGAAAAAGCCACCGTGAGATTCGATCCACAAGCACGGCCTTTTCGCGTTTTTTCTTCATCATATCCCGAATCTCTTTTTGTCGTTTCATTTGAACATCGTGGACGAGGCTTTTGATTCCTTGTTGACTTAGTACATTGCTCGAGACTGTCGCCAAATGGTTGTTTATGGGCGGGGGAGGAGGGGGAGGGAGGAGGTTGGAGGTCTGTTGAGTCATGGGCCCACTCGAGGACGATTGGTACCGCCCAAGGTCTGCGGGATGGAGCAAGCGACTCGCATGGTGATGATGCGAAGAGGGATCTCCGTTGACTCCCAAATCGGATTCCATTTGCTTCGAGGACATGTGATGACGCTCTTTAGGGATTTCGTGTGACCGCGAATGAACGCACTCTTGAGAGGACAGAAGATGCGAGGTCACGTCATAGTTGTTTTCCAACGGATCGCCTTCCTTCAGGAAACCATCCCCATACTTCCTCTCCGCTCGCCGATCGGGTTGATGGTCATTCACCATGGAAAGCTGAACCTATCAAAAATGAGAGCAAATCAACGGATTAAAAGACCCTCGAGCTGGTTGGTTCCGAGGTCTGCCTGGTACTCGAGTGATTCCGCCACATCATGTGCAATGCAGCCTAAACAATCTAGAAATAGGATAGGGTACGTATATGTATATATGATACTAACATTGCCATCGGCGTCGCAAGGGAATTCTCGGTCTCGCTTGGGTAGTTGGATGCCACGTGTTCCCAATATGAGGTTGCTGATGCCCATGGATTTTTTCTTCTCTATATCTGCTATATCTCCCATCACAATATTCACCAAAGCATACTCCATTAGCGATAAGAACACGAACACTGTACATCCGGACATGAACACATCAATGGCCTATGAAAAAGGAACAGGGAATGGATAACGAAAGTCGAGGGCGCGATATCCCTTGTACTTTTTTTTACTTTTATATATGACACGGGAGGAAGGGATTTTTGGCTGTTGGCGTGTTGCGTAGACAGGGTGAGAAGACTGGTGACGCCCAAAGTGACACGGGCAGGGACTGCTTCAGGTTTGATCCAGAATGAGATCCAGGACATGATCACTATCAAGCAGGTAGGAACATAGGTGTGGAACAAATAGTAGCCCAACCGACGCTTGAACATGAATACCACTTCCAAACAAGTGAACTTTCCTGCAAGAATTTCAATGGCCATTGAAAGTAGAGAAGAGAATCCCAACCAAAAAGGTTATGTGTACCCTAAAAACATCTTGCCCAGGAACCATTAATATTGATGACATCTAAGATGGGATTGGAGATTTGTCAGTACAACCAACTCAAAGGAAGTTCTAGGCCGTCCCAACAATCCAATATCGAGCAAAGAAAGCTCCCTCAATATTTCCAATGTTTGACTTCAATTTCAAAGTGAATTTTGAACGACAAGAAAATTGAATGCGTTCACATCAAAAATGTAGTTCCTGGCCTAATTACCCGAATAGCCCGCTCGTTCAGTACCGAAAGTGTTTGTATCCCTCTTCTAAATCTCAACGTGTTCTCGTCTCGAAGTTTAGATGGCCACTTCACGAGCGCTTCACGAGGCAGATGTAACTTGTCAAGTGGTTTCCTTTGAGTCCGATAATGGATCGGAACTACGCTTTGAGCTTTGAGTTTAAATCCAATATGCTCGGTTGAAACATCGCTCGGGTTTCTTTAGGAGACTATCCCATTTCCAACTAATATCCGAAAGGATTGATTCGTGAATCTGAAAAATTTCCTAGTTACGTACTACGTGGGGATTTGGACCGCTATTAATGTCTGATGGGACCGTTGTTGTTTTTTGTGTAGGATTCTAAATTTCGAAGTTGCTGCCATGATTCTTTTATGAAGTGGGTTCTTACCAGTGGAGTATTCTGTTGTGCAATCATCGTTTTTGGTAGATATGAGCTCTAATTGAGGCAATTCGATACCTTTATCCACGTCCAGTGGAATTTGAGGGTCCCAGATAAATATGAGGTCGTCAGTTGTATGGGAGACTGTTGAAAAAAGGAGAACCAATTTTGTCAAAATCGATTACTTAGCAACTCAATCGAAGTTCATCTTACTGCTCTCAATTTCCAGATTACACGTCTGGGTATCGTGAGGATAATTTTTGAAATGCATAGGACAGGACAGAACCAGCGTTAGCCTAAAGAGGGAGGAGATCCATACTTTGACACACAAAAGTCAGTGTGTTATGCTTACTTGACCATGTAAAGGATGGTTTTATCTTTCCATAACCAGATGTAGTGATTGGGAATTGTCATGGTCTGGAATGTGACACTTTTGGCATTCTTGAAGAACGAGTCGGGCCTCCAAATCTCAGTGAGCCACTCAATGGGCAAAAGTCGATACTCCGAGGTCATATTATCGGGTAGCCTCAACCGATTATCTTTCCAACTTTGGGCGAAGAAGACGTCGCAAGTGTAGGTCTAGGAAAGGATACAACCCGATGGTCAACCAACACCTTTCTAACGATTGTCATAGTTAAGGAAAACCTACCATTGAGCTCTCGTCAATTGTATCCAAGCTCATGACGGTGACGTGAAAGTTGACTTCTGTAGCATTACCTGCATGGTCCAAGGGAAAGAAGCAAAGACAGAGAGAAATAAGAAAGAAATCATCAAGATTGGACTGTTAACATTCTCTGACCAATACCGGACCAGTATCGAGTCTCGACTCATATGCCCATCATGTGTCGCAGTACCTTTATACTTCGGAGGCCGCATTTTGTCATAGAGTTTTCGGTTTTGTGGCATGATGTCGCCCAGTTCCAAGGGATTATCTAAATCACTGCCCTCGTTGGCATTTCCCTGATCAGATGCGAGCGTGACAAATAATCTAGAGAGAAAAGTGAGGAGGTTTACGATCTCGACGGTGACATTTCCCACAACCGCGATTTCAACCACGCGATAGGTCAAGCAGGCAAGCAAACAGGAGGGTAATTGTTGCAAGCGCCAAAGATCAACGCAACCAACAGGGACCGCAAGACGCAATCCACGAACTGAGAAATCGACGTAGAATTTCATCTTTGAAACTTTGTGTTTCTACACTATTGGATGATGGAAAGAATTATCGGTCAAGACACGACTTTTGCGTATTAACACAGCCATAACTCTGCTCAATAAAACACCGAATGATCACTTGCAAGGAGAAACACCGAAACTTACAATATACTCCAGAAAGAGACCATGCTGGAGAAGATTTTCTTGATAGCCATTTTGAATGCTGCCAAAACCAATATGATTCGTAACACAACCTCTTTTTTTCTTTTTCTTCTCCTTCTTCTTCTGCTTCTTTTCTTCTTCTTCTTCTACTTGATCCTCCTCCTCGTTCTCGTCTTCTTCGTCGTCCTCATCGTCGTTTTCTCTGGCTCTCTGCTCTCTCATTTGCTCTATCCTCGACTTACTTACAGTAGATCCCAGAATCAGGGAGACCTTCAAAAACAGGAAAGATAGCTTTTCAACCTGATTGCAAAAGCTTTAATCTAGCTTCAAACCGGAAGGTATTCTCCGTCATGCATACTTGGAACCATAAGCAAGATGAATTTCGTTCAGAACCGTAATTATCTTTGGCCAGAACTTTAAATTTGAAAAGCTTAATTGTTGATCCTCTTTAGAAACATTTTGACCAGCCTGTTTATAGAATCTAAAAGGTGGCCGTTTTTCTCAAAAAGTTGAATAAGCTGGGGTAAAATCAGTCGTGGTTCACCCTGATTCAAAAATCCCGACATACGTACCACTTTGGCCTAGTAAGTGTGAACTCTCACTCTTTCTTTCTTTTATGTTCCATACTTGTTTGTGTTGGAGGATAGCGCTCTTTCCTCGTTCGGAGTACGTGTGTGTCATTGCTCAGCTCCGTCTGTGGAACACGTTGGTTGTAGCGAAGAGGCCCCAAGCGAGGCCTCCCTCCTCGTGGACTACCAGTCTTCCCCGTAATCGCCGTTTCAACGTACTACTCGTACCACTCCAGTAGACTACGTACCAGCGTATGCCGTATGTAGGCATTCATTGCCTTACTTTCTTTCCAGCTGGAAAGCAAGCCGCGACCCACTCTTTGGCCTCAAGAGGAACTAGCAGCCGCTCAGCCGTTTTGAGGATGGATCGATAAATCAACGAACTTCAGCTCTTCCAAGGCTTTCCATCAACTGCTTGAGAGCATTCAGTCTCATATTCATGCTCCTCATGGATACCAACCACACAACACCAAAATGCCTTAACCATTGAGAACAGAGGCAAAAGTACATGAACAGAGGGAACGTGTCGCAACATGATAAATAGTTACTTACTTGCCCTATTGTTGAACCTAATTGGGTCCCTGAAAAGACATTCACTAGCAAGGATACAACATCAATAAGATCTTACCTTTCCAAGAGGCGAGTCCTTCTGTACGTTTGTAGTTATCCAGGTTATAAGCACAGATATTGATAGATCCTACATGCCAGGCGAGTTCCCTTTCGTTTTGTGGGCCACTTTTGAGGTTGACCCGGAATCCTCTGTCACAAACTAATCTTCTGAGCTGATCGGTTTTTATAGTACAGCCTCGATTGATTATGTCCACATTGAAGGAGCTGAAGTACTTGACAATAAGAATAAATTGAATAACTGCATATCAAGTTCATTAACTTGCCAAATTACTTAAAATTTCAGTCTGAAATGTTTTTGCCCTCTAAATTTGGTCATTTTTGCGAATCATGTGTGCATACCCCGAGTTCGAGAATGTCGAATTCAAGATCTAAGTGAAGACGGCCCGCTCAAGAGCTCGTCTGAAGGGTGACCAGTTCGAGGGCAGAATTTTGTTAGTGAGCAGGATTTTTTAAGGTTAGACAAGAAGGTCCAAAAACTGATAGACTTGGTCCATTGGAAGACCTTAAGCCCATAAAAGGGCTTTATTTGAACGTCTTTTTCCAAAAGAGACAGCACAAAGGTCAGAGTACTGGAGGAGCTAGCCATTGAAAAAGGGGTGGGCCTCCTTCATTTCTATCACAGAGACTTGGCTTCGTCCAGGAGTTTTAGATGAAGAGGTAGCAGAAGCTGAGGCTAGTTTTTAAAACGCAAAAGATCGATCCCAGGATCGTACTTCAGCCTGTAAGTCCGATCTTGAGATCGATCTTTGCGTCTAAAAACTAGCCTCTGGTTTTAGGCTGATTCGATGTGATAGAGTACACCATGATAATCCCATTTTCCCTCGTGGGGGCGGATGTAGGGTGGGCATTTTTCGACATCGAGGGAATTTTGGACACACAAGTGTCAAAACGTGTCCAAAAGTGTCCAAAAGTGTGCAACAGTGTCCAAAAGTGTCCAAAAGTGTGCAACAGTGTCCAAAAGTGTCCAAAAGTGTGCAACAGTGTCCAAAAGTGTCCAAAAGTGTGCAACAGTGTCCAAAAGTGTGCAACAGTGTCCAAAAGTGTTCAAAAGTGTGCAACAGTGTCCAAAAATGTCCAACAGTGTCCAAAAGTGTGCAACAGTGTCCAAAAGTGTGCAACAGTGTCCAAAAGTGTCCAAAAGTGTCCAAAAGTGTCCAAAAGTGTCCAAGACTTTCCAAAAGTATCCAATAGTGTCCAACAGTGTCCAAAAGTGTCCAAAAGTGTCCAAGAGTTTCCAAAAGTGTCCAAAAGTGTCCAAGAGTTTCCAAAAGTGTCCAAAAATGTCCAAAAGTGTCCAAGAGTTTCCAAAAGGTGTCCAAAAATCACCAAACAATGTCCATGAGTGTCAAAAAGTCCAACAAACATAAAAGAATGTTGTACAAAACAGATGAAAAACCACTTACACTGCATGAGTAATTGAATTGAGTAAGGAAGCCAGAGTGGCTAAGAAAGCCAGAGTGGCCATGCGTACTAACGCGTTCTTGAAAGTGCAGATTGTAAGTGCTTCCCCAAACGGCGTAAGTTCGAATCCTATTGGGGGTCGGATTGAAGTTGTCGGGAGAAATCCTTTTTTTTTGGAGGAGTTAGCCATTGATAGAGAGGTCTCATTCATCTCCATTACAGAGACTTGGCTTCGTCCAGGAGTTTTAGACGAAGAAGTAGCAATAGCTGGTTTTAGGCTAGTTCGATGTGATAGAGTACTCCCTGATAATCCCATTTTCCCTCATGGGGGCGTATATCTATATGTCAAGAAAGACTTACATTTTAGTCATGTTCATAAGTCGAATGGAGAAGTAGAAGATTTGATTTGTCATGTCAAGGCTCTTGATCTTACAGTAGTAACAATGTATCGGCCACCTTCTTGTAGTTCTTCCTCATTTCTTTCGGCACTCGAATTTACACGAAAGGAGCTAGATCGAGAGGTTTGTTTTCGCTAGTGATGGACCGAAAGGGCTCATAACCGAAACCGAAAGTTTCGGCCGAAAGAGGGCTTAACCGAAACCGAAACCGAAAGCAGTGGTCACTGTTTACAAAATTGTTCAAATGCAAAATCTGCCTTAAAAATTAGAATGCTCATGTGTTCGATGTTGGGTAGTCGCAAATTTTGAAAAATCTTAAAACTTAAATTTCAGAGGTTTTTGGACCATTTTTTTTCGATTTTGTTGTCAAACTCCATTTTATATAGTGCTTGTCTGCTTTCGGTTTCGGTAGGCATAACCGAAATCGAAACCGAAACCGAAATTTCGGCCGAAAGCGCTTTCGGTCCATCACTAGTTTTCGCCTCTTTGTTGTTGGTGACTTCAATTTTCCGGCTAGCATTGTAGAGTGGGAGGTTAGTCCGTATGGGTACATTCCCATTTCGAAAACGGCATCGCCGTCTTTCGAAAAATTAGAAGAGTTTGCAATCTTGCGTAATCTCTCTCAACCCGTTGGTGTTGCAACCAGAGCAGAAAGTGTTCTGGACTTAGTTTTTTCCAATGACCCTGATCTGATCCAATATGTCCATGTTGCCCCATGTAGCCTTTCAGATCATCACAATCTTGAAATAGGGTCGACCATTACTCAAAAGCCGGCGAGCTCTAGAGTTAAACCTGCTCAAAAGGTGGGCGTGGCCAAGTTTAAGTTCAAAGATGAACACTGGCCCCTTATTGTTGAAAGATTAGGCGAGTTGGACTTGATTTCCATTCTAAAGCAGGAACCATCAATAAATAAAGCTATAAATAAGCTTATTTCACTTTTTGACGAGGTTTGTTTGTCCATAGGTATTCCAGAAATAGTGGCAAAAGGTAGGCCATTGTCTAGAATTCCAAAGGTTAGGAAGAAGTTGTTCACACGGAGTTGTCAGCTTTCGAATAGACTTTATCGTACTTCAAATCCAGCAGTTGTTGCTAGCCTCCAAAATAAATTGAACGTGGTTCAAGCTAAGATTAGGGCCTCCATTGATTCTGGTCAGATGGAAAAGGAAAGTAGAGTTGTCCAGGAGGTTAAGACTAATCCAAAGGCGTTTTTCTCGTTTGCAAATACAAAGAGAAAAATGAAGCATCCTGAAGGACCTTTTGAGGTCGACAGTAAAACTGTCAATGATAGTGAGGTTATGGCCAATATGCTTGGAGATCAGTTCTCAAGTGAATTTTCAATTCCAAAAAGGGTAGTCAGAGCAGGCCATGACTGTAGCAATGTTGTTGATGAGACTGGCATTGATAGTCAGAATAATCGATTGGAGGATCTGGTAGTCAAAGATCAAGATGCTTTTGAGGCCATCAAGAGCTTAAAGCTCTCGAGTTCTCCTGGACCTGATGGTGTGACATCTCAGTTTCTGATGAAATGCTCACATATTCTTGCCCCAGTTTTCTCCTACTTGATGTGTTGCATCTTAGATCAGGGCAAGTTTCCCTCTTCTCTAAAAGTAGCTCATGTCGTTCCAATTTTTAAGGGCGGAGATAAGTCACTCCCTAGTAATTATAGGCCCATTTCTCTGACCTCCAGCGTTGCAAAGGTTTTTGAGAAGATTATGAAGTCCAAGCTTGTAGATAATTTGGAAGTCCATGATTTAATTCCTTCTGGACAGCATGGGTTTCGAGCTCATTTTAGTACAGTAACCCAATTGGTTGATCATATTGAGCAAATCATTGAAGGGCTCGATTGTCACGAGTCAGTTGATGTAGTCTATCTTGACTTTGCCAAGGCCTTTGATAAGGTAGATCAAGGTCTTTTGCTCGATCAAGCAAAAGGTCCTGAATTGGATTGATAGTTTTATGAGCGAAAGGAAGCAGATAGTTAAAGTTGAAGGATCTTTCAGCGGCATGTATGATGTCAAGTCAGGTGTTCCGCAAGGTTCAATTTTAGGTCCGCTCTTGTTTATTCTCT
>CM021323.1:7924264-7935907 GCA_010645155.1 Tigriopus japonicus
CGCCAAGTTGTGAAATGTATGAAGTGGAGAACCTTTGAGCGTTCAAACGAATTGAACAAGATTTTCCGTGACAAAACAATGGAAAAACATTTGAAGAATCGCCAACTTGTGTGCCTTTCATGTCTGGACCGAGTGACCAAATCTGGGGCCATTATCAAAGAAGGAGGTATTCTGCATCAAACCATTCAAGAGTTCGTCATTGAAGATTACAAAGTGGATGATCCTAGGCTTCCAAATGGCCTGTGTTCAAGTTGCCGTTTTCCATAAGCTTGGAAAGCTGGAGTTCTCGTGTGTTCTCCCTGAAATACCAGACTACTCGGCAAAGTTAAAATTTAAAGAACTTCGCTCGAGCTCCACTCAAATATGTTTGTGCCTCATTTTGGATCATGCAGTTCGTCGAACACACTTTGGAATGAGAGGAAAGTTGTCCAAACGGGGCAAGGTCAAGAAAATATCTACATACAGAATACCAAAGCAATGAAGGCAAAGTAGACGGAGCATCAATAAGAACTAAAATGTGCGTGAATTGCTTTCAAAACCTATATCCCGGTTGTCGCCACCCATGTAGCTTCAATACCACAATCGAAAATGTTCAAAAACTAGTTCCAACTCGAATACAACAGATAGCCGCTCAGGATAGCGCACATGCAATGAAGAACCCCAATTCTACTACCTCTGTACAGTTAGCCACTTGTGGGCGAGATAGAACTTAGATGAAATATGACAAAGGCCTTAAGCGTGTCCAACAATTGGAGGATCGAGAAAATAACATGATCCATCTCAACACCTTGGATGATATTCGTTTGGAAGCAGGGTTATCGGTTAATAAAATGAAGACAATCGCCCATCATCTACGTCATGTTGTTAAATTGGAGCCAAACTTTAACAAACACCTAGTGAACGAGAACAGAAAGTACAGGGAGCTGTTTGAGATCTCAAAAGTTGTCGTTCCGGGTCAGGCTGATCAAATAATTGTCTTGAGTTGCTCAGACGTTCTACATTTTCTCTCGTGGATCCTGGAAGAGCGTGGTGTGGAAAAGAATGATGTAATCCTTCGATTATCAATTAATGAAGGAAAAGGGTTCTTGAAAGTAACATCCTCGTTGGTAATGAAAAATGAACCCAAATGTCACTTCAAATCTGGAGGTGTTAAACGCACCCAGATCCTAGCTATCAGTCCTTGCAAGGAATCTTATAACACGATCAAAGTCTTAGTGGATAAGTTCATAGACCACGGAACTGATAAGTTAGATTTGGAGACTGTAATGAAACATTTCCCAGAAACTGTTGTGGCGCAGGATCTTAAATGCATCAATTTGTGCCTCGGAATTGGTTTGCAATTGCTTTTCCATGTACCTATTGTCATTGGAGAAATGGAAAGTGAGAAGACAAGAGCAAAGAACGAACAATTGTATCCTTGAGAATGGAATATCAAAAATACCAAGAAAACAAAACAGCCAAAAAATGTTTCAGTGTGCAACAAGAACCATTGCTTTTTGGACTAAATGATCCAAGTGACAAGATTCTTTATTTGATCCCTGTTCCAATGCTTCACGTTCTCTTAGGAATAGTGAACAAGACTTATAAATCATCAGTAAATACGATTCCGAAAAGTGCCGAGTGGCCTCGCATCCTGTCCATCCACCAAGAACACTATCATGGAGACTCTTTCGAAGCAAACGAGTCAAAAAAGCTTCTGAACAATGTGGGGGTTCTTGAGGGAATCCTCAATAAAAAGTGTTTAAAAAAGGCGAGTCCATTCATCAAGGTCCTTAAGAGCTTTAAGCTGGAACTAAGCCGTCAAATCAAAAAGCCTTTGCTACAAATGTTATTGATTGCAACAATATTTAACAGATCTATTACTAAGGTATTCGACATTGAGGCCTTTGCTTTTAACCATGGTCTTGAATCTCCTCCCTGCACATGAGCAAATGATCCGCACCTGCTCTGCTGGAATTTTAGTCCATGCAACCTAGGAACCCACATTTTTTAACCTTTACTCCCCACCTTCTTCTCCAGAATGGCCTAAATAGAAAAGTTCTTGGATTAAAATCTGGTTAATTTCGTTTCAAGAAGCCTTGAACCTATGCTCCCCACAGACAAACCTTGCTTGAACAATGACAATATCTTTTTAAGAGCGTCTTTCTTGGTTGCCTTTTTTCTTGCTGAAACAGCTAGAGTCCCCAATTCCCTCAAAACAATAAGTGATTGGACTTTGAGCTGGATTTGGGGGGGCATTGCCGGCCTTTATCAAACCTCTGTCCGATTTTAAGTGGCGCTCCCTGTAGACTTGGTTCAAGGATTTTGGTATGTGTGACGAAAATTTATTAACTTAAAATGCGCAGAGTACAACAAGTACGGTGTTTTCATCAAACTGGGTGATTTTGCAGCTTTTTATTGGAGCATCCAAATGCTGAACACTGCATCCTAATGCGGCTATAAATGTATTGAAGATGGTTGTAATTTTAGAAGAATGAACTTCACGCTGCTTTTCTTTTTGTTTGGAACCTGATGGCAATAACAAACACAGTGATTCCAATCTCAGTAATGAAATTTAAGTGCAGGTGTATCAATGATCAGAAGTGAAATCAGCCTTTTATAACAAAGACAATACTTTTAAACCAATGAGAAGTGCAGGGGAGGTTTGAGTGATCTCTTCGAAAATTATATTGCAGGCAGATGAAAGAAGCGAAAAGGCTTGTTTGGCAACGGTAAGTGGCTTGTACGAATCTGGGTAGTGGAAAGGTTTTCGCATTTCACAAACCGCCCTTATGACTTAGATGCTATCAAAAAATGTCAAAATGCAAGTTTGAACACCTATGGTCAAGATTTTGGAAAAATATGCACACTTTATTTGCTCATTCTTGCATGAGAAAATTCTCAACAAAAGGCCTCTGTTTTTGTGTAAGTTCAAGTGTAAGTGATGTTACAATGTAAGTGACTGATTTGTATCGTCAAACTCCAAAACCATCAAGGTACCAAACAAAATGCCGTGTTTTGTACTTGTTTCTCTTCAATATCAAAAGTCTTTTTAAGTGCTTTTAAATCTGACAGGAGTAGGTCAAGGCTGATCTCTTAGAATGTGTTACGTCGGTGGTAACTAATGGCTACAAGACAGCTTGTAACTGTTGGGGTTATCATCAATTAAGAACGCAATTACCGGCTCCAGTCTTAGAATTCTTGAGCCTTGAAATCATTCAATACACACAATACACAGAATATACTTCTGTGTATTCACAGTAAACAATGTTTTGTCATTAACAACAACAGCTATTTTCTACGAAATGGTAAAAGCTATTGATAAACCATAAATACCCGTTTAAAGGGTCCCTTTACGGAAAGAACTGAAAAAATAATCCAAAATCAAAGTCTGTCAAATTCAAATTCGGCCGAAATCTCTTTCAATTAGTCATTTAGCTTCAAATTATGACTTGTTTACCCCACGAGGTGTCATTTTGATCACTTGAGAGTGCGACGGCTTTGCCTTCATCGAATAGATTTTACGTATTTGATTAGAGTTGAATAAAATGAAACAAACGTATTCAAATTAGTGTTAAAAACTTTTTGGAGAAACAGAAACAAAATAGAAATTGTTCGTGCGTGCTACTTTCTCAAAACATGATTGTTCCTCCATCTGGCTTTTTTCAAAAATCTCCATTATAGAACGCTCGCTCGAACGCATGCCCGCGGATTGGAAACACAGTCGCTTTCAAAGTGACTTGCGTTTTTTTTTACTCGGATTTCAGGTGGCTCCCTCTGAAAAGTACATTTTGCTCACTCTCGACTGAAGAGAGCAGCTCCCCCTATAATCACAGCAGAACCTTGAACTATTTTAAAGGGATTGAAGTATTCGTAATATGGCGAGATCGACCATAGATTTATAGACTACAGGATGGCGGACGACCCTTTGGTTGGTTAGTACAGGGACCACTGTTCGTCAGGACGAATTTCAAAAATACACACTGGGTCCGATCATTGTAGTAAAATGTGAGGTTTTTGCAACAAATATATTGTTCCGTTTAATTTTCATTGTACTAATCGGACCCAGTGTGTATTTCGAAAGTAATCCTGGCTTGAGCCATCCTTGGTTAGTTGGTCAGTTCAACAGACCGATTTGTAATCAATTCCCAAAAGACCGGTGATTGTACTGGTTTACCAACCAAGCGGTTGGTCGTGCGGCATCTAGTAGTCCAGATATCTATGGATCAATTTATTGTATTTTTGAAATTCTGTATTTTAAGTCCTTTACAACACTTACGGATTTAGTTGTTAGTCTCAACTCTTATTAACAAACCATCCATCCTTTACTTGTATGTTGACACCATCGTGCGAAGTCAACCTATCTTCGGGTTTTAGTTCCTTCGCCCTTGCTCATTTCTATGAAGTATGTAGGCCGCATGTTAACGCACCTAATTCAAAAAGGTCGAGTTCACCAAAATCCAAGCAAAAATCCAGCGAGTATGTACTCAAGGCCCATTAATAGGTCAGTTGTTGGGGTAGTTTGGAAGAATAGTTGAAGCATAAGTGAAACATTTGGTCACATGTTTTGTAATTGGGGCTGAATGCTTCAAGCATACTTCATCAGTTGACTTCTATCCTTCTTGGTATTTTCTAACGCTGTAAGCTTCCTAAAATGACTTTATATAAATGTATGCTTCTACATGGTAGATGATCAACCAAAAAGTAGTAAAGGAATGCTCTAACAGGCTTATGAAATGCTTGAAGTAAAAATTGGAAGCATGCTTGCAATGTACCTTGGCGGAGACAAAACATACAAGCTGTAGTAAGGAGCAGTAGAAATAACTATCCTTGAGTACATGCTAAGTGCATAAGGTGCGTTTTTTCGATTAAAAAACGCAGCTTATGTAGCCAAACATGATCAAGCATGGTTGTTTCTACTCCGTCTCAAATGCTTCTTTCATGTTTCTAGATCTCCTTCTACTATACTTCCAAATGGCCTCAGCAACTGACCTAATCCAAGGATATCTTTAACCGGACTGGAGTTATAGGACTCCCTGCCTATCTGACTTAATTTTGGTATACTCGACCATTTTGAATCAACATGCTAAATCTGCTAAAATGCATTCCTCACCTGAATTGCAAGTACAAATAGTATATTTTTTTGATGAGAATGAATATGAAGAATTGGAACATGTTCGAGATGGTTAGCGGAACGAGGATATTTAAAAGCGATGACCACACATCTGAATCATTCCCTGCCAGAGTCGGCCATCATAATGACGTCGGAGATTGTACCTCTAAGAGGAATGGGGAGGGAGGGAGGGAGGGAGGGGAGCGAGGAGAGGCGAAACGAGGGGAAGTTGGGGAAGAGCGAGGAAAGATATCTGGATAGAAAGACGGACAAATGGTCGACCAATTTTGTACGGAGACCAGCCAACATTCCAAACGGATAAGTAGAGTGATTCCTACCATGATGGGGACAACCAGTCCACATGTGCATCATGTCGCCGTGCTAGGACCCATTGTGAGATGTGCCTAAGTACCGATCAGTGAGTTGGCTTTGTCGGGAAAACGAATGACCGTAAGTCTTGGTCGTCGCTATCGACGACGACATGCTCAGCAAAGTGATTGTTCGAGTGTATGAGCATACAATAAAACGAGCGAGTGAGCGAATGAACCAACCAACGAACAGGCGAGCAACCAAGTGAGCTAGTAAAGCCTTTGGTTGATCTTGGTTTTGAGTACGAGACAACTGCTGGAAAAGTGCCTCAAAGCCATCTCGAGTGCTAAGGTGCAATCGAGTACAAGTATTTACCGCCACTGACTAACATGCCGCCGGTGATCCCCTCACCCTCTCATTGCTTCTTCTTCTTCTTCTTCTGCTCTTTCCCTGTGTACGAGTTTGTGTTTTACTACATCTTCCAGAGCTCCACTCCACGTAAAGCCACTTCTTTTTCTTCTTGTTCTTCTGTGAGTGTGTGTGCTTGCAAAGACGGCTTGGGCTTATCACGACTTATATCTGTGGTGCTTGTCTCTCTCTCGCCATCCATCGTGACAACCCGCTTCCCAGCTCTTCATCTTCCATGGTTACTTGCTTCCCCAAAAATTTGCCCTGCGGCTGAGATTCTATCATTTTACAGGTATGCTCAAAAGAGCCGCCACCGTCTCGTTTTCGTTCGCTCTTCTCCCGCTCTATTCACTCACTCACTCGGCGAGTCAGTCGCTCATTCCAGCTCTGGTTTGGCCTGATACCCGTTCGTTCACTCAAGTTCGGATGGAATAGGAGTTCGCTTACGGCGTCAACAAATGACAGTAGGCGATAGGGGAGGCAACTTAGAGATCTTCTCACTCCCACTTTGCCCCAATACCACCCATGATTCCACTATTACGGCTACTACTACCACTTCTCCTCGTACCACCATCACTACCATTACGTGCGCCACTATGAAGAAGGCGACTACAAGCACCAGTTACAATACCCTTGGCACCACTACTATCACCACTGGCGTTGCAAGATGTTAGAAAACAAATAGGTATAGTGGACAAATTGGCCAAACAACCCGCATTGGTGATTGACGACGTGCATCAAAATTAGAAGTGATGATGTGAACTCGCCAAATAAATCGTTGCGAGAAACTCGAAGCATCGAACTCAAGAGTGTACTACTATTATTGTCATCACTACCATGACAAAGACGGTCATTCTCATCCCCGTCGTGGACGTGTTCTTGTGTCTTCATCTGTTCGCATTGGGCAGTGCTTCACTGGAAAATTGGATGTAAGTATCGGTACGTTTATTGATTAGGATCGCTCTGGGTTGGGGGGGGGTTGCAGCTTATTACCATCATCACCCCAGGGACTCAAACAGAAGCTGAAAGTTGCAAAGAATACCCTCCCTACTGTGCTAACTAATACTTAGCGGGATCTCTATGGCGTCGAAATCACACTGATTATCGATATGAACTCTAGAACAATGGAAATTTTCATACAACAGCAACTTCAATTGACCCTTGAATTTCATTGAGATGAGACTTTGTTTGTTTACACGATGAATTTCTCGTGGATTTGTCCACTTGGCAGTTACTCAAACTAAAATGATGGCAATTACGAAACCGTCATTGATTTGCAGGGTAATGTGGGGGTAATGAACATTCAATAACCTTAGAAGGTCACAAGTCTTAAAATAACACAGGATTCTTTCTCGAATACTGCAAGTTAAATTTGTTTTTCAAGTTCAATTGTTGTGGCAAGAAAACGCAGAAAATGAACTCGAAAATCAACAAAATTTTCCACAGATTTTTTCAGTTGCTTAGTACTGTACGTGCGTTCTTTTCAAATTGGGAAGGCCACACTTCTCTCTTGAAAATTAGATTGATCCAGTTCCTACTATTTTTTCGGGTCGGAGGTTTGAATCTCGCCAGGCTAATGATTAGTGAGGATACCGTCACCTCACATTTTTATGACAGACAATGTCAAATACGGTGAAAATATGGCGGCTCTCCGTCTACGGTTGTCAACTAGCTTCTAAAAGTTTCCTTATAGAAAGCTCGGAAGGCGAATCAAACTTCAGATTTCTCACACGATATTTCTTCCTTTAACACTAAAATATACCATTAGTATTTGTTGTACGTATGCGTCCAGCTTCAAACATCTTTCATCAAGAGTCCAAAAGGAAGACAGTTCAGTTCCAAATGTTCAAAATTAAGGTAGCAATTGGTAGATATCCGACTTTCAATGGATCTTTGATTTCAATCCGCGAACTGGAAGACTGAAAGTCTTGGGGCTGGAAAAGTCGTGAGAGTCGTGTACCAAATCCTCAAATCTTCAAAAAATCAAAACATCAAATCCAATGCTACAGTTTAGATATGAATAGTCGTGATGGGCCACTTCGCAGGCGTATGTACAGGGTTGGGCACCTAAATCGGGAATTTGTTTAGGATCATATTGAACCGCAAAAAGGCCACGCAGAGCATCTTTTAAGGAATTAAAGGCATGTATTTGAACTGAACAATTATTCTCTATGACCACCATCAACAGCTATCATGCACTCAATCCTGAGCCTAAAGGCATGGCAAGCCCTGATGACCTTTCCGGACAGAACATTGACCCAGCTCTTTTGATGGCGGCCTTGAGAGCATTAGTGTTTCGGTGGCTGGTGACACATACCTATCTACCTAACTAACTTTCCCTAGAAGTAGAAGTCCAATGGGTTCATGTTTGGCGAGTTAGAGGGCCAGGTGCTGGCATCCCAAAACTTGATGAAATTGGCCTTGAGGACATTGACGGTCTACTTGGCTGTGTGCACCAAATGTTCAGACCTTTTCCAGATTTTCAACGGTTTTTCACGTCATAAACAGTTGACTTTGGGTAGCCGAGAGCCTTTGTGATGGCGGCAGGTCTGCTGCCCGCGCAACCCATTTCAACAATGGCAAACTTTTTTGACTTCTCCATGTTACTGATTGGTTATACGATGAGTTAATATCTTGCAATCGAATGAATACATTTCAAGAATTCCTAAAAACAATGCAACCCCCAATCGGATTTGTACTTTTGGAATTATTAGCTTTTAAAAATTGTCCGGATTTAAGTGCCCAGCCCTGTAGTATTCCGAGATCATGACTTTTTAACTTTGGTTTAAACTGGAAAGCTCTTTCGTGGCGACATTAGCTTGTCAAGAAAGAACAATAACCAAGCTCTTAACTTAAAGATCCAAGCAAAGCCTACATAACATGTTTTGAATAGCTGTTGCAATATTTTTAGTCTTCCTCTCTGAAAAACTACCTATAGGTATTCCAGAGAAAGAAGATATGTCTAAAGAGAGAGAAATTGTGTCAAGAGATACAAAACACATCTTTAAACTGTTATAGATAAAAATGAAGTTCATCTTCACAAATTAACTTAAAATAATGAATTTTAACACTCATTACCTGTCACTGAAACGTTCTCAGTCCAAAGTGCACAAAAACAATGCCTTTATGACTAGTTAACACCAGCTTTGTTAACTTACATGCGTACATTTTTAATTTAAGGATCCCAAAAAATCTCTAGATAGCTAGTCAAAGATATTCACACTAACAGATTTCCGTCCGACCACTTTGAGCTCACGTCCTAGCATGATCATAGTCTTTAGTGTCCAAACCACGTAATTACTCAACGAATGTACGGGGGGTTTGTTTTGCTTCTGGCATTGTATTCCAATGAAATTTTGTCTCTAGGTTCATCATCACTCTTGCTTCGTCGACCGCCGTTGGGGAATACTTTTCATTCAGAAAGAGCTTTGGGTTTGTTTTTAGGCGAACCCCTTGTACCACGTACATTACCGCCACAAAATAAGTACTATCAATATCATTACCTAGGCCAAATTCAGTTTTACAATGACTAGTTGACCATCAATTGGGTGGTACGTTCTTATTCATATCATTCAGTCGATATTTCAATCGTCATCCTGTTCTGGACCTTAGAGTAAATTTGATCGGCAGTGTCGCACCTCCCCGTAGAATTGCGTTGTTTTAAAACACACACTTTACCTCTCAGACCTAGTGTTACACAAGTCACATGTCATTAACATGGGTAAATAAGCCTAAAATAGCTGAATTTTGACCAAAAACAATTTTGACGCCAGATTTTAGTTTCTTGATGTCTAAATGGCATGTCTTACGTTGAAAATATTTTTTGGACAAGTGTTCGTACCTTTGAGTCCAAGAGGGTTAGCGGGTTAGAGGGTTTAAAAAGGGGCGAATAAGACTAGTCTTACGCATAAAGCAGGCAACCATTTTTAAAATTAACTTTAAAATTGTTGATTCGCTTCCATCGTGACTAAGAAAACAACATTTTCGACCACCATTTTGGGGCCAAACTTAACTTTTCAATTTTGAATGCTTTCTCATTTAAGTGGATATATCAAACAGCCAAAATATCAAACATATTCATTGTATTATTAAAGAGGACCCGACACAATCCAAGACGAGCAAAAGGAAAATGTAGCCAAACAAGGCTTATCACTCAGGCTGTTTTAAACAAAAAAATAGTCAACTTCACCGCATGAGTACAATAGCAGGGAGGCAAAAAGAAATGAAACATGAAAATTGTCAGATCTTAGTCAAATATCATAAAAATAATAATTGTATCAATTGTATTTATGACTTATTGATTTCCATTTCTTGTAAGGGAAGTAAAAATCCGCAATCAATCAAAAGAAAGAAAGGTTTGCAATCTGTTGCAACGTGACTGCTTTTATGAAGAGAGGAGACGGCAACTATAAAGCCCATTTTAAATGAAAGTTGAGTTAAACTTTGTGTTCCCTTTTCCTTTATTGAATTTTGGAAGCAATGAATCAAAGAGAAATGCAGTAACTTTGACCGAAAATGTTGTAAAAAAACATAAAAATACTGTCGGATAAAAGGATATTGGCTTTAATCATGAAAAGTCTTAAGTACCGAAGAAATGTTTCGGTCAGCAGCAAATATTCTTAAATCAAATACTCTTGCACCTCTGAATGTGGACTTATCTCATTGTCAAATAAAACGTTCGATGTCATGTTGCTACAATATCTGAAATGAAATTATACCCATAAAATAACTACGAGGATCACGAAAGCAAGAACTGAACTCTTCTCTTTAAACAAAAAAAAAATATTTTTCGTATCGTAATCTTTAGGCTAGGAGATCAATTTTGAATATTTTACCAATTTTCAAAAGATGAATTTTCAAATATCGTTCAGCATATTTTCATACTACGAGTCAAAAGTAGGCGACTTCATTCAAGGCCTAAGCAATTTTAAGGTGTAAGGGTGGAAGCCCAATAGGGAAAGATAAGGTTCTTGCAGGGAACTTGGAGGTAAAAGATTCAATAGAAATTGCCAAGGGAAGACAATGAACTGAGCACTGACCGATGCAAACAGTTTCAGCGAGGTCTTTTATCCATCATGGACATTGGAGAGTGTTAAACAAGGAACCCCTGAAAGGGGTGGACGCGAACTCCGATTTGTGGAAAAATGGTATGAGGCCGAGGCTATATTTTGACACAACTGCATTTATTCCTAAATAATGGCTAAAACTGTTGAACATGCGTCTTGAAAGAATTCATTCAAACTTCTTGTGTTAATATTTATGGACAGGTTGTTCTTCACCTTGATTTTAGAGGTCCTAGCACACTTTTTACTCTTCTCATGAACGTTTGACATTCAGCTCTCCAAAATGTTTAGAACCAAAAATTGACTCCCAGTTCGAGCCTGAACCTCGACCTTTATCAGGAACCATAGATCAGGAACCATTTCCTTGATCTTTTCCAAGGACCATTTAGCTCAACTTAGTTAAAACTCGGTTTAACATAAATTTTACTAACATGACGAGATCGCTGAGGCGTTAGCATCAAGAGTATTACTATTTTTTTGGTTGAATTCGCGGATTCGATCAAATTACTTTTCACGAGTTTTCAATGTTTCAAAAAGTCGTCACGCTCTGGGACAATCTCGGTAAAACAAGTCTAAAACACGGGAATTTGGCACACATTTTCACCCAACTTTTCATTTTCAACCTCCTTTTTCTGTTTGGACACGAGCTGAAGCGAAAAGCTGAACTAGAAATACTAAAAGACAAAGATTGGCATTCAAATCTATGATTGCCTGACCCGGCACGGACTGCCTGTGACGTCATTCATCATGCGGGAAGCCGAAGTTCATGAT
>CM021323.1:7935962-7977919 GCA_010645155.1 Tigriopus japonicus
CTAAGTTTGAATGCCTCTGGTACATCCTCTGTGATTTGTAATTGGCAGCAGTTAACAGCAAATTGTTACTTATTGTTTCAAAAAACAGTCTTAAATTTTAAAGACATCAAGATTTTTGCCTCGTTTTGAAGTTATTACACGTTTAAAACGTCAACTTCAGTTTCAAAAGTAGTCACCCTCTACATATGAGGAAGGAGAAAAAAGGGAAAAGGAGAAGGCCAGTGGGGCCGTCAACCAAATCAGAGCGACCAATTTCAGACCTTAAAAAAGGAGTTGGGGAAGGTTTCAGGCTAGTGGACTTTTAAACACCGTTGTGACAAACCAATGCAATTTTGGTGCATTACAAGTACACAGCATTTGAAGTTAGAATAAATGGCTCTAGAATGAAACGAAAAGGAAACACCAAATACTGATAAAACTTGCATAAAAAGCGAAAGAAGTTACTACATAGACCGGGTCTCTTTCTTGTGTGTACACACCACGTTTTGAATCGTGAACGTCAATACTAAAAGACAAAGATTGGCATTCAAATCTATGATTGCCTGACCCGGCACGGACTGCCTGTGACGTCATTCATCATGCGGGAAGCCGAAGTTCATGATTAAAGGAACCTTTTCTTCTACGAAACACATCTAAACTATTTCGCTCATTTGATAGGGCAGTTTGGTTATTGAAAGTCCTCAAGTCTGCTAGAAATGTGTCTAAGGTATTTACCCGATATGAAAAAAAGCGAATTTCAATTAGTGTGGAGTTTTAACAAGGGCCAATTAATGTCACACGATCGGGTGATTGACAACAAAATCTTAGTAATGTGGAATCTGGGCTTGCGCAAGTTTTTTTACGGGAGGTTGCAAGGTAGGGTTACCGCTTGCAGAATGGGTGCTTTGCTCTTGTATATGAGCAAACACGAATGTGACTTTGATTTGCAACCCTGCTCAGAAGTCACGAAAGTCAGGGATGCCTTGCCTTTTGGTGATCCTTAAAGGAAAAACGGGTTTATGAAGACTGGTAGATAGAGGGGAATATGATTTCACATCGGTAAATTGGCAACCCCGGCACCAAGTCAGATCACTACAAAATCAACAAAGAAGAAGCACTCTGGTTTGTTATTGAACTTCGTTAGAATTAGCTGAATGTTCAACTGAATGCCATTGACCAATCACCAGTGTGAATCATCGGCACTGTGTGTTAGCCTACGACGGCCAGTCTCTAGTAAGGGTCGCTAAGCTGAACTAACGGCGAAAAGATTAATCCCACCCAAGATCGACAAAATTTAAGATCGCATTTTCAGAATCATTCTTCTGGAGAAGAGAGTTCTAACTGGATATTAAGATTGAATTTAAAACGCCAATTTTTCTAATAAAATGTTACAAACGTTTTCGACTAAGTTTACTTTTGCAAATAAACTTGAAGCACGTCAGTCTCCATTTTAAGTTCTTAAATATCACCATTTACATTAAACTAAGCCTTTTTGAAGTCGTATAGAGACCCTTCCTTTTCAGGTCACGTCGACCCAAGCCGGCCCCAAAAAACAGGAGTAAAACTAAAATGCGCCTAAGTAATCTTTCTCCTTCGCATCGTTTTCTATCATTCATTTCGGCGAGAAGGTCGACCAAGCGCTATAATATACATAAGATTTGAAAATGATTCCTGGAAATTGTTCTAAAAAGGCTACAAGACGGCGCGCGGTAAATAGGTCACAAGGTAAAAAGGTCACGGTAAATATGTCACAAGGTAAAAAGGTCACGGTAAATAGGTCACAGTAAAAAGGTCACCGTAAAACGGTCATAGTGAAAAGGTCACGGTAAAAAGGTCACAAGGTTAATAGGTCACGGTAAATAGGTCACGGTAAAAAAGTCACAAGGGAAGGAATTCAAAAGCAGAAAAAGGCACAATGAAACTTCAAATTGAAATGATATTCAAAAAATGTCGTTGAGCACATGGACTGTATGCCATACAATCCATGTACAGTTACCAGTATAGTTTTAATTGTTTAAATCTTCTCTTGCTTTGACGAAAAAATATTTTTTCGACAAATCTTGTACAAAATCATTGACATTAATGACCAATAACATATTTTTACGATGAAGAAAAATAAGATTACCATCCCAGCCCCACAAATGATTGTATAAAATATGAAAATGGTAAAGGTGTTCACCACATACATTGCATGTACAATTGTCATGAGTAGAGCGGCCGAAAATATTTAATTTTCAAGGCCAAATATTTAAATAATATTTAAGGAAAAAACATCAAAATATTTAAAAAGCACCCAATTATTAAAAAAATATTTAAATTTGTAGGTATTCAGGGGAAATAAATTGGTATTTTTAAGCTTCTTCTGTATTCAAAATCCAAATTTTTGATGAAAATTTTGCAACGACGAAAATGCCAAATCTTTGGTGGAAAACATTTATACCATGTAGTGAAAATTGGTTATTCTTGACAGTCTTTATTTTTACCCTAGATTTTATCAAAAAATTATTGGCCAAGATTTGGTTGAACATTAAACCCAGAGTTTCCCGAATTTTCTTTTGGTTGGACACGGTGTTTTCCTCAAAAACAACGGTTTAAAAAAATTGCCAGGACATCATTGTACAGTATTAGTACTTTTTGAAATCAGGACGTTAAGGGCTACAATTTCATTTTTGACGACAAATTAGTCCTAGGCTTTAAAAAATATATGATAATTTAAAAGGGCATATTTTTTAAGGATTTCACCTTCAATTAAAATTTTTCTCGCTTAAATTTGTGAAAAGGTAATGCCAATGTAGCTTTACAATGAATATTGAAAAGGTATTATATGTTTAAGCACTTGAAATACTCGAATTACCGTTTTGGAAATGGCCTATAAGAGCTAAGAGCAATATTGGCTCGTTTCTACTAGAAAATATAATTTTCAGTGCTAGCCTCCCACTCCATGATTCCATTGTATCTAATTATGACATGGAATACCTTGCCCTTGTGTCAGCAAGGTGTTTTTTGAGCTGGCGAAGTATTTATTTTAATCCAGAAACTTTTGAGGCCAGTTTTGAGATATAAAGGCAATGCCAAACACTAACTTAAATTCGGCTGATTAAGTCACAGAGAAAAACTCTATGATGTTACTTAAAAGATGCTTAAAACAAATAGCTGAAAATTTCCTTTGACTAAATTCTGAGATGAAGTAAGAGGAGTGAGTGTTGTTCTAAAATATTTTGGAAATCTACCTAGTGCTTACTTCTACCTTCTACCTACCTATTTTCAACTACTTTTACGTTCAGCATTCTCGAAGGACCAAACAGGAGGGTCGTTATATCAACTTAGACAAACGGCTAAGTAGATTTCAACAGTATTTTTGGTAAACACACCCATAACACTACGCGAGAATTGAGTAGAAGGAAACATTTAAGAAATATGTAAGTAAGTTTTAAGTGACCTTACATCTTGTTTTGCCCGCGACCTAGTCAAAAGAATTCAAATACAGAAATTGCATTCAGACCTCAAAACTGGAAGTTTTTGGAATTTAAAGCGACTTCTCAAGCTCAAAAAACACCATGTCAGAGAATTTGGCAAGAAATATGATGTACAAAATTAGTATCGCAAGTTAAATTGATAGTTCTTTGTTTCTCTCTAAATCTGCCCAGATTATGAGATTGAGGTTGATACATATCTTAATAAAACCTCCCACCAAGTGTCCATATTTGCATTATCTCTTAAGATAGCAAATTTTGTCAATGAATGTTTATTAGAAAATAAACCATCAAAATTTATATTTCAAAATGCATCAAATCATGCCATAGAATGCTCATTATGTGTTTGAGCTTTTGCCTAGAAACTCTTGGCAATCACAAAACTATAAAAGAATTTCTCGTTTCTCTATCATTCTGTACAGGTTATATGAGTGATATGCATTAGAACTTAAAAACGACTTCAAGTGTTCTTATATGGAATCTTATATCTGGATCTTTAAATTATCTTATATGTAGAATATTTTTTCATGAATACTTCCTTATATGTCAAAACTGATAGAATGCAAAAATAGCGAGGTCCAATTTCTGATACAAAATTTTGATTTGATGTCACTTTGCCAAGTTTACACAAAGTTCAACATATTTTAGCTCAAAACAAATCCACTTTGAAACAGATTTCAACGTATTTTAACTCAAAACTAAGCACACAATAGCTGGTAAGCATATGGTGGTCATTTTTCAGGGAATTGGTCCTTTTTGTATAAAAAGTCACTCTTAGAATTTGTCTCCGGCGCCAGTACTATGGCTATTCTAACTTTGATTGATTCATAGGCTTTTTTGACAGATTCCAGCGTCTGAGGAAGAGGTTCTAAGCCTCAGCAATCCTCTCTCAAGAGATCTTGACATTTGGTAACCTCGGCTTGATACCCTCAGTCTCGACCATTGACCACACAAACAAGTCCAGGGGTTTCAAGTTCGGCGAGGACGGGGGCTCCTTCAATTTGGCTCAGTAGCCGTCTATATCACAGGTTCCTAAACTGGGGGCCGTGAAGGTCTTTTGAAAATTGACAAAATAGGTAAACTTGTCCAAATATAATGCTTGTAAATGATTTTGAATATTAATACCTATCAGTACGTCTCAACTATGCTCCAAAACAATTTTATTGTTTTTGAAAACCAAGAAACTTACAGTGAAGGTGTCACGCGCCACAAGAGGAATTTTTAGAGGAAAGTATGGATTTACTTTGCAGTCTCAATTTCCAGGTTTAATCAACTGAATTTTCAACTGTCACTCACCTTAGTGCTTTCAATTCCATTGCTTGGTTTGGTATCTTTAAAGCAGAGTTTCAGCAGAGTCCTGATTATTCTATTTTGAATTGTTATTCAATTGAGTTGCGACCACGCCAACTTCATTTTTTGGTGCTAACTTTTGAATAGTAACAACTGCAAATTACCTATAACCTATACCTTTGTTAAAGAGACACTCCTTGCTTTTTGATTTGCTGAATTATTTGTTGCTGTTTAGTGTCATACTGACGTTTTCTTAACGTCCAGTTAATCCCATGATTGATAAATCGTCTCAACCTCAGTTAAAGTATGATGTTCAGCCCAACAACATTATGTCTTTGCAATGTTTACAAGACCTTTTCCTCGTGTGACCTTTTTACCTTGTGACCTTTTTATTGTGACCTATTTACCGTGTGACCTTTTTACTGTGACATATTCACCGCGTGACCTTTTTACTGTGACCTGTTTACCTGTGACCGTTTTGCTTGTGACCTTTTTACCTACAATCTACAAGACGATCTACCCAATCTACAAATCCGTCAGTTCGGGCAGAAAGTCTTGCCAAACTTTTCAAGAGTTTATTGGCCAAAATTACGATCCTGTTTAATAACTCTTTGTTCGCTTTCTGAACTATTTTTTTACATTTATGAACTAGGACCTCTTCTTATGTGTAAAAACTTCAAATCCATGACAATGTTGACAAAAACCCAATAATGTGCAAATAGGCCTAATGTAACAACTGCATTTGGCAGCACTGAGAAGATTCTGTGACTTGCCATGCTCTTCAAGGACTTCTCAACAAAGGACAACTTTACGGTCTGAGGCTGCACAACTTGAGGCCTTAGAAGCTTCAAGGAACATTGGTAAACATGTGAAATGGGATTGACACACTAATGCCAAGTTCTACAAAGCTTGAATTAACTATTGTGTGAAGAATGTTGCCACCAAAACATTTTTTGCAAACAAGTTATTTGTGCATTAGTAGACTTCAATGGAAATTAAAGATGCCTGGTTGACATTTTGCTTAGAAAAGAACAATGAATTTTGAACTCAGTTGTTTTGTCTAAACTTTTAGTTATTGTTCACTCTGTTGTCAGGCAAGTTACTGGATTAAACATTGATCAATAGTCCACAAGCAACAGATAAGAAAAAAGTACTCATGACTTGCACCAAAAGGAGCACTATTCTTTAAGCACATGATGAACATGATTTTAGTTGCCATGGGTTGTTTGGAGAAATTCTAGCTTAACAATGAAGCAAAGCTTGCATTTTCGCAGTCAGAACCATTCTTCTTGCATTCATCTAAATTTCTAGACTTTGGCAAGAAAGTCCAGGATTAGCAAAAGAATGATTTGTGATAACTTTTTTCTTTTGCCTCTCATGGGCTTCATGGTCAATCAATCCCAGAAATTTCAATGAATAAATATTGATTATGATTAGTATTGTTGTTTGCATCATATGATGTGGTCATGTGTTATTTGAGATTGCATGTTCATTGAAAATCTGACGAATTCTTCAGATTTCCAGAGAACGTCTTGGTCATATAAATGTTTTTTTAAGTTCAATGAGCAAAATTTTAATTTTGCTCACTTCACTTCATTTCAGTGAAAATGCAAAAATGCTGAAAAATCTAAGTGTCAGGAAAATGCTAGAAAAGGCTAAAAATTGTAAGTTGCAAACTAATAAAGCCATTGAAAAGGCTAGAACTTTTAAAGCTGAATTTCACCTAGAATCTTGAAAAAGGCTCAGTTTGCCTTTTTAATGCTACATCTGGTCATACTGGGTCAAAAAGAATCCCTAGATCCAGGACCCACAGTGGAGACACATTCTATCAGATTGCAGTTGCAAAGCTGTGTTCTGAATCAAGCAAAAACAAACACACAAGCAAACAAACAAAGCAAAGGTAATGCTAATGAAGAGGGACGAGAAGTTAAGACGAAAAAAACTGTCAAATTAAACGAAAAAAGACAAATAAAAGTTCTCAACAGACGGAAAAAAGAAAAAAAAATACTTGCAAAATAGAAAAAATCGAATTAATTTCCCAAAAAGGCGAATGAACACATCTTATAAGAAAGAAGAAAAATTAAATGCCAGTCCAGACGAAAAAAGACGTTTAAAGCTGCTCCCACAAAATAGACGTCATGTATGTCCCTATTGATAAGGACCAATCTGTCTGAACTGATCTGACTGTCAAAAACGGCAAAATCTAGAAAATTTAAAAAAAGGAAGTACCTAATGAGCAAGAATTAGCCAGTAGTACATATGTCAAATAAAAACCAAGAGTTAAAAATGCCTTTTTAAAGGAACGTTTTTAGTACAGCTATACTTAAAATCAGATTTACAAATCCAATAATTGTTCTGATGGCCTTTTCAACCCAATATAAATCTTTTCTTTCTGTGTCTGTCGAGCTACTGTAGGAGTACTAGTTAATTTATAAGTGTGGATTGTATTTTGTTTGTGCAAAACTGCAACCGACAATGAAATTATTACATAGGCCTGTGATTGGTGGGGTTGAACTTTCTTTGAAGTTTTTATTTGCTTGGAAAATAAAATAAAAACGCTGCAAGCGCTTGAAATCTAGGAAAATCCAAATTTTTGGCCAATTAGACGAAAAAAGACGAATAAAATCCAAATTAGACGGAAACATTTTTGCGACGAATAAAGGCCAAAAAGACGAAAAAAGATGAATAAGTTTATTCGTCTTAGGTTCCTGTCCCTAATGATGAGAAATGCTGGCTGGTATTGTTGAAGAGTGCTTTGACCTGATATTTGACAACTGATTGTTTTATGCATGTGGCCTCCTGCAATGGCTCTGCTTCCCCCAAATTGTACTAGGATGCCCAAAGTAGAAGATAAGTCAATTTGCATACATACATTTGCACATTTATATGATGTGGCAATGAAAATATCCAAAAAAAAAAAAATCCAAATTTTTGGCCAATTAGACGAAAAAAGACGAATAAAATCCAAATTAGACGAAAAAAATTTCGCGACGAATAAAGGCCAAAAAACGAAAAAAAGACGAATAAATTTATTCGTCTTTAGTTCTTGTCCCTACTAATGAGAGAGAGGGACCTTGCTCAAAATATAGTCTCTTTAAGTCTTATAAGAAAAGCAAAAAAACATGATTGAGACTCATCATCTTAGTCAAAAATGAGCAACAGGACTTCAATTTTCCAGATTTAGACAATTTTAGTAAACATGCCCAAGTCATAGAAATTATAACTAGTTAGGTGTCCAATTAAGTTGCCTTATCAACACTTGAATGAGTAAAAACTTTCCCCAATCAAAGTGAAGGAAAATTTTGAAATTTGAACAAGATATTAAAGTTGTGATACCTTTAAATTCAAAACAAAACACAAACATTTCTTCAGTTTTAAAAGGTTTTATCGCTAAAGTACTTGTTAGAACGATTTTTCTGTTTGGGTATTTTCATATAATCTATTAGTTAGCAATCTGAGCACTGCCAATCTATTGGTGATTTTGGTACTTTTCTCTTCTCTACTATTTTCAACAAGTTCTCATTGATAATTGTTTGTTGAGATCTAATTGAATCAACATTTCAAAATATTTTCTTCTTTAGTTTAAAGATGAATGTTCCAATACCATTTAAGAGATATAACTAAGCCAGGCAATATGAGTTTGAATCATAAAAAATAACATTAAAAAAATAATATTTGTGAATAGTCAGGTCCCATATGCCCTAAGTTGTATCAAGTCATTGTCTGTAATTTGTCCAGAGAAAAAAGATCCTTTGCTTTAAGTTCAATGCAAATCTGAGTGCGACCAAAACAAACGCATGCACCGTCCGTCTTGCTTAGACGTAAAAATTATTTGCAGATCCCTAAACTATGCGTTGAGTACGTTTTTTGAAGTCCCCAAATGTACATTTGTCCTTGGAAAGAAGGCTCTAGCCGTTTCAAAATGGGTCCTGGCTTCATTTGTAAGATGTTTGTGTTATGGAGTTTGTCACAAGTAGCCTGAAAGTTGGCTATTTGGGCAGTACAGATTAGTACATACGAGCTATCAAAGCGTCATCTGCAGGCATTAAGATAAAACACTTTTGAGGAAACGTAACGACTCTATGTTAGTGACAATGTTACAATACGTTACAATATGTTACAATACGTTACAATAATAGAGGTTGCAAGATTTAGATAACATTGTTGCAAGGGTAAGGTAAAAATTTTGAAGATGCTTTTTTTCTCAATTTTGGGCGAGGAGGAGTGTCCTCCTTCATCTCGAGGCCACAATCACAGGAGCTTTTCCATTGAGCCCATTCAGGCTGGATAACAACGCCAATGTCTTTCAGTCCCAAGATAAATTTATTAAGGGCCAAACTGATCAAGATGCTGGTCGATTGAGCTGGGACTGACTGCAGTTGGGAGAAAGATTCAAGATCAAAAGGGGCTGTTTTGAAAATTGAGCTTATATTTGGCTCTGCAGAGCAAGTGGTGTTATTTGAAAATAACCACACTTTTAGTTAAAATGAATTAATGAGTTTTTGATACGCAAACCCAGTCTGAATTTAGAAGCTTCACGCTTTTTAAAAGACGATTCAACTATTGATGAGAAATTACATCAAATTACAAAGGAGATGTTTTTTGGATTGTGTTTTCTCATGTCGGAGGTAGTCCTATCGATTGCAAAAAAATCGAAGAATTTGAGAATATTGCTCTCAATGGTTGAATGTTGCCAATTCCTTGCAATTCACAATTTTGAATTCATCAATTAATTGAAGTCAAAAAATGTTGATGAGAAATGTCCAAAATGCAACCGTTCATTATTATCACTGCATTATAGTCCAAAAGCATTTTATAAACAACCCGCAAAATGAAAACTTCGGATAGCGTCAGACCCTCTTGCATTCGAACTAATATGAGATTTCATTTCGAACTTATGCATCAATAATACGTACTACGTATGACGGATTTCCGGGTAATTGAGTTATCAATCCAACGACGACAACGAAAACGCTAGGATTTTTGTTAAAGACTTCGCGCATTCAACTGATTTGGATGGCTCGGATTCAAATTTCAGAATCCTGTTTTTCTCTCTTTCAGGAGTTTGGGTATATCTGGGGCCAACTATCTGAACACAGAGGCCCTGCTCCTGGGAACGACTCTTCCAATTTGCCAGCAAATCACAGGCTTGTCTCGAGGGCAGCAGAAACTGTGCATGTTGTACACGGATCACATGATGCACGTGGGACGAGGCGCCCGCCAGGGAATCGCAGAGTGTCAATACCAATTTCAACATCAAAGGTGGAATTGCTCAACCGTAGATGACTCGACCGTCTTCGGTCCAATCTTATCTATCTGTAAGTGGAAATCCAAAACCATTTCCTTCGATTCTCCATCGATCTTTTTTTCTTCTCATCTTAATAGAAGTTCTTTCACTTGTGGCATAAAATTCTCTAGCTATTACTTTTTTTGGAGCAAACTTTGCGCAGGACTGATGACAAGGGCTATATTTTTTTATATAAAATGAAAGAATTTTGAGAGAGAACTCGTTGGTCGTCCGAGTTCAATCAAAACCAATACATAACAGGGAAAAAGGGACCTAAAAGGGACCGCAACATAAACACAAATGACTTTACAGTACATTTTTGTTCATTTCGAAAAACATGATTTTTTTGGGAAATCTCAATCTGTCAACAATTGCAAGACGTTAGTTAGATCTTGAAACATTGAATGCCAAGAACTCTGAAATGCGAAAGAAGTTACTAGTAACATCCCAAATGTTGTGTACATACGTCATGTAGGTGCTACTTTGATTGACGATCTTGTATCTATGAGCTCAATTTTAAAGGGGCATCATCCTAAGGTGCTAATTGGCCATAAAAGAGCATGGGATCGTCACAAGAATTTCAAATTTACAATTTAACGTTACTCGAAGATCGGAGAGGTTCTAAATCCCAAACGTTCAAGGCAAAATTGGGCCCCTCATTTCTAAAATATCAAAATTCAGTACACTGAGGCAGTTTTGAATTTTATAAACTAACTCAAAAATGTTGCAGAAATAGTCTTATTTTAGAAACCAGGTCATTTATTCAAAATGCACATTGTGCTCCATAATAAAAGACACTAGAACCAGAAGCGTGTTTTAACTCTGACACAATATCAGTCACAAAAATGTGAAAATGAAAGAAATGCTAAAATTACAAGTTGTTGTTTCTGAGGGTAGCACATAGTTTTATTACAAGGCTAACTTTTTGACTTCGATCGTAAAAAGGTTCCAGGGTACAAAAATATTGACTCTGGATTCTTGGTTTCCAAAATTGATCACAAGTAAATCTTCTTGTCGCCTGTTTTGACCTGATATGTACATTAGTACAGGCAAGAAGCACGGAAATCATGGAGTGGGAGGCTAGCAATGATAATTATGATTTCCAGCAGAAACGAAGCATTTGCGTTCTTCTGCAAATGAGACCTGGCTTGCATAGAAAAGAACACGTATTTCAAATTTCAGCCCAATCGAACGCCGGAGTGAAAAGTTATGCCTTCTCAAACTTATGTACTGAAGAGAGCAGAGAATGAATGAACTCGCCCTTTTGTGTTAAAACGATTACCACAAAAGGGCTAGTTTATTCATTCTCGGTAGGATTTGCACTGAACTTTGAGAGAGCATAACTTTTGTCTCCGACTTCGATTGAGCTGAAAATTGAAATACGTATTCTTGTCAACATATGCAAGGTCTCATTTGCAGAAGAACGTAATGGAATTGTTCTTACTGGAAATCATTATTCTCATTGCTAGCCTCCCACTCCATGATTCCAGTGCTTCTTGGTACAGGCGATCAATCTATGGGCTACTAAAATGGGTCAAATTCAAATACTTGAATTGTATTTTGTTATGAGATGCAAAAAGGATTAAACATATGACTTCCGAGTACCATTGGACATCATGTTTATATTTTTCTAGTAATTGTCAAGGTTAATTGATCAACGTCAATTTATGGATGGGATTTTAAACTGCCTTGAAAATGCCATGTTCTGGATTGTTCTTGGATGCCTGTGAGGATAAAATGATTCTTGAAAATGGGTAGGTAGAAGTTGTTAAAAGGGCAATGAAACTTTTGAGCCTTTGAAAGCGGGACTTCAGTTTCTAATTCGACTTGTGCGATAGAATCTGACACCTTCGATGAGCCGAAAAATGAACTTTTTTTTGGTTGGTATTGAGGTATTTTTTCTGTTTTATCGTGGAGTTTTGTTTTGGAGGAAGAAAGCTGATTACTACAGCAAGGATTAAAGTTTTAACTTAAAAAAAAATGTTTGAAAGTTTTTGACCCAGAAAACTTTTTGGGGGGGTTTTGGAACTTATTTTTGGATTCTGTTGAAATTTCAAGTAGAAGAAACTTTTTTTTCACGTTTTCAGACCCCAATTTTTTTTTAGATGTTAATCCAACCTAAAAAAGGTCGTCAATTTTTTTCCTAGGTGAAAGACCGAGGACGAAATTCTTTTCCATCTAATAATCGTGAACAAAAGAATTGCCGACTAAATAAACATCAGACAAAACATATTTTGCCCTATCTATTGACAAATTGAGAAGATAATTTATTTTTTTGGTTTTTAGTGAAAAAACGTTTTTTGTTCATTTGTATGTGGGAAAAAAACTTTTTTGCCCGTTTTAAGCTGAAAAAAAACCTTTTTCGTCATATTTCCTACCTTAACACCTCTTTTTGCCATTTTTTCCAACTTTTTTCCTCCCTCTACTGATTACTCATTCAGTACTTCGTAAATTCCGTAACAAGAAAATCTTGGACATGACTTCAGTTGGGCAACAACGGTCTCCTCTTTTCCTTTCAGCCTCAAAAGAAGCTGCGTTTGCCAATGGTGTGACATCCGCTGGAGTGGTGTACAGTATTGCCCGAGGCTGCCGAGATGGACAGTTAGACTCGTGCGGATGCTCATCCACTACGCGACCTCAAGACTTGAAACAAGAATGGGGATGGGGAGGGTGTGGGGATAACATCCAATACGGATACAAGTAAGTCAGACCTTCCTTCCTTGATTTGAGGCAGGCACAGTAGTTGGGGCAACAATTACTTTACTGGAAAACAAATCAAATGCCGAGTGTAAGTGCTTCCCCAGACGGCGTAGGTTCGAATCCTGTTGGGAGGCGGATTGAAGTTGTCGGGAGAAATCCTTGTTTACAGGGAATCGTATTCCTTGTAGCGGTAGTAGACAATCCGCAACCAAAAAATAAATAAATAATAAATGATTTTCTATGATTTCGTCGAAAAATGTAATTCATGAGTAGGGACGGGCAAAAAGGGCAAATCTCAACAAGCTTTTGGTTACCAAAAGTTGCACAAAAATCAGCCCAAAATCGTAAAATAAAATGCAGAAAAAGGTCAAAAGCGCAAATAAAAACCAAAAAAGCGCAAATAAAATTGAAAAAATTCGCTAAAAATTGAAATTTCTGAAACAAAAAGCTTTAGATACGTTCTTGTCATCTGCTTGTTATTTTTCAATCTTGAAGAGCAAAATTTAGATATTGAAGTAGTAGTACTCAACACTTTGCAAGCCTATGCTGGGAGCTGTAAATTCAGATTTAGTTTTCAAATTTGAAAAAAATCTTCCAGAAATAAACGTTTTCGAAGAAGAAATAGCTAACTCTCAACAATTTGCTCATTTTAGGCCGAATTCGTAAAAAATAATCGTGCAAATAAAGGCAAAAAGTGCAAAAAGGCAAATAAATGTGTTTAAAAAAAAAGTTACCAAAAATCGTTTTACACTTTTTGCCCGTCCCTATTCATGAGACTACTACTTCTACTCTACTCTCGTATAAGCATAGTCTACTCTAAACTAGCGAAGGCTAAGCAAACCTAGCGATTAACAAAGTAGCACACAAACCCATCATGCACCTTAAAAAGAGGCTAATGAAACAGACACAGTTGGAAAATCTAATATAAAGCATTTAGAAAAATCATGCAAATTCCATTTTCAGATATGAAACATAAAATCAAGAATGACAATAAAAACATGGACATCAAAGTTCATTCCACTTAAGGCTTTCCATATTTTAATATTTCATGTAAAGATATTTAAGAAAGATCCTGCGAAAAGCGGGAATTGAACAGAAAAAAATAAACTTGTTGAATTGAGCAGATTTTTTTGTACAGTTCCCTTCCTGAGTCATTGAAAATCACATTATTCTTTAACATGAATTCGTCACTCCCAAATTAATATTTTGAAAAGTTGCTTGTACAAGATGTACATGATGGCGACCTTTTGTCCAAAGGTCTTTTAGAATCTTCAATTTCAAGCTGTTTGGGCGAAATTTTTAAAATTGATCAGAAAAATACACGATCAAAAGAAAAAAACACTTTTTTTTATTTGCTTTGATTAATCCGTCTGACAAAATAGATTAACGATAAAGCCGTTAATCCAAGGAAACCCTGTTCACAACCTTATGAGTTAGTATTTCTGGACATCGTTATAGATTTTCAAAGAATTTCATTGACATACGAGAGCTTGAAACCAGAGAAGTGCGTGGATCCGACTCTCATGGCCGCCAACTGATGAACATACACAACAATGAAGTTGGTAGAAGAGTGAGTGCAGTATTTCAGTATGAAAATAAACGCAGCAAAAAAGAGTACTGGCAAACTTTCCACGTTTCAGGCAGTGGTGAGGAATATGAAAGTCACGTGTAAATGTCACGGAGTCAGCGGATCTTGCTCCTTGGTTACTTGTTGGCATCAGTTGTCCAACTTCCGTGTGGTTGGTAAGTGTTACTGGTTCCATCACCCCTAAGACATTGTCCATGTCTTAGGGGTAATAGAGCTTCCATTACCATGACCTCGGAGAGAGCCGAATGAGCGAAAAAAGACAAAAATATGATCAAACGGACTGGAAAAGCTTCCTTTACACGATTCCTTGTCGTTTTGTCAATCTATTGCCGTACAGGAAGGTCAAACATTTTTTACCTGACCGAAGGTCCCATTCTCTAACATTTGCTAAATGTTGGCATCAAAAGAAATCGTTAAAATCCCAATTTTCGCATCTACAGTAGTTCTAAGTTCTTGTCCAAGTTTGCGTGCAAAAAATCTTGATATTCGTTTTGATTTCACAGGAGATTTCCTTCAAAAGCGCTACAAAGCGGCCACTCGAGTGAAGATCACACGGCGGGGGCGATTGCGGGTCAAATCGACCCGCGCAGACATTCCCACGGCCACGGATCTGGTTTATTTGGAGCCATCTCCAGACTATTGTATAAAGAATGATTCACTCGGAACATTTGGTAAGAATAGCCGTGGATTGGAGTACTGGTTAAAGTAGCTCTGGGTTAAAAGTGGAGCAAA
Organism: Tigriopus japonicus; assembly: GCA_010645155.1. NCBI lineage: Eukaryota > Metazoa > Arthropoda > Copepoda > Harpacticoida > Harpacticidae > Tigriopus > Tigriopus japonicus. The sequence goes on from CM021323.1 coordinate 7,951,012, forward strand.
CAGACTCGTCTTTCTTTGACGCTTTTCTCGGTCTTGAAGCAAAGAAGAAAGGACAGCTTCTTTTTTGGACAAGCAAGAAAAGTAAAGTAGTTTTCTTGTATTAATTGAAAATTGATGGCCAAGAATTCCAGGAAAGCCAAAAAAATAGGCCTAATTCATGAAACCTGAAGAAATACTTGAAGCTGGACTATATGTTATTCTTGCTTTCATCGACAAGACCATTTCCTTCTTCACTTCAAGACCAAGGTAACCGAATGAAAGATGAGTTGTTCTGGTTTGCTTCATTCTTAAGACAGAATAATTCAAGGACTGCGAATAATTACACCTGAGGCCGAGATTCCTCTGTCTGTGAAAACAACGGTTTGACAATGCTTTTTTTCTCTCTCCACAATGTTAGGCACACACGGCAGAACGTGTCATGCGACTGCTCGAGGATCTCAAAATTGCCAATACATGTGTTGTGACCGTGGCCATTCATCGGTGTCGACCGTTATTCAAGAGCGTTGCCAATGCAAGTTCCACTGGTGTTGCCGCGTCGAATGTCAAACGTGCGATCAAAAAGTTCAAATGTCTGTTTGCCACTAATGCCCTCAATCTTTGAGTGCGTGTGTGCTATGCTCTAAATATTGCTCAGATTTATACAAATAAAATGAATGCTGATGTACAAGCCAGGGGAGCTTTTCATGATTTCCAAGCTCAGTTGGTCGGCATCGGTCCCTGTTTACATGTTTTTAAAGCCTGAAACGTGGATTGTACATTCGTTTCAATTCAAAGAGCAGGCGAAGATATTAGCAAAGGCTGATTGATTGATTGATTGATTGGTTGGTTCATTTTTGTGGATATGGATTTCCTTTTATATTTATCAAAGTTTGGTCAAAAATGCCAAATCAAGAACAATTACAATAGATAAACAACGGCGGCGTTACAAATACCAAGCTATGTGGCAGCACCTACATCTACAAACTACCGCTTACGCACTACGTAGTAGGGAATTGATAGGAAGGTTGGGAACAATTTCTCTTAGATGATATTAGATTATGACAAATAGGCAGGCGCGGGGCGAGATTTGGTGACAAATTTGGCATCGTAGGGAGAAATCATGAATTGGCTCTCCTCTGACATATCTGGATTTGGACGATGCAAGTAATCTCGTTCATCGGCGTCGAAGGGGTGATGCTGGCCTCCTCCTCCTCCTCCTGGAAAGAGGCCTGATGTGTTGAGTGACTGGGCATCTCTTTCCAAGAGATCATTCTTGAGAATCACGGGAAGTCGAGGAGGCATGGCTTCGGCGAAGAACAGGTTCAATTTGCCCGCTTGTCGCCGACGGTGGAGAGCAATGGCCAAGGCCAAAGCAATCACCACCATGAAGAAAATAATGAGTACCGGAACAAAAAACGTGAGCAAGTAGTCACTCGCTATGATGATCCCATGGAAGCTGTACAGATTATCCCCGGCTTTCGTCGTGACATCGGTGGGAGGCACTGCATTCAGAGTCCAATTGCAACTCCTGTGACTTAGGATCTTGATATGGCTGAGCTCTAAAGGTTGAAATAATCTCCTGACATGGCCTTTAGGCGAGCCTTTGTCATCAAGATAACGACTGGAGGCGTTTCGGATGAGATCCAAGTTGCAATCGTCTCGGTTGAACTCCTTGTCGAACCAAACGACAGAAAATTTGTCCACCGCCCGGAGAACGACATTTCCAGCAACTGTGAGTTGAGATAATTTGTCGTAAAGCACCACACGGAGTTGCTGTATGGGATTCGAGAATTGGAAGGCAAATTCAATATTGATTTTCTCCGTGAAGGGTCGATTTGAGACGAGTACTTCGACGCCATCAATGGCACTGAGACCGTTGCTATCTGAACAAACCTGTAAAAGGATAGGTGGGTGTGTGTGTGTGTGTGGATGCCACATCAAGAAATCACTTTTATCCGTTGCATTAGTTACTCACTAACTGGTACTCCTCTCGGCCAACTTCTTCTTCAAGGGGCACCCCGACAAACTCCTGATTGGCTTGGTTGAATTGGAGCCATGAGTGTTTGGCCAATTCTTTCCGTGTCACGGAGAGCAATTGAAGGGTCAGGGTACGGGAGTCGCCTTCGTCCGGATCGTAGCACGTATCCTATGGTGAGGAACAAGTGTGAGAAGCAAAAATGAATGGATAGTTGAAAGAAGCGACCTCAAGAGCCATCCATTTATCGCATTTTTTGGAATGTAGATGTAGAGAAATTCCTAAGAACAACCCTTCACTTTGATAAGTTTGAATGCCTCTCGTACATTCCCAGTGATTTGAAATTGGCGCCAGTCAACTGCAAATTGTTAATTATTGTATGAAGAAATTGTCTTAAATTTTAGGGACATCTTGATTTTTGCCTCATTTTGAAGTCATAACAGATCTGAAATGTCAACTTCAGTTTCAAAATTAGTCAACCTTTAGGTACAAATGAGGAAATAGAAAAGGGGAAAGAGGAGAAGGCAAGAACTGTATACAGGGGTTAGCTGTGCTCTATAAAAGTGTTTGCTTAAATGACACTTTCTAATGACACTCTCCTGACTTCTAATCACACTTTTCACTAACAGGGCTGCTACTTCTAATTGTCGCTGCACAGAATCGTGAAAACAACCATAATGAAATGATTTCTTAATTCATGATTGATCTTGACTGAGTTTTAAAACAATTATTAAACATGCAGTAGTCGCAAATCCACGATGAATTCCTCATACGACCAACTAGAGATGGTTGAATTCAGTGATGAGCAACGACGTTGCGCCGTTGTGATGGTCCTTGTGAATTCAAAGGCCAAATTAACCAACAGAGAGATTGCCAACACGCTTGGCTTGTACATTTGATTCATTCCAAGGAACAGGAAGAGGTTAGAGGAGAAAAAGAAGCACCCTGGTTCAAAGATAGTATGTGGAATGATCTTGAGTGATGACCATTTCATGCCTCCACACATCACCGAAACACGGCTCAGGGTCAACACAGGCATTTTACTTAAGGATGTGGTTATACCTATCACCATGGAGACAAGTGGTAACCGTCCCCTGGGTGAGGCAAAAAAACGATGCACCCTGTCATGCATCCAGAAAGTCTCTCCTGTGACTCGAGGAGAAACAACGGTTTTTCAAATAACGGTATTAGTTCACTTAAAACCATTAAAACAAACATATTTTCCCAAACCACATTAATATATATTTAGAGTGTCCTTAGTTATGAATTGAAGCGAAATTCGATCAATATCTATTAAGCAGATGATTGGCTATCATTACCTTAAAACTTTAAAATGCATCAAATTGTGCCATGAACGATTCAGCTTTATGTTGGAGCGGTTGCCAAGAAATATAATATACATTTTCAATGTCACAAAAATAAATGATAATTTTTAGCACTACAACGGATATTTTTGTTTCAAAAAGTGAAATATTTGCAACAAACAGTTTTCATTGGAATTTTACAAAAATTGAACTTACTATGTTAAAAGCACCGAAGAAAAAGTAATCCAAAAATATACCTCTTAAATTAGTTTAAGATGTTATACACTTATTTTTTATGGAAGACGAAAGTGAAAAATAACAAAAATTCTTGCTTATTTTTGCGACGTTGAAAAAGTATATTATGTCTTAGGAATTGCTTTTACACACAATTGGAGTATTTTGGGGAGTTATTTGAAGCAATTTGAAAATTTGAAGTAGTGATAGTATATTATCTGCTAAATAGAAGGACCCTCTCAACATCCATTAATATGGTTTGGAAAAATAAGTTAATTTTAGTGGCTTTAAGTGAATTAATATAGTTATTTGAGCTACTTTTAAGATGTACATATTCACAATGATATTCATCATGATATTCTGACATCAAAAATCGTCATTAGAAGTCTTGGCATTTGAGCAAACAATTCAATAAAAAATTTAACCACCGTGTGTAGTGACGTGTTTCGAGTTGGGAGTGTCCCCATTCTTGACTCCCAAGTTTAATTGCTATTCAAAAAGGCAGGCTGTATTAAACGTTTTGACCAAGGACGAATATGGCAACATTCGAACCAAAATCGAGTTCGAGTTCGATCATAGTCATTGCTGATGCCCTTTGAGTTGGCAGTGCTGCCATATTTTACTGGGAGTTTCGATCTCTCGGAGCCTTTTGAGAAGTTAAGTTGTCGTCAGCTTTTTGACCCTAAAGGACCAAATACTCGAAACACATCAGTAGCTAGAAGTGCCACAACCAAATCAGAGTGATCAGTAGGGCCCGGAAAAATATTGGTGAAAAAAGTGACAAATTACCCAATATATATTTTCTAAAAAAGCCCAAAATATTTGGAAAAAAGCCGAATTATTAAGAAAAATTTTTTTGACAAGGCCATTTTTTGGTATTTTTGTCTATGTGCACCAATTTTCCAAATTTGTTTCTTGTGAAATGGATGATGCATTTGGCCGTTTTGGGGGGCAAACTTGACATGTAATTGATTTAAACAATACAATTTTCAATTTGCCTCAAAAGATGGCGCAGTGTTTTCGTACATGACACTAGTTTTGATTGTGAATGTCTAATCTTAGAACAAATGCTATTTTGTAAAGATTTTTGTATTTTGGGTTCATTTTGGGAAGGCTCTTTTGAGCATTGGTCATTCATTTCTTTTCCTCAATTTTGCACTAAATTTTTGTTTGACTAGAATATTAGACAAAATATTTATTTTTCCTTGTAATAGCCAAAATATTTGAAAAATAGAGGAAGAATGGAAATACTTTTAAAATATCTTATATTTTTAAAAAAAAATATTTCCGGGCCCTAGTGATCAGTTTCAGACCTTTAAACAGGAGATGGGAAAGCTTTCAGACTTATGGATTTTTGAACACCGTTGTGACAAACCGGGCATTTTTGATGTTTTGCAAGCACACAACTTTGTTTTTCCAAGATAAATTAATGGCTACAGAATGAAATAAAAAAAGAAACGCCAAGCGCTAATAGAACTTGCATAGAACGTAAAAGAACATACTACACTGACTGGGTCTCTCGGTAATGGCATGCACTCCACGGCTTGAATTGCGAGAGTCTATAGATAAATATTGGAAACTTTATAAGACTCCTTTCTTCTCACCTTGGGCACTTGAAATCGGAGAAGTTCGCCCGCTGTCACGTTGATCCGATCGATGGGATTGCGAATGACCGGGACCTCATTATCTAGGTTGTTGTTTTTCATGTAGTATGAACCACTGTCAGTGGATTGGTTTGTCATGGCCGGGGCGATCTTTTCCACCAGACACGGGCCGTAGAACGTCAATTCCAAGTGTTCCACTCGTACACCAAAGCGATTCAGTGTGGCCGATACTTCAGAGGCAGGACTACGGAATTGGTTTTGTAAGTAGCTATACTGATCTTGAATGTCTTGTCTGGGACAAGCACTGCTTAGGTAAGTTGTATTTGTCCAACCAAACGCCAAAGGGAACTCGCTAACGGAGCGAATCAGCATTTGCTTCAAATTCTGATCATTGAAAATATCCACCATTAAAGCCAGCATCTAATTGGAAAAGGAGTGTTCGATTGTCACTTGCTCAGACTAGTCATTCAATGATTGGATTTCTCACCTTCCATTTGAAGTTGGGATCAGGGGAATTGGCTTGCCTGTGAATAAAAGTGGCCATAAACATGTGGTTGACGACTCGCGAACCCGGATATTGACGGACTACAACTTGAAGAATATCTCTGGCTTCCAATCCAGCTTGATTTCTCGCAATTAGCACGAAAGACCAGCGCCCAATCATATTTTCGTCCACGGGCCTATTGTCGGGAATAAATTGATCAATTGGATCAACTTATTTTGCGGTAAATGAATCGGCTTACATTAGAGTAATTTCGTGAGTCGGGACATGGAAATGAAGCCAAAAGTGAGGCGGAATTCTGGAGCCGTTTTGAAACTGCAGGAATAAGCTCAAATTTCGGGTGCTCCCTTGCAGAGGATCGAAGAAAGTCCCTTCCGGTATAGTCCACCTAAATCATATAAGATTCACCGTGTTTTAGAAACAACGACTATTCGTTCCCAACGAACAAGCTGTAATCAACACTCATTATCTTTCAGGTCAACTGGATTACCGCGTAATACGTCCGGCGATCGCCGGCAACTTTTTAAGTCTCATTTGTAACTGCGGTGGCAAAGGGCGGAGAGTGCCGACGGGCAGATCGGGGGTGGCCGCCGCAGATATGGCGTCCTCTTCTAACGGGTGATAATACTCCGAGGTGGGTTGAAGCGAGGGATTGGTGTCGTCGATGGCGAATGGGGAATAACCCGAGCCCGTGTCAGGATCGAACTTGAAAATTTACAAAAAAAATAAAAAAAACCGACTCTTAAAGACCTTGGAGTCCTCCTCAATCATTCCCTTCCAAGCACGGGTCAATACTTACGCCGATATCATCGGTTGCATCGACGCCATTGGTTAAGGAGCCGGGTCGATACTGCGGGGGCTGATACGGGACCACGGGCGCATGAGCCGGGTGGGGTGGTTGAATCGGCGTCTGAAGGTCCGGAATGACCCGGGTGGGTACCACTAAGGCCGGCTGAGGCTCTCTGTGATTAGACGCGACCGTCCGGTTGACGGACAGGGGGTCACCGCCCGGCGTAGTCCAGGGCTCGGCGTCATCGTCCTCCTGATCGTAGTCCGACCAAGCCGAGCCTTCCCAGGTGTCCCGCATCGCCGAGGCGCTGGCCGGAGCCTCACTGAATTGGGCCAGTCCGTTGACGACCAATCCGAGGACGAGAGTCAGACTGAGACCAAGGCGGAGATTAAGCGGTCGGTAAGACGGCATGATGAGTTCGCCTCGCGACACGCACGCACGCTAAGGCGAGTGGGGGTCAGGTCAGAGGTCTAAGATGGCGTGGCGCCCGAGGTGAATCGAGTCGCGATTCCACGACGAAGAGGAAGCGCGATCGGTGGCAGGAGGGGGTTGCCAGCCTGAGCTTCAAGGTTCGGTGGCCCGGTCCATTCCAATCGTGTATCGAGAAAAGAACCCGCTTGGGATTGAATAATCCCTCCCTCCTCCGGCTGTCAATCGATGAATCAATCTGTTTATTTATTCATTTGTCCGCCTATTTGGCGTTGGTTTCACTAAGAATGGAGGAAGGGAGGACACGGGGGCTCGGTCAATCAGCCACTTGGTACGGGTTCGTTCCTGAGTGAGTCCGCCGCCGATCATCCATCGTGGTCGTGGTTGGTTCCGTCCCTCATCAATCAATCGCTCTTACACATTCCTCTGGTGGGGGCCCATTGGTCGGAGGATAGCCTTCGTGGCCAAACACTGACAGAGACAGACCCAACGGCGAACGACGGGAGATGGCCTTAGCTAGGAACGGACAAGCGGGGTCGAGGAAACGCCTAACTCGTGCTTCTTTCGTTGGAGATGGCGTATGGGCGGATTTGCGGCTGGCCTTTCGGTTCGTAGGGTTAGTGTGTGCGCGCGTGTGTGTCTTGGGGCTAGCAAGGCTCCCTTTCTCTCTTTCTCTCTTTCTTTCTTTCTTGTCGGGAGCGCCAGCCTTCTTTCCTCTTTCTAGGAGTCTTTTCCAATCATGGACATCTAGAATTTCTCTGGACGGCGCACGGCAAATCAGGGGTGACCAAGATCGAGTGGACAAGCGCAAAGGTGGAGAACGTGCTTTGCAAGGTAGAAAGTCTTAGTGTTTAAAGAATTGATAACTACACATCAACTTACAATGGTTTGGGTTACACTTTGGGATTCACATACACATTGGGATACATCAATGAGTTTGAATTGGCAGATCTAGATAATCCCTGAACATAGGGTTGGTCGGGAAAGTTGGATAGATATCTATTCAAATGGGTTTTGAATAGTGATGGGGAGCAAACAAGAGATTGGGCAAGCTGTACTGACACAGTGCTTGGGCTTGCTGAAGCTTGGCATAGCTTGGGTGTCTGTACAAGTACTTTTCCCAGCTAACAGGTTTGCCAAATTTGCTAAGGATGAAGAATAAACTTGCCATCCGAATCTCACTAAACCAGGCTGATTCAGCTAAATAGGGTTCACACCGTTGAAAGGATATATTTTTTTAAGAAAATTACACACTTCAATTCTCTCACATGGGAAAATGCAAAAGATTTCGAGAATACTAAAAAAAAATTTGGCATTTTACTTTTTTATGCCGACAACTCTGAGTAAACGAGATTGTTCCGGAAGTGTGACTTCTAGATCTCGGTCTTGATTAGCCTCAAAAGTGCATTCATGTGTGGCCTAGAACCAAAAAAAAAGCAAAAACATGGTTTTGCAAATGATATGAAAATTGAAATATTTTTTTGTATCACTTCCACTATTTATTGCTAAATTATTAAGGTCAAAAGATCATCGAAAATGCAACTTGACATTTTTTTCATCTAAGTCACACTGCAAGTATCTTAACTCTTCAAAGAGCAACTGCCGGCAACTGCATCTTCCAATGTTCCTTGAGCTTGCCAGGTGTATTGGTGTATTGCCCAAGTAATGCTTGTCAACAACTTGTTCTTGGGTGTCTGTGATGACTCATTACTTACCCAAGTCACATCACTAGTTTTGAATGATAAAACTGGGTCATTGGATGAAAGCATTCCTCTAAGTTTTGAAGGTAAAAGATTGTACAACTTTGGAGCACGATTAAGGACAAAGTTCTTTGGGAGAGTTTTTACCAACTTTGAGGTTTTTGTACTGCTGTCGTCCTTCACATTACACGTTATGCCTCGTCCCTCACTTCACGTAGTGTGTATTCCTTCCAGGATCAATTACGTAAAAGGTTCCACTCTTTTTGGTAACTCTTAAACCCCAAATGAAGAGGGAGAATCTGGTAAGTGACAACTTTCCCGTTTAGAGTCACTTACAGCTAGAGGCTGGAATTAAATTCTTTTTTACAGTATTTACCCATTTTTTTCTCAATTTTTCCAATATCTTGAGGAAGAATTGATTATTTTTTAGTTATTTAGACCAAAAAATGTTTCGCAATAATGAGCAAAATGAATGAGTTAAAACAATAGGGTTAATCCAAAATGAACCTAAGATTCCAAAATGTCTGCAAACAAGCAATTGTATTAAAATTGTATCAAGAATTACTAAAACATTCACACCCGGAACACCATCATATTCGCAAAAAGGGCGGCATCTATTGGGGAAAATTGAAATTTCTATGGTTAAATCTGTTAGGTGTCAAGTGCGCCTCCAAGAGCAACCCATTAAATTTAAATTGCCAAACACATATTTGTTGGATTGGTGTACACCATCAAAAATGCCAAAGAATGGCTTGGTCTTGAATATGTATGAATATATGGCTATTTTTGCAAATATTTTGGGGTTTTGAAGAAAATATCTCTTAAATATTTTGCCACTTTTATCAAATATTTTTCTGGGCCCTGCTTATGACCTTGTGGAAACTAATAGGCTCAAAATTGTTTCTCAGTGTTTTTGACACAGACCATATAATCAACAAATGCCTAGGCAGAGTCCAGATAGACTACATCAACCGGCTCGCGACTTTCAAGCCCGTCAATAATCTGTTCAATGTGGTCAACCAGTTGGGTTACTGTACTAAAATGAGCTCAAAACCCATGCTGTCCAGAAGGAATTATATCATGGACTTCCAAATAATCTACAAGCTTGGACTGCATCATCTTCTCAAAAACTTTTCCCATGGAGATCAGTGAAATGGGTCTTTAATTGCTAGGATGCAACTGATTTCCGCCCTTAAAAATTGGAAGGACATAAGCTACTTTCAATGAGAAGGGAAACTTGCCCTGATCCAAGATACGACGCATCAAGTAGGAGAAAACAGGGGCAAGAATCTGTGAGCATTTCATCAGAAACTGAGATGTCACACCATCGGGTCCAGGAGAACTCGAGAGCTTTAGATTCTTTATGGCCTCAAAAGCATCTTGATCTGTGACTACCAGATCCTTCAATCGATTATCCTGGCTATCAACAACAATACTAGCGTCATGACCTGCTTTTCCTACCTTTTTTGGAATCAAAAATACACTTGAGAACTGATGTCCAAGCATATTGGCCATAACCTCACAATCATTGATGGTTTTACCGTCGACCTCAAAAAGTCCTACTGAATGCTTCATTTTTCCCTGTGTTTGCAAAAGAGGAAAAGGCCTTTGGATTCGTCTTAAACTCTGGGTCACTATACATTCCTTCACTAACTGATCGGAATCAATGGAGGCCCTAATCTTTGCTTGGACCACATCCAACTTGCTTTGGAGGCTAGCTACAACAAATGGATTTGAAGTACCTTGATGTCTATTTGAATCTGACAACTCCTTGTGAACAACTACTCTAAAAACTTTTTGGAATTCTAGACAATGGCCCACCTTTTGGCGCCATTTCTGGAACACACAGAACAAAAAAAAACTCGTCAAAAATCGAAATTAGCCTATTTATGGCTTCATTTATGGATGCTTCCTGCTTTAGAGTGGATATCAAATCCAGCTCTCCCAATCTTTCGACAATAAAGGGATACTGGTCCAGAGGTGAGTTTTTTTGAATGTCCTACCTCGGAGATAACTATGGCTGAGGCATGCCAAGTTGTCAGTGCTGCCGTTTCTTGACTGAGTGAATCAAACTATTTCGATATTTTTTATTCTCTCATTTGCAACATTTGTAAACAAGCTTGGGTGTTGAGCTTTTTGCTTTTATTGTACTGTATGCCACTTATGGAGTAGCTTATACATGTTGCCTTTCAATTTTTGTGTTTTGAACCCAACGACTTGAGTTCAAAAATAGTTACCTGGTAGCCTGGTATTAAGGAGCTACATGATAATAACGGTCGACCGTAAAACGAGTTCTGCAAAGAATTGGTCGTTTGGAGTTTGGTATCTTCCAAGTTGGAGGTGTTTGCACGACCAAAGTGGATACATCTATGGAATAACTAAAGATTAAGGCGGGATATTCAAAGGAAAAGGAATAATGCTTGGTTTACTGCAGCAATCTCTATAACAACCTAAAAAAGTTAGGAATGCATACTTCAAAATAACACACGTGGAATTGTCACACAGCAATTACTAGTGACGTCAACATTTTTGGCGGGAAAAAAGTTTGGAAGACCTGTGTTTCTGATGAGTGTGCGAGGTAACTAAAACGAAGGTTTAGGCCTGGTGATTGCAACAATGCCTTTCCTATCTGCACAAGTTGAAGTTGAAATAGCAATTCTCGAAATTGCTTTTGCAACAAAGTATGTTTTGTTGCTTTTATCTAAAATTTCGCTACATAACTTGAGAGGGTTCTTTCGAACTTTGAAATTAGGGATGCCCGACTTTGAAAACAAGATTGAAATTTCTTTTTTCAATCACCACCAAAAAAAAGAAAACCAAAAATTAACAAAAAGTTAATTGTCCTCCTTTAAAGTAGTGATAGCTTCTTATCTGCACCATATGTGTTCATGAAATTTTGCTTCAATTCAAGACTTAGTACCTTTTCAATATCTATTACTAAGATTTTGGAATATCTATTTGTTTTAGTGGTATGAATGGATTTAATCTAGTTGTTTGAGCTGATAAAAAATGTACACCTTCACAAAATATTTTCCTTATGATACTCTGATATCGGAAAACGCCATTAGAATTCTTGGCATTTGAGCAAACACTTTTTAGTACCTAGGTAGCCATCGTGTACTCCTAAGTATTTGTGTAAACTTTAATTAAATTTTTATCTTTAAATCTTATTCTACAAATCCAAATTTGTGGTTGAACATCAGTCTATGCGTAATTTTGTCCATTAGCGGCCATTTTCTACAATTTTCTGCCATTTTCTGCCACTTTCTGCCATTTTCTGCCAATTTCTGCCATTTTCTGCCACCAAGTGGCAGAAAATAGCAGAAATTCAGTAAAAGCAAAAATTTGCCATCCCTGGGTAGGACATTCAAAAAACTCACCTCTGATTTGCTCTTTTGAACATCATTAAACCATCATCGACATTTGGATCCACGGAAACAAAGCATAAAGGGGCAATTGTACATTGTCCTTTGGACATTTCCAAAGGACATTGTCCTTTCTCCCAATGGATGAAATGGCCCTTCATTTTGTTTTGACTAGAGCGCTATAATAAAAGAGTACGGGCATGTGCCATTTTGGTCCCAAGACGTCGGTTCCATTGTACTGTGGATCTTGGGTTCGACCTGTTTGAGGCAACTTAACCTATGGACTTTTTACTACAAAATTGACGCTCATGTTCTCAGCTTCCCTTTGAAAGCATATTGTTTGACCTTAATAGCCTTTGTAGGCCAAGGCTGGCCAAAATCGTGGATGCTGGAAGATAACCTTCCCATTCTCCTTAAACCTCGATGCGTTTTTGCAATTCACCTATCAATTTTTGACTTTGTCACTAATTATTACATGAGACTAAAAACAGTTGAAATTACACTTCTATCCCATGAGCTTTTTTATTTTCATATACTAATAATTATAACATATACACATTATATACTAATAACATTGTAATCATTAGTGACAAAGTCAAAAATTGATAGGTGAATTGCAAAAACTTACTTAAATAGCTTCTGTCATATATATTATGAGTACAAAATATCAAAACTTTTTATAAAGTTAGGCATAACAGTCTGTAGCACTGTCAGCCTGACGAATGGGCAACTTCGCCAGGGCTGCCAGATAATTTTTGATTGTTCAATTGTTCAGATTGTTCAACAAAAAAGTCATTTCACATGACAATGCAATATTGTGCGCAAGGAAAACGCTCTAATGGCTTCAAGTGACGTTCTAAATATTCACCAATCAATTTCGTATCTAGTTAGAGTAAGTTTTCCTAAAGAGTAAGAAACTCAATGCAAATCAGCGTGGAGATTCATCAAGAGCTGACATTACCAAGTCAATTCACAGCAGCACTGGGCTTGAACGCGCATCGAGGTTTAAGGAGAACGGGAAGGTTATCTTTCGGCACAGACGGTTTTGGCCAGCCTTGGCCTTCAAAGGCTATTAAGGTCAAACATTATGCTTTCAAAGGTAAGCTGAGAACATGAGCGTCAATTTTGTAGTAAAAAGTCCATAGGTTAAGTTGCCTCAAACAGGTCGAACCCAAGATCCACAGTACAATGGAACCGACGTCTTCGGACCAAAATGGCACATGCGCGTACTCTTTTATTATAGCGTTCTAGTTTTGCCAACTGATTGATGTTGACGTTTTTGGCATTTTGTCGAAAATGGATCAACACGATTTTCGTTTTGTCTTAAAACATTTCTTTTTCTAAGCAAAATGGCAAAAGAAGCAAAAGAAAAGTTGAAAAAATGTAATTAGATAAATGCTCCGTCAGATCATGCCATTAAATATTTTATAATAATGTTCATTGCGACAATTTATATCATTGGACAATGTATTTATGTAATTTAATGTGGAAATGTCTTGGTGCTTGTGTTGGCCGCCATTCGAGGCGTCGTGTCCACCTTTCCCATCTCATTCCCTGTCGTGTTGTTCCATTAGGCTGTCGTATTCCTTGATCGGTTGAGGTCCGCCATCTGTGGTCAGTGAAAAAGGACTTATCCTTCGGAGATAAGTCAAGGAGGAGAATTGAACCGATGACCTATCCCACACCAGGAAGGTGCCTTATCCACTTGACCACTTCTCCTCCCCTGGTTGATTAAATATTGGTTTTGCCATTTTTGTGGTCTCCGAAACTTCTCTACCGATCAAAGACGTTGTCAAAGGCCCATTTATCATTATTAGATAATTGCAATGCATTAGCATCAGATTCGTCACAAAAATTAAGGTGAAGGTGGTAAGGGTGCAAATGCTTTTTGCACAATTGGCAAAGGCAGGAGTTTAGTGCGTTTAGGTAATATTCCTAATTTTCACACATTATGTAGTGATTTGAATCAAAGATGGTACGACACACTTCTCCTCGGTATTTGGGGTTGGACGGCAATTGTAAAATTGTTTGGCTTCGCCAAAACCAAGATGGTACATCTTGGACTACATTGACGTCTTAAGGAGCAGGGATTTGGTTGAACATTTTGAATTGAACCCCTTTCAAATCTCCAAATTCCCCCAGTGTTCCCATCCTGTTTGGTATAATGGCCTTCAGCCACGTTTCCAAAGACCAAGTTGTTGTTAAAAAATGGGTAATCGCGTTGTTACTACCATAAGGTACGCCCATGTACCGTTTCAAGTATTTTGTTAGGGTAGTGTTTATCGCGGCCCAAGCCGACGCTGAGACGGACCCACTTGCCCAGATTGGCAACCCATATTCAAATTTTGGTAGAATAAAACATTGGAATGAACGTTTTGACGTTTTCGTCCGAAAAATTATCAGATTCATTTTCAACATGATGCCAAACACGTCAACATCAATGAGTTGTCAAAACAAAATGAAGGGCAATAATCCATTGAAATTTGAAATGAATGCCTAAATATAAATGAACTACAAGGCACTTAAAGCTTATTTTGCAGTAGCATTGCATTTTGTCGGTCAATGAGGTTACTTTTCACCCCACCTAGTAGTGTTCCACTTGCTTAATCTTGGGTCCCAGAGGACAGTAATCAACCATGGAACACACCAGGGCCCTTGGGGTCACCTCCTTGGCGTTACCTCCTTGGCTCCTCTGGAGCTGCACTGGTCTGTGACCCCTCGACCTTGTGAACTTCTTAACGTGACCGTTTTCCCATGTGACCTATTTACCGCGCCCCGCCGATTTAGGAAACCTTCCACCTCTCTATTTTCTAACCCAGAAATTTCGGGGTCCTTTTGACCCTTTTTCGATTGCCCTTCACGAGTTCACGTAGTCCGAGTTCGGCTTCGTTGCATCGAATGGTCATAGGATTTCATCGAAATGGGGAAAAATAGTGCGTACGGATCGGATAGCCCGGAATGAACCGGCAAAATGAAAGGACGAGAAAGCGTGTAAAACATTAAAATGAGATTGTCCAGGTCTGATTCCAACAGTGCTCAACCATATGACTTGGGAATTCTCAAGATAAATTTGTTTGATCATCATATTTAAGAACTAAATTGGAATACAATGAAAAGCCAATTTAGCTTCTACGACTGACAGCTGTTAGCCACACGCCCATGGAAGTCAAGTCTTGGCGTTATAGCGGGTTGAGGTCATTGATTGCCTTCCAACCGGCAAATCCACAAACAGACAGGCAGGAAGGCAGGCAGACAAATCTCTCGGCCACTTCGCCTTCTTAGGGGGCTTCAGTTGACGAGCCCGCTGGACTCGCTCACTTGGTCTGAATCATAGGCAATGATGGCGGGGGCGGAACTGACCTCGGGCGCTTCTGAAGACGAGCCAGCGGACGTTGGGGCTTGAACTTGGACAAAGAGAATGCCGTTGATTATGTTCAACATGTCCAGGACGTTGCCCATAGAAGGCTGCTGGATTTGAATGGGCGGAAGGGTGGACTTTGCCCGACCGGTGTAGATCTCATTCATCTTCTTTTGTAGCACCACCGCTTGTTGGGTTAGATGTCGCAAGCACTCCGAGGACTCTTTGGTCTTCTCATGCTCGTCACCTAGTTGCGATTTGTAGATGAGATACGCCTCTTTTTCATTTTGAAGGGCCGAGCGAAAATCGCCCATGCAGCTTTGGGTTCGAGCCACCAAGTGAAAGTTTACGGCCACCTTAAGCGATTGCATACCGAACAGGTGCTTGTTCATGGATAACGCGTTCTCTAAAAATTTGAGTGAAATGTCGAACTCGCTGATGGCATGCAGTATCAAGCCTATGTTGCTATCAATCAAGGCCACCTCGGGGTGGTTCTCGCCAACTACAAGCAAGCATAGATAACGCGCCCGGTACAAGAGCTTGAGGGCCGTGCTGACTTGGGTGTTGGCGAAACAATACAGGGCCAAATGAACGTACTCCGTGATAGTGTAAGGGTGGTCCACTCCGTTGACCCGCTCGGACATGAGCACCGCTTTCTGTTGGTAAGATAAGGCCTCGACGTGATCGCCCATGATGTAATTGAGGCGAGCCAACATGCGTAAACATTGGGCGATTTCGGGATGCATGGCTCCGTAGACGTTGTTCAATAAGTTGAGCGCTTCGTTGATGAGCTCGTAGCCATCCTTGAGGTAACCCTGTTGAATCTTGGCTTGACCTGTGGTGTAGAAGTTGAACGCATCTGACGCTCGAGGATTCACGTGTTTTACCCGGGGAAACACATTGAGGATGTCTTGCTCATTGAATGGGGCTGGAGGCGGTTGATTTTGGCCTTTGGTGCTATTGGAGGTAGGAGTGGAGGCGGTGTCGAGAAAGTACTCCCTCAAATGTAACTGAATGCCCGTTTTCTGGCAAAAAGCTCGAAGCAGAGAGATCTTTTGAAGGCCGTGGTGACTGCAGATTTCATCAATGTTGTTGAGATTCAGGTCGAATTTGAAATAGGCCCACGCCTCATCTTTGATCATTTTCCACAAGGATGAGGGCGTCAGTGAAATCCATTCCACAGCTTCGCTGCCTCCACTGCTGTGTGAAGTCTTCGTTTTTCTTTTGTGATGATTTTTGTTTCGCTTGCCTCCCGAGCCATTATTGGCGTTGCTATTGGCACCGTTGCTCGCCTTGGTGAAATGATCGGCGTGGGCCATGGCGTTTTCAACCACAGCTTGTGGTGCCAGCAAACAATTCAAAAAGTGCGACAATCCCGCCGAGAGGCAAAGAGGCTCCACGTTCTGAATGAATGTCACAAACACGTGCTTGGCACTTCGCATCAAAATGTCTCCGATGACGATTGAGGTCATGTAATCCAATTGCGGCACCTTGGACACCATATTGGCAATGATTCCCAAGTAACGAATGTTAATTCCCCGATTATGCAGATTGTCGGAAAGAGTGGCTCCATCCATGGGCACAGAGGAGTGGTCCAGACAATCACGAATAAATGCAGGGATTTGAGTGGTGAGAAGGAAATCGGCTGCGTCTTTGACCAGCGCACACTGCTTTTTGAACGACTCGTTTTCAGACGGCGAATGCGTGACCGTGGGTGAAAACACATCGGGATTGAATCTCAAATCAAACTCGGACTCTTTCAGTGATCCAACAGCTGAAGCGGCTTTCTTCACGATCTCTTTGGTAGAATCTTCGATTTTGCGCTTTTCTCCCGATGTAATTGATTCTGTGATAGACTCGACGATCTTTTTGGCCTCGGTGTCCTCGATCTTTGAGCAGGCTTTATTGCTGTCCTCCTTGCTGTCGTTCTCCAGAGACACAGCATTCTCACCCTCATTAGGATTCTATCAAAACAAATAGAAAGATGGAAAAAGAGTACAAACATCCGTCTTTCACGCCAAAGTCTAAGAGGGGAAATTCACACGAAAATTAATTTCTTCGGACTAACCTCATTTTTTTGAGACAAGAGGTCGATCTGCTTTTTCAGTCCAAGCTTTTGAAGTTGAACAGCGGCATACTTGATGAACATCATATACCGCGATTCAACGAAGGCGTCAATCAGTTCTTGTCGCAAACACGAGAGCTTGTGCTTATGCACAATTGGAAGACCCAAGGCTTCAGCCTCCTTACTCAGTGTCACATTTTCCAAACTAAGGAAGTTCACATCTGGAGGAAAGGTTCGCAACAAATCAAGGATGTAGTGCCGTCCATCGTTACCAATAATGCCTTTACATTCCACGGAGGAGCACAATAAAATCTAAAGAAATGCAAAAAGAATCAGCAATTGGATTGTCTTTAAAATCATAATTCGCGAACTCACATCTTCTTGTTTGTCATTGACAACGGTGTGAGGCAGAATTTTCAATTGGCTTCCGGCTTTTTGCAGCAAATCCACATATTTTGGGTGAGACACTACGGTCTTGCCAAAGTCAATCGAGCCATAGACCACCGATTGTTCTTGTTCCCGCTCCAAGATTCCAGGGATGATGGATTGAGCGGTGATCCGGAAACCTCGGTAGTCGATCACCACCGTCCCCAATGTATACAAACCCTCAAGATCAATAGCGTTGTACACTTTCACGCCTTGCAAATCATTCCGCGGTGCCACATGGGCTGCGTGATCCCCTCCCAAATCTTTGTAATGCTCACGAACATCGAAGCCTAATGAAAAGAAGATATTGTTCCAAATGAACATTTGCATCTTGGCGTCTTCCCCTGGATTGATGGCCATCACATTGCCGTCAATGACGGCCGTGGCACCTCGGGTGGCGGCTGACACAAAGTCACTATGAACCTTAAAGATGGCACGCTCCCTAAGCAGCCTCTCGGGCAAAGATTTGCGGGGCAATTCTCGCGTGGTCTGCAACTCCTCGTTCCATTCCCGAGTTTGTCCGGGAATGTGTTCCTCGTAGCCGAGTTTTGAAGAGAAGGCATCTTCAGCTCGGATGGCATCAATCGTGTGGTCCAATTTGGGGGTAAGCCATGAGAACACCTGATAAGGTGTGGCCACTCGCTCGAACGGATGGCGGAGCGTTCGACGTCTTTGCAACGAGGCAAAATTCTTCTTAAAACTTGGACTGATATGGCTCAGTAGGTCGACCAATGAGTGGAAGCACACGTGGTTACTGACGGGTGCCGGCTGGAACTCGTCATCTGTAGTTTGATTGATGTAGAAACCACGAGTCGAAGATGTGATGTGGTACTTCTTCTCCTCGAGAGTGACCACACAGATGTACATCAGGTCCCCACAGAGCTTTCGATGTCCTGGCGGCGGATTCCATCCCGACGTGGTAAGCATCTTCAAGCAAGGGATCTTGATCAAATTCTTGGCATTCACGTGAAGAGGCAGAATGGGTCGCTCCTCACTTTGGGGGATCACGTATTCGGGCGGAGTACAATCCACACATTCCTGCTTCGTGTTGCGCTTCTTCTCCAGGATGTCACCTTGACACACGGAGCTCAAATACGAGAGTGAGGCACCATCCGTGCCAAGAAAGGCATCACTTAGGTCCACGGATTTGAGCAGGTCGCGAATGTGCCGCATGTGAATGCGAGCTTCCCGAATTGTGTACGGTTCTTCCACCACTTTCAAGAGGATGCCTTCAGACAGACCCTCAATCGACTTCAACTCGGCAAAATTATCCAAAACCTGTCCGTTCAGTTGGAGTGAGAAGCATGTACGGTGACACGTGTCTTCTCGGTCCATGAGAAGTTGGTGAATCTCTTGAACTAGCTCCATAGACGAAACCTAAAAAGCATATCATTTTGAAATATGATTGGGGCAATTATTACCGAGACATTCATTTTCTTTAATTGCTTAGCTCGATGGATCTGGCAGGAAAAAAAAACACTTCCCGGGGAAAAATACAGAAACTTTGAAATGTTTTGTCATCAGTTGACCACATCATGACCACAAGGAGCAACAATCATAGTTGCCCAAAATAGTGTAGAATCCTGTAGATACACAAGCAACTTTTTGTCAAGTTTATGACGAACTTGTTATCACGTGTTCATTTTACCTGGTCGTAGGTCTTACGGATTTTTGGTTCTTGTTTATGATACAAGTAGCAAACAAAATACTTCTTTAATGCTAAAGTTTATTATACACTTTGTCATGACGTTTCTCGTGAATTTTCACCGTACGAGCACCTCACGTTAAATTTGATTCCATCATTTTTTGATCGAGTATCTAGCAAAGGGTTCATCGAACGCTAAATTTAGAAAATTAATGAACACACTTGCCTGAACTTTAAACTCCTCCATCCCAGGGGCGGAAATATTGAGCGAGAACCCGACATCTTGAACATAAAGGACATCTGGATCAGTTTTCGCTTGTTCCTCGTCTTCATTTGTTCCCTGCGCTTTTTTAGCTTCATTTTCATGCTTTTCCAACCCTTGGTCCACGAGATCTTTTTCATGTTCCTTCATTTCGACTTGCATTTTTTCACCTTCCTTCTTGGAAGGACCAAGCAAGTCCGATTTTTTGCCTTTCCGATCCTTCTTGTTCCGCCCAAGATGCGTTGGACCTTCGCAAGCAGCAACTTCCCCCTAGGAGGATACAAAGGGAAACAAAAACACTTTTAATCTTTGCCTTGATAATATCTGGTGTCGGGCTTACAGGGTGTACAAAAATCCCTTAGACACTATTTTTGAACTGAAATAACTTCCGAAATCAGCATCAGATTGACTTGAAATTTGGAGAGAGGTTTCTTGAGACAATTTAAAAAGTTTCATTTTTGTTGTCAAACTTCGACATCTGCTTGAAAGTTGACGAAAATGGGTGAGCTCTGAAGGAGAGTCAATGAAGATCTGCGCGGCGAGATCAAGGTGAAAGACATTATGGCCAGGTCTCGACTCCCCAGGAGCACTGTGTACAGCATCAAGAAGCTCTATGAGGAGAAAGGGGTCTACACCAAACGTGAGAATGGAGGGAGGTCAAGATGTGGCAGACAGATGGACGTGACCCTGGCCAGGATCAAGGAGCAGTTTGAGGTCAACCCCTTGTTGAGCCTCTGGAAGTTGACCTTGGAGATGACCATGAGTTTTTAGAGGGCGGTCAGGGAGCTCGGAGAGGTGTCAAGGGCCATCATCAAAAAGCCCAGGTTAACCGAGGTCACCAGGGAAAGAAGACTGGATATGTCAAAGGTGCTCCTCGAACGGGGACAAAGGAGCAGTCTCCAGCCCCTCTCCAGCCCAGACCTGTCAGTGTTGGACTACTACTGGTGGGGCGTCTTGGCTGAGAAGACCAACTCTTCCAGCCACCCTAATCTGAATGCTCTCAGGGCTTCCATCAGGGAGGCATGGGTCTCCATCCCCAGGGAGTCCATCATCAGGGCCGCGTCCGCCTTCAGGTGTAGGCTAGAGAAGTGCGTGGCTGGAGAGTGACACCACTTTGAATAAAAACACGTCAAAGAAAGGAGAAAAAATGTTAATACAGTTTTGCGACAGAACAATTGTTTGCCCATTATTGACGTCAATAAGAAGTAGATCATTTTGTCCAAGGGATTTTGGTACACCCTGTAGGTTGGCTAATGGCAAGATATTCATCTAACACTCCATCAGGTTGTAATTACTGATGGAAAAATCCAATCTTTCAATCTTTCTCACATGAGGTTGCTAGCTTTAGGAATGCCGCCACCTCTTATAAAGTACACCATCTTGTAAAATCAAAAATCAATTTGGCTTTGCATAGCGCCCCTAATCCAAAGTCGAACAAAGCCGGGTTGCCACTTGCGTTAAGCTCCAGAGGAAAGTATTTTTCCTCAAAGCATTCAACAGAAAATGGTGGACTCGGGAGGCTAATTGGCAGACCTAGTTTGGCAACCTATCGTGAAAATGATTGGTGATTGGATTGTTTCCATTACCAACTAAAATGTCAAAACCAGTAGACACAAACGCAACAACAACAACAACAACAACACCATTCTTTGATTCAAATGCCGACCTGACTGTACGTGTGCGGCAAATGTTCTTTTTTTTGATCCCACAATTTATAAATTGATCCAAGCACAAGCACCAACTCTTTTCCCACCGTAGATCAAGTCGACGCATCGAACGGAACCGATGTCCATCCAAAAAGAAGCTACCTTTTTTCAGGCTAATAGGGCCAATAAAAGTTTTCTGAAATTTCAAAATATTTTCTGATAACTCTTTTAACTGGATTTTTCACACCAGCGCTGATAATTTTAACCAATTTTAACCAATCTGTATGGAATAAAAAATTGGCTCTTTCTGCCCGACAAGCCAGCCAAGTTTTTGAGCTTTGGTTACCTGAAAAGTCGATTTAACTAGAGGGATAACAGAGAAATCACACTCCGAAATATTTGTGTCACCAAGCCTGCACTATGTGTGCGATGGGATTTGACATTGAACATGCTAAGTTATGCGATTTGCAACACGAACTTACGATTTTTGTGGGAAGTCAGTGGTAAAATTGCTCATTCAACTGCTTTGGTTGAACAAGAGCAATGTATGATGAATCAAGTCACTTGAAACCCTTGCTGCCGGATCAACGAAGTGTGTTCAAAACAAATCTCCATTGACTATACTGGAGTGGCGTTTCTCTGTTAAGCCCTCTAGATTTAACTTCTTCCTCTTTTTTTTTGGATGTGTCCCCTCAATTCAGCTCTCCTCTTGTGGTTGAGGGGCTACATTCTTGATGGTTTCAAGAGACCCCACTACTTACAGAGGAGATCAAGTGAAGGACACTAAAAATCCATTAGACTAAAGGAGATCTTAGGGGCAAACTAGACTCGGCCAGTCAGACTTGTTACAATTACTGGCTTTTACCCTTGATCAGTGGTTCTTATTTTTTTGAGTCAGGGCCCCCTTACCGCTTCTTGAGAACCCCGGGGCCCCCCTGCACGACCCCCAGTTTTAGAACCACTGCTCAAGATAGACTCAGCCCAAGAGCATTATTGAATTCGTGATCATTCCATGAAACGTAAGTAGCAGATTGCTAAGGACTCTATTATAAAGTATTCAGTTGCTTTTGAAAGTAGATTTGCTTGAACTCGTTTTGAGCGATTCTAACCATAGAGGTCTCTAGAGAGGCCATTGTCGTCATTTTGTCTGCCTTGTTTATTGCAAACTGGCCAGAAGTTGCGTAAAAAGGCAAATACTTCCGAAGAATATTTTAAGATACTTGCCCATACAAGTGGAAGATCATAGTATAGAGTTAAATAAAAGTGCGCAAGACAAATATTCAATGCCAAATCCTATAATTGTGTGATTTAATGCCTGTGAAGTTTGAATTGACTATCATCTTTATTGAGCACCTTGGCATAATTTGGGAGAACCAAAGCGTAGACAGGATGCCACATGGCCAAATACTTCAATGTTTTTCTAAATTTTGCGTTCTACGATTACGTTTGTTTGGGCAAGTTTCAACTAGTCGCTAATGAAACACGGCTCTTGCTGCCCACAATGAAATTTCACGACCGTCCTGCTCCGGTATCTCCACCTTGGGATCTCTGTGATTCTAACTACAAACTGTCTTGTGGTAGTTTGCCAAGAAAGAGTCATGCAACCTAATTATGCACCATTTCCGTCCAACAAAGTTTACATGTCGTAACTCCTCTGATTTAGCTTGTTCAACTTGGGTCTTATCGAGCTCATCATTACCGAAGGATCGATTCCAACCAAAACAATAGATCGTGCCCCTAAGCAAGGATGACTCAAAGTTAGAAATTAAGATGCCCTTGCCCTAAGGCTACCAGCTTGACCCTTGACAAGGAAGGCAGCCTCTAAATCCGCCCTCCGAGTCTGCTCTGCAGGTAGCCGGCCCCCCTCGGCAACCTATTTTTGATTACTTATTTATCTATCTCTATCTATCTATCTATCCTTTCCTTCTTGGTGGGTTGGTCCGTTTACCTGATCCATTTTCCTATCCTTTGTTGTCACGGTTACTAATTCTGCGGCTCAAAAGGAAAGGACAGGGAGGGAGGGAGGGAGGGAGGGGTTCACTCACTATATCACTTCCCTTGGGTAGACAAACGAGTCTGGCCGAGTAAAGGGGCAGGATTGATTGACAGCGGGCAAGCAAGCTGGCGGAGCGGCTGTGGACGGACCGGATATCAAGTCCGAGGAACGGACACCAATGTGGAACTCGAGACCGTGGAGAGTCCTGGTCCACGTTGAGTACACTTGTGTGCGTGCTTCGCTTCTACACTTCAGTCCACACACACACACGCACTCACATTAATGGATGGCAACAGCGACTGTGTGTATGTATGTAAGTCTGTCTGTAGTTCAAAAGGCATGGTACCAGTGTTGCCGGAGCTTGATGGCCAGAAATCACTAAAATTTTCGGGAACCACTGGATTTTGCCACATTTTCCCAAGAAGAGAAAATCACTAGAATTGATGAATCAAACCAATAGATTTTTTCCCTATAGTTTGGATTACACAAAATTAGAACTCGCTATGGACATAAAAATGCAGATATCTGTCACGGCCAGCAGCACTATGTATAAGCACATGCTTATAAACAATTCAACATAAGGCAAAAAATTGCACTTAACGTTTCATTTTGAAAAACACCATCAGAAAAATATATTTTAAGTAAAGTTTGTGATTCTTACTTATTTATGAATGGTTTTTACTATTTCGTAATTTTTGGGTTGGTTCTGGATTTTTACTACTGTATTACAAGGAATGGAATACCTCGCAAATAAATAAATAATTAATCACTGTGGTAAATATATCTATCATAGTAAAAAAATATTTTTTTGCGAAGAAGCTAAAACTTCTGTAAGTCTAGAAAATTTACGCTTCTGTGGTTTATGGTGGAATTTTAGACATTTTCTGGTTTTAAACGGAGAACCATTCTGAAACCGGACATGAGATTGCCTATTGGAACAATTTGAATGATATGATGGCTGGCTTCGCTAGCTGGGCGAGACTCAACCCTCCAACCCTAGCACCAACAATTAAAAAAAAAGTTTGTGCGAAGATGCTATTTGTCAAAAAATATTTATATCTTCACAAAAAAATTCTTTAAAAGGGTCACCTTATAAATCACGAAAGGCGACAACAGTCCCTTTATCAGTTTGACCAGATCCCACCCAAGCTGTGAAGCTAAATTGTCGAAAAAAGAATCAACTAGCTCTGGGCAAAACAAAGCTTAGTTTCGGGACAAAAATAAGCAAAAAAGGCTAGCTAAACAATTTTCATGGTCTCTCATGATCTTAGGGATTTTTCAACAAAAATTTATGGGGACCATTTTTGTGAACAAGAAGGCTAAAAAAGCCTATCTTTTGGTGTTTTGATGTAACGATGGATTTTTCGGAAAAATGAGGGGTTTTACGACTTGGCCACATGTTTTTTTTCCATGATCAATCCAAAGATTTCAACAGATTGAAAATTTAAAGCAATTCCAGTTACTCCAATTGCAAATAGTTTTTTTAGATTCTACTAAAAAAGTTGATGAGTGACGTTTTTCTCGCCTCAGCTCCTGCAAGACCACAAAATAAAAACAAAAGGTAAAAAATGTCTACAAAAACTGCGCCTCAAATATTGACTTTTTGTGTTTCAAGTCTTGCTTTCACAAAGAAAAAGAATACTTCAGCTTTCCAGCAAATGTCTTAATAAAATTGCATCAAAGTAACAAAAAAGTAAAATGTTTGTGCAAGATAATAAGATGATAAGACCTTTGGCAAAATTTCCATTGAAATTCGAAAAAATACTGTAGAAGCTAGACATTAGATATATCAAAGATATTAAAAGCTAAATCTGGTCACCTTGCTCTTCATTTCCCCGACTATTTCGTCATTTTCGCAATCATTTTGCCAACTATGATGTCAAACCTCCGACCCTAGCACCCACAATATAAAAAAGAAGCTAATTAAAAGGTTAACTTGGTGCCGCTTTTTCCAACTAGAAATCCGATTGAGCTAAAAGTTTGAATTGAGTTTCCAATAAGTGAAAATACAAAAAGTAGGCACTAGATTTTGAAGGTTTTGTGACAAAGTCGCAAGCACCAAAATTGTGTCGCAAAAGAGGTCTCAAACCAGGGAAGTTGTGACAAATCACTAAAAACGGCAACACTGCATGGTGCCTGTCGGGTGACCAGACCTTTTGCGGACAAAGCGCCAATAAAACTGCTGCTGAGAAACTGAACCAATGATTTAAAAATCGCCATTATCAGGTGTAAAGGTTGTTCAAGTGAGCGTTTGAAATCATAGCATCATCGGTATTGGCAAGCGCACCGAAGATGTTTACAAAAATCCGCTCGTCAGCTGCCCTCGTTCGAGGCTTGTCAACAAATCTCAAATGCTGTTCCCTCTTGTACACAAGAGTTGTATCTTAGCACACAAATGTATATCCAAAACAAGTGCAAATGACAAAGCTTACAAATAAAATGCCCAGGATTTAGTCATGCTAAAAAAATATCTGTACTTTTTTATTATGATAAATGATAAAATGAAATATAAATGATGTGGTGAAAAAACTATTCCAGACTAAAATACAAAAGAACCTTCATTTCTCTTGTTCAAATATAGTTGGGAGGGAATGTTCCTTGGTGTATTTCAATTTAATCTACATAATCATGGTGTTGCAATTATTTGGAGCTAAACTTTAAATGAGAATTCCAATATTGGAGAGCACATTTTCGCAAAATTAAATTTCCTTTAGTGTCATCTTTATCCTAAGAATCTTAATCACGTTTTTTAGTTAAGGCATGTTATGTAAACTTAACAACATTAACAAAATGTCAACTCTAACATAATATTCTTGTTCTTACTAATTTGTAATTGGTCTATATGTCAACATAACGAATGTGGTACTTGCTTTACATGATGTTCACATTTAATATCTAACTTTGGTGTTATTGAATCGTTCTCAAAATGCATGTTATTATATAATTGTATAATACACCAGAGTCTTTATTTTCTTCATTTATATTTTCATCCAAAAGATTGCACACAATTGGTATTACAAGTTATAACATATCTTTTTTTCTTTGAATTGCATTGAGAGGGCATCATGGCATCATTTTTAGCCTCCCGAGCGTAGTAATTCAATCATAACTTGTAGCCCAGGGAAAATGAAACAACATTTTGTTTAAAGGTCATCTTTACAAAAAAATGAAGATTAAAGCTTTAGTCCTGGCCATAAAGCACAGATTTAGATTTAAATTGCACAAATGATGAAAAAGTATATTGAAACCAACAAATTGTTTCTTCATTAATGACGACACAGAAATATGACGGAAGTTTCAGCAAGTTGCCATTCTATTTTGTACATTTGTCTAATTTTGTAAAAGCTAAGCTTTTTCTTCTCTTTCCTGTGCTTTTGTTCCTTGCCCACTTCATGATCCTGATACCATAGGTATCTCATCAACATTATCCTACTCAGTCAAATTTTAACATGGCACATTGCAGACCTGTTCAATTATCTTATCTAGATAAAAGATAAAGATAAAAGATAAACTATCTTTTATCTTTATCTAGATACTTTTTTCGGGAAAGTAACTTAAGGTATCTTTATCTAGACACTTTTTTCGGGAAAGTATCTTAAAATTTCTTGATCTAGATCCTTTTTTCGGG
>CM021323.1:8022357-8037869 GCA_010645155.1 Tigriopus japonicus
TTTTGGCGGAAAAAGTCTTTTTTATGATAAAAGCGAGGAAATGTGTGGCAATCTTGTTCTGATAACCGAAGTCTGATCAAAATCAATGCGAAAACCGAAGTTTCCGCTTGTAACTAGGCATAAATTTCTTTTAATCCGATACTTTTTTGAATAGTTTTGTGTTAACTTTTTGGAAATTGGATCAACCTTACTGATTTGTGATCAAATGAAACGTTCTTATACTTGTTTTGTGTTTTTTCAGGCCTTTAGCACCTCAAGTCCTCCCATCAAACTACTTGTTGTTTTATTACCTTGTGTGAATCAAACTATCATTCAGAGTCGTTTGTGGCGGTACAAGAAAATACTCTCTCAAACATTAAAACTTACACACAAGACGTTATTTTTGCATACATGCAAAGTCAACATAAAGTCCCAGTTGAAGCAGTTATTATTGTCGCCACTGGTTTCGGGGGTTTTATCGCTTCATTGGCGGGACCCTAACCCTAACACCTTGAAGTGTGACCATCAAAGTTTTTTGAATAGCTGGCATGGTCTTGTTCACCGACGCCATCCTACCCTTCCAAAAATTCATTATGAGTATCAGAGAACCCTCGTTGGGGCAATGAAATTCATTGCCACTGAAATTTACAAAGGAAATATCAATAAAAAATTGGACGGATTGACGATCCTCATTGATGTGCAAAATACCACTGCTCTACAATCCAGTGAATGTCTCAGGACGAAAATGATCGGTTCTTCGAAAACAAATCCAGAAACGAGCAAGCATGTTCAAAATATGGAACATTTTGTGCGGGAAGCGTTTTCAGAGTGTATTTCTCAGCCGTGTCCACAATGGTCCATTTCATACGAGACTATCCCACCAATGAGTATTTACTCACAAAAGCAACTTCCTGAAGACTTCATCCCCGGATCCCTTTCAACGACTCCAACCTCATTGGCACAAACAGAGCTTGGACTTAACCTTTCTGATGGGACTACCTCTGATCCATTTCGTCATGGTACCACAATCTTGACCCCGACACCGTGGATAACTCCAAGGAAAAATAATATCTCCCAAGTTATCAAATTCCCCGCTCCTCTATCTTCAACAAACAAACTCACCACCATTCCCATTGGCACCATTGGAACAACAACAAAAAAAACAACGACGGCCTCTAAAAGCATAAACGTTCCCAAGATGACGGAAACGAGTACAACAGCTATTGACGAAACCATCCAGATAACTTCTTACCCAACTACCTTGATAATGGCTACCCACACCAATGTCTTTGAAGCAACTAGTATGACGGTTACTCCTTCGATTTTTACTGCTACCACTAGAACAACCCTTTCAGACACTTCAACGACAAAAGATTTTAACAAAACAACAATAATAATGACAACCACAACAACATCAACAACGACGACGACGACAACTTCAACAACAACAACAACAACGACGACAACTTCAACAACAACAACGACGACAACTGCAACAACGATGACGACGACTTTAGCAGCAACAACAACAAGAAGAACGACGACGACGACGACTACAACAACAACGACAACAGCGACAAGGACAACAACAACAACCATTACAGCGGCATCGACTTCATTAGATATTCTCATGAATGCCATTAATACCATTGTTGGCGACGAAAGCAGCACCATCATTCCTCAGAGCACCAATTTTGTAGAAGTTCCACCAACCGGCAAATATGTGAAGTCTACAGATGTAGATAATCCTTCAATCGTTCAGGCACACGAAACGGTTACTGATTTTCAGTCACCAGAATCCGAATTTCACTCGGACTCGAGTATCGACTACACTAAGAGCTTTATGCAAAGCGAGGAGGATGAAGAGAATAGAAGTCTAGCAACTTCATCTGAATTGAATACTTCGGCTTCCAACTTCTCGTTTCGGACATTGGCCAAACAAGAAAATAAAAATGAATCAGAATTTCCTAAAGAAGATTCAGCATGCCCAAGCAAAGCCAAAGTTCGAAGGCCATTCCCCAGAACCTGGCAATCCGTTTTGTTTTGGGTAAATGTTGTTAGTGTCATCACTTTGGTGTTCACTTGGCTTACCTATTGGGTGGCAATCCAAAAGAGTGACTTGACAATTCAAGTGTTTGAGATTTTTGTGCCCATAGGCTTAATTGCATTAAATATTTCAGTGTGCAGTTTCTGCCTGAATCCTTTTAGCAAAGCCAGCTGCTGGATTCAAATTTTCTTGCCTGGCCTTGGTCTTATGGCAATGTTTTCAGGTGCCTTATCACAGCTTCTTCATGATCTGAACAGAAATGTATACATTGTCAACCCGGATGGAAATCGAATTTGTTGCTTGAATCAGAGTGTTGGCTTGACGATTATGTGCATCAGTTTTATCTTGGGGCAAAGTGCCGTGTGCGTATTCTGGTTCCTCAAATATGGCGCAGACTACTTGTCACCTATGTGTTTACAGGAATGCGCACGAGCAACAGTGCGACTAGATATGGTATCCTATTCGACATCGTTTCCTCCCATGATTCTCGGCCTCCTGGTGGGGATAGTTAGCCTGACCAGTCTCAAGTGGAGGAATGGATCGCGTTCCACATGTAACTTATTGGGAGTTTGGTTCACATTTATCGTTTGCGCCATGTATTTTAGCTACAACTTGTGGTTCGAAAATCATAATAGCAGACCTTTGAGTGCCATCACTTACACCTTGGTATCAACGATCTTTGCCGTGTGTACTTTTTATGTGCTTGTGGTGCGAAAAGTGATGTCTTTAAAAGACAATCGGGAGTTGCGATTGACAGCCAACACTACCTTTATCGAAAACCGCTCCTTGGCGAACTTTTGTCATGTTCCAAGCACAACTACGGGCTCATCAGTGCACCCGAATTTCAACGTCAACACTTTCAGTAGCACAAGCTCGTTTGCTTTGCCTAACGTTATTGGTAAGTTAAACACTTTTATCCCTTTATTCCCCCAAGTGCCAAATTCAGAGGTTGGTGTAATGACTCCTCTTTGCATGTCATAATTATGTCTAGAAAGTAAGTTTGTTTCGAGTTTGATTTTTGCTTAGTCAAGTAACTTAAAAAGAGCCTTACACAAAGTATTGCATTCAATCTTGGTTGTGCCTGTCACAACCAATCCAGAAAATCATTTTGGAGTCAAAAGCTTGTGCTTAATTAATGGCAGAGTCAATTGAAACCTTTTAGTGATTTATGAAGGTTATTGTTTTGTCGTTAGCACGGTTTAATTTTGGTTACAGTTAAAGGATTGAGTAATCTTTCTTATGAAGAGCGTCTCTATAAATTGCAATTACCTTCATTAACTTCACGCCGACTCAGATGTGACCTTTTGTGGACGTACAAAGTTCTCCATGGACTAGTGGAAGTGCTCTGGGACGGAAACGACGATGGAGGGATAGTCTTTCTTAAGGACAAAGTTGGCCGTGTCTCAAGGGCTACAAGAAATGAGCATATGTGGCAACCTCCGTCTACGCTGCGAATGAGACGTTTTTTACTTTTGGTGCGAGTAATTTCCCCCTGGAATGCTGTGCCGATTGATATTCGCAGATCTCCAAACTATCAATTGTTTAAAAATGAGTTAGGTAGAACACTTAAAAACCTCTTTTCCACCCAGACTTGAGGGAGAAAACGTACAGTACTGTGCTTCCCTTTCACTCTGTAATCTTTATTTGCCTTTTTGGCTCTTTTACAAGTACCATTCTTATTTAACTAATTTTATCTTTTTTAACCCTCATTGTCTTTGTAATGTATTTATTTGCCTACCACCATTATCACATGTCCAGCCCGCACACTCTTTTATCTACCTTTTTGGTGTTTGAGTACTTCTTACAAATACAAATACGGGGAGGGGCAGAAGTATCCAGACAAAACTTGGATGACGTATATCTCCTGAATCAAGAGGAATATTTTATTTTCCGCGTTTTTCTGGTTTGACCAAAAACCGGTTTTGAATGTTTGTTATTTTTTTTTTGTTTAAATCCGGAAATATGAAGCCCCAGGAACAAAAGCGTAAAGTGATTGCTGAATTGCCTCGGCCGGCAACGATGCCAGAGCCATCATCAAGTCAACCAAGTACCCCAGGGCCACCGTCTACGAGGTCGTGAAGAGGCTGCAGTCTGGCCGGGGGACAGGCCACGCCCCCTGCGGCCCACACAGGGCAAAAAAGCGGACCCCCAGGTTCTTGGCGGGCCTGAGGAGGTCCATCGAGGCCAACCCAGCTGTGTCCATATCGGCCCACGCAGCCAGGCAGTCTGTGAGCAAGAGGACTGTGGCCAGGGCCGTCAAGGAGGACCTGAACTTGACCTCCTACGTCAGAGGCAGACGCCACCTTCTTATCGAGAAGATGAAGGCCACCAGGCTTGAGAGGGGCAAGAAGTTGCGCAGAATCTGCAAGGTCAATCCGAGGACGGTCAGACTTTTCTCAGATGAGTCAATCTTCACGGTGGATGGCACGTACAACCCCCAGAACAACCGATGGCTTGCCGAGAACAGAACCGTTGTGCCTCCCATCATGAAGACAAAGAATCCTGCCAAGATTATGGTCTTTGGCCTCATCAGCAGCAACGGGAAGGTGATGCCAGCCCATGTCTTCCTTCCCAAATTCAGGCTCAACGCCGCCGGGTATGTGGAGCTTCTAAGGAAGGTCGTGATGCCCTGGCTGGCAACCTCGTACCCACCAGGACCAAAGTCATGTGGATCCAGGACTCTGCTTCGTGTCATGTGTCCAATGTTTCCATGAACTTTTTGAACAGCAAATTTGACGTGGTGGTCAAGACAGACGAGTGGCCTTCAAACAGCCCTGACCTCAACCCATGCAACTTCTAGTTGTGGTCCGAGCTGAGGAGGAAGGTCAACAAGATGCCCCACAACAACCTGGCGTCTCTGAAGTCATATGTGAAGCGGAACATGGCCTCCTTCTCCACGGCCGAGGTCGCCAAAGCCTGCTCGGCCTTTGTCGGCCGCTTGGACGCCGTCATTAAGGCCAACGGTGACTATATTGAATAAAAATGTTCTTAATTGTTGTCCAAACTTTTTTTGTTAAATACACAATTGGCTAAAAATGTTGATGCTGTAAATTATGTTCAAAGTTTTGTCCGGATACTTCTGCCCCACTCTGTACTTGAGCAATTGATGAGGGTGAAGTCATTTGATGTGTTGCATAAAGATGATCTGCTTTGACGTAAATTAAGGTCAAACTGAGAAAAGAAGATTTGCAGTTGAGATATTCCAAAAAAAAAAGCAAAAAAAACTTCGTCAGTATGAAAGCGTGGAAGGCTCAAATTTTTTAAAAAGTTGTTTGTCCTTGTATGGGTTGGATAATTTACCAATCATGATGACAAAATTGTACTTTCGTCTTTCATTTTTGCTGTCAAATTGATATTGAAACAAGTTCTTAAGTTTTGTAATAGAGACATAAATGCATGCACTTGTAATGTAAATTTGTGTGTTTTAATAACTATTTTTAAAAGCTTAATTTTTGAGTCATTGTCGGATTTTGTTGTAATAAAAGTAAGCTAATAAGGTTATATAAAGGTGAGGTAAACTCCTCTGGTGGTTTCCTTGTAATTTTCAGAACGTTTTAATGCCTGCTTTTCTTACAGCGCGAACTTTTAGCGCCAATTTTCGACACCGAGTTAACTTTAAGGTCCGAAAACTTCTCATATGAAAATATCTGTCACCACACAATTTTCTTGTTCCACGATTTGTTTTGCTAAATGTGATGTCCATTCTGAAACACTGTCACTTATTAATTGACAGACTACTTTCCAATCTTGAATGGACTATTGTGTCTTAATGCACTGTCTCTAAATTAATTCAATTGTACATTGCCACAAAATGATAGCATAAATCTTTGTAATGAAACTAATTCCAAAGAACAACACATTTCATTCTATTTTATTGGGCAAACAGTTGCACAAAAAGAGATTACTAGGTAGTCGCGTGCTAAAAAGTCGTGGCTTTAAAAAGACGTGGAAACGACTTCCAATGGATAAGCCCTAATTGGGTGCTCAGTCCTCTCTTGGGTATATGATCCTCTTTGAGACACAAAGCCCTCCTTTTTGGGACAAAGTCCTCTTTTAGATGTGCGGTCCTCTTTTTGGGTGCACAATCCTCTTTAAGGTATGCGGGCCTCTTTTTGGGAAACAGTCTTCTTTTGGGTCCACGGTCCTCTTTTAAGTCCATGGTCCTCCTTTTGGGACAGTGCTCTTTTGTGGACACAATCCTCTTTTGGGCACATTGTCCTCTTTTGGGCACACGGTCTTCTTTTGGGTACACCGTCCTCTTTTAGACATAGTCCTCATATGGGGACACAGTCCTCATATGGGGACACAGTCCTCATATGGGGACACAGTCCTCATATGGGAACACAGTCCTCATATAGGGACACAGTCTTCTTTTGGGTCCACGGTCCTATTTTGGGTACACTGTCATCTATTTGGTTACACTGTTCTCTTTTTGGTTACACGGTCCTCATTTGGATACACGGTCCTCTTTTTAGGTACACAGACTTTCTTTGATACACAGTCCTCTTTTTGGGTACCCAGTCCTCTTTTTGGGTGCACACTGCACAGACGATTTAAGTTGGAGCACGATAAAAAGGTCACACGTTAAAAAAGTCACGGTAAAAAGATCACAGTAAAAAGGTCGCTGTAAAACGGTTATGGCAAAAAGGTCACGGTAAAATGGCCACAATAAAAAGGTCACAGACCTGAGGTGCTCCAAAGGTAGCCAGGGGGGGATGACCCCAAGTGCCTTGGTATGTTCCATGGTTGAATATTGTCCCATGAGACCCAATGTCAATCAAGCGGAACATTATCATCCCAATCCTCATAAGGTCTCATAAGCGTAGTCAACATGATGTCTCTGCCAACAGATTTTAGAACAATGGTCCAAATCTGCCTCAAATCTGTTGAACTGCGGAGGGTGTCCTTGTCCCTTTAGAGTTATAATTACACCCTTCTTTGTAGATATGCCCATGGGCTTCTAAGTTATTCTGAGTGGAACATACTAGTACTCAGGGAAAAGGTGTCTTGCCGTGACCTTTTTACCGTGACCGTTTTACCTTGTGACCTTTTTACCGTGACCGTTTTACCTTGTGACCTTTTTACCGTGACCGTTTTACCTTGTGACCTTTTTACCGTGACTTTTTAACTGTGCCTATTTACTTGTGACGG
Source organism: Tigriopus japonicus (assembly GCA_010645155.1). Taxonomy (NCBI): domain Eukaryota; kingdom Metazoa; phylum Arthropoda; class Copepoda; order Harpacticoida; family Harpacticidae; genus Tigriopus; species Tigriopus japonicus. Next base: position 8,029,535 of record CM021323.1, read on the forward strand.
TTTTGTTTGTGACCTGTTTACCTACAATCTTTAAGTTAGCCTATGAGGGCGTTTCCTGTCGCAATGTCCTGAGTGGGCAATCTTTCCCTTGAGGGGTAGTTAATCACATCACTGATATTGACTTTGATATTTGAATTGAATTTGATATTGTTTAATGTCTGAAGAATTTGATTTGTCACTTGCTTGCAGGATTTCTAACGCAAACGATTTGTTGTAACAAGTATTCTAAACTCTTTTTCAAGCAATGCCGGAATCATCAGCTTGGCAAGAGCTTTGCCGCTGGGAATTTGAGATGAACCAAAGCGATCCCATCGAAGAAGGTTTCTTAAGCAGTGGAAGTTCACATATTCATCAGGACGAAGGTTCAACAATGGAGGGAGACTCCAGCGATGCTTGCGAAAAGGACAGGGATGACAAAGTGATTGTACTAACATCTACAACAACAGGTAAAGCAAGTGGTCGTGGTCGTAAATCTCGATTCAAAGACATTGCGTTTATCCGTGGCTTTCCTTTTGAGCCACAAATAATCGTATGAACTTAAAGCTAGAAATATTAATTGATAGGAGAGAGGATGAACTTGTGTAAATATGTTGCTTGAGCTGAAAGCAGGACTTTCAAAATTTGATGAAATTAAAGAGCACAATCATAAACTTCGTTGGAATAACTTTTTTCTCAATTTGGCTTAAATTTTTTCCACAAATCAAGAGGTTTGTTCTTCTTCAACTATTGTTCCTTATTCATTTGACAAAACTGATGCCATCCATTTTCAGACACCCTTAGCCGAGCCATTATTCTAGGCATTTAAATTACAATCGATTTTACGTTTGTGGATCCTAAAGAGCATCTAACGGTGACATACAATCGAGTGGGTTTGATATTAGGTTACAGCTCCCATGATAAATTTTCTTTCAAAATACCTTTAGTACATATCTCAAGATCTCCTACAGTACGTCCAGAAAATTTTAGTTACACTGGAAAGGTATTCTAATCCTATTATGGTGCACGCTATTGAACAATTTTATTTACCAATGTAACCACCCTTGAGCTTAATACAAGTTGATATTCTTTGGAGCATTCCTGCCTTATGGTTATCCAAAGTGTTGGGTTCAATCTCTGTCCAGGCTTATTTCACTTGTAATTTGAGTTGTTTAAGGTTGGTGGCACCAGGCATCTTTGACAGCCTTTGGTGCAAGATTGACGAAAGATTTTCGATTGGAGACGGGTCAGGTGAATTAGGTGACCACATAGCCTTTGGCCAAAACCCAAGAAGGTTATTTTGGCAACCCATTTAGGCAAGATGAAAGGTGTGGCTGGGCGCCCCATCTTGTTGAAAAATCGCAGATGACATGTTGCTCACCATTCTGCGTGCTTAAGGCGGACCTCTCCTGGCTTGTTTGGTGAAGGCAGCCAGACATGGACCAACAAGGATCTTCTCCACATAGTATTGGGCCGTCAAATTTTTTCAATGAAGTAAAGCTCAGACAGACCCTGAGCCGACATCATTCCCCAAACAAACCATGACAGGCTCTGAGTTTGTTGGACGGGAATTTTGGCTCTAGAATGTGCCCAGGCTTGATCAATTTGGGCATTTTTGCCTGAAACAGATGAATGGGACACTCATCTGAGAAGCAGAGTCATCACCAGTCCATCCTTACAGAATTTTAGCCTTTGAGCATTGGTGATTTTTGGCCTTTTTGGTCTTCTTCTACACGATTTAAGGCATAGCTTATCGTCGGAACGCTAATGAGGGTCAGAGTGTTAATCAAAAAAATCCCAAACGTGCGTCCTTCGATCAAAGCAGCTTATGAGTTTGCTCAAATCAAAAAATACGGGGTGATGGCAAACCTAAAGCGAGTAACCTCATGAGAGAAAAATTGAAAGATTGGTTTTTTCCATCAGTAATGATTATGTAACCTCTGTACTCTAGTGATGTGAAATCTGGGCTTGGGCAAGTTTTTTTCACGGGAGATTGCAAGGTAGGGTCACCTAATGGAGATTTTGTGCTTTGCTAACTAACTCAAGTAAACACAAATTTGAGGTTAATTTGCAACCCTGATCCAAAGTTACGAAAGTCAAGGGCGCGTTTCAGTGCTTCTTAATGAAAAACCGGTTTATGAAGATGGGGAGGTAGAAGGGAATTCCATTTCACTGAAGGTAAATTGGCGACCCCACTGTACGATGTCACAAAAAAAAACTTGCCCAAGCGCCCTAGTCACATCACTACTTTTTGGAACATTTTAAAACACGTGGTACGTCGCAATATTAGTACATCGCATGTAGCCACCAAAAATATCAGAATTACCTCCTTTTTTAACAGCTTTGAGCTATTCAAGTTTCAGTAATCCCTCTCTTGCTTCTCCCTTTTTCAAAATTGGGACGTCAAGCACTGTTAGAAGTACTTGTGTGTTCTGAGTTGGATTTTTGGCAGAGTTTTGCCATTTTGGTTTCTAGGGTCAAAAAGCTGACCACAACTAAGTCTGCCATAAAATATGGCAGCACTGCCAACTCGAAATCCGTAAGTCACGGATTTCAAAAACTACTGGATTCCAGTCGCAGTTTTGTCATGACTAGTCTTGGTCCCCCAGGGTTGCCAAAAGCCCTCAAGCGACCCCAAAATATGTTCAAGTCAGTAAGCAATATTTGTTGGGAGTAAAACTCTAACAAACACTTTATTACTAAACTACCTAGAAGAAACGTTTTAAATACAAAATTTCTTAGAAGTTCGTACTCACCAAGGTCCCTCCATTAACCACAATAGAATGCAGTATTTGCAATATGCAGACCAGCCGTGGAATTGCAAAATGCCATCAATGCTCTCCACGGTTATTGCCAAAAGAACGGCCTTCAAGTCACATCATCAAGACAAAGACCACGGTCTTCCATAAAGGTTGTCTGCCACCCACCGCCTTCCACATCAACAATAGTCCGATTGAAACCGTCAAGTTTTTTAACTATGTCGGGTTCACCTTCACCACCCAACTCTCCTTCACCAACATCTGAACCCCGCAATAACCAAGGCCAGGGCCAGGATCGGATACATCTGCAATAGACTTCCCATCAAGAATCTTCCTCTGCCAATAGTTTTTCAACTCTTCCGGACCTACATCACCCCCATCTTCCTCTATGGCCTGCACCTCTGGCTTCCCAACTCCGCCAAATCCGCTCTCAAATCCGCTGATGCCACCTTCACCAAATTCCTCAAACGATACCTCTGCGTGCCCCAAAATGCCAATAATGCATGGACGCATTTCCTGTGCGAAACCGAGCCCTTCACCACCGGGCTGGCAAGGTTAGTGTCCAACAGTGTTAGGAACCTGACCTTTCCGGAGTTGATGTCTGGACACATGCTGTCATTCCCGGTCAAGGACTTGACAACACACTATTGTCCTTGGCCCGACATCCCTTCGGAATATTGGCGGTCACGCACTTTCGTCCGGCTTCCTGCCCAACTCCATCAACGAACGAAGGATCTGTTCAATCTGACCCACGCTCTCTACTGTAATAACCAACATTTTCACCATCTACCGCTACCCAACTGTATCTGTATTGTCTGTCAATCCCCGCTTCCTTTCTTCAATGTGCACTGAAACATATTCTAGTCAGCTCATCTGTGATATCACTTTCTTGTCGACCATTTTAACGTTTTTTCCAATTGACATGTCACCACTGCATATACGGGGAGGGGCAGACGTATCCACACAAAACTTGGATGACGTATATCTCCTGAAGCAAGAGGAAAATTTTATTTCACGCGTTTTTCTGGTGTGACCAAAAACCGGTTTTGAATGTTTGTTAATTTTTTTGTTTAAATCCGGAAATATGAAGCCCCAGGAACAAAAGCGTAAAGTGATTGCTGAATTGCTCTCGGCCGGCAACGACGCCAGAGCCATCATCAAGTCAACCAAGTACCCCAGGGCCACCGTCTACGAGGTCGTGAAGAGGCTGCAGTCTGGCCGGGGGACAGGCCACGCCCCCTGCGGCCCACACAAGGCAAAAAAGCGGACCCCCAGGTTCTTGGCAGGCCTGGGGAGGTCCATCAGGGCCAACCCAGCTGTGTCCATATCGGCCCACGTAGCCAGGCAGTCTGTGAGCAAGAGGACCGTGGCCAGGGCCGTCAAGGAGGACCTGAACTTGACCTCCTACGTCAGAGGCAGACGCCACCTTCTTACCGAGAAGATGAAGGCCACCAGGCTTGAGAGGGGCAAGAAGTTGCACAGAATCTGCAAGGTCAATCCGAGGACGGTCAGACTTTTCTCAGATGAGTCAATCTTCACCGTGGATGGCGCGTACAACCCCCAGAACAACTGATGGCTTGCCGAGAACAGAACTGTTGTGCCTCCCATCATGAAGACAAAGAATCCTGCCAAGATTATGGTATTTGGCCTCATCAGCAGCGACGGGAAGGTGATGCCAGCCCATGTCTTCCCTCCCAAATTCAAGCTCAATGCCACTGGGTATGTGGAGCTTCTAAGGAAGGTCGAGATGCCCTGGCTGGCAACCTTGTACCCACCAGGAACCAAATTCATGTGGATCCAGGACTCTGCTCCGTGTCATGTGTCCAATGTTTCCATGAACTTTTTGAACAGCAAATTTGACGTGGTGGTCAAGAAAGACAAGTGGCCTTCAAACAGCCCTGACCTCAACCCATGCGACTTCTAGTTGTGGTCCGAGCTGAGGAGGAAGGTCAAAAAGATGCCCCACAACAGCCTGGCGTCTCTGAAGTCGTATGTGAAGCGGAACATGGCCTCCTTCTCCACGGCCGAGGTCGCCCATGGAATGGGCTCTGAATGGGCCACGGAATGGGCTTTGTATGGCCCACAGAATGGGCTCTGAATGGCCCACGGCATGGGCTCTGAATGGACCTTGATGAGAGATTCCAACCTTAATGAGAGATTCCAATCTTGATGAGAGATTCCAATCTTGGTGAGAGATTCTAACCTCAATAAGAGATTCCAACCTCAATGAGAGATTCTGACCTCAATAAGAGATTCCGACCTCAATGAGAGATTCTGACCTCAATGAGAGATTCTGACCTCAATGAGAGATTCTGACCTCAATGAGAGATTCTGACCTCAATGTGAGATTCTGACCTCGTTGCCATCAAAACAACTGGTTAACATGTAGTAGATGAAATGTAGTTTGTTGGGTTGAAGACCCCCAGATAGACTGACCAGATTGACCAGACTGTTTGAGCTATTGGCTGAAGACTAGAATTAACCCTGCCTTAAATGTCATTGTTCACACACTGATCAGTGCCCACTGTAATCAAACTGAAACATAGTTGCCACCTGGTGGAGTGAGTATTAGTGCCACCCTTACACAAAAGTTTAGGATTTTTCAGTAGTTTATTTCTTTGCAATGGCATGTTGTTATCAAAGGCGCACATTTTGGAGGAATTTGATTGTAAAGAAGATGTTTACTGCTGTCCCAAAGAGTGGCACTACAAATAACCATCTGGCAACTATGTTTTGATTTTTATTTTGTATTTGTTAAAGCCACTCCAACACCATAAGTGGTAAATGAGGACTATTGACGGACAGGATTATGAAATGTAAAGAAGATAAAATATAAGTAAAAAATAAAAGAGAAACCACAAAAAAGTGTGGGTGCAGTCGATTCATATCACTCAAATTCCTGGAGGTCGAAATAACCTACTAAGGCACGTTTGAAGCTTGAAATTGATGCCGACAGTCTAGTTTCATGATCGAGGTCATTCCAGAATTTTACAGATCGGACAAAGAAGGAATCCTGTCTGACCTTGAACTTCGCAGGTGGCTGCCACAATAGTCCTCTCTTTGTCGCTCTTGACTCACGCATAGATTTATCTTCAAGGAGGTAAAAGCACGGCTCGTTATTTCCCAATGAATTCAACTCCACAAATCCATTTATGAGTTTAAATGTCCATATTAGATCTGATCTCATCTGCCTTTGTTGTGCACTGTGGATTTTTCACCTCTTCAACCGTTCACCATAACTCAGTTTGTCACATCCCTGCAGCCTTTTTGTGAATCTTCTCTGGATTGATTCGATCTTAGCAGAGTCTTTTTTTAAAGTTGGGCAGCATACTGGAGTTGCGTATTCTAATTTTGGTCGGACGAATACATTGAACGCTCTCATCAGTAGTTCTGGATTACGGGAAGTGAAATGGCGAAGAATCATACCAGCATTCCGGTTTGCTTTCGCACATACCGACGCTACATGATCGGAAAAGCTCAATCGATCGTCTATCACTGCTCCTAAATCCTTGTGAACTTTCACAATGTCCAGAGTTTTGTCCTCCATTTTGTAGTTGCAAGGTAGGTTGGAAGATCCAAATCTGTGTGCCACACATTTGGAATAGTTGAATTCCATTCCACATTCCGATGCCCATTCAAGCAAGCCATCCAGACCATGTTGTAGAATGACTACATCATTTTCGTCAACAATGTGACGCGACACTTAACAGTCGTCCACAAATAACCGAGTGGTAACATCGTTCCTCACAGCCATGTCGTTAACAAACATTATGAATAGTATTGGACCCAGCACACTGCCCTGAGGCACGCCTGAAGTTACATTTTTCCATGTGGTATTGATTCCGTACTTGCTCACTCTCTGCTTTCGCTCTGATAATCAGGAAGAAATCCACTCAAGGATATGCCCGCACATGCCGCACTCAAGCAGTTTTTGGACTAGAGCTCGATGAGGCACTTTGTCGAATGCCTTGGCCATGTCTAAGTGAATTGTATCGACACTTTCTCTTTGTTCAATAGCCCTTGCAACATCATCACAATGTTCCAATAGGTTGGTCATGCACGATTTCCCACTTCCAAAACCGTGTTGGTTTTTGTGAATGATGGAATTCTCTTCCAAGAACTAAACGATCCTATTCTTCAAGAGGTGTTCCATAGTTTTGCACACAATTGAGGTCAAAGAAATAGGACAGTAATTTTGGGGATCTCTTCGATCTCCTTTTTTCGAGATTGGAATCACATTGGCACATCGCCAATCTGATGGTACCTCCCCCGTGAGTAAAGATTTGTTAAAAATCAGCGCTAAAGGCAGCGAAACTACGCCACGAAGTGATTTCAAGACCAGTTGTGGGATTCCATCTGGGCCACTTGTCATAGAGGTTTTCATCTTTTGGAGGTTCTGATGAACTTCATTTACAGAGAAAGTTGCCAATCCAAGTCTTGGCCCCCCATATCTTACCCTTAAAGGTGGGTCTTTTTTACTTCCGGTTGCCGGTAATGCATATACACTCGAAAACTTTTCATTGAGTATCCGCAAGACTTGGGGAATCTCCCGCACTAGGATTCCACGCGAATCCAGTAACGGACCGACCGTTTCTTTAGTTTTTCTCCTGCTGTTAATGTATCCAAAAAAGCTCTTCATACTTCCTTCTTTCATAAGGTTTTCTTCGTGATTTTCCTTGGATTGTTTTGTCATTTTTTTAGGTCTTTCCTCAAGTTTTTGTATTCCTCTGCGGCGGTCTTGCTCGAGGCACTCTTGATTTTCCGGTGTAATCTTTTCTTACGCTGGCTCATTTTAATCATTTCTTGCGTTATCCATGGTTGTTTGCACCCATCTTTCGTCGTTTTATAGGGGACGTAGCACCTCAAGCCATGAGAGATAGTCACGTAATAGGGACCAAGAATCCTCAACAGTACTCCTTGTCACGATCTCCAACCAGTTAACTTGTACCAAAAAGTTTGAGAAAGAAGTCCAGTCGGCGTTTGAAAAATCAAAGAACCGCGACCTGCTAATTTCGTCCATAGTTGCATTAGTTTGGACCACTATTTCGATTGCACAATGACCGCTCAACGCAAGGTCCCAGCGATTGTCCACGTATTGTACACGTGGAGCATCATTTGTGAGTATAACGTCCAATACATTCCCACCACTATGTGTCGGATCAAAGACTAATTGTTCTAGATATCCATCAGATATACCACTAATAAGATCCACATCAACTTGCGATGATCCACTTTGTGTTATCCAATTAATGTTTGGGTGATTGATATCTCCGATTATTAAGGTATCCTTCCTACGAGTCGCCAGAAACTCGTTTAGTTCTCTTCTTTCTTCTGGTCCTGCCACGGGGGAAAGATAAACACAATATAATTCCAGGGATTCAAGAGAAATGCCACAAACGCCGACCGGGTGTACACCTATTTCATGGCAATCCATCGTTTTTTTGCATAAAATCGCGGTGCCTCCACCTCTTCCATGCTTTGTGTCAAGCCGATCCTTTCGACAAACTAATTTATAGTCTCCAAAATCAAGCTCAGCATCTTCAATGCGGTCATGGAGCCATGTTTCTGAGAGCAGTAAAATGTCGGGGCGTTCACAGGCC
>CM021323.1:8038064-8053690 GCA_010645155.1 Tigriopus japonicus
CCTACGTTGGACGGATCATAGATCCGCCACAATATCACAGACTTATATATGGAAATGGCTAGGGGTAACACACTCCAATTAGTACTTGGAGTGAGGTGTATCACTACCCTTTGGCACAATATAAGATAATGCAATTCCATGCCCTCTGCTTTTTCCATGTCAGTTTCTCAACCATACTAACTCAAATTAAGTACAGAACGCAAGACGTAGTAAAAACTTCAAATAATTTTGGTTCATAACGAGTAATTTGGCTTTCAAAGTTATAGAGAGACTGGATGAGCTTTGATCATGGTAGTTTTTGCAATCATTGTGGCGCAGCCATCCCAGCCTACAAAGCTCAAAAATCGCGGCCAGTACTTTATTTGTCTCTATGTCCCTGGATATTACCTTTATTGTTAAATGTTTACATTAAATCTAAAACATGCTTAATTAAATGCAATTCATAACTACTCCATGGCATCAGTAGTCTAGACGAAAGGTGGGAAGCCACCTAGATAGCGTCCAACACATTGAGTTCTATTAATACTAGAGGGAGTGTAAGCCTAAAATGTGTCTCTGGTCGCCAACTGTTCAGCAGACAAAAGTGGAGAAACATTTGTAATGTGTGACCAGGCAAATGTCAACCATGCAATTGATGAATCAAATGGGGAATTGAGAAATGTTTTTGGGTCATTTTTTGTTATTGGTAGTGGTCACTTCCTTGAAAGAACAAAGATATCACTAGGTGACTATGCCTTGGATTTGAATACTACAACCAGGAACATTTTTGCCAATACATTGAAAAAGTCACTAGTAGGAAAAACACACATTTAAGCTTTTGCATTATGTAGGGTTATTCCAATACAAATATGGACAAAAAATAACTTGTGGCTTCAAGAAAAAGTTTAAAAAGTTTGTCTTGATTCCCATGTTTGTTCACACTAACTGTCCACTCAACAGTTGTGAGGGCGACATTTTCCTCATAAATTCAACGAATTCCGCCCGCTTGCAATATCAGCCTGATTAAAGCTTGCACGCTATCTATTGATTAATGAATGATCTAAGGTCCAACACAGGAAATCACCCATAAATATGCAAGAATTTTTATGTTGAAATCGCGCAACCTGTAAATAAATCGGACTCCGTTAGTCCAAGTTAGTCGAAGTCCGATAGAGTCATTTGTTTGTGATACGCCCTTTTTGATGTTTCCAATCATATTGAAAGATGATCGCGTCACTGTTTATTTTCTTCAAGAGTTCCTGCTTTAAGTTGGACTTGGAAATCTTTGAGAATGTGACTTCCACTTCGATCTGGTAGGGAACCAAAGTTCCATTAGCTAGGGAATGATACGACCAGAGTCTAGAGGTGGACTGTATTGTTAATTTCTGTGAGTGACAGCTATTTATATGTCCAGGGAAGTAGCCCCTTACCAGGATGCTACATACATTCCCTCTTGGATGGTTTCTTTATTTTGAAAAAATGAAGCTAGTTGGGTTAGCAAGTTGAGGGTTGGTGTCCATGTGTACGTTATTATTATTATTTGTAGGCTCCCTGAGAGAAAACATCTAGAAATACACAGTTGCTAAGACGTTTGAAGAAATTTCTTCCTGTTACATATAAAATGAGTTCCGATGAAAAGAAAACATTCCAGAGTGTCGATCAAAGACAACCTCTTTATACCATGAACGAACTTCAGGACGGGATCGCTACTGCAGTTCGTAATGCTCTTGCCGGTAATACTTCAATGGGATCAGACTCCGATACTAGAGAAGTTAGCGCCTTAACGCCAAAATTGCCGACTTTCGATTCCGATGATGCCAAACTCTGATTTGCCACGATCGAGGAAGAGTTCAAGGTGAAAGGCATCAAGATTGATTCGACCAAGTATTCTTACGCACTTGCTGCCATGGATGCTTCTTCCCGTCGCTTAGTTCGTGATATAATGATGTCTCCTACCTTGGCAAGTGATAACAAGTATCAGCTTCTAAAAACACGCCTTACACAAGCATTCGGATCAACCAAAGAACAACGTATTCAACGTATTCTAGACTTGCCTTTTTTGGATTCTTCGGAAAGACCATCTCTTGGGTTCGCCCGTATTTAATCAATGGCAGGTCATGAAGTAAGCCTTGATGGTGCTTGGCCTTTTGTCATCCTTTTAAGGAAACTACCTACTCAGGTTCGTGAATTGGCCTCAGTTAAACAGTTAGATTCAGTCACTGAAGTTATTCAAGCAGCTGATAATCTATGGCAGTCCACCCAACTTGGTCCATCTCAAGTAAATGCCATACGTTTAGGCAACAAACCTCATGTTGACGGAGTTTGTTTGCAAATGGTCCCTTACCACATGTAAAACCATGGCGTTTGGACCCAACTAGATTGATGGCAACAAAATAGGCTATGGAAGAAAACATGAAACTTGGTATTGCTAGACGGTCAAAGTCATCAGTAGCAAGTCCAATCGTCGTAGTTCCTAAACCCGACGGATCATGGCGGATATGTGGCGACTATGTGGCTCTGAATGTTGTCACAAAACCTGACCGGTACCCTTTCCCAAATATTCTAGTATTCACTGCCACACTTCATGGTAAAAAAAGTCTTCAATAAAACAGATCTAATGAAAGGCTATAACCAGATTCCAGTCGAACCCTCTCACGTTTATAAAACTGCAGTAACGACTCCTTTTGGGCTTTTTGAATACCCAAGGATGCCTTTTGGTCTCCGCAATGGTGGTAACACTTTCCAGCGAATGATGGATGCCGTTTTAGGTGACTTGCCTTTCGTTTTCTGCTATTTAAACGATGTACTGACGATGCCGACGATGTGTTTCAACAAGCAACTCTCCTGATGAACACAAGCTCCATCTCCACTCTGTCTTTGAGCGACTCGCCAACCACGGCCTCGTCATAAGTCCAAAAAATGTGAGTTCGGAAAACTCGCTTTATCTTTCCTTGGCCATCATGTACAGAGTGGGGCAGCAAAATACGGCCCTAGCGCTTTAAAATAAGTAAAAAATCAACTTCATCAAGAACATGAACCAGTTCAACAGCTGAAACTTTTTTAGTATATTTACTGTCCTATATACATTGAATTACTTCTCGAAGTGAGCCCCCTCCACCTCAATCATGGCCTCGGGCCTGGGCCTGAATGCCCGGCACACCTTGGCCACGTAGTCCGGGGACATGGCGGCCCACTCCTGCTCGACGGAGGCCTTCATGGCATTGATATTGGCGTGGGGGATGCTGCAGGCCTTGCTTTCGATGTAGCCCCATATCCCATAGTCAAGGGGTGAGCAGTCCAGGCTTGAGGGGGGCCTGAAGTCATGTGGACAGAACTGGGCAAGGTTTTCTTGGCACCACTTCTGTGTGGTTTTGGCTTTGTGCCCTGGAGCAGAGTCCTGCTGGAAGACATAGTCCCCGTCCGGAAAGGTGGAATCAAGCCATGGCTTCCACCATGGGCGATGGTTCAAGTGTTCTCTGTGATGCTTCGACAAGTCGTCAACGTCCGTTCATCCCTGTTTCCCTCTGACGAAAAGTTTTCGACGCCATACATGGGCTGAGCCATCCGTCCATTAGTGTAACAGTCCGGATGATCTGCGAACTTTTCATTTGGCATGGCATGGCTGCACAGTGTTGCAAGTGGGCGAGATAATGTCTGGACTGTCAAAAAGCCAAAATACAACGTCACGTTAAGGTCCCTCCAGGCCATTTTGTTGTTCCCAGAGACAGATTCAGCCATATCCATATAGATTTAGTGGGTCCTCTTCCAATCAGTCGCAGTTTTAGTTACCTGCTAACCGTTATTGACCGTTTTACCAGATGGCCAGAGGCATTTTCCTCTTGAGGCCATAAACACCATTTCAGTAGGCCTTGCTTCACCTTCACCTCTGATCGAGGAGTCCAATTCCCAAGTCGCCTTTGGGACTCACTCGCTGAACTTTATGGATCTTCCCTACACAGAACATCATATCATCCTTGCTCGAATGGCTTAGTGGAGTGTTTCCACCGTCATCTAAAAGCCAGCATCAAAGCCGTAATATCAGACGCGGGAGCCTCATGGTCTGATCACCTACCGTGGGTATTGCTAGGAATATGAACCGCTCCCAAGGAAGACCTAGGTACGTCATCAGCTGAGGTGGTTTTTGGCTCCCCCACTACTGTACCTGGGGATTTTCTCGCTAACTGCGAATTTGGCCAAACACGAAATGAGCACCTTAGAAATTTGCGTGGCATTGTTGGTTCACTTGCACCAGTTTCCACAAGCCGCCATTCTTCTTTGGCATTTCATATCCCGAAAGATCTCAGATCATCATCATTTGTTTTTGTGCGTCGTGGACCACAATCTGGACCATTACAAACCCCTTGTATGGGACCCTACAAATTTTAATACCCGGAGCAAAAACATTTACTCTTGATTATGGAGGTCGAGAAGAAGTAGTCTCCGTGGATCGTCTCAAACCTGCCCATATTGATCTCTCATCTCCTGTTTCCGTTAATGTTCCACCAAAACATGGTCATCCCCCAACAATTTCTCGAACACCCTCTTCTCGTCAAGAACCTCATCGAAACCCCGTGAGACAAGCTCGTAAAGTTTGTTTCAATTATGATTAAGTTATCATTTTGATTTTTCTTGTGTTTTTCCTCTCTATTCTCCATTTAAAATCGTTCGTCGTTCAATTTCATTTTCTCCTCTCTTGGGGGGATTATGTAGGCTCCCTGACAGAAAACATCTAGAAATACACAGTTGCTAAGAAGCTCCTCTTTATATCAATAATAAATTTTATTACTTTAATAAGTTTTATAAGATTTGAGTTTTATGGCCTCTCGGAAGACATTTCTGTCTGATGATTGATAAAGAACATGTGCTAAACATGGCTCTCATTTCCCTAAACTATTACTGATGGCTCTTCCATTTCAGGTATATCTCGAATATAATGTGGAACTCCTCAACTTTTTCGATTTCAAAGACGAGAATTTGGTCATATGTGGATTGGTGTATGGAATGTGTTGAAGATTAATGATTTTCAAATGCTGATTTTGTTTGAATGTCACAATGAAATATCATGTTATAATTTTTTTCAATTTTTGAATATTTTATACCCAATAAAACAAAACAACTCACCTTAATATCGCCTGTTGGGCTCATTCCCACTGTATAAAACGGAAAAAGAGGAATTTCTTTCTTTAACTTTTGCTATGAGATTTCCGCATTCGCCCAATGCTGTTGTCATAAAGTTAAAGTTTATCTCACTATTCACTTGTTTGCTAATTCACTTGTTCGCTAATCACCTTTTATCGGGCTGATGCGGCGGGTAAGCGTAAACTAGGGATGGGGGAGATGCAGGTTTCGGTGTCGACGTGACGACATTCATTTATTCGTTTAGTGTCGAAATGGCCACATTTTTTTCGTGACTTGGATGACATCTCGTGGCACTTTGATGAAACGGACGGTGATATAAACAATGATAGAACTCGGACTTGACGACATTTGATAATTGATTAAAAGGACAGCTTTAACTAGGGCCCGGAAAAATATTTGCAAAAAAGTGACAAAATATCCAATATATATTTTCTTCAAAAGGCCAAAATATTTGGAAAAAGACGAATATTTAGGAAATATTTTTTTTACAAGGCCATTACTTGGTATTTTTGTCTATGTGCGCCGATTTTCCAAATTTGTTTATAGTAAATTTGAAGCATTTGGCCGTTTTTGGAGGCATGTAATTGATTTAAAAATACAATTTTCAATTTGCCTCAATAGATGGCGAAGATTTTTTTCGTCCATGACAATAATTTTGGCTGTGCATGTCAAATTTTAGGACAATTTTAATAATGTTTATTGCGAGAATTTATCTCATTGGATTTTTACAATATTATATATGATCTAGATTTATATATAGTCTTGGGCCCATTCTGGGTTTTGAAGAGGCGCCGTTCGAGGCGACATATCCACTAGACCATTTGGGAGGTAGGGGTTGGGGGGGGGGAGACCTGGGATCGAACCCATGAACCCGAGCATAGCTTGGTCGCGCGTTAACCAACTGCGCTATACCATCTTCCCCGATTGCCATTTTTTAGATGTTTTTGTAATTTGGGTTCATGTTTTGGTAAGTCCTATTGAGCATTGATCGTTCATTTATTTTCCTCAATTTTGCCTGAAATATTTTTTCTGACTCAAATATTCGAGAAAATATTTATTTTTTCCATGAAAATGCAAAATTATTTAAAAAATCGAGGAAAAATGGATAAATATTTTTAAAATATTTTATATTTAAAAAAAAAATATTTCCGGGCCCTAGCTATAACAGTATTTGTTTGCAGAAAACCATTGACAGGAACAACCACGGTACCCTTAGGAAGGTGCTCACATGTTGATCCCGCTCACTGTTGAAGCTTTTTTAGTGTCCAAAGTCAAAGCTAAAATTAGCGTTCTGCGAATTGTATTGCATATTTTAATGAAACAAGACGAGGAAGATACTAAGTGACTCGTAAAACGGGAAAGACCATACATATACTTTCCCAAAACTTTTGTTTAGCTGACAAGACGTTGCCGGCAATTTCAAGCCTTGAAATGTTATTTCAAAGCTAGCCTAAGTTTGAATTTTTAAAGGAAGACCCGAATAATTTCAGTGTTTGGCTCTCACCGTTGTAAAGTTTGACTGATGTAACACATTCAGAGCATATTTTAAGTAACTCTCTCCCTGGTTTGGTGTTTTTGTTCCATTATTCACTTCTGTAGGACCTGAAGTATCCACCTCGAAGTATTAAAGTTGGAAAAGACTAACTATGAAGTTAATTGAAACGTTATATTGGTATCTAATCGGGTTAATGTAACATCAAATAAAGTCAAAATTATTGAGGTTGAAAGGTAGAAATGTGCCTTGGCCAACGAGATGTCATAAGCCCTTCCACAGTTTCAACAATGTCAGAGCGTATGCGCCATGTAATCTATTTTTTCACCAAAGTTGGTTTTCTTTGTTCTATTTTTACCTATTCGGTCTCAAAACTTAACCACAACAAAGACAGTGTCTCCTCTTGTGGTCATTAGCCATTTCTTTGGGGTCGAATTTCCAGATTTGGCCAAGGGGATAACACCATCTTCCTCTTGAGAATTCAAAGCAATTAGTCCCCATATCAAACATGTGAAGACACAAGAATGTTCACATTGTCATCAAGGATGATTTTTTTCCTTTCCATGAAATAAATTTTAACACAAGGCCATTTTTTTAAATTTGACTTGCTCTACTGCCAACACAGCCTCAACAACCTAAGCATTGAGTGGAAAACCATCTGTGGCGATCAGCCTCGTTCGTCCAAGACAGGCTCCTAGTCCCAATGCACGGTGGGTTCAGAAGTAGGATAGGGTGAAGTTTGGAATTGTTAATAAAACATCTCTCCTGAGGAGTTCTTTATTTTTTATCCCTGCTTATTGGTTTGTTTGAATTTGCAAATCTGGAGTTTTGTTGGATGCAAAAAACAATTCTTGACATGCCTACTGAAAATAAAATTCAACCTATCAATCAGTTTTGCATGAAACTTTACATGAATGCATATCAAGCTGACATATTGGTATATGTAATCAGTTTTGCATGAAACTTAATATGGATGCATATCAAGCTGACATATTGGTATATGTGAACTAAATCATTTTTATACCTTGACTTATACATGGACCACGGAACTTCTGGACGGCTGACGGCCACGCAACCTTTTCAGTAAGCGTCATGATGCTCAGGAAGCTACGTTACTTAACTCAGACTTATGTTAGATGTTAACAACTTAGTTACCTTTTTTCTAGCTTATTTTTTCAGTCTCCACATCTCCCATGTAAAGGAGTTTCACAGGTTTGATATTTTTGTAATACTCATGCATGGATAGACAACCCAAAACATCAAATTTTAACATAGCTTTAACTTGAGACAATCCAATTTGATTAAATATATGTAAATATCCATATAAGTGATTCAGATAGGCGATTTCTTCATGAAATATTTGGTATACCTTAATGGCTTATGGTTACTGTAAGCAATTGTTGATTAAATAGCTTTATTGCACATGAAAAGCCATAATAAAGTTTAATTTATCACCCTTTGTGCATTAATATGTATCAAATATAAAAGCATTGAGACATTATACTATTAATCTGCCAAGAGGCCCAATGGGTGTGTCATGTTTATTGACTGACACATTTTTTTTATCCCTTCATTAAGTTAAATTAAGATACCTTTATTTAATTATATATATTCTTAGCAGAGTGCACATTCCTACTACCTTATCCCCATGTCAAGTTACAAGACCTGGGTTTCTCAGTAGATTCATTTCTATTAAAGGATCCAAATAGTAATGAGAAGCTATGAATCAAGTCACACTCCAACATTTTCTTGATCTGCTTAACGATGTCTCATTGAGATCATTAAGTACTTCACACTGCAAGATAAAAAGCACTACAAGAATCACTATCAAAAAAAAATTCTTTCTTTGGTGACTTTGTCAATGGACCAAATACATTTGTGTTTCAATTTTGGACACATACGTATATGTTAAGAAAAATAGTCTGTTTTGAGCTTAAAAGATGCCCAGAATTATGCCTCACACAATGCACACACTTACTTTCTTGGTTCTTACTTGCTTGGTTCACTCACATTTAAAAAAAAGTATATGGATGTTTGGTATATGGCTGAATCACCAACAGAACAAGCCTTGGCATCAAGATGAATTCACACCATGAACACTCTAGCAGTGGTTGAGACTTGATTGATTCCCAAAATAACTTAGGGTGAGAAGGTACTTGTGTCACTGAAGCTGTTGCACTATCAAACGTGGGTGTGCCATCAATCATAGACTGTAGCACTACAGCAGATGAAGGAGTATTGCCATGAGCCAAATGACCTGAACATGACTTAAAAATCACACTTAAAAAGCACTGAACAGATGAATTAATCACATTTCAAGATGATTTTTCAAGATGTTTCAAATGTTGTGAGTGAGAAGCGACTGGCAAAACAAACAAGGGTGACTGCAAATTGTAGGCCTTCTATAATTGTGATTTGGATCTTGCAAAATGATTAAGGCTCAAGTCATTTCTTCAAATAATAGAAACCTGCCATGAGCTTATGAATAGCAGAAGGAACTTGACACTCAAATTATAAAAAGATGTTGTTCTGTCATGAGATGAAATCATGTTGTCTGCTCGTCAATGATCTCGTCACCTTTTGAATGGCAGATGTGGCCAATCCTGCCCAATGAGAATTGGCTTGGGTTGCCTGAATGACGCATAATTTGAGACAGGCACTTTTTCCGATGTGGTTTCAAATCCTGTATTAAGAAATCCTTGACTTATACAAACATGAAGAAAAATTAGTTGTTCAAGCAATGTCAGAAGTTTAATATTTTTCAACATTTAAGAGGGGATTAGAGCTTTCACATCACATTTTACTCAATTGAAAAGGCAGGCCATAAGTCTGTGTTTTTTGGTTTATCTTTTAGCAATATACTATACTATAATAGTAATATATAGGGACGGGCAAATAGTGTAAAAAGATTTTTGGTAACATAAACCCTTTTTTCTGCACTTTTGCACTTTTCACCTTTATTTGCACTTTTTATTTACGTTTTTGGCCAAAGTTGACAAATTGTTAAGAAAATGTAGTGGCTTTTGAAAGAATTTTTAGTTTCAAGACCAAATTTTGAACCAGTCGAAAAAGCTTGCATTTGCAGTCAACCATTCTTAGCACCTTGAAGAAATATATGCATTTCAGACGCAAACCTCACACTTTATTCACTATCTTGGCTTAAACTATAACATCCTGTTTACTAAACTAAAGATTAGACCAAAGAATCTCATTGCATGCAACCAACAAATAGCAAACCTAAAGAAACTCATGTTATGGTAATGGAAGGATCTACAAACAATATAGATTGCAGAATTAGGTTTGCTGCCTACAAAGATCGCTATTTCTAAAAAAAGGCCGTTATTAACTCAAAATCATCAAGCTAAGGATACATCAATGTAGCAGTACACATTGTTTAATTGACTTGGAGATATTACTTTTAAGTTCCAAAAGTATTTGAGAACAGTTTTGATGTGATGAGACAATGAATGCCAGATTTGAAATTGAGTTCTGGTAATTAGGCCATGGGCCAAATATTGAAGTTATGTCACTAAAAACATGCTTAAAATACATTTATGACTATTTTCTTTGAAACAATTGTAAGGCACAAGTGGGTATTTTTTTGTTCAATTTTCAATGTCTATTTTTGAACAACTTGAAGGACAAAAACGGAGTATAAAAGCCATATCAAACAATTGCTAAATATGTTTCGACAATATTTTAAGTACATACATCCACGAGACCATCTTAGGAATGAAAAATTCAGAAGATTGTTGACTAGAGTATATTTTATGACTTTACATCCTTTTTGCTAGTGACCTAATCAATAGAACTCTATTACTTGTGCGGCATTGTCTCTTCACCTCAAACTAGTCTCAAATGTCTTTAGAACTTGTAAATGACTTCTCCTGCTCAATTAAGAGCCGTGGGTACTTCATGAATGACGTTTTAATTTCAAATACAAGTCATTTGCTCTTTTTTGACATTTATTTGCTCTTTTTTGACACTTATTTGCTCTTTTTGACATTTATTTGCTCTTTTTTCCACATTTATTTGCTCTTTTTGACATTTATTTGCACTTTCAACATTTTTCTGCACTTTGTTTTGCACTTTTGGGCACATTTTTTTGCAACTTTTGGTAATTAAAAGGGTACGATTATTTGCACTTTCTGCCCGTCCCTAGTAATATACTATATACAGTGTACTCTTCATGTAGTGAACACCATTTGCAGCTTTCTATTTACTATATAGTGAACTAAGTTCACTATATAGGGTAAACACTTTGTGGAGAGTTGACTATATTATATGTGTTGTATTTCTGGAATATCTCTTTATTCTCACGTGTTTCCGGTCTACGTGACCAGCTTCATGTATTCTTAGTGACCAGATAAATCATAGAAATGAGCTCACTCGATGTACCTCCTCAGGCTGCTCGCGCCAACCACCCAAAAAGAGGGAGGTTAGCTAACCTCTCTATTAGCCAACGATCCCGTGAGGTCACTAATCTAAACAAAATCAGGGATTGGTTAAGAATTGAGCCTGCTTAATTTGACGCGTCCTATGTGTCCTAAACCCTAAGCGGATGTTCCCCTTCAAGATCTTGCTCACGTCAAACGCGGAAGCGGTAAGCGTAAACGGGTAAGGCTTTAAAATTTTACAAGCCAGTAGACATACCCTTTGACTACTTCTATACCAAAAATGAGCGCTTTAAAACTCATTTTTTCACAGATAAACAAAAGAAATCATTGTCTTCAAGCAATGGAAAGAAAAATTAAGTCACAAGACAAAAAAAAGTCCATTGAGGAGAGTGACAAATGTGAAAATCATTTCGAACTTTATGCCAGGGTTTTTGTTCAAAAGAATTGTTTCACGCGTTACATTATTTAGGTGGATGGCATCACACAACCGATTTTTTGTCCTTAATTAATAATGGAACAAAAGGATTCAGAACCAAATCCAAATGCGGCATCCAAAAGTGCCGATCCACCGAAAGAAAGGCAAAACCAAGACCATACGAAGCTGACTTCAAAATCATGGTCAAATTAAAATCCTAGGGAATCTCTGAATTATCTAAGTCCATGCCAGGCTTGTAATGACAAAATCAGAGTAAGACAATCAGCCTAATCACATGTTCACCAATCAAAAGTCTTGTAAGCTACCCCACCCTAGCAGGATCCTCTTTCAGTCATTGTAGGGGCTTATGGCCTTCAGCCAAGAACGTGAACAGACAAGAACAAGTGTAACGAATGAATCACAGGACTAACCCTGATCAAAACGCAACTTTATGGGACTTGGACTCAAGACTCAGAATGGGCCCTGACGCTTTAAAAAATGTAATATTTTACCATTATGACTTTAGCCCGGAAAAAAATTTATTGTGCTGTGGAGCAGAAATCCCAGACGTGTCACAACTTAGAGTCTGCTGATGGTTAAGTCAGCTGACCTTACTCCTTGATGCGTCTGGGATTTCTTCTCAACAGCAAAATAATTCTTTCTGGGCTTTAACGACGACTTTATAAATGTATCGAATTATTCGAAGTTTCGAAGTTGCCACTTGAGTTGCCAAATTTAGCCTAGTCCCCACTTTATTTATGTTGTGGTCATCCAGCTTCATAAATTGCCATTTGGCAGCCAATTTTCCCTCGGTGGCCAGTAGTTTTCCTGAGGCCAACAGGCTCCAAAAGTTGCCACTCTTAGAAATTTTGGCGGCCATCAAGCAAAGCTGATCCTGAGGGTTGGTTTAGTCCCGTCACAGGGATCCCTGGGACGGGATTTTCCGGGATTAAGTTAAAATACCGTTGTTTTGATTTGTGTCCTTATAGGTCCAGTGATTGGTAATGAGTGTTTTAATGAATACAATTGCCAGATCATTCTTCCGCTTTTGCCATTTTAACTTCTTGAAAGCATACAAATTTTAGAAAATTCCGTCCCGTGATCCCAATTTGGCAATTTGCGGGGCCAAACATTTTATCAACACGCAACCTTGCCACAACAATAATCAGTTGTTAGTTGGTGGGTAGTTGTTTGCGATTCACTCAGAGCAACAAGATCGAGCGTCTTTGCATTGCCGGAGACTTAAACGATATTCGAATGTTGTTTTGATGCGTGACAGTCAGGTTTTTAAAGCTATTTGTGAAGGCCACAGATCATAAATAACTAGATGTCGCATTGGCCCGTTCCGTCGGCGAGAGAAAAGTGACACCACTTGGCCCAGCTGCGCTAGCTTCGAAATCTCAGGGCGACCGCGTGCTCAGAAATAACGACGCTCGCTCGCGTCGAAAACAAAGTACGTACAGTACGTTGAGTTTGTTCAGGATTTGGCCACGCTGGCAAAATTTTGAAAAGTTCGGAATTCCCACCATTTTGGGGTGTAGTTTTATGTTCCAGCTGATGAAGCAAAGTTGTCCACCTTTTTCTCGCACGAAGCGAGGTCTAGTCATAATATGGTCTGTGGTGAAGGCACTGTGTCTCCAGGGCAAAATCATTCCCATCTCCGTCCCTATCCTCAGATAATCCGTATGGAGTTCCATCCATTTTTCTGGATATTCTTTTGTTGATAATTAGATCTGTAGCGTGGACCCTTTTCCCGGTGATATGATTGTTTTTTACTCTTGCAACTTGTTCCATATCCTTCACAAAACATGACAATTCTTCATTATTTTGTGTTTCATTGTAACATTTAAAAATAACATTTATTAAAACTGAATGCACACTAAAAATGCATATTTTTGAAAAACTATGTTTCCATTGATTTCAATACATTTGGTTAGGTTTGCGAATGAAAATTGAAAAAAAAAATGTTGAACAGATGTGTCTTCGTATTTTGCAAGAATTCGATATTTCGAACACTTTCCAGACTGCTCACTAGAGTAGTAAATTGACTTGATACTTGTCATCACTTTAAATGATCTGGCAAATTCAAGAAAACTTTGATTCCATCTAATTCGATTTGTCTTCTTTTCTCGATTTGTCTTCTTTTCTCTAAGAGATTTTTTAAAACGTCCCATATAAGTGACAGAGCTCCTAAAAACGGGCCTATTAGGTAAAGGACTTTTGTAACGAGTAATTTGTAACGCGTTCCTCATTTAAGGAAAAGAAACGGGAACTGTAATCCGTTCCTTTTATCTAGGAACAGCTAAAGCCCTGCTAAAAAGTCATTCGGAACACCGTGCAAGACTATGAAAGTGCTAGGCGATCTGTTCCGAGAAATGTGCTGGATCTGTTCCGAGTGCTTTTTTCAAGAAAGCCTTAAACCTAGGGCATGATTTCTCTACAGTCCTCCAGCAATACTTCTCATTCTTTTTGGTGTGCGAAAAAGCGCTAGGGAAAAAAGCTGCTCAAGCAGCATCCGTTTATGGGACCGTCCTGTCTCAAAGAGGTACATCTGTCTGGAGTAGTGCCTAGGGGTTTCAAGATGGATAAGCGCGAGAATATGCAACACTCATTATCCAAGCTTTCTACAGCATTGAAACTAATGCAGTTGCTAAAACGTGCTTTAAAATCGTAAGATTAGAAAAAATGCCGCAACTGATAAGTAGGGCTGAATATTTTAGGTTAACTTTGTGGGCAAATTATGACATAATTAGGTTGCCCAAAATTACGTTTTAGGTTTTTTTAGGTTGAACAGATTGTTCCTTTTACAGAGGCTTTTCAGACCAAATTTGGCCTTATATGTATTGTCCTACAACAGTTTACTCTTTACAAGAGTAAGAGTAGTTGAGCAGAGACAGAGGCAATGAAATTTTTTGCAAGGGGGGGGGGGGGATCGCAGGATAGGAAAGTTTGTGCCAGTGAATTTTGTATGGGGTCCTTTAATGAACAGCTGACTGGGAGGTCACAGTACATAAGACTGGGCGGTCACCTTACTAATACAGCTCCCGAAATTGCAATCTGACACAAAAGCTTGACCTATTTTTGAACTTCTCAATGTTTATTGGACACATAAAAACTGAAATTTTGTTTAATAATGCTCAAAGGTTGAACGTTATTTCTATTTTACTAGTTCCACTTAAAGGACTCTATAGTAGCAATGGATAATAAAGAAATGGAAGGGCAGGCAAAAAATCGACCAAAATAAACGAGATCGAAATTGTCGACATAAAAAACGAGTTCGGAAATTTTTGACCTAGAAAACGAGATCGGAAATTTTCGACCTTAAAAACGAGTTCGGAAATTTTTAGCCTAAAAAAAAGAGATCAGAAATTTTTAGCCAAAAAAATGAGTTCGGAAATTTTCGACCTAAAAACGAGTTCGGAAATTTTCGACCCAAAAACGAGTTCGGAAATTTTCGACCTAAAAACGAGATCGGAAATTTTCGACCTAAACAATGATTTCGGAAATTTTCGACCTAAAAACGAGATGAAATGATCGCTTTCGCTCAAAGGTGGCAGAATGTGGCGGTGTGTGTCTTCAAAAATGGCAGTGAGCGCCCATAATAGCCGGTTTTTAAACTTTTGGAAATATCGGCCTGAAACCACCTGGTAACGATGATTCGGCATATTGATGGGATGAAAAACATTGTGGCTCCCACTCCTCTTCTTACTTCTTTTGTTTCTTTGTTTTGTTTTTTCAAGCACTGGAGTAAGGAACCTAAATGTGCAAATGACTTTAAGAAAAGAAAAAAGTTAATTTTAGGTTGAAAACTTAGTTTTAGGTAAAAATTGCCTAAAAAGGCGAGAAAAAAGTTAATATTAGGTTGAACACTTAGTTTTAGGTAAAAATTACCCAAAAAGGCGTTTTAGGTTAAAACCTAGGTTTTTAGGTAAAACCTAAAATATTTAGCCCTATTGATAAGCCATTTATCATGCACAGATGCATTAATTGACTGCCTCTTAGATTCCTAATTTTAGTCAAGCACAGTTAGCTATCTTGTTCATTTTAGTGAGGGACCGAAAGAGCTTTTGGCCGGAATTTTGGTTTCGGTTTCATTTATGCCTACCGAAACCGAAAGCAGACATATACAAAAAAGAATGGAGTTTGAACAAAAGATCGGAATTTTTTTTTGCTCCAAAAACTTTTTCTCTCGATTTTTTAAAAT
>CM021323.1:8053715-8072131 GCA_010645155.1 Tigriopus japonicus
AGCAACTCGATTTTTTTTATCGCAATTGCTCAGTATGATGCACAACTTGCATTTTCTCATAACAACATAATACCTGATGACCGCCGGAGCATGCGAATGCTGATTTTGTAAGAACCACCTTCACCCTAATCAGTCATCATCTTGACTTTTGTAACGAACCTGATGTTCATCCATCGCTATAAACCAACACACAATTGCAACTCGTTTGCAGTTTTTGCCCGACACATTTTTGCGCATTGCATTCTCAATAATTTCATATTTGTTGCTGAAAATAACAATTGATGGGTATTTGCATCTGATGGATGGTATTTCAAATTATTTTTTAATGATTTTAGGGGTCTAACTTACAAGCTTTCGTTATTTTTTCTCCGATTTTAAAAGTGCAAGACATTTTTTTCAAAAAAGAGCGTGAGGCACAAGAGCCCCAAAAGCGCAAAATTCGCGCAAAAACGCAAGATATGGAAGCACTGGTCTCGTCGGATTTGATTGCTTGGAAAGTGTTCAGGCCGAAAAGTCGAGCGATGTACGTAGATTGGATTGAACAACGGATGAGAAAGCTTTTCAAGTATTCGGCTGGTCCAGGGATCAAGGAGCAAAGGCTGGAAGAGAATTTACACGCGTACGGCAGACAGAAAGCAGGGAAAGGACCTGGTTGTCGTGAGAGAAATCGATGAAGAAAAGGACGAAAACCCTCCAATCGAGTTACTCTTTCCTTCTCAGTGTTCGCTTTCAAGTGTGTTTGTAAAAATGTTTCTCTGGAGGTTTGAATCTGATTCCCTAGCTTTTCCCTGAAGTGGTCACAATTGCTCCGAATATGGCCTCGGTTGCAGCATGGCTACCCTTCGCAAGGGCAGCCGCCATTGGTTGGGTTCCAATAGCCACCAATCCATTACCACCTCCGCCGTTGATTGACAGCAAACATCGAACGGAAGACGAAAAATTGGTGGTCAACATTTCCGGCCGTCGTTTCGAAACTTGGCAAAATACACTGGAAAAGTATCCAGATACACTTCTTGGGTCCAATGAAAAAGACTTTTTCTATGAAGAAGAGTCCCAAGAGTATTTTTTTGATCGCGATCCGGACATTTTCCGCCACATCCTAAACTATTATCGAACAGGCAAGCTACATTTCCCTAAAAATGAGTGCCTCACTCAGTATGATGAAGAACTGGCATTTTTTGGTATAATGCCTGATGTGATTGGAGATTGTTGCTACGAGGATTATCGGGATCGAAAGCGAGAAAACGCTGAACGTTTAATGGACGATAAACTCGACGAAGAGGAAGGTGGGGACGGTATAGTTCCAGAAAAGTTACGGGAACGTATGTGGAGAGCTTTTGAAACTCCTCATACATCCACACCAGCGTTGGTCTTCTACTATGTAACAGGATTCTTCATTGCCGTATCAGTTATGGCGAATGTCGTCGAGACTGTTTCATGTGGGCGTGTAGCTGGAAGAAATGATGTGCAACCCTGCGGGGAAAAATACAAGATTATGTTCTTTTGTTTAGACACTGCTTGTGTTATGATATTTACTGCAGAATATTTCTTGCGACTTTATGCAGCACCCGATCGTTGCAAGTTTATGAGGAGTGTCATGAGCGTCATTGACTTTGTGGCAATTATGCCCTATTATATTGGCTTGGGACTCTCGGACGACAACGAAGTTTCAGGCGCATTTGTGACCCTCCGGGTATTTCGTGTTTTTAGAATCTTTAAATTTTCAAGGCACTCCCAGGGCCTCAGAATTCTTGGTTACACTCTGCAATCGTGTGCATCTGAACTTGGATTTTTGGTATTTTCCCTTGCCATGGCCATCATCATATTCGCTACCATTATGTTCTACTGTGAGAAAAGTGTGGCTGGGTCCACTTTCACCTCGATTCCAGCTGCGTTTTGGTACACGATTGTCACAATGACAACTCTGGGGTAAGACGGCAATACTGTAGGTTATTGAGGCTAAAATAGTTCCAAAGATCTACAGCTTTTTTCGGGGGGAGAGCGCGCTGGCCAATTCTGTTTTTTTTAAATGCTTGTACTCTTTTAATAAGCTTATACCGAAAGAGATTAATACATAAATAGAGATGAACAATGAGCAAGAGCTTTACGCTTAATATACGCTTTTCTTTTGAAAGTGGCATGTATGCAATTTCTTTTAAGTTTCAGTTTCTCAGAAAAGTATATTACAGTAATAAGAAAGTGTTTGTTTGGTTTTATGAAACACGAATAAAATAATTAAAATAGTTTCCATGTAGAGAAATCACTCATATTCTCAAAACAACGACAACTCACGGGACAAATAGGCCGTTTTTCGTTTTTCAAACTGAATAACTGATTAATTGCAAATGTTGTTGCTAATCGTGTTCTAAGATAGCACTTTTCGAGACTTTTATTTAATTTCAAATTGACATTAGTAATTGAAGACCAAGCAGGTAGCAAACATTTCTTTAGTGATTCGAAATGAATTGTAAATAATGGCCGAAATTCGAAATTAAGGCTTTAAAACTCATTTTTTCACAGATAAACAAAACAAATCATTGTCTTCAAGCAATGGAAAGAAAAATTAAGTTACAAGACAAAAAAAAACGTCCATTGAGGAGAGTGACAAATGTGAAAATAATTTCGAATTTTATGCCATGGCTTTTGTTCAAAAGAATTGTTACACGCGTTACATTATTTAGGTGGATGGCATCACTCAGCCGATTTTTTGTCCTTAATTAATAATGGAACAAAAGGATTCAGAACCAAATCCAAATGCGGCATCCAAAAGTGCCGATCCACCGAAAGAAAGGCAAAACCAAGACCATACGAAGCTGACTTCAAAATCATGGTCAAATTAAAATCCTAGGGAATCTCTGAATTATCTAAGTCCATGCCAGGCTTGTAATGACAAAATCAGAGTAAGACAATCAGCCTAATCACATGTTCACCAATCAAAAGTCTTGTAAGCTACCCCACCCTAGCAGGATCCTCTTTCAGTCATTGTAGGGGCTTATGGCCTTCAGCCAAGAACGTGAACAGACAAGAACAAGTGTAACGAATGAATCACAGGACTAACCCTGATCAAAACGCAACTTTATGGGACTTGGACTCAAGACTCAGAATGGGCCCTGACGCTTTAAAAAATGTAATATTTTACCATTATGACTTTAGCCCGGAAAAAAATTTATTGTGCTGTGGAGCAGAAATCCCAGACGTGTCACAACTTAGAGTCTGCTGATGGTTAAGTCAGCTGACCTTACTCCTTGATGCGTCTGGGATTTCTTCTCAACAGCAAAATAATTCTTTCTGGGCTTTAACGACGACTTTATCAATGTATTGAATTGATGAGTCAGCTTGCAATGACAAATATCATTTTATTGTTTTCAGCCAAAATTTTGGCCGGGTTAAGCATACCAAATTTGTGTTGCACATTATGTGCACATTGTGTTGTAATAGAATTGTAATATATGTTGTAATAGAAGTGTGTAAAAAAGGTTTTTGGGGTCAAACGGCTCTGAAACTTTGATTGCTTTGTTTTTAGAATTACAAAAAAATCATTTTCGCAAAAAACATAAAAATTGTTCTTCCCCAACTCCGTTGTTTTAGATATTTTATTGCAGTCATGAAAAAAGCATAATCTTTTGGTTAAGGTCAACACTCGTTAAAGTCTTGCTTGATAATAAACCTTTGACTGGCAATCAAAGAGTTTCAAAAGTTGTGATGTTCAACAATTTTGTGTGTTTCTGTTCTATAAAGTTTCTGAAGTTGCCACTTGAGTTGCCAAATTTAGCCCAGTCCGCACTTTCTTTATGTTGTGGCCATCCAGTTTCATAAATTGCCATTTGGCAGCCAATTTTCCCTCGGTGGCCAGTAGTTTTCCTGAGGCCAACAGGCTCCAAAAGTTGCCACTCTTGGAAATTTTGGCGGCCATCAAGCAAAGCTGATCCTGAGGGTTGGTTTAGTCCCGTCACAGGGATGCTTGGGACGGGATTTTCCGGGATTTATTTAAAATACCGTTGTTTTGATTTGTGTCCTTATAGGTCCAGTGATTGTTAGTGAATGTTTTAATGAATACAATTGCCAGATCATTCTTTCGTTTTTGCCATTTTAACTTCTTGAAAGCATACAAATTTTAGAAAATTCCGTCCCGTGATCCCAATTTGGCAATTTGCGGGGCCAAACATTTAATCAACACGCAACCTTGCCACAACATTAATCAGTTGTTAGTCGGTGGGTAGTTGTTTGCGATTCACTCAGAGCAACAAGATCGAGCGTCTTTGCATTGCCGGAGACTAAAACGATATTCGAATGTTGTTTTGATGCGTGACAGTCAGGTTTTTAAAGCTATTTGTGAAGGCCACAGATCATAAATAACTAGATGTCGCATTGGCCCGTTCCGTCGGCGAGAGAAAAGTGACACCACTTGGCCCAGCTGCGCTAGCTTCGAAATCTCAGGCGACCGCCTGCTCAGAAATATCGACGCTCGCTCGCGTCGAAAACAAAGTACGTACGGTACGTTGAGTTTGTTCAGGATTTGGCCACGCTGGCAAAATTTTGAAAAGTTCGGAATTCCCACCATTTTGGGGTGTAGTTTTATGTTCCAGCTGATGGAGCAAAGTTGTCCACCTTTTTCTCGCACGAAGCGAGGTCTAGCCATAATATGGTCTGTGGTGAAGGCACTGTGTCTCCAGAGCAAAATCATTCCCATCTCCGTCCCTATCCTCAGATAATCCGTATGGAGTTCCATCCATTTTTCTGGATATTCTTTTGTTGATAATTAGATCTGCAGCGTGGACCCTTTTCCCAGTGATATGATTGTTTTTTACTCTTGCAACTTGTTCCATATCCTTCACAAAACATGACAATTCTTCATTCTTCTGTGTTTTATTGTAACATTTAAAAATAACATTTATTAAAACTGAATGCACACTAAAAATGCATATTTTTGAAAAACTATGTTTCCATTGATTTCAATACATTTGGTTAGGTTTGCAAATGAAAATTGAATAAAAAAGTGTTGAACAGATGTGTCTTCGTATTTTGCGAGAATTCGATATTTCTCGAAGGACCATGGTCAAATGGACCAAAATCGATATTTTAAAACCTTATAGAATTTTACAAAATTTTCATTGAGGACTTGCCAATATTCCCTTTCCATAATTCAAAAGCCACAATTCGAAAAATTGTATTTTTAGTGTGTTTTCGGAAATAATAGGTCAGATGTTTTGTGTATTCCAAGGTGTGCTAGCAAAGTTGACTTCAAGGCAACTTCAAGGCAGTTTCAGCCGTTTAGTTGATAGCATAGACTTTCTTGAATCAGAAGTACACCCAGCAACTCATGAAAAAGAGAAGTGTACCACTGGTGCCAAGGTGCAACAAGTAGATACCTCAACAACAATCCAACGCTAGTCATATGTTTAGCATGCACAAACATGTGCTAGTTCCATAGACTTCAAGTAAACTTCTAGCAAGCTGGGTTAGCATCAGGTGTAATTGATGAGAGGTTCTCCGAGAAGCACGCCTAGAGAGGAGCATACCAACGTTGTGGAAGCACTCCCATTTGAATACTTCAACGCTGATCAATCGAACTGCAAGCGAACTTCCTTCCAGTGTTTCCTTAAATTAGCTGCCAAAATTTGCATGCTGCTGTGAGATCAATCAATGTTTTGAGTTGAATGGAGTAATATGAAATAAAGAAGAAGAAATGTGGAAGAGCTGAATCAGCGGGCAATTAGTGTTTCGAGAGGATGAATTTACGATCATAGATGTAGAGGCACTTCTAGGTTGGAATGAGAGACTTACTTTCCAAAATGGCAGCTGTCTCAACAAAACCAGCCAATTGAACTACGAAGTGTACTAACAAGTACACTTTCTAGAGTTGCCATCAAAACATATGCTCACAACATTTACTTGAACTGGACGATTCATATTGCGTTTGGCACGATTTGTCAAAATTGCACCCAACAAACTATCAGAGTGCCACAAGTTCAAATTGAATTAGTAAATGAAATCACTGAATGCGATTTGGTTGGGTTGCAGAAATCTTCAAAGGAGCTGTGTTTATAAAGTTAATGAAAAGTTTACTCTCAAGTAGACTTTGTAGCATACCTTCAAGTAAACTACCAAGCATTCCAAGACCAATACAACCAAAACATATGACCTATAGAAGAATGAAGAATTTTATTTTATCTTGTGACATCAAAAATCTATATTATTTGCTTGGGAATTTGAGTTTTCATATACCCAGAACGTTTTTTTGCTTTTTTGGGCCAAAAATGAACCGGTTAAACTCAAATAACTCAGGAGCTGAGCAACATATTTTCAAGCAATTTCGATTCAAAAGGTATCTAAATCTGCTCTAAAAGTGTTCTGACTAGATTTTCAAAAATCAATGTATTTAATACGTTTTTAGGTAAATAACTGCCAGCCCTATCCAGACCTGACTTT
This sequence comes from Tigriopus japonicus, assembly GCA_010645155.1. NCBI lineage: Eukaryota > Metazoa > Arthropoda > Copepoda > Harpacticoida > Harpacticidae > Tigriopus > Tigriopus japonicus. Next base: position 8,060,145 of record CM021323.1, read on the forward strand.
GAGAAACTCAGTAAATCAAAGTTGTTCCTCTTGGTTTCCTGAGCCCGAATCACATTTCATCGTGTTTGGGAATTTCTGTTGACTTGATATGATTTTTTCAGTACCGTGTGAGGTTTTGTTGTCAATCACCCGATCATGTGAATTAATCGGCCCCTGTTTAAACTCATCGCACTTGCACTTTCTGCATACCTTAGACACATTTCCAGCAGACTTGAGGATTTTCAATAACCAAACTGCCCTATCAAATGAGCGAAATAGTTTAGATGTGTCTTAGAAGAAAAGGTTCCTTTAATCATGATCTTCGGCTTCCCGCATGATGAATGACGTCACAGACAGTCCGTGCCGGGTCGGGCAATCATAGATTTGACGGCCAATCTCTGCCTTTTAGTATCTCTAGATGGTAGCAGTTATTAGGAACCTGTATCGACCGTATCGACACACATAACAGTATCCATCATTCCGGAGAGTAAAATACAGTATGTCCGGAAAGTTTTAGTCACATTGTTTGAAGAGGACAAGTTAACACTGTTTGGTTTACCAGAATAATAGGTCGGTTGTTGAGGTAGTTTGGAAGTAAAGTAGAAGCATACCTAGAAACACAAAAGAAGCACGTGAGACGGAGTAGAAATAATCATGCTCAATCAAGTTTTGCTACATAAGTTGCGTTTTTCAATCGCAACTTTAAAACTTACTGCAAATGATTACAAATGTTCCAAATCATATGTGCAACATTACATGAAGGATCAGCTTGGCCTTAAATCGTATAAAAGACCAAAAAGGCCAAAAATCACCAGTGCTCAATAGCTGGCAAGGCTAAATTTCTGCAAGGAGTGGACTGTTGATGCCTGGAGACGGGTGTTCTTCTCAGACGAGGGTCCAATTCATCTGTTTCAGTAAAAAATGCCCAAATTGATCAAGTCTGGGCACATTCTAGCGCCAAAGTTCCCATCCAACAAACTGTGAAGCACCCAGAGTCCGTCATGGTTTGGGGTTCCTTGCTGGTCCAGGTTTGGCTGCCTTCACCAAAAAGACCGCGAGAGGTCAGTCTTTAGCACAGCGAATGGTGAGCAACATGTCATCTGCAATTTTTCATCAAGATGGGGGGCCCAGCCACACCTCTCGTCTTGCCCAAATAATGTCCCCAAAAAAAACCTTCCTAGGTTTTGGCCAAAGGCAATGTGGCCACCTAATTCACCTGACCTGTCTCCAATCGAAAATCTCTGGTCAATCTTGCACCAAAGGCTGACAAAGATGCCTGGTGCCACCAACCTTTAACAACTCAAATTATAAGTGAAAAAGCAAGCCTGGTCAGAGATTGAACTCAACACTTTGGAGAACCGCATAGCAGGAATGCCCCAAAGAATATCAACTTGTATTAAGCTCAAGGGTGCTTACCTTAAATAAAATTGTTCAATGGTGCACACCCTAATGGCATTAGAATACCTTTCTAGTGTAACTAAAAAATTTTGGACGCACTGTAGAACTGACTAGAACTAGAAAATCCAAAATGTCATTGAATCATAAAAGAGCAAAGCGTTGAACATGCTTATAACATGGAAATAAGCGCCCCCCCCCCTTTCGACTTCAAGGCGTTTGAGTAAGTTTAATTAATAAAGACATGAATATGGTGAATGAATGTATTAACAGATGTGGTAAAAAATTGCCACATTCAGAAGTAGAATGTCAATTCTTAATTGCCACTTTATAGATCAGGTAAGAATGAGTGCTAGTAGCGTGGCAACCTTGTTACCAACTGTACTTAGGTTTTCTGAGCTTTCCACCTTGAAACCTTGAATGCTTGCTTTGGTTTCAGGGAGCTGAAATTGAAAAAAGATCAGTTTGAAAAATTGAAGTGCTTGATAGCTTGGGATATCCCATCAGTAGTTACCCCTATATTTTTGCTTTGTCAAGAAGTTATAAAAAATAAACCCAACTTATACTCATTATTTTCCTTTTCAGATATGGAGATATGGTACCCAGCACAATGTTGGGTAAGCTCATTGGTGGAGTTTGCTCACTCTCAGGAGTTTTAGTCATTGCTTTACCCGTGCCCGTCATTGTGTCAAATTTCTCTAGAATTTATCATCAAAATCAACGAGCCGACAAGAGGAGGGCACAAAAGGTTAGCTATAAATTATTTGAATCAAGTTTTCTTACCGTTACTTGAAATTAAATCTTATTGTTTTTGATTGTAGAAGGCAAGATTAGCCAGAATACAAATCGCAAAAGCCACGTCCGGTGCTGCATTTGTATCCAAGAAAAAGGCGGCTGAGGCAAAAATGGCGGCTCGAGCAGCTGGAATAGCTGTTGATGACAACGGAAAAGAAGATATCTTTGAAATGCAACACCACCATCTTTTGCGATGCTTGGAAAAAACGACAGTAAGAATTATGACATCACTTACGACCTCGTTCAACACTTAGCTTTAATCAAGAAGCACTGGAATCATGGAGTGGGAGGGCAGCAATGAGAATAATGATTTCCAATAAGCACAATTCAATTACGTTCTTCTGCAAATGAGACCTTGCATATGTTGACAAGAATACGTATTTCAATTTTCAGCTCAATCGAACGTCGGAGACAAAAGTTATGCTCACTCAAAGTTCAGTGCAAATCCTACCGAGAATAAACGAACCAGCCCTTTTGTGGTAATCGTTTTACCACAAAAGGGCGAGTTCATTCATTCTATGCTCTCCTCAGTACATAAGTTTGAGAAGGCATAACTTTTCACTCCGGCCCTCGATTGGGCTGAAATTTGAAATACGTGTTCTTCTCAATGCAAGCCAGGTCTCATTTGCAGAAGATGGCAAATGGTTCGCTTCTACTGGAAATCACAATTCTCATTGGTAGCCTCCCACTCCATGATTTCCGTGCTTCTTGCTTTAATATAAGAAGGAAGAAGACTTGTTGAATGCAAAATTGAAACCTGAATTGAATTGAAGTTGTGCTTACCTGTTCCTGGAAAGCTAATATCATTGATGATGCACTTGGTACTTCATTAGCTTCATGAAATTCTTTTGAGTTTGAGATCCAACATTTTTCTCCACTTAAAAATCTACATCCAGACACAAAAGTTATGTCGTTATCATATTTTGAACCAAAAGTTACACGAATGCGTTAAATTGGGCTTATCAAATGTCCACTGTCCCCCACTAGCCTCTAGAATGTTTTATCATCTATGTAGGATGCAATGTAAAGACAAAAAGTGATAAATCATTGCTGGATCTACAAATGTCATTTTGATGTCCAGGGTTTTTGTTCATGAAGGGTTCTGTACCATATAACAAACGGCTAATACATGGGAGACCAGGAAAACGGTCTGAACCTTAAATCCTCCAGGTTGTGAGATTTTATACTTGAATTTAATGCATTTAACATTTCAAATCTAACTTGACCTTTCTTAACCTAACCTAACTTAACTCTTTTTGCCTCTAAAGTACTTTATAAACTATCTCAACTATCATAAACTGTGACTTTAGTAACAAAAACTTATCGCAACCTCGAAGATTTATGGGTCAGATAAAAATGAAGAGTTTTTAAGTAGGGGCGGATTTTTAAGTTTGTCCTTGCAGAGTAGAAATTATGGATGACGCAACTAACTCTCTTTTACTGCTGGTGTTCAGCTGACGTTTTCGACTCTTGAAAAAACTTGTTTTATCAAGCTCGTCTTGGCCTACGATAGAGAGGAGGCAGATTTCAATGCATGATGACTAGGGCTGAATATTTTAGGTTCACTTTTTGGGCAAATTATGACATAATTAGGTTGCCCAAAATTACGTTTTAGGTTTTTTTTAGGTTGAATAGATTACACCTTTTACAGAGGCTTTTCAGACCCAATTTTGCCTTTTATGTATTGTTCTACAGTAGTTTACTCTTGGCAAGAGGCAAGAGTAAAAGCAGTTGAGCAGAGACAAAGCACGGTGTTCCGAATGGCGTTTTAGGTTTGAATCAAAATACCCAAAGACACCATGGCACTTTTTGGACCCACAATTCAATGGGGAACAACTTTACTTTTATTGTATTATACAAGATTAGGTCCAGGGAAAAAGTTATATACCTAAAAACTGAAGACTGAAGATTTTTTTCAGTTTTGGAACTTATGTCAAAATAGCTCAAAATAACAAAAAATATCACTTAAAAGGTATTTAAAATACATTTTCCAGTAAAAAACTTTTGCAGTATCAAAGACACTCAAAGTTGGGTAATAATTTAAAGTTTTGAAGAAATCGGTTAATGTTTCAAGTTTCGATTTTAGTCCATTTTGAACATGGTCCTTCTAGAAATCGTAATTTTGGATATGACTCTGTTAGACATTTTTATTTGTAATTTTGGCACAACACACATCATAGCGTACCCTAAATTGTTATGAAAATAACTTTCCAAAAATCTTATTTAAGTGCATTTTAAGTGATATTTTTTCATATTTTGAGCTATTTTGACATAAGTTCCAAAACTGAAAAAAATCATTTATTTTTGCAATATTGAAAAACTATATGAAATCTTTGGGAATTTGTTTTTTTCATACAACTGTAGCGTTTTTCGGCTTTTTGGGGTCAAAAATGGACCATTCAAAGTCAAATAACTCAGCTGTTGCTGAATGAATTTTTATTCAATATGAATTCATTAGGTAACTAAATGGTCTCTAAATATGGATTAAATAGTTTGTTAAAAAATGTTATATTTAATAGGTTTTTAGGTATATAACTTTTTCCCTGGACCTAATCTTATATAATACAATAAAAGTAAAGCTGTTCCCCATTGAATTGTGGGTCCAAAAAGTGCCATGGTGTTTTTGGGTATTTTGATTCAAACCTAAAAAGCCATTCGGAACACCGTGAAAGGCAATAAATAATTTATTTGGCAGTGGGGAAAAATGCAGTATAGAACAGTTTGTGCCAGTGAAATTTGTTCAGTGGCAGAATATGGTAGAAAGTGGCAAATAATTCGACCAAAAAACCCAGATCAAAAATTGTCGACCTAAAAAAGGAGATCGGATTTTTTGACCTTAAAACGAGTTCGGAAATTTTTGACCTAAAAACGAGATCAAAAATTTTCGACTTAAAAAGAGATCGAAAATTTGTGCCCTAAAGACGAGATGAAATGACTGAAAACGAGAAAATATTTGCTCGAAGGGCAGAATGTGGCGGTATATGACTTCAAAAAATGACAGTGAGCGCCCTTAATTAGCAGTATTTCAAACAACTTTTGGCAATGTCGGCCTGAAACCACCTCGTAACACTAATTCGGTATATTGATGGGATGAAAAGCATTGTGGCTAACCTTGTTCCTTCTTTTGTTTTGTTGTTTTAACGACACTGGGGTAATTTTCAAGAGGGCAAAGTCATTGTCAAATGACTTTAGGATAAGAAAAAAAGTTCATTTTAGGTTGAAAACTTAGTTTTGGGTAAAAATTTCCCAAAAAAGGCGAGAAAAAAGTTGATTTAGGGTTGGAAACTTACTTTTAGGTAAAAATTGCGCAAAAAAGGCGTTTTTGGTTAAAACCTAGGTTTTTATGTAAAACCTAAAATATTCAGCCCTAATGATGACCAATCACTCTACTGAAATCAAAACAACAGGGAACAGGGACTTGGCCAGTTGAGAAGTGGGGATTTGAGGAAAAAAGGTTCAGCATCACTGCTTTAGGATGATGGGAAAACACGCTTATTGGCAAAATCCTTATATTTCTGGCCAGGTATCAATAATGATATCAATCAAATGATACAAGCATGTTCAAAGTGCCAAGAGATGAGATCTAGCCAACCCTATGAACCCATACAATCGTCAACGGCTTCAAGACCCTTCGAATCTGTTTCTGTCGATCTATTTGAGCTCAGGAATAGGCATTATTTGGTCATGGTTGACAAGTATTCAAGCTGGTTGTGTGTGTCACCCTTGAATAAGACGAACACTGCGGCCATCATCAAGATCATTGAAAGGTGGTTTATGGATTATGGAATCCCATGCTCGATCAGATCCGATGGAGGTCCCCAATTTCCGATCTGAATTTAAGGTGTTTTGTACCAACATGGGAGTACAACATGAACTCGTTTAACCATATCATAGTCGGGGAAACGGGTTGATCGAAGCCTTCGTCAAGATTTCCAAGTCCATGCTTTCAAAAGTCAATTGTGATTGGCAAGCTTTCCAAAGAGCTCTTCTAGAATGGAGAAACTGTCCACTTGATGATGGGTTGAGTCCAGCTCAATGGCTTTTTGGACGACGCCAACGATCCTTTGCACCTGCATCATTTCATGCATATGGCAGAATCCAAGATGAGGACATTGAGAGAGCACTTCAAACCAAAGCCGAAAATGAGATCAATTCCAAGGAGTATCACGATCTCCACGCTCATTCCCTCGTTCAACTTCCAATAGGAACAAGTGCCCGGATCCAAGATCCCCAAACAAAGAGATGGGATCTCAAAGGAACCATTCTGGATATGAGACCATCTGGAAGGAGCTACATCCTCGATGTTGGTGGTACCCAAATGCTTCGCAACCGCCGTTTCATTAAACCGATTCAAAATTAATTCAGATTGCCGTAATCTGCGAGGAGGTGTTAAGGAACGGCAACAAAATATTTCTCGATCACTCAATCTTTCCTGCATCAGTTGTTCTTCCCATTTTTATCCATTCATACGTGTACTTGTCATTGCTTTCGAATTACAATATCTTAAAATATCTCAAGGGATACCTTTCCAATTTTTGAAAAAATGGTATGAGGCCGAGGCTATATTTTGGCACAACGTCATTTATTACTTATTAACGGCTAAAACTGTTGAACAGGCGTCTTGAAAGAATTCAGTCAAACTTTTTGTGTTAATATTTGTGAACTGGATGTTCTTCACCTTGATTTTAGAGGTCCCACCACTCTTTTTACTCATCTCATGAACTTTTGACATTCAGCTCTCCAAAGGATTTTAGTCCTCATAACAATGATTTTTTTAATACCGCTACAAGGAATGGGATTCCCTGTAAAGAGAGTTAATGATTAACAAAGTTTATAAAATTATCGTTTATATTAAATTTGATCTACCAATGAGTTACTGTTGGCAGATCTTTACAACCCTTGAATAGTGGGTTGGTCAGGAATAGTATTTAAAAAATTGTCCAATCGTGCCTTAAATGTCAAAGTCAAATAACTCGGCTGTTGATGAATTAATTTTTATTCAATTTGAATTCATAAGGTAACTAAATGGTCTCTAAATATGGGTTAAATAGTTGTTTGAAAAATGTTATAAATGATAGGTTTTTAGGTATATAACTTTTTCCCTGGCTAAACCTATATATTACAATAAAAGTAAAGTTGTTCCCCATTAAATTGTGGGTCGTGTAAGTGGTATGATGTCTTTGGGTATTTTGATTCAAACCTAAAAAAACCATTCGGAACACGGTGTTTCGAGATTCGGCCAATGCTTGAAGTACTTTGAATAGAGTCTTTATTGACGGTCGGAGGTGGTATCAAAATTCGGAAAAGCTGCACCAAGCTTAAAAACCGAAAAAGATTTGCAAAGGGTCACCGCTCGAATTTCAAGAATTGTGAAAATAAATAAAGCAAAAATCGGACCTCAAGAGTGAGAGTGATGATGAGGGAATGATGGGGTCGGAAATCAAAGATGGGTTGATCAATTATCTAACACTGCCATTCCTGTTGCTTCCTTCAACCGAATCATCGAGGATGAGGAAACTCAAATGGAAGTCAAATGTCCCCTCAAGATCCGGAAAGAAATTCCCTGTCCCAGCAATCTTGATTTTCTTGAACAATTTGTTTATGGACAGAGGGAAATAGAAACGGACACTCAGACCCAAGAAGCAAAATTTCACTACAATAACTGTTGATTATAAACTTATTTCGACCTTAGTTGTCCAATCGTGCCGACGACTTTTTTCAAAAATGAAGACCATGATCAGATTAAACAGTTTGTGAGGTTCAATCAGCGGGTATACCTTTGAAATAGTTGAAGAAATCGGTGTTCAAAGCATCCATTTTGACAATTCTTGAATATTGTTTGATATGTCACTACTTAGCTTTACTTTTGAGTGTTTCACGACTTTCAATATCATTTTTCAATATCAGAGTAACCTAATGAAGATATTTTGCTACGGTGTTGCTACTTTTTGGATGCGCTAACTAATAAGGCTGCATGCAACTTTGGGCTTCGACAGTGTAACGTCCGCTCGACGGCACGATACTCGTTAACCCAAAAATAAAATTTTGGGACGCTGATGCAGCAGGTCGAAGATCAGCTGATACCTAAACGGTGCACCAAAATCCCAAAAACTTTTTGGAGATATTTGAGTCGCAGATAGATGGTTGAGACCACAAGACTTAACACTCCACCAGGAGCGTCACTGTTTACCTTGATTTAAGAGCTCAAAGAATCTCGTCCATTTTAGGCAGAAGAACGATACGTTAAAAAATGAAATTTAGACACACTTTGAGGTGCTCACACGGGCTAATTTGGTTGATAACTACTGATGACAAACAAGCAAATATAAAAAATAACAAACAAACGACAGCATATCAAACAAATACAAGTCAAAAGTAACATAAGGTATTAAAAACCTTTTACAGTCAAAACCAAGAGCTCCAGTTATATGAAATATCTCTTTCAAACCAATCAATTCTTTCTTAAGCACAAAGAGTTGTGGCGAAAATGATTGTTGGATACTTGCATTTACAAATCATTATAAATGATGACGGCAACACTGTTTTTGTTTGGGAATGGAACAAATTTATCCCAAACAAACAAATATTCTGAAAACCCAAACAAATATACAAACAAAGAAAGAAATGGCCAATTTGTTCGCATCAGTATTGATAACTGTACCAACTAAAATTTCAAAGGAGAGAGAGATTAGTTGGGGTAGATTGGAAGTTAACTCATTCAAAACTATTCCCACAGCACAAAAATATTTTGGTACATAATTATGACAAAACTTTCTCCTACTCCTATCAAGTTGATAAATTTGAATATCGGCTTATTAACTCCTGGATCGACGAAAAACATTTAAGATCCTGGCGAAACTAAAAAATACGGTCCTTTCAGAGAACGGTTTTAAGTTGTGGTAATGATTGTGTATGATTTATCATTATGCAATATCAAAAGTATGCAATTTGACAAAAATGTTAACAAAATACAAAGATTTTTTTTAATTTTTTTTTAATTTTGTCACCTTTTGACATGTTAGTCTTCCCAACAACAACACAATGAAGAATACTCCAATGGATGTCCTTTCCTAGTTTTTTTTCCTAGTTTTTGTCTAGTGCAAGGCTCAACGACTACGGGGCCGGGGGTAGATCCGGGGTGACTGAGTTTTGGTGGGCCCAGAAGCCACGGGCATGGTCCAAAATATCGGGCCCGGGAGTCTTCCGTAGAACTGAAGTGGTGGCCCACACAGCTTTTTATTACTTATTTTTGGGCCCTGCATATTGAAAAGCCACTAGGAAACACAGAAAATATTGAATTAAAATATTTGAAAAACTCTTCTTATTGCATTGTATTTTGTAATGTTCTGTTTATCAGTGGACTCCACTTTTTATTTTGTTGAGTAAACAAAAAAATATCAACTTTATTTGAAAGGTAACCACACCTTAAGGTAAATATGCTATTATCTGCTGAAGAATTATCATTTTGACAAGTTGACATACGAGGACTTCCGCGCTTTTTGTTGAAGAAATTAATTTCTGCGATTGGGAAACAAACTAAAGGAAAAAAGTACTTCTAAGGGAAAGGCCCACAGGCAGTTTATTTCAAGAAGGCCAAAAGGTGCAAAACTTCAGAAATCAATGTGTTTGATTGGCATTTTGTCAAATTGCATGCTTTGAGGATTAAATATCAATACACAATTGTTCACTTTACACGAAAGCGTTTTTGACACCACCGTTCTTTTATTTTAGTCTTAAGTTGTTCTAGGACTAACAAAACTCTATGTAATCTTACAAGGTAGGTGATTTTGATGTGGCGTCTATCCAGGAGTTGTTGAGATTATGCTTATTATTTTGAAATAAATTTCAACTGCTTTTTCATTTTTAAGTAAAGAACAACAACAATTTTTCAATGGCTTTATAGTTCATCAAGCTTTTGTGCAATTTCGTTGACTTTGGTTACGATTTTGACCTTTTTCTGAAATTTATTGTTTTCGGGCTGTTTTTGTGCGACTTTTGGTATCTAACTTCTGTTCAAATGCGCCTTTTGCCCGTTACTAATCATTGCGATGGCCAATGCTCAAAGGTTAATGCATACTGTTTTACACCCATAGGATAGAGAATTCGTGGAGGTTGACCTTCCCTTCAATGGTGCACCGAAGAAGCTGGGGACGAGTCCAGTTCGTTCAGCTTCTCCTGACAAGAGCAAGGTCTCAAATGTCTTTAGCTCTTGCTATTGTTGCCAAGGGGTAAAATAAGATTTTTTAATTCATGATTTTGAACATTTTTTTATAAATAATTACATGCATGTTCCCTTCAAAGGATCCACATCAAATAGAGCTGGAGAGCGGCAAAGTTACTCCGAATCAAAGTGGAAATTGTTCAGATTCCCATTCCGGTCATAACAGAAAGGTGGCAATCGGAAATAGAAGAGAAGATGATCTAAATGACGTACAAGTTCGATTTACTCATCAAGATGACCACCATAAATCATCTTCCGTCTTGCAATCCCAGGAAACGTCATTTCCACCCTCCACTATTGGAGACACTTCCGGAGAAGCAATACCTGATAATCAGACAAATGTGAAGATTTCCAATCTTTGACCGATGTGTACAGTATTATGACTTCCCATGCCCCGTCTCGACGATAAAATGTTTGCCCACTTGATTTTTTGATTTTTTGGCTTCTAGCATCAGTTCAGTTGATGAGTTCTAAAACATGAAATGAATGTTTTCTCAATTTCTCTCGTCGCCATATTGAATTGTGCGTCTTTTTTTCTTGTCCAGTAAGGATTTCTTCCGACAGCTTAAATCCGATCCCCAACAGGATTCGAACCTACGCCGTCTGGGGAAGCACTTACACTCGGCACTTTCAAGAACGCGCTAGTACGCGTGGCCACTCCGGCTTCCTTAAAAGGATTTCTCCCGACAGCTTCAATCCGACCCCCAACAGGATTCGAACTTACGCCGTCTGGGGAAGCACTTACACTCGGCACTTTTAAGAACGCGCTAGTACGCGTGGCCACTCTGGCTTCAGTAGTAAGCCAAACTACTTCAATCATGATGGACATCTTTTTTCTTTAAAAAAAGTCTAAATAATAATAATAATAGTCTTTATTAGGTGTATGATTACACAGTGGATATTTACAGATATATGTCATGAGATTGATACAATTGAATGACAACAGGTGGGCCCATTCTGGGTTCAAGTTGCACCGTTCGAGCCGTTCAACCACTTAACAGGAAGGAGGTAATTTTGGGGGAAGACCTGGGATCGAACACATGATTCCGAGCATTAGTTGGTCCCGCGTTAAACAACTGCACTACACCATGTCCCGTTCATCATTTGAACTTTTAAACAGGCAATGGACATAAAAAAACATAAAACACAGACACATAAAAAACAGACACATAAAATATGGCAGCACTGCCAACTCGAAATTCATAAGCGTAACTTCTAGTGGAGCTCGAAATCAAACTAGTTTTGCCCAATTGGTCCCTGTATAGGTCTTTTCAAAAAGTTCAATACAACCTGCCCTTTTAAACAGTACTAAACTTCGAGTGAATAAATGGCAGCACTCCCAACTTGAAGCACATTACTAAAAAAATGACGAGAATGGCCTCTCTATGTGTAAAGTAATGATGGATTTCGAGTTCGTATTTTGCCACACTTTTGCCATGTTGGCTCTTAAGGGTCAAAAAGCTTACCACTACTAAACTTCTCAAAGGGCAAGATTTACGAATCCTCAAGTAAAATATGGCAACACTGCCAACTCGAAATCCATTTTTATAACTACTCACGGTGTTCCGAATGGCTTTTTAGGTTTAAAAAAGCCATC
>CM021323.1:8109822-8142588 GCA_010645155.1 Tigriopus japonicus
CTCACCGATCTTGTCTGGTTTTGGCACAACCAGAGAGGGACTACACCACGTGGTTGGCTCAGTTGCAGTTTCGGTGATTCCTGCCTCGTCCATAAAGGTATCCTCTCGCATAACAGCTTCACGATATGGAAAAGGGACCGATCGGGCAACAGTAATGTTGATGGGTCTCACATTTACTTTGGGATCCAGATATATGTGCATAGGCTCTCCCGTCATGGGTCTCAACTTATTCGTGACGAAAACGTCGGGAAAATGGTCGTATATCCGCATGATTTCTTCACGGTCATTATTAGAATTGCTTGTGGAGTTCTTGGGAACCAATCGTCGGATCTGACGGCCGCAATCTTCTAAGATGTTGATGGCATCAGCGAAGGCCTTATACTTTGGATCTTTGGCCAGGCTGTCGGCAACAATTGAGTGCTCGGAACAGTAATTGGCCAAATGCTCACGGAGTGAGGGGATGGAGAATTGTTTCTCCTCCAAGATCTCAGTACTGATTGCCTTGATCACAAAAGAATCGGGATCCTTGATGACATCCTTCACATCATTTTGAATGCGCCTCACAGAACGTTGAAAGTCCTGGAGTTGAAGATCAAAGATGCCGATCACCTTGGTCATGATGCCAATTTGCCAGTCGTAGTCGGAGAGGAAGTCTGTCACCAACACTGCGCCATGTACGGATGTCTCGGTAGGATATCCTTAGATTTGGTAAAAGAAATCTTTATTAGAACGCACATTAATGGAAAGTAAACAGGAAAAAGTAAACGTAAGATTCTTGTGATTCTTGAAGTAAATGTTTCAATCCTTTACATTCAGTGTTCAATCTTTTGCACATAAGTCTTTGTCGGGAATATATAGGAGCTGATCCTCTAATAACAAATAAAGCAGGATTGGACAATATTTAAATAATATTCTTGATCAACTTAAATTTTCAAGTGTTGTGCTGATCTGCTAACAATAACTCGTTGGTAGACCAAATGTCACATAAATGTTAACATTTTGCAGTAACGTTAATGATGAATTTCCTTGGCAAGGAATCCCATTCCTTGTCGCGGTAACTAAAATCTGAAACTAACCAAAAAAATCAACGGAGCCAGAGGAGTAAAACAAATCTTACGAATGTCTTCAACATCACGAAGGAGAAGAAGATTGGCAAATCCACAAGCGTTTTGACTTTGAAACTCAAATTTAAATATGAAGCAAGCGGCTATAAGCGGATATTTTTGGGGTGATGATACTTACTGCAATAAAATATATGCTACAAAAAATGCTGATATAAAATGGTAAAAGAAGGCTTATTTTAAAATAGAAAATCAGGAGCGGTAGTGATTGTAATGTCCATAAATACAGATTTGAACCGATTTTTCTTTCAATATTTAGTGAAGTTTGTACACATAAACAATGTGATGGTGTGAGGATTTCCCAAGATATATTTTCCTCTCTTTTCACCAAAATAGGTGAAAGTATCAGAAAAAATCTGATGCATTCATATTTAAAGCAAAGTAATGTTTAATGTTGTCTTCTGGCTGGATTGGCATTTATTTCGTTTTGAGATTACAAGGCATATCTTGTCATGTCATGGTGTCACAGTCGTTAATAGTGTCTTCGGAATATGAAACATGCTGAGAAATATCAAAAAACATTGTTCATACATGATTACAGAAAAACTTCTTCTACTGAATTTGTTTGCTTATCAGCGTTAAAACGAATCTTAATTACTAATATCACAGTTGGTTTTCTTGTTCTGATTGATTAAATAGTGTAGTAGATTGGCCGCACGGTCAGCAGCTCGTGGGCATCCAATCTCTTTTTTTGACTTTGACATTCAAACTGGTCTGATAATAACCATGCTGACTTAATGCAGATAATCCGGAGTTGGCTCGGCCAACGGTTCTGGCGTAGTGAACAAGGGATTTGGAAATTCGGGGGGATGTGGGAGAGGGCCATTTGTTCTTGGTCTTCTGCGGTATGCCATCAACCAACAAGACACAGCAATGGCAACGGCCACTAAGGCCAAAAGAGCAGTGATTACTAAGGCGATGATGAAGCCTATCTTTGACACACAGACTTCTTCATTTCCAATTTGGCGGTTTTCAAGATTAACTTGAAGCTTTTTGGCTTTTCTTTCAATGGTCAATATAGCATTCGAATGAACTTGAATTTCCTCTCGAAGTTGTCCCGTATAGACGGTGCCTTCAATTTCGTGCTCAGATTCTCTTTTCTTTCGCCGCCCGAAAGCGTTTCTTCCCGCACAGTTTTGAGGTTGGCACTGTCCAAAGCAAACCCGAATATTGCATTTGAACTTGATCGTGTTACTGTTAGGAAATTTAAAGGCATCAAATACCGCACTCAGGTAACCTTTTTCCCTGTTGTAATTCCAGTCGTGGAAGATGGATGGGTCAGTGGCACAACCATTGTCATCTGTTACTGTGTAAACTGTTTCATCATCCGATTCGTCAACGGTTCTGGCGATGCAGTTTCTGGCGAAGCCTCCGTAAATTTCTCCAGGACTGACCTCGACTTTCAGCATTAGCGTGTCGCCGATCTCTGCTTGAGCAATGTCGTCGCCATTGGAGTTGCAAATTCTCATAGTGCACGTGGGAGGAGGTCCTGTATTGGCAATAGTGCCTGCAGTGGTCAACATAGACACATTGAAACCTAAGTTGATATTGCGATCCCCCGTGTCATATATACAGCGAATTCGATAAGCTTGGGATTTGAACGTCATGAGCTTTGCGTGGCCAATGACCAATATAAAATGAGCGTCGCCCTGGAATGACAAAAGGTATCCGTGTTAAAAAAGATGACTGCGAATGAATAACAAACTAAATATGAAGAACTTGAGACTAAAACTTTTGAATACTTACACTTTCGTCATAAGCCAGATCGCAAGTTCCAAACTTAACGACGAAATCGATGGTTTTCTTCGTTTGACCCTCATCAACTTGCAATCGGCAATTGGGATCGGTGCTGTGACCTTTTACATACACGAGACCGTGGTACCGAGGATCTGATATGAAAAGATTCACACCCACTCCGTTTGCTAAGCAATTGACAACAATCTCTGGACGCTCAATGTCAACAGGAGGAGGTTTGGGCACTATGATTGGGGCTGAAATTGAAACAAAACAATTCCATTGTAAAACAGAACCATTCAAAGGATTTTTCTACTAACAGGAGATCGCATTTAACTATTTTGTGACTCGAAATGTACAGAAAATACAAAAAACAGGGCCTCGACATGTCGGGTTGCATTTGATTTATGTTAAAACAATCCGGTGACGAAGGTTTGGCACTTTTTGGCATAGATGCAGATATTGGGGATTTTGTCCCAAGTGAGGAGAATTGCTTTCACCTTTCAAGCACCTGTTATACTTACAGCATGCAATGTTTGGATTTCCGGTATACCCTTCAATACATTTACAACTACATCGATGGTTGATTGGTGTTCCATAAGAAAAGTCTCCACAAGGCCACTTGAGACAAGGATCGTTGCAGGTTTGATTGAATTGTTCGCAATATTCAAAAGTAGTGCATTGCGGGTCAACACGGCACTCTGGCTCTGCAAAAAAGTGGCATGGATTCTATGAAATCTGCGATGAAAAGAAAAATGGCCAATAGCTGACAAGGTTAGGGAGCATTCCACTTGTTTGTTAAATAAACTATGGTTGAATTTAGTCAAGTTAATTATTTGAACCTAAAAATTAACACATCTTTTCGAACATTAGGGATCCTCGAAGTTTAGTTAGTGAGGCAAGAAATCAGTAGCCCCATTAAATCGTAACTCCGACTCGTACTCTCCAACACGATAAAAATCAAGATATTGCGAAAGACGAATAATTCATACTTTCCCATCTTATACAACCTAACCCAATGGAATAGCAACCTTAGCAATTCAAACTTACCATGAAGCATTCGGTTTTTCTTAAATGATTCACGAAACCTTAATTGTGATCAAAAGTCTGAGCTGTGTGTGTTTTCTCCTCGTTTTTTTTTTAATTCTCCTCTTCTTAATCTTTTATACCGTACGACTTTTTCGGCCTATGTATCTTTTTTAATTATCCTCCGCCTATAGTAATCCTATCCCATCCAATCTTATCCTAATATAGTGTACTATCCAATGCTTAAGGGAGTGCTGTAGTCGTCCACCATACAATACAATACAAAATACTCTATTGTGCACTTTTTTTGTGTTTTTGAGTAGCCTTTCCGATAAACAATAAATATAACGTAAAACAAGTGTCACCAGCTACATAAATACCTTTTATCACTTGTCTAAACACTATCATGATTCCTGCTTGTTTGCAATGGATAAGCTTAGTCGGACGAATTCAGCTGGGGATTTGGGGGGTCCAAACTGTCTAGAGATGGATCAGAACTAGGTTCGGACATGTCATAGTTTAAGTTTGTTGCAGTTGAGTCTATGCTCTCCTCTCATTCTAGTCATGCTCATTCTGGTCACTTCCATTCACTTATATGCGTACATTCTCTAGTCAAATAAACATCAGTCTCTCTAACTTGACATTTGCGTGACAAAAAAGGTATAGTTCTGATTGATTGTCAAAACGAAGATTGCGAATAAGGCTCGAAAATTTTAGCCATTTTGGCCCGAGAATCTCCACCTGAATTCGCCTGATTATACTCGTCCATTGTGTTGTCAAAAATGAATACGTTTTGATGTGAGTTGTACTGATGGGATTTCCCAAGCTACCAAACACTTCAATTTTTCAAACTGGGCTTTTTTCAATTTCAGCTATCTCAAACCAAACCAAGCATTCAAGGTTTCAAGGTGCGAAGTTCAGAGGACCTATAGTTGGTAGTAGGGTTGCCACACTATGGATGAGTGTAATCGAACGAATTCAGCTGGGGATTCTGGGGCCAAAATGACTAGGGATGGGTCAGAGCTATAGTAGTTCTGAGAAAAATAGTTTGGACATTTTATAGTTTTAGTTTGCTACGTGAGGAAACAATTCATATTTGAATTGATTGCCAAAATGAAGAAAACGAGTTGGGCTCACGAATTTTAATTAAATTTTATAGAGGGCGAGTTTCCCCTCCGACCCATCCCTAACCATTTTGGCCCCAGAATCCTCAGCTGAATTTGTTTGATTACACTCATCCATTGACGGTCCTTCTTGCTTGATCTATAGAAAAGCAACCAAGAACTGGTATTCTGCTTTTGAATGTGGCATCTTTTTAACTTCTCAATGTATTTTTTAAATTAAACCTTTACAACATAGGTGCAAACCCTTTTGTTCGTTAATTTTGCTCAAAAACATTGAAATCTTGCTGGCAAACCTGGAATGGGGTACATCTGCTAGAAACTGCTTGCAAGCTTTCAAAAGAGCTGAAAATTGTTGCTTGACCCAAATCCTTTTCAAGCTGCAGATTGTTCCCGTCAGTAGTCCGAATTACACACTCACCTTGTTCACAAATTCCGTTGTCATTTAAGAAATGTTTATCAGGACAGACACATTTCTTGCCGGTAACATCTAAAACAAGGTTTTTGGTGACGTCACAAATGCATTGGCCTTGCTCCACGACGAAACCCAAATCAAATCGGCAAGGCACACAAATTCCTTGGTGGTCCAAGATGTATCCAATTGGGCAAACACATTCCTCAATATCATTCAAAATGAGACCCGATCCAACCGGACAGGTTTTCACTACAAGCAGAAATGAAAACAAATGGAAAAGAAAGCAGATATGTCTTTCTTTCATCTTTTAACATTCTTGAAGAAAAGAAAGAAAGAAAGAAAGGATCCTCATAATGAGATCAATAGTACTCAATTTCTAACATCAAATATTTCTAGGTATCAAAAGCCAGCTTGCCAAAAAAGCAAAGTCAGAAGAAGAAATCTCTAAAGTAACAGAGAATTTCTTGTTGGACCAATCCATCCATTTTGAAGAAAAAACAACCACAGATGGATTAATGGACTTACTGATGGTTTTATGGATTTTTTAAAAATCTGTTTATCTCATGGATAAGAAATTCTCATGAAAAAAAGTCGGGAAAATCCCTTACCAGAAAACTTTGTCAAATTTTAGAGGAAAGGAAAGATCCATTCATCCGTAAATCATTGATAGAAAAACCTAAAGAGGCTCATGGGAAAGAAGCGTCAACTTGGTCAAATTGTTTGGCTTTTTGGAAGCTTCAAATGTTTGCCATTGTCGTCGCCACCGTGAATCAGGAAGTTCAAGTTTGTATGAAATTCAATATTGCACACAATCTGTAAAGATCATGCCAATAAAGATTGATCCAGTCATTGGATCACAAAATCAGATATATTCAAGCTCTTCGATATACATTTTACGACGAAGGGCTCCTATTTCTTGTATTTTTTCTCTGGCACTTCCTGGTTAATTTGGATTTTTGAAATCTTCACGTTAAAGCCACTGTCGCTAGTGTTCTGAAGACCTGGACCACCAAATTTTGGAAAAAAATATTGCCAAAAAAATGTAGTTTTTTAGGAATCATTGCGAGAAATAATATAACGAAATCGGATTTTTTGGTAATTTTACTAACACTTATTAATTACAGAAGAAGCTGACCTTCTTCTATACTCACACTATCTGTAAGTCTTATTTCATAGCTTGGAATAGCTGATAAATAAATTTCATATTGCTAGAACTCAAACAAATCCTCTATGCGTCTTTTCATACTTTGATTTTGCCACTTTTTCCAAATCTTTTTGAAGGGAACATGCAATTTTCCTAGATTTTTTTGAAATTTCCCTAATTTTGAAATTTTGAAACAATCGTAAATTTGTGTAATTGCATTGTAAATTACTATCTACACTCAATCTGACCACAAGAGGCGCCGATGTGGTGGAACAAGTTGACATGTTATTCATCGTTAAAGTATTCTTTCTTTCAACGCAATATAGAAAATTTCAAAGATCTAAGAGTTATTTGTATCGATTCAATGGATGAACTTGCCAATGAATGGATGACAAAATTTATCATTTGGGCAAAATATCTACACGTACTTGAGCCATTCTTGAACTTATGAAAAACAGTCCTTCAAGCATTTTTCTCTTTTCAATTTTCCCTTTTTTCTCTTTCCTCAATGAGTGTGACTCATTTTGAATTTGAAATTAGCGTTTTAAATCTGAAATAACTTTAAAATGGTGCAAAAATTATTATGTCCCTAAAGTTTATGACTGTTTCTTCATACAATGCTTAACAACTTTAAGTTGCCTGCCGCCAACTTTAAATCACTGAGGATGTACGAGAGGCATTTAGAAAAGTGAAGAGCGGCTTTTTAGGAATTTCTCTGAATCTGCACTCCAAAAATGTGATAAATGCCACTTGAGATCGTGCCGCTTGAGATCGTTTTTTTCGACAATCAATTTTTCTTGAGTAAGTGAACTGCGCTCTTTTGACAACTCGATTCATTGGCAATTAATTTTCCAATTTTTTAGGCGCTTTTTAAAAGACTCGAAATGGTTCTAGCTCAATTCTTCGAGTCTTTCCCAATTTTGGTAAAAATTGCGAATCGAGCAATTCTTTGCCAGAGCTCGCTTCCCTGTTGGGATCAATCGGGAATTAGATTGGGAAAATGGAAAATTGAAAAAATTTGAATATGAGTAATTTAGAACTGTTTGAAGAAATTGAGATTGGATTGGGGTATTTCAATCTGTTGCTTCTAAAAACAGCCTTGCCAAAGTGGAAACAAGCTTTGAGAAGGAACAATTGTCCCAGGATTGATATAGAAAGTACGTCAAGATTTGGATTTTCCACCAGTATTCCATACCAAACTGTTGGTACCAAGAGATGTGCTTCTTTCTTCTTCATGAAATTTACTTCGTGAAATTTCGAACATGTGATGGTTGGCTTTTATACCTTTTGGGTTCATTTCCAATTATTCCAAATAGACTCAATGCTCCACACGGGGTCACTTGTTTATTACTCAAAGCACAAAAATTGCATTTTTTAGAGTCCACCATTAGATGTTTTGACCCTGGCAAATTGCATATTTTTACAAATCAAACTCAAATGCATGAATTCCTCAAACACACATTTAATGACTTTGATCCCTATGAATGATGCAATTGGACATGCACAGAGGTTGCTCGAGTGAGCGTTTTAAAACATACAGCTAGTGGTTAAACAGGGCCGTCTGGTGTGCCGAGTAGCTCGGCCCATTTTTGCAAATCCAAGTCATTTCAATTTTGCCGTTTATTCAATGATTCTAGGTCTCAGAAAACGACCTATGTTTTACGTAAAAAGCAAACTAATCAGTCAAGTGTTTGTGCAAACAATTGTATGAACATAATAATGAACCAACGAAGAAGCAATCAACTACCAAACAAAAGAGCACAATTTTGAGCAAACAAACAAAAACTGCTCAGACAGGCAGATAATAAAAACAAATATTACCTGGTGTGCACTCAACGGATGCGTCGCCAATGAAACCAGGCAAGCACGTACACGTCATCGTTCGGACAGGCAATGTATCCAATACACTGCACAGAGCGTTTGTTCCACAAGGTTCAGCGAGTAGACATGGATTTTGGCAAGTTTTTGCAATACATGCACTTTGTTTGGGACAATCTTCATCTCCAATGCATCCAGTGACCACTGTGGTACAGCAAAACAGAAATTGATTAAACATGAAGATTTTGTCCGTGTAGAAGTCGCAAAAAAGAAAACAAACGGACCTATTTGGCAAACATTTCCACGCGACCCTTCATATCCTGGCGGGCATGTGCAATTAGCTTGATGATTTTCAACTATGCACTGAGAGTTGTTTTCACATGGGTCGCTAATGGCGCAAGGATTTTGGCACTGTTTATTTATACAGGCTTTCTCTGGTGGGCAAGCCGAATTATCAGAGCATTCGACTGCAATGCAAGCCTCGTAAGGATCTCCATCAAGTCCTGGTGGGCAAGTGCACACATACTGGTGAGCAATTCCTTGGCACAAAGCATTGCCCCCACACGGTAAATTGTTTGGACCACAGACTGGCATGCAATCGCCATTAATGCACTCATGTGTGGTATCGCACTCGGAGTCTGTCTGGCATCCAATTGGCTTACAAAAGAACTTTGGGTCACCATAAAACCCACTCTGTAAGGAGGCAAAAGCGCACCATGGATGGTAAAGCATTGTTTTGTGAAAATCCAAATCTAATACAAAAGACGCTTTCAGAAAAGTGCGCTTGTTTTACCTTGCAAGTACACACAGGATGATGATTTTCAACAGTGCACTCGGCATTTGGTCCACACGCGCAAGGATCTTTGCACATGGCATTAATACAGGCTTCTGGATCCCCACAATCATCGTTAGAAGTGCAGCCCACTATAATTGGACTCAATTCAAGGCAAATGTTGTCTTCGTTGGTATAAAAACCGTTCGGGCATTGGCACAGAATTCTTCGAATTGGAAATGTGTCCGCAACATCGCACGTTGCTAAATCAACAGAAAAAAATCCTATAATATTACGTTGATTCATCCAACTAACATACGAAAAGGAGTTCAAACCTGGCTTTGTGCAAGGTTGAAGTACAACACATGGATTGATACACTTTTCATCCATGCACACCATTTTAGAAGGACAATTAGAATCTTCTACACACTCAGGTTCAGGCAATGGTAAACATTGGATTCGTCCATTTCCCGTATATCCAATATCACATCTGCATTGGGGGAAATGTTGGCTAACCAGACATTCTGCATGGTTGGCGCATGGATTTTCCCGAACACATGGATTTAAGCACTCGCCAGAGTAGCAAGCCATTGAAATAGGACACTCTGAATTCGACTTGCATCCGATAGGATGACAACCGGAGAACGCATTTCCCTCAAAGCCAGGTAAACAACGACAATGCGATTGGTGTCTGATGGCGTAGCATTCAGCATTAGGCCCACACCCATTATTCAGTAGACAAGCATGGACACAACGGCCATTGGACCCACAAACGTGGGTTTCCTCACACATTGAATCTGTTTGACAGCCAATAGGTATACCTGGAAGACAAAGGCATATCAATTCATCACCACGATAATATCAGCAAATCTAATTATGGACCCCATTCCCCTAATCCCCTCCGTGCCGCTGAAACCCCTATACTCCTTATAGAGTATCTTTTATTTCTCGTACCATGTAAACCAAAAACTTCAAAAACCACAGGCTCACTAAACACAACTTAACACTAAACACAATAAAGTGGTGGAGTCGTGCAGCTGTACAATAAAGACCAAAAAAAATCACTTGAACCATCAACACCATTGAAAAATTATTCATGGGAATAAGACATTCACAAAGCTTGCTCAAGTGGTCTAGTGATAATGAGCTCATTAAAAATGTTTTCGAACAAAGTTGATTTTAAAGTAGACTGACGAAATTCTAAGAGCCATAGATGATGACAAATGAGGCGTAAATATAACTTTCTTTCTTACGTTTTAAGTATTGTGAAAAGCTCCAAGGTTTAGCATAAATCTTGACTGCAGAATCACCTTTATTAATTTTTTAAAACTTTTTGAAAGCATTGTCTTTTCATCTGTTGGAGAAGATTGATAAAATTGATGGATCAGAAGCACAAATGATTCTAACATATTACTTTTCAATAATTAGGTTTTGTAACAAGATTTAAAAAATTACATAAATAGGTATAAATATTGTATTACTGTATATCCACTCCAATCTTGTATAAATATAACATATTATATTATAATACTCATGACTAAATTAACATAACAGGGTTTCTCACCGAGTCATTAAAGATCTAAGTCATTAAATTGAACTTAACATTCCAAAATTATTATCTATAAGAGTTGCTTATAAAGGAATGCACCTCTGTTTGGTTCATAGTTTGGAACTTCAATTTCAAGCTTTTCCGGGTTAAATTTTGTAAAATGATAAGAAAAAAGCCCCTCAAAAACAGAAAGTATTTTTTATTTTGTTCGAATCATCCATCTGACAAAACGAATTTACAGATTAATCGACTTCCACTGGATTGATCGATTCATGCGTTAATCCAGGGAAGCTATAGTGTAAGCTTTAGTACAAAAATGACAACATGACATCAAACCTCAGCAGGCGTAGCTTTTATATCAATGAAATCTACATGCCATTGTCTTGAAATTTGTTGTCTTGTCTTTTTTTCTAAGACTGAAATGCTTGCGCCATCAACAGTTCGCTTTTCATGCTTTCCTTTCCTTTTCTAAAACTGAGGAGGGTAAATGTATTACATTTACTTTCGGATTCATTTGAGTTGGTACATTTTCTGAAGCAGTTTTCTTTCACGGAGCCCTAAATTTACATCTTTCCTACAATATAGCTTCCTCAGCCTCTGAGGCCCCATTAAGTAATATCTGTATCATAAACGTCAATTTTTAAAAGGAAGAAAAAAATCTACTATAATTGCATTTATCATATTTTAGTTACAAATCTGTTTAGTTACAAATATGTAGCTTTGGATGGTCAAAGTGAAAAAGGTGCTTTGTTTGAAGCTTCCCCATGAAGAGAAATGGCAAAAGAGTTGATTAGATTTTCCCAATATTTCAACTAGAGTATGAGATTTTTTCTTTAGTTCAACGATTTGATGACTACTCAAGATCCCAAAACCCACAACTCAGACCGTCAAAGTTCAAAATTGTAGTTCCAATGAGTACTAAGGCATCCAGTTCATGTCCTTTCTTCTTGTAACCCTTACGCGGTGTTCATAAGTGTTTGCTTTGCATTTCATTGTGCAACGTTAAATTCAAAGTTGAAGTTTTTTTGTTTTAAAGATCAACCAATATTGTTTTCATTTATAACACTAATGAAAAAAGCTTTGTACTAAAGGCTTCATTCCCTCCCTTTTTGCGTGTGTCTGCTGACAATGATTACTTTGAATCACGCATGTGTAAAGAAAAGGGGGTTCTCATACTCTCTTTTTCTCTCTCATCTCATCCTCGATCTTTTAAGGGTAGTGGTAGAAGATCTATACGCTAGTTCCTGAAACTTACAAAACCATTATAATGAGTCAAATTGATTAACATCAAATCTGAGTACAATCTTCCATAATTTCCACCTAATGCCAGGTTATTTTAAAGCCTTGGGGTGGGATGAGAGATGGTCAAATTTACTAATATGTCTTCACTATTTTTTAAAGACTCTATTTTTCAACTTTTACACCAACGCTCTTGCGCATTCTGTCACCAGATGTCTTGAATCGGGACCGAATCATGACACTAAGAAAAACGTGCATATTGCCTATTCAGCTTTGTGGAATTCAAATCCCCTGATCATATTTTTAAACCTGTTTTGTTAGAAAGTTCTTACGATAGTAGAAACTGGAATTAATGGTCTGGGATAGAGGCTACTTACTGGTACACCTTTGCCTATCATTTTCTCTGATGAAGAGGCCTAATTTGCTTTCACTACTACATTGCAGCCTTCTACATCATTCTGTAATCGAACTTTGTCCCTAGGTTCATAACTAGGGGAGCGAGTCACCATGGGAGACAGGAACTTTGGACGAATCAACTTTTCCCTTTTTTCGTCTTTTTCGCCTATTTTACCATTATTCGTCGCGAAAAAAAATATTCGTCTAATTTGGCTTTTTTCGTCTTTTCTCGTCTAATGCAAGGAGTAATACTGTCCTCATTGTATAATGGCTCATACGAAAAAGATAAAAGTGCGTTAAATAGTTAATTACTCAATATTTTGACATTTTTTTAAAATTATTCTTTCAAGACATATGACAGGAATTACTAGTAATGACATCATTTTTGGTGATGTCATCATTTTTGGCGGGAAAAAAGTTCGGAAGACATGTGTTTCTGATGAGCGTGCCAGGTAGCTAAAACGAAGATTCAGGCCTGGTAAATGCAACAACTCCTTTCTCATCTGCTCAACTTGAAGTAGGAAAAACAATTCTGCATTATGTTGCATGTTATTGACTCATTTCCAGCCAAGCTAGTTTAAAGTGAAATATCGATCGTTTTCACGAACCTAGACTCTTTCAATACACTCTAAAATTGAAATGACTTGAATTTGCCAAACAGGGCAGATCAATTCAGCACAGCCAACGGCAAAGTTGCACTACTAGCATCTTTAGATTTAATACACTCACTTGAGCAACTGTTGGGCATGTCCGATTGGTCAAAAATTAGGATTCCTTTGGATTTCAAGTTTTTTAAAGCGTTTTGTTTTTTCAATTTTCGTAGAAAGTTCAAGAAACTTCAAAGAAAGTTCACCGCCAAAACCTGGGTCAAAATAATATTTTGACTGTCAGTTGTGGTTTTGCACAAAGAAAATATGATCTAGAGATCCACATTTAACTTCTAGAGTTGAAAGAACTTTTAGAGTTACCTGCCAAACCAAATCCTTCGACAGACACAGAAAAATTACTTGTGGGTTTAAAAGGCTATCTGGTCATGAGAACAAAAAATTCGCCAGCAAATCTTATTTTAAGTATACCTCTACTGAAACGTTTCTTAGCAAGAGGCATTTTAACCCTTGTTTATTTAACTTATATATGTACATGTACTATTGACCATATCTTGTCGATTAGGTATTTCTTTTTTAACTTAAATTTTCGTTTTTACGGGCTATGAATTCGTCTTCTGTCTTACAAGTCAGTTTCATTTGTTTTCTTGGGATCTTATGCCGTCTAATTGGACAATCTTATTCTTCTTTTACAGTCTAATTGGACAATTTTATTCTTCCTTTGCCGTCTACTTGGACAATCTTATTCTTCTTTTGCCGTCTAATCGGACAATCTTTTTCTTCTTTTTCATCTGTTTTATTCGTCGAAACTTCCTGTCCCTATCCATAACTTATGGATGAGCTTTTCAGTCCTTCTTCTTCTCCTCGGCAATCATAAACCCAAGAATAATTAACCTCTCAACACACAATTCAACTTACATTCAATTGCAGGATTTCCTTGAGTTCCTGAGGGACATTGGCAGACTGGTTTGTGGCCAGAAAGAAAGCATTCTGCCCCTTTCCCACAATCGCAAGGATTCTTACAAAGGCGGTTGAGACATGCAGTGTTCATGGGGCAATCGTCATCTAAAAGTTAAAAAGTAAGACAAGAGAGTGCTTTTTACATCTCTCTATGTTCAGATTACCTTTAATACATCCTGAGATATTGTCGATATCAAGAGACACACATGATCTACTAGAGTCTGGAACCCATCCAACTCGACCTAAAATAACAAATTGAAATTGAATTTTCCTATCACCTCCCCCTATGAAGCTCAAGGACAACGGTTGTAACGTACATTTGCACACCATAGTACGGAACGGAGTGGTATCCACCACACTGCAAACAGCCGATTTGTCACAAGGATCAATTGTAAAGCAAGGGTTTTGACAAGAGTTGCTGATACATGCAAGGCCAGAGCTGCAATCTGAATCGATCTCACATTCCAACGCAACTGGTTCAAAGGAAGGTGGTTGACTAATGCACTCAATTAGAGGATCACCAACAGTTGTTGGAGGACATTTGCATGAGACAGTGTAATGTCCAACAGTGCAGACGGCGTTTCGGCCACAAGGATCATTCACCACACAGGGATCTAAACATTGATTTCGAAGGCAGAACTTGTTGGTAGGGCAATCTTCGTTTGTTTGACATTCATATGAAGTGCATTCTAGGAATGGATCACCCGAAAATCCATCTCTACATTGGCATGTGGACTGATGATGTCTTGACACGCAATCTGCGCTCAATCCACATTCGTTACTAACAATGCAAGGGTCAACGCAACGAAAGTTGTGACAACTTTGAGTGTCAGAACATTCCTCATCGGTGCGGCATTCCACTGAAAGAAATAGATGTTAACAAATATTTTCATCCCATATTTTGCAATATAAGTAGTTGTGTTAATTAGTTGAAAGATGAAAGATGTAATTATTTACTATCACATTCCAATTTTATATCTTTTCACAATCACTATGACACTTGCTTGATTTGCTCGTTTAAACAGTGGTGCCGAGAATATTTAATTAAAATCACATATCTATTTTGCAGCATTTTGCAGGTTTGACACTTGAAGTATTTGGGAGTTTTTTTCCAAACACAAAGGAATTTTTTCCCTCTTTTAATTGAATTGTTTCGAGAGCGTTTTTTATTCCTATTTATTTTTTCCCTTTTCACGACGAAATCTGAGTTTCGCCAAAAAATAAATTACTCTGAAACACTCTCCCAAACTTAGGAAATAACTGGAAAAATTTAGGTCGCATTTTTAAAGCTTTTTAAAACTGGTATTTAGCGTGTTTGCTTTTGCCTTTAAGAGGTCCTCTCAATACAAATTCGTGAGCTCTGTCGGTTCATAGTACATGAATATTTTGGCTTTGGTGTGGACCATTGCAGGCATTATTTGTTACGCATGCTTTAATAGCAAAAGAAATTTTGCTAGCAAGCTGTTGTTGTATTGATCTATATGGCCTGTAAGAAATGTAAGATTTTTTAATATAAGAGGTAATTTGTATTTAGTAATTCGTCAGTTACATGTTAAAGATAGTAATAAATTACAATTACATTTCTTCGGCTAAAAAATGTAAAGATTTACAATGTTGTGTTAGGTAATTACAAAAATATGTAATTCTAATTGCACTAACAATTAATCCCCTTCTCTTGACACCAAGACAACAAGCAGTTGTCAAGCATGATGTCAACTGGACACTTACATTTGATGCACTCTTTCTCCGGGTCCCCTGAGAAATCTGGTTGGCAATAACAAACAGGGGTGTGTTGAATAACTTCGCAGAGGGCCGAAATTCCACAATTGCAGGGACTAACACATTTCGTGCTTAAACAAGCTTGGTCTCCTTTGCATTCAGTATTGGATTTGCATCCAACAAGAGCCGGCGCTAAAGCAAAACAAAAGAAAAAGAAGTAGTTTTTGGAAATTTCGCAAAGTTTATCAATCAAAATATAATGAAATACTTTTGGATTCTGATCATTCTTATGGTTGTCAAAAGAGGCAATTTGCTATTCCTAAGCACCATTGAGACTTACGTGGTATACAAACTATGGTTGGATCTCCAGAGTAACCTGGAGGACAAGTGCAATGAGCCCGGTGTTCGTCGACTTTGCAAAAGGCTAATGGTGCACAAGGATTAGAAAGAACACAAGGATCACGACATTTTTGATTGATGCAAGCCTTGTGAACAGGACAATCCGAGTATGAAGTGCAAGTCGGTTCCAATTGTGCAGGGCCAATAGGATTGTCTTTAGAAGAGATGTCGAAATAACGAATCAAGCAACCACAACAAAAAAATTAAAATCATTTCCTACCAAAATTGCACGAGATGTAGGGGTCTCCTGTCATTCCAAAGGGACAAACACATTGAGTATTATGATTTGTGCTTTCACATGTGGCATAGGTACCACACTGGGTCAACAAACATGCCTCGATACAATTTCCAAAATGACAATGCTCATTCAGGCGACAATCCATATGTGAGTAGCATTGAGGTTTGGGTTCAGCTAAAAAGAGTTCACTTACTTCTTTTGCGCTAAAAAACAATTTTCAAACAAATGCAAAACCGTACCAGTCACACAACTCCCATCCCCATTTGATTTTAATCCTTGTGGACACATGCAAATCACTATTCTTGATGGTAGAGCGTCTTCAACTTTGCAAATCTGACTTGACGAGCATGGATTCTGAGTAGAGCAAGGATCTTGACAACGGCCTCTGGATATGCACACATGTTGAGAAGGGCAATCCTGATCAACTTGACATCCACCCTCAATGGGATCAGCTTGGGTAAAGAGGGACAAAATGGATTGATAACAAGTTGGAAAAGGGGGAATGTAAGTATTTAGCATACGTTTTACGGTACAATACACGTTGCCATTGCCAATCAACGGAGGCTGGCAAAAACATTGCTTCCTATGGTTTTTGGCTTCACAAATAGCTCCAGTCACGCACGTTTGAGGGGAGCAAACTGGCTCGCATTTTTGATTGTCCAAATTGCACATGTGGTCAAAGCTACAATCCTCATCTCTCTGGCATTCCACCTCTGAACAGCGAAGGTATGGATTTCCTTGCAAGCCGGGAGGACAAGTACACAAAGGTTGATGTTGTTCTACAGTGCACAAGGCTCGATCACCGCAATTGGTTTGAAGGCAGGGGTCGATGCATGAATTGAGCTTGCAAGCTTTGGAATTGGGGCACTCTGCGTTTTGGGTGCACTCATCTTGAAAGACAACACAATGGCATAGGTAAAGTTAGCTTTTGCATCCCAAGTAAACAGGATTGTGAAATAATTCTTCCTTGGTGGTTAAGAAGTGCCCTTAACATGGACAATAAGGCCAAGGATTCTTTGCCTTTCTTGCTCCTATGATTCAAATTATACTTGGTACTCGAAATTCAGCTGGCAATAACTAATTTTAGTCCATTCACTTTTCAATATGTCTTTTAAAATTGAAGAAATGTCCTTACATTGATAACATTCAGCTGATGGGTTTCCATGCCACCCTGTGGGACACCTACATACCCCCCTGTGTTTTAATGCTTCGCATTCTGCATTCAAACCACAAGGACTTTGCGGGTATGCACAAGGGCTCTGGCATTGACCATTGTGACAGAACTCATGTGTCAGACACTCATCATCGGTCTTACAACCATCAACAACTAGTAAGAAGGAGAAAACAATGATTTTATCCAGACATTTTCAACAAAAGTAGTCTTCTTATGAAGCTAATTCCTCTTCATTTTCTATGATAGTCCCATTACTCACTTGGCACACAAGATTGATACGGATCCCCGGTCATGCCTTGTGGACAAACACATTTAGGAGCATGATCTTGGACATAACAACGAGCAATTTGGGCACAAGGATTGTTCTTTATGCAAGGGTTGATGCAAGAGATGTCTTCACAAGCTTGTGATGTGGGACAATCCTCATGAGTTGAGCATCCGATTTCGAGTGCCACAACTGTTAATTCATAAACAATATGAGGTACGGGATTAACATTTCGAAATGTTGGGTCACACTTACCATCACGAATACAAGCTCTATTGCCCTGACTAGTATAGCCCGATTCACAATCACATGCCATTGTACGTTTAGGCAGAGTGTTATGCACTGTGCAGAAGGCATGGGCACCACAAGGCTTTAAAAAGAGACAAGGGTTTTTACAATCTCCTTCAAAACATGCTTGCTGACTCGGACAGTCTGCATCAGATACACAACGGTCATCTTCAATCACTGGCTCTAAGGCTAAAAATAAATGAGTTGCATTAAATTTGACTCTTTTCATCGAGAAACGGCGCAATGGTTGATTTCCAACTTACGAGGGAAACATCCTTTTGCATACGCATCACCAGAAAATCCTGGCAGGCAGAAACAACTTGCTACATGGCTTTGAACTGAACATTCCGCATTAATTGCACATTGACAAGGATCCTCACATTTGCGATTCGGACATGCCAAGTTTGAGGGGCAGTCAGAATCCAAAAGGCATTCATGGCGATTGCATTGGTCGTATGGATCACCTTCAAACCCTTCCAAGCATGAGCAAATAGGAAAGTGGTTTCTAGTTGAACAAATGGCATTGTTGCCACATGTTTCGAAAAAACACGGATCTTGGCATTTCTCGTTAATACAAGCCTCTGTATAGCCACAATCTGAATTGTGCTTGCAACCAGCTAAAACATGCAAATAAGAAGAATAAATGACCAAGCTTTAATACCATGAGAGATTGCACATCACCGAGCCATGGAAATTATTCTCACCTTTATAACAGATTTTGTAGGCATTGCCAATAAAATCTAAATTACAGGTGCACACAGGAACATGATTGGTCACGGAGCACCCAGCGTTGATACCACACAGGTGAGAGGTACAAGGGTCTAGGCATCGCTCATTAATGCAGGCTTCATGAAGAGCACAATCTTCATTGATTTGGCATTCCGGAACGTCAGCTAGGAATAGATGGTGGGGTTAGTGAAGTCACTAATCTAAACAAAGTCGGGGATTGGTTTAGAGTTGATCCTGCTCATCTAATGACATCTGAAACAACGTGAACGTCCGCAGCAGAAGTAAAGTAGTTTGTAGGGTAAAGCTCCCCAGAATGCATTTATTGACTAGTGACGACGATTTGCGGAAATTAGATCACTTTTGACGCTTCAACAACAGTAAGAAAAGATGACGTTAAGTACATCCGTGGAGCAAGGATAAAAAAGGTAAAAAGTAGAAAATATTATTTTTACTCTTTTGCCCTTTTTGATAGATTTAACATTTTTCCTCAACCTTTTAGCCACATTTGTATCGCACTGCATTTTTTTGAGAAAAATATGCAACAAATGCTTCCATATTTTGTGCTTTCGGTCAAATCTGCCGCTTTTGGGGGTCCGTTGAACGCCCTTTTTGGCTCCTTTCCGTTATTTGCTCTTCAAGTCCAAAGATAATAACGGAAACTTACATGTTTGACCTCTAAAATCTCCGTCACCTCTAATTTTATTCACGGCAAATCAAACCATACAAACATTTTCTATTAGCTTTTGAAAACTTGTCCGACAAACTAAAAATAAATAGTTATTTGTGCATGACACTTTTCAAAATCTCTTTCAAAACAAGCTTTTGAAATAGCACGAAAGATGGCGTTGTAAGACCAAGAATACTAGAATTGGATTTACCATACGACGCCAAAAACATTTTCTATTAGCTTCTGCAAGAAAATAAATAATTATCTATACATGCCATTTTTTTCAGTAGTCTATGGCCTAACCCATCCCTACCATTTAGGAATAGTATATTGCGATGTCATTTATCATCATAATGGTCACAGAAGTAAATTGTATGGTAGGGTAAAAGTGGCTCTCCACAATTTTCACATTGGCATAGGTCGATTGTCTAGATATGAAATGTTTTGTTAGAGCATGATAGATAGTGGTTAGTATCTAGGATCTTTGAGAGATTGAATTTCTGCTTGTTCAAGTTTAAAGGTAGGATAAAAAGTAGTTTACTTCGCCAAAAGTAGCTTGAGATAAATGGAATTGGGTTAAACTTGAACGGGAATGGTGTTTGATTGAAAATGGTAAGTTGTAACCCCGAGAGTCTTTGTCCCATTTGAATTGTAACCAGGCGTTCAGTTGAAATATTCTTAAGCCATGTCTCCAGAGGGGTCTTCGAGGTGATATAATGAACTATGGAGTTATTGGAGTAAAGGGGAAGGCCCATATATCTTTTGAGGTATTTTGTAAAAACGGTGTTCGTAGCCTCCCAAGCTGTTTTGGTTTTTGGAGAGGTTATCCAAATTGGGAAGGCGTAATCGTAGATAGGGATGATATATGTTTGGAAGATTCGGAGAGCTAGTTGAAGGGGGAGATTTTGCTTTTTATTTTCTATTTTGCTTGCCTTGGGACTTTCCCGAGTATGGAAAAAATAGGATAGAGATAATCGACCTTTATGGAAAATTAAGACTTTGGATTTGTTGGTGTTAATCTCTAAGCTGTTAGACATGCAATAAGCCTATAGATTATTAAGGGACTTTTTTAGTTCTTCAGTAGTGTGATCTGTAGATAATCTCTTTCAAAACAAGCTTTTGAAAGAGTACGAAAGATGGCGTTCTAAGACCAAAAATACTAAAATTAGATGTAGCTTCTCCAAGAAATTCACAGTTTTCAGAACACAGAAATTCAAGTTCACAGTGTAGGAACATAAGGTTTAACTGATTGGGGTTCCGGCGTCAATGAACATAGAAATAGGTAGATCATTGTTGTAACCAAATTGTAGACTCTTGTCTGTCAGTATGTAATTTTTTTTTGACGAATGTCTTCAAATCTAAACAATATAAACGTAAAAAGTTTAAAAGCCAAAAGTTTCAAAATTTGATACCTTAATGCTGGGGTGTGCAAACCCTTTGACCGCGAGCTGATAAAGCGTGGCCTGCGAGAGGATCTGTCATTTTCAATACAATGTGGCCCGCAGCATGATTTTGGCATGGTCCGCGAATTTTACACTAAAGAATATTTGCCGTTTTGGATGGTGTGGCCTGCGAGCACCAACAGTCCGGCCAATTTGGCCCACTGCTAAATAAGTTTGCACACCCATGCCTTAAGTCATTAAATTTCAGTCCCGTAATGACTATTCCTTCTTTTGAGTGTGCTGAGGTGACGATTTGGCATCTAAAGAACACTGACAAAAGCTTAGATTAGAAAATAAAGTCTTTAATTACTCTTGGCTTGTAATTAAAAACATGTTCCCATTCCATGAACGTTAGAAACTAAAGGGTTAAGATAAACCGGTAATTCAGGGTTGGAGCATTAATCATAAAAATCCCAAGCGTGCCTCCTTCAATATTGATCATCAATGCGATATCAAAGAGTTTAATCTAATTAAAACCATGCAAATGTTTAAAAGTAAGTTACGCGTTCTTTGAGTTCAAACCAAAGTCATCAAAGTGTTCCAAACATGTGGATGGATTTATCAAACTTTCCAGTCCAGAGACCCTTTCATCATGAAAAATCTTATTAAATCAATTGTCCAACCTCATCTGGAATATGCCTCTCCAATTTGGGCTCCAATGAGCGCGGCAGGGTTAAACAAGATTGAAAGGGCGCAACGATGCTTTTCCCGCTGTATTGACGGTACGCTCAATTTAAATTATTGGGAAAGGCTGAAAAAGTTGGAATTATAGTGTTCAACGGCGGTACGAAAGATATCAAATTCTTTGTTTTCAAATGTCTACACGGCTATTGCCCAAACCCAGGAATAGAGTACACGATTAGCGAGAGGAGAGGTATTACATGTATCCCAAGGTATAAAGCTTCTTCAATTGACAATAAGTTGCTAAAAAATCTAAAGACTTCTTCAGTTTTAAATCGAGCTCCCAACCTGTACAACCCTCTTCCTCAACATCTCAGACGAATCTACACATCAGATGATTCTTTGTCAAATTTCAAACGTGATTTGGATCGTTTCCTACAAACTGTTCCTAACCAGCCCTATATACCGGGGTGCCCAAAAGCGGCAAATTCAAATTCGTTGCATGAACAAACATTTTATAAAAACTAACACCTATCATTGCAGGGAAATCATTCCCTTACATCGGTTAAAAACCCGTGACCGAGCAAGGAAAAAAAAATAAGAAAAGAGGGATAGTTCAAATTCGGCCACATATTAAATTTGAACCCTAATTACCTTTGGCGCTCTGATGATAAATGTGAGGTTTGGTGAAAATATCTTTTTATTTCACTCTTACTGGAAGTCAAAGTAATTTTTAGCACATTTTAAAACACATTGGTGTGTTGCAAATCGGTAAATCGCATTAAGCCACCTAAAATGACAAAAACGCCTCCTTTTTAAACAGTTTTGAGCTTTTCAAGTTTTGATCCAGCTATGTAGCAGGGCTAGATGCCTGTGATCTCACATAGTACTAAAGAAAGCAACAAGTAGGCACAAAAAATACGAAAAACAAAATCCCGCTAAAACACATTCAATTTTCTTTACATTTCAATTACACTTCCATAATGTATTTTTTGATGATATCTCAAATAATAGATGTAATAAAGACATTGAAGTAGTTGAATGACAACATTACATTAATCTTAAACAAGTGATATCTCGATTTTTAAGTGAAGACTCATTGATACAACGCAACAACGACGAGTTAGACGAAACCACTTCTAATTGATCGAAGTGCGTTCGTCTCTCCAAACCCCAAGTACATTCTCCCCAGTCGGCTAGCAGATGTCTAAAATTCAACAAAGGCTGGGGGTAAGAACAATCAGATATTCTAAAAACAATGCACCAATCATAAATGTTCTTATGTGTTAAATATAGGTTTTGCCACTATATCTACCGTTGTTTTACTGGCGAACGACGCTGGGCGAACCCACTCTACCCTAAATGGACCCCCTGCCTTCAAGCGGACCTCCGCCATTCAACCCGAACGATCATGGAACCGACGTAGCCCGAGCGTTTGAACAGTGGATTGAAAGATTTGAAATCTTCTGTGATCACATTCTGGATGATCCTCCACGAGATGACGCAGACGCTAAGGCTCGACGCCTAAAGGCCAAGAAAAAGAAGTTATTATGGTTCATTGGAGAAGGCGGACTTCAAGACATTCAATCTCTGTGCCCCAATGCCCGAACTAACGAAGAAAAGACATACGACGTCATTGTCAATGCTCTGAGATGTCACTACCGACCACGATCCTCGAGATGGCAAGCAATCGCACAGTACCGATCCTTGCAACAAGAACCAGGAGAATCGGTATCCAAATTTGCTGATCGCTGTAGACGAAGTGCTGCATTATGCGGATTTGACAGTGACGAATTCAATGAAGGCTGCCCAATCACCATGGCCACAAAAATTCAGTTAGTGCTAGGAACATCAAACCAAACCCTACGAGATGCAGTCATCCAAAAGAACTGGTCCTTGAATGAAGCTATCACCAACGGTACACTTTTTGAAGATTCTGCCTCGGCATCACAGTCCGTCAAGAACGGCAATGGATCCGCGCATCTTTGTGGCACCCATACCTTAGAATCCAACCGTATATCAGGAGCCTATTCAAAGCAAACCAGACGCCAGGCTGCTATGGGAGCAAGCAATGCCAAATGCTACCGATGCGGGTCGAGACAACGTCACCACGGGTCGTGTCCTGCTCAAAATGCTACCTGCTCTTCGTGTCATAAACCGGGTCATTTTGCTATTGTCTGCCGCAGTTCAAGACCATCCAGGGGAAACCCAAAGCAGAAGAAACAAACTCAGCTCCAGGAACAAGCAAAGCATGACAAGGCAACTGCAAGAACTCACGTATCATCTTCAGAAGGAGAGGAAAGCGAGCCCACTTCAGATGAGGACGCCCACTTCCTTAGGGTTTTTGCAGCCACGGAACATACAACTCGCTCGGGCTCCTCCCCCCAAGTGAATGTCATGGTTGACGGTGCTCCCCTGATGGGAATAGCGGACTCAGGAGCACAAATCAACGTGATCCCTAAAAGGCTTGCTCCTCAATCTCTCATGTCGAGTATTCGTCCCACCAAGATTAGAATCAAACCCTATGGAGCCTCGTCTAATCCTATAGCTCCCATGGGTGTTGGCACTGCGGATGTGACTTGGGGCGGTACTACCCTGGCCACCAAATGGTACGTAGTGGAGGACCTTCCGTCCAAACCAATGGTACCCCTCATTTCCTGTGACACATGCATTGCACTGGGCATTATCACAATAAACCTGCCTGGTTATCAAATAGATCGAGTTATCAAAGACGTGGCTGCCGTGACGGACTCAAAGTACATGAAAATCGAAAAATTCCGCCCTGTTTTCAATGGAGTTGGCCGGCTGAAAGATTATAAGGTCACTTTACATTTGGTGGATAATCCCAGACCCGTTGCCTGCGCCCCTCGATACACCCCTTTTCACTTGGAAGCCATGGTGGAACAAGCAATCCAAAAGATGCTTAGCGACGACATCATTGAGCCGCATAGAGGGCCGTCCCCCTGGGTAAGCAACGTTCAAGTAGCCCCTAAAGACAATGGCCAGATACGAATCACTATAGACTTACGTAACCTCAACAAGAGTCTACTTGATACACATGTCCCTATACCCACAATTGACTCAATAAAGGCTGCATTGGTTGGCTGTAGGGTTTTCTCAAAACTGGACTTCAAATCCTCGTTCCATCAATTGGCCCTCGATCCAGAATCAAGACCACTTACGGTGTTCAGAGTGAGCGGACAGTTATACCACTTCAAACGACTACCAATGGGCGTGAAGCCGGCTTCGGGCGAGTTCATGCGAGCCATCCGAGACACCTTTAGTGATATTCCAGGCCTCCACGCAGTTCACGACGATGTCATAATCGCCGGTGTTTCAAAAGAAGAGCATGATCACTCCTTAAACCTCTTCCTTGGGCGTGTCTTAGCCAAGGGGATGACTCTCAATCCCGACAAATGCATCTTTGGTCAGCCAGAAATCCCGTTCTGGGGGATGCGTATCTCAGCTATGGGAGTCAGTCCGGATCCGGAGAAGGTGAAAGCCCTCAGGGACGCAAGGCCGCCCAAAACCAAGGACGAGCTGGTCTCATTTCTGTGCATGGCTAGATCAAATTCGGAATTCATTCCGTTCATTGCCCGAGAAACACCTCATCTGCGCTCACTCACCTTAAAACACGCTAAGTTCCAATGGACAAGGGTCCATCAGGAGGAGTTCGACAATCTGAGAAAATCTTTACACGAAACGGCTTGCCTCACTTTTTTTCAAACTTCGCTTCCAACATTTTTATTTGTTGATGCGCACCGAGATGGTCTGTGCGCAATTCTCTGCCAGGGTGACGGCCTCGATTCTCTCAAAACCGTCGCTGTGTCGTCCAGAGCCACGACCGAGGTGGAAAAGAGGTATCCCCAGATCGATCTTGAAGCCATGGCTATCGACCATGGATTGCGAAAAATGAAGATATATCTCGTGGGGAATCCCTGTGTTACCTTGGTAACCGATCACAAACCTTTGTTACCAATTTTCAGAGGAACTAGACCCGGATCTGTCAGAACGGACAGAATCATCCTGAGGCATCAAGATGTTGACTTTAAGATTATTTGGAGAGCCGGAAGAAACAATCCAGCCGACTTTTTTAGCCGTCGGCCAACCCCTTTGAATCAACTTTCGGCGGAGGATCTGGCGTCCACCGAGGAGATGGAAAAACTCATTTACGCCACCCTGAATGGTGATGTTTTGCAAGCAATCACGGCAGACGTTGTTTACAAACACACAAGAAAGGACAAGGAGATGGTCAAGCTCAAAGAGGCTATCCAGCAAGGAAGCAATAAGGACGAGCTCGGCTCCTCTCTTTCCACTTACAAACGTATCTTCGACGAACTCACCATATCATCGGGGGGAAACATCCTGAGAGGACCCCGAATCGTTATCCCCAAAAGCCTACAGTCAAGGGTTGTCCAACTTGCCCATGGAGGGACACATCTTGGCGCCTCTTCAATGAAACGACGTCTCCGTACAGTTGCCTGGTTTCCGGGGATGGATCGACAGATCGAGCATCATGTTCGTGGGTGTGTGACCTGCCAGGCGATAGGTGACAAGGCCGTGAAAGTTGAACAACGCCCTCATGCCACCCCTGCACGCCCATGGGAAGCAGTGTCAATTGACCACTTTGGACCCCTGCCCAACAACTCCTATATTCTGGTGATACGTTGTGACCTTTCACGATATCCAGTAGCTGTTTTCGTACGTTCTACGTCTGCTCGAGATACCATCGATGCCTTGAACGAAGTATACACCACCTATGGATTTCCCGTTCAACAACGCTCTGATAATGGGCCGGCTTTTCGATCGAACGAATTTCAACAATTCTGCCATAAATTCGGTATTCGTCACATCCACACAGCGCCACACCACCCTAGAGCCAACCCTGCAGAAACCTTCATGCGGGTTCTCAAAAAGATTTTTCAAACAACGGGAAGGTCCAGGCGAGAAATGAGGGAATCTCTTCAAGAAGGGCTGCGAGCGTATAGGACTACGCCCCATCCAGTGACAGGCATACCACCCACTTCACTTATGTTTTGCAATTACAGGTCCGATCTCTTCACCATTCCGGGTACGTCGACCAAGGAGTTGGAAAAAGCACGATCAAAGGACACATCGGAGAGATCCAGGGCCGTAGACCAATTCAACAAGAAGATCAGAGTCGGACCCTCGATAATTACACCTGGACAGGTTGTTCTCGTCAGAAACCAAGGTCGTACCTCAAAATTCGATCCGAAATTCGACCCAACCCCTCACCGTGTCCTTAACAGAGAAGGGTATGCGACTTTCCTCGTTAGAAATGAAGGTACCCAATGTCTGTATGTTCGACACGAGGATGACCTGAAAATAGCCCGCCTGCCTTCTCCAAAACATTCCCCATCCCACTCACACTCCTTTCCAAGGCCCCTACCACAATTCCCATTTTGGCTGGAAGATTCGAGCCCCAAATATGTTGGTGATCCTTCTCAATCCAAGGAGGTACCCACACCGGCCCCTTTGCCATCCTCACCACAGACTTCAGATCCAGCCTCAAGCTCCCTTAACCACTTCCGTCCAAGTCCAAAGTCTCAGAGGATTCTTCAGAAAGCCATTCAGGGCTTCAGAAAACGCCAATCTGTGCCAAGTGACCCTCAAGTGTCCCCAAGACCTAAGCGTGCATGTGGTCCTCCTGATCGATTAGGATTCGGCCGTATTCGTTATGTGAAACCTCCCCGAAGAGTAAGCTTCAACGATGACCATGAAATAATCCCAATTTCTTATCAATCCGAGGGGGCTTGCGAAAATTTGGGAGTAGTGATACAACGCAACAACGACGAGTTAGACGAAACCACTTCTAATTGATCGAAGTGCGTTCGTCTCTCCAAACCCCAAGTACATTCTCCCCAGTCGGCTAGCAGATGTCTAAAATTCAACAAAGGCTGGGGGTAAGAACAATCAGATATTCTAAAAACAATGCACCAATCATAAATGTTCTTATGTGTTAAATATAGGTTTTGCCACTATATCTACCGTTGTTTTACTCATCACACTTGAAATTAAAGGCAGGTTCAGATCAGCCAAGGGCATCTAGAATTTGCTGGACTGCTCACGGCCGACCAAGATCGAGTAGACTTACTACAAAGGAAAAGGGAAAGCCCCAAATTTCCCTTTTTCCTGTGTACTAAATCGACTCGATCTTGATCGCCATGTTCAATTCAATAAATTCTAGAAATCCTTGGATCAGCCTAGCCCCTATAGACACAAATCGGTTGGTTAACATGCCAAGATGAAGAGCGTCAAATTCATGGGCTTTTATGCACATTTCATGCAACTTCCCCAATTCATGGTGCAATATTGTGATCGCACACATAAATAAAACAGCTTAAAGGGTTTGAAGTGGAGTTGTGCATCGGATCCAACTTTATGGATCCGATCGAATTCGGATTCGTTCGGATGGGGGTGATTACCGTATCCTTTTACGGACCAGCTGCCGTTAGCAGCGTAGGCTTGCCAAAAAAAAATTCAGTTTTCAAGGGTCAGATTTTCGAAAATGTTCCATTTATGGGCAATGGCATGGTTAATGTACATGTTGAGAAGTATTGCAAAGTAATTTGAAAACAAATGGAGAAATTGGAAGCCTTCAATTAAACAAATTATTTGTTTTTAGGTTTAGTTGCCCCAGGAACCGATCTCCTCTGGCCATCTTGTTATTCAAAGTTGGGCATTCCTAATTTCAAAGTTCGGAAGAACCCTCTCAACTTATGTAGCGAAATTTTAGATAAAAGCAACAAAACATACTTTTTTGCAAAAACAATGTCAAGAATTGTTATTTCAACTTCAATTTGTGCAG
This sequence comes from Tigriopus japonicus, assembly GCA_010645155.1. Taxonomy (NCBI): domain Eukaryota; kingdom Metazoa; phylum Arthropoda; class Copepoda; order Harpacticoida; family Harpacticidae; genus Tigriopus; species Tigriopus japonicus. The sequence continues at coordinate 8,138,094 of CM021323.1, forward strand.
ATAAGAAAGGCATTGTTGCAATCACCAGGCCTAAACCTTCGTTTTAGTTACCTCAAACGCTCATCAGAAACACAGGTCTACCGAACTTTTTTTCCCGCCAAAAATGACGACGTTACTAGCAATTGCTGTAATTGACACAAGATTTTTCGGATTCGGATTCTTTCGGATTTTAGCGTGAATTTTCGGATTCATCTGAACCTGGCGGATGAACCTGGCGGATTCGGATTTGCGAAATATTTGTTTGGATCCGACATAATCCGAAACCAATCCAAACTTTATGGTTCACTTTTTTATTTCAATTCTGTATAGTCATGCTCATGCTCGTACCATATTCTAGTCAAATAAATCAGTCAGTTACGAAGTCTCTTCAAGACTTGACATGGCGCAGTCGGTTCCTCCGACCTGCTGCCCTCTGTACATTGATAGTGATCTTCACCCGTGTGGCCATCAGGAGGACAGCAGGTCGAGAACCGGCAACCCTGCCGGATCAAGTCAGCACACTCGCCCCGCCTGAAGGAGACCGCACACTCGCCCCGCCTGATCAAGACCGCACCATGGATGTTCCTAGAAGCGCCTAGATTCCCAACCTTGAAGGTCCATCTATTGACGGATATTTGAAATTCGGTACCGAGATGGACTTAGTCGTTTTTTCAAACTCAGTGAATCAGAACTCTAACACAGATATCCATAGATAGGAAAAACTGAGCTAAATGGGTTCTTTGTAATGAAGGAAAAGTCTGTTTGTTGTTGTACTGCATTCAGTTATTGCTGAAAAACATGTCCAAACCAATTACTCATAGCCATCTGCTTTCACAGCCACCATACTTATTTCTGCCTTCAAAGTTTGAAATCACTGATTTAATAAAATATTTTAAGACATTGTCTTATTTCCAAACAAGGAGTTTGACAGAAGGACTATTATCATATACATGTCAAATAATTGCATTATAAGAGCATTTGTGTTTATTGCATAAATAAGCAATTAAAACCCTTAAGAAATATCAAAATTTAAAATTGGAATTTGTTTTCTAACTGCAACATGCAATTTAGCACAATACAAAAAAAGATTTTCGTGTTGTGGAGCAATCAAATTGGGACATCCTAAGCTGAAAATTGGAAGAGTTGAAATTCAACAATTTTCCCCCCATTTTTTAGGTCTTTAACAAGAAGTTGTATTTTAAGACGTGGTAGTATATCGTATCTATCAAATCTATGAAGTTGAGATGTTGTGATCTTGCACGTATTGTAACTGAAGTGCGAAGTTAATAATTCGCTTTGAAAAAGGCACATATCATATTGAGCTAGCTGTATCTTTTCAAAAGAAAAGAACATACTCATGTGTGTTGAAAAGCAATATATTATTTGAAGTCTTTACTAATGGCTGTTTTTTTTTTTGTCTCAATCCATAATGTTCAATCCCGGAAATTTGTTCAACATTCCTGTCAAGTGGACACACTGAAGGCTACCCTTGCTTCCTCGTTTACTCCATGGACGGCGTTGCCGTTCAAAAAACAGTTTAGCAACTTTGAAAAATTAACCACCAAGAAAATGATGATGTTGACGCACCATTTACAAATTCAATGAACTTCCCCCATATCTAAGATTTTATGTGAAAATGCAACTTCGAACCTATTTCTCATGGCACCAACATGGCAACTTCAATGATTCATTAGGAAACGTTGATTCTCATGTTACTTGACATTTATCCTGGTAGAGAAGCAAATTCCAACCAGAAGCGTCATTTGATGGTCAGCACCGCCATCTATTGAGGATTACTTTCAAATTTGGAACCGAGATGGACATAGTCGATTTGAGCCCAGTGGTCTTGCTTGTTCATGCGCACAATACCCGTTTTTCGGTTTCAACTTCAGAGTTGCGCCGCAAGAGTCCCTCATAGGGCTGGGAGTCTCCCTCACTGGAAGTGTGGCCAAGCCGTCTCTGACAGCACACTCACACCGCCTGATCGAGACCCCACAATCGCCCGCCTGATCCAGGCCGAGTTCCAAAATTTTTGGGTTTATATCGGATTGACCTAAAATTTTCGATTTATGTCGGATTGACAAAAAAATTCCGGATATATGTCTGATTGACAAAAAAAAATTCGGATTTATGTCGGATTGACATAAACAATTTCGGATTTATGTCGGATTGACATAAACAATTTCGGATTTATGTCGGAATGACATAAACAATTTCGGATTTTTTGTCGGATTGACATAAACAATTTCTTTCGGTTTTATGTCGGATTGACATAAACAATTTCAGTTTTATGTCGGATTGACATAAAAAATTCCAGATTTATGTCGGATCGACAAAGAAAATTTCGGATTTATGTCGGGTTGACATGGCAAAGCCTTAATGCTCTTTGGAGAAAGAATTAATGCTCTTGAGGACATGAAATATCAGATACCTCACATACCTTCTTTGAGTACTGTACAACCCACAATAAGACGAGAGGAGATTGAAAGGATTTCTCCCAACAGCTTCATTCCTATCCTACGGGATTCGAACTTATGCCATCTGGAGAAGCACTTACCAACATTCTAGAACGCACGGCTATTCTGGCTTCTTTAAAAAAAATTTCAAAAAAGCCTTGTAAAAAGTGCCATACAATGATTAAAAAATGGACAGCAATTGACAAAAACACCCACAAACTGATATTCAATGACAAATCTGTGCCAGTGAAGCAAGGGTCATCTTTAATGTCATCTTCAAAGCTAAAGGTAAAAAATAAATGTAAAATCATTCATAAAAAACACTTCCGCAAAAATCTTTGTCAATTTTTGAAAAATTTGGTTCATGCTTCAAATTTCGATTTTAGTCTGTTTTGAACATAATCCTTCAAGAACTCGTAAATTTGAATATGAACCTGTTTGACAAATTTCTTTGTAATTTTGGCTGAACACAGTTCAGTCTGCTCGTATTTCGGCAGAATTCTTAACAATTTGTTCAGCTGTTTTTTGTTGCATCGTTGCCTGCCTCGCACACACTTACATAGGCATTTTTAATACAGTGACGCGAAATGCAATGGTAAACATGAGTTAGTCGCCACCTTGGAACACACAAGATTCATGTAATATTGATTCTAAAAAATTATATTGCTATATATTTAAATAATCTAAATTTACTTACGTTTCTTGCAAAGCACCCCCTCGCCAGGTGAGAAGCCATCTGGACAAGAACAAGAAATTTTATGTCGATTGATTCTACAAGCTCCAACTTCTCCGCAAGGGTCATCAATGCAAGGGTTCACGCATTTGTGATTGACACATGCATGGTAATCGGCACAGTTTTTGTCAATTGTGCAACCAATCACAATAGGTGGAGGTCGAGCAATTGTATCTACGAGAAAAAACTTGCTAAAAATTGAAAATCAAATTTTCGTTAAGGCGCCAAATCCTCACCAAAAACACATTGCTCAGAAGCTCCTTTCGAAAAACCAACAGAGCAGATGCACTCATGGTGATGATTCTTAGCTTCACAAAATGAGTTTGGGCCACAAATATGCACAGAACAAACGTGACGACACGATTGGTCATAACAAATTTCGTCGTGCCGGCAGTCGGTATCTATTGTGCATTCCGGTTTAGCAACAACTAAAAAAGAACAATTTCCACATTTATGCGATTCAAAAAGATATGCCCGATTTACCTTTGACACAGAATTCTCCATCAAATTTCAGTCCTTGAGGACACATGCAAATCACTATTCTTGATGGTAGAGCGTCTTCAACTTTGCAAATCTGACTTGACGAGCATGGATTCTGAGTAGAGCAAGGATCTTGACAACGGCCTCTGGATATGCACACATGTTGAGAAGGGCAATCCTGATCAACTTGACATCCACCCTCAATGGGATCAGCTTGGGTAAAGAGGGACAAAATGGATTGATAACAAGTTGGAAAAGGGGGAATGTAAGTATTTAGCATACGTTTTACGGTACAATACACGTTGCCATTGCCAATCAACGGAGGCTGGCAAAAACATTGCTTCCTATGGTTTTTGGCTTCACAAATAGCTCCAGTCACGCACGTTTGAGGGGAGCAAACTGGCTCGCATTTTTGATTGTCCAAATTGCACATGTGGTCAAAGCTACAATCCTCATCTCTCTGGCATTCCACCTCTGAACAGCGAAGGTATGGATTTCCTTGCAAGCCGGGAGGACAAGTACACAAAGGTTGATGTTGTTCTACAGTGCACAAGGCTCGATCACCGCAATTGGTTTGAAGGCAGGGGTCGATGCATGAATTGAGCTTGCAAGCTTTGGAATTGGGACACTCTGCGTTTTGGGTGCACTCATCTTGAAAGACAACACAAGGGCAAAGGTAAAGTTAGCTTTTGCATCCCAAGTAAACAGGATTGTGAAATAATTCTTCCTTGGTGGTTAAGAAGTGCCCTTAACATGGACAATAAGGCCAAGGATTCTTTGCTTTTCTTGCTCCTATGATTCAAATTATACTTGGTACTCGAAATTCAGCTGGCAATAACTAATTTTA
>CM021323.1:8146712-8161754 GCA_010645155.1 Tigriopus japonicus
CTTACTTACCTTTGACACAATCGTTTTCTGAATCAAGTTCTGAAACTATTTCTGAATGATGATTCTTATTTTGAATGAATCTGGTTGAATTTAGGTTTGCAATGATTCTCTTGTGAATAGCACTCCAATTTAGATAGCCATGGGAGCAAGAAGAAAGAAAGGGAGAGAATTGATTCCCCACGACGTTGGAAAACATTTTGCACTTCCTAAGCAGCCCATCACCAATCATCAACAATTTGAGCACTTATTTTGAATATCTCTACATGTTAAAACCCAGACTGGCGGCAATTGTCTTTAGAGGTTCATAACATATTGTAAAAAGTACACATCTAATGCCGCTTGCTTTCTCTTGTGTGATGGGGGGAGAATAAATCTGTTCATTGCTTTGACAAGAGGATTGTGTTTTTTGATGCTACCAGTATTTAGTAAACCTGAAGATGCGACATTCCCATCTCCTTGAATTCACACTTGTTGATTGTCTTCATGGACAATGATTTTGGCATACCTTCACATTGGGTTCATCGTCTATTGACCCATTTCAGCCTTACATTTTCATTCTTAGTTTCATTCTTATCACTTATATCAGCTTCACAGCTCCTTAACCAAATAATGCACTTGCTTAGGTTAAAAAGGAAGAGGCAAACGCCGCCATTGAATTAGCTTCCCACAAGCACCTTACTCAAACAACATTGTCATTTTTGCCTAAACTGGTGCTTCAAAACTTACGTCTTTCGCAACTTGTCTCAGGTGATCCTATATAACCATTAGGGCAAGAGCACTCTGGTTTATGTCTTATCACAACACATGAAGCCAAAGGAGCACACACATTGTCCTCAGCACAGGGGTTTAAGCACCTGTTGTTGACACATGCATTGAAGTCAGGGCAGTCTGATGAACTGGAGCAACCAGATGCAACAGGTTCGGTAATTGGAGGAGGCACTGAAATATGAGTTCCAAAATAGGAGTCATGCAAGTTAGTTTCATGCAAGGGCAAATTGAAGCATGGATACAAATAACTTACAAAACGTGCATTGGAAGTCTGGATTTCCTGTTAAACCAGAGGGACAAGAACATTGAGCCTGATGGTAGGTGGCAAAACAAACCGCCCTGATTCCACAATCTTTGAACAAGCATGCATTCTGACAACTCCCCTCATGACACAACTCAGGATCCTCACAATCTTGATGGACAGTGCATTCAGTCACTCCAGTCACTATTGGTAAAATGGAGTACCCATGGCAATGATGATTGATTCAAAAGGTCTTGTCATGTTGAAAATATTGAATCTCACCTCTTTGACATCGGTCTTGTCCAACATTTAGAGTTCCTTCAGGGCATACACATGCCACAGCGGTCATGTGATTGAATGACTCTGTCACTTGACATTGTAATTCCCCAGTACAAGGGTTGTTGAAAAGGCAAGGGTTCACACATTGGTTCCTAATACAGCTCTGTCTACTTGGGCAGTCCTTGTCAATCTTACATCCGGTCTCAATAGGAGTAGCTACAAAGGGTCTTCAATTGATCAACAAGTTCCAACTTGGATGTGAGAAAAACAAGCTTACGTTTTGTCCCGCAATAGATATTGCCATCGCCAAACAATGGAGATGGACATGAACATTGCTTCTTGTGATTGAATCCTTCACAAATGGCACCAACAGCACAGGAGTTGCCAAAACACACTGCCTCACACTGTTGTAAGTTAAGGTTGCAGTACTGACTAGGACCACAATCATTATCCATCTGGCATTCCACCTCAAAGCAACCAACCACTGGGTTTCCTTGCAGTCCAGGAGGACAAAAGCAATGGGATCTGTGAGCTGACACTTCACATAGTGCTCGATTGCCACAAGAGGTTTGGAGACACGGATCAATGCATTTATTCCCAACGCAAGCCTTGTCTTGAGGGCAATTTTCATTGATTTGGCATTCATCTGCTCAAAATATTGTGCCAATTACTTTGTGCATTGCTTCTCATGAATTTTGTTGATTTTGAAAGAAACCACTTACAGGTAAAGCATTCTTGAATTGGATTACCAGCCCAGCCTTCTTTACATTTGCAGATGGATCTGTGGTCCTTTGCCACACACTCTGCATTCAAACCACAAGGGCTATCCTGATTGAAGCAAGGGTTCTGGCATTGGCCATTGTAACAGGCTTCATTGTCCAGACATGAACTGTCTGACTTACAGCCCTCTACAACTAAAAAGCAAGGCATCATTTCGTAAAAGTTATGCATCCAACGTCCGTTTTTCTCATCAGCTATGAGACTGGCCAGAGAATCTGAATATTGGGTCCAATTCTGGCTTACTTGGTGAACAACTGGTGAAGGGATCGCCTGTCATGCCTTGTGGGCAGTGGCAAGTTGCTTTGTGATTTCTCCCTGAACATTGTGCAAGTGCTGCACAAGGGTTGGATTCAAGACAAGGATTGACACAGGCAGCATTGGAACAAAGCTGGGATGGAGGACACTCAGAATTGGATGCACATCCAAATTCCACAGGAACAACTACAACCAAGGAAGAAGGATGTAGACCAGCTCAAGGATCTGAAGCAAGAGCCTTAACAATGAATGAATAAAACTACCTTGAATTTCACATTCTTTTAAAGAATCGCCCTCATAGCCATCTTTGCATTTGCAAGTCATTGACCGCTTTGGCAGCCGGTCATGAACCTTACAATCTGCATTTATTCCACAAGGCGCAATTTGCACACATGGGTTTTTGCATTTTCCCTCAAAACATGCCAACTTGGTTGGACAATCTGCATCTGTTTTGCATCCAGAATCATCAACAACAGGCTCAAGCACTAAAGAGATGAAACAAACATTGCAAGCAAATGCTCATACCATATGAAATGGACACAAGATTGGGCTCACCTGGAGAGCATACTCCAGTAAAGATGTCATTTTGATACCCAGGGGGACAACTACACTTGGCTTGATGATTAGTCACAACACATTCCTCCCCTGTTTTACAATTACAGGGATCCTCACACTTGAAGTTACGACATGCTAGAGTTGTTGGGCACTCTTCGTGTACTTTACACTCATAACGCTGGCAATTGTCATAAGGATTGCCTTCATATTGAGCCTCACAGATACAAATGGGAATGTGATTTCGAGTGAGACAGAATGCATTGAGCCCACAAGCTTGGAAAGGGCAAGGGTCACGACACTCCTTCTGGATGCAGGCTTCATTATTGGGACATGCTGAATTGTCTCTACAGCCAGCTAAAAAAAGGTTCATTCAAGTTAGTCATGCAAGGGTGCGCAAAGCCTGTGGCACTAGACTCACTCTCAATGCATGCCACATTGGGGTCACCTGTTAGGTGGGATGGACATGAACACAAGGGGTTATGGTTAACCACAGAACACCTAGCCTCTCTTCCACATGTCAGAGAGGTACAAGGGTCCAGACATTTCTGTTGGATGCAAGCCTCGTGCAACGGACAGTATGAATCAAAGGTGCACTCTGGCTCTGGGGCTAGAATAAGAAAATGTGGGTCAGTTTCTTGCCATGCATGCCAAATGACCAAACCAATGCTTCCCATGCAAACATTCAAGCATTTCAACATGCAATTTAAATAGATCTTCAGTGTTTCAGAAATTTCACATACAGTATCATACAAATGTTGTGTTCTGTTAAGCTATTCTCGTTCAATTTAATGCCACTGACTTTGCAAGAAAGGTTTTACTATTGTCATCTACCGATAGAACAAAGCGTTTTTTGAATAGTGTTTTTTGAAAGAGACATATACGGAATATTCTTTTCTGACTGCGCATAAAGTGCTTGACTATGGTTCATTGATGGTAAAGCTTGCGCTTGATACCATTTTGATCTTTGAAAACGCAAAAAGATGGTTGCTTCTAACTCTCGAATGGTCGATTTGCCTTTCAAGAATCTCGAATGTGTATCTTCATGAACGAAATGGTGAGTGCTGCCATGTTGTGCTTTGCTCAGAGTAAGCCTTACAATACAATTTCAAAGTTTCCATGCTTTGAAAACTACTGATGGGATTATCAAAGCTTTCAAGCACTTCAATTTTTCAAGGTGGGCTTGTTCCCATTTCAGCTGCCTCAATGAAACCAAACCAAGCATTCAAGGTTTCAAGGCACAAAGCTCAAAGGTAGTTGATGGCGAGGTTGCCAAAGTCTCGTCGTAGTCTGATCTAGAGTTCTTGGGAGAAAAATGTCACTCCCAAATCAAGAGTTTTTGTTTGGATTCTATTCAGGTGGCAACTCACTCTCATGGCATGGCAGCAAATTCAAAATACCTAAGAGATTGAGGCACATACAATTTAGGATCAGGGTTACCAAAATCTTAAGAAACAAAAAGTTTTCCAGAAATTATACGGAGGTATTCATTCACATAGTGGATCAGCTACAAAGTTTTTGATGTTTAAGAGATAAACAGATACAAGAAAAAGCACCAAAGATTACCTCATTTCATCATTTACGTTTCACACTTTCTACATAACTTTCCTTGTTTTAAGATTTGGTCAACCTGACTAAGGGTTCATTCTCTTGATGCACATAAAATAACAGGCAATTGCTAAAAGTGGCTGAACTCAACCTTGGCGTTCCCCCCTTTTTTTGGAGACCTTCTATTTTAATTCCAAGTAATCTAATTAAAGATCCAATCTGATTTGAGTGTTTGGAGGAGTATCAGGTTTCAATTAGTTGCCAAATGGCTTATTTTTTCAAGCCATGTCATCTACAAATTTGATTCAAAAATCAACCAATTTCTGCCTGGGCTGTCAGTATACTCTTCTTTTTAGAACACATGATGGTGAACCTGCCCAACTTCAGGCTAGTGAAGGGGGATCAAAACTGAAGGCAAACGGCTGGCTGGGAGTGTCATTTCTCTCCCTAGAACTCTAGTCTGATCTATAAATCATGTGAACCATTCCACATGTAGTGGAATCAAGCCCTTTAATCCTCTTATCTGTGCCAGTCAGCTAGGCCAAAGTCCTTAAGAAGAGTGGGGTGAGTAGATCAAGAAATAAAGGCATAAACATCTCTAATGACAGTAAGGCTAAGTGACTTTACTTAAACCTAACGTGCTGTTTGGAATAATAAATAATTGGTTGTGTACTTAAGATGACAATTGTAAAATGAGTACCAATATGTGATTGACCTTGAGTTCTTGCCTCCCTTTTGTTTTGTCTCCACTTATGGGGAAAATTGTTCCACCGATATATCTAGTTCACATTCTCAATAATAGATCCAAAAACTCCTACCCTGTTCCAAATTTGCCACTTTTTTGCTTAGATTTGTCATGATATTTGCCTTCTTAGGGCCAATTTAAGCAGGCTTTGTTAAACTTGAGTGCAAACCATCTTACTTCTTTTTCCGGTGGCCAAAAAATTGACATTTATTGGCAAGCCTGTCATCGGGTGAATGTGCTTGAAACTGCTTGCAAGCTTTAAAGTTTTTCGATTTTTTCGATCTCGCACCTTGTTCCTGTTGGTTTGGACAGCTGGTTTCGGAACGGTAATTCAAGGCCGGAACATTAATCAGAAAAATGCCAAACGTGAGTTCTTTCATAAAGTCAAGAACCACTGAATTTCACCGGACTGGGAGGCTAACGAGAGGAATCATGATTTCCATTAGGAACAATGCCATTACGTTCTTTTGCAAATGAGCCCTAGCTTATGTTGATAAAAACACCGTACAGTATTTCAATTTTCAGCTCAATCGAACGTCGGAGTCAAAAGTTATGCTCTCTCAAAGTTCAGTGCAAATCCTACCGAGAATGAATGAACGAGCCCTTTTCTGGTGATTGCTTTACCACAAAAGGGCGACCTCATTCATTCTATGCTCTCTGCAGTACATAAGTTTGAGAAGGCAAAACTTTTCACTCCGCCGTTCGATTGAGCTGAAAATTGAAATACGCCGTCTACTGAATACAAGCCAGGTTTCGTTGGTAGAAGGACACAATTGAATTAATCCTTCTGGAAAACATAATTCTTACCGCTAGCCTCCCACTCCAGTTTTCAGTGCTTCTTGGTATACTATAGATCTTCAAAACGCCCAATGATTTTGCTCAAATCAAAACTAAGCGAATGTTTTAAGAGTAAGTTGCGTGTTCTTTGAGTGAAGCGAGACAAGAATAATGATTTAAATTAGACCATAAATCAAATCTAAATCCTGATTGGGTCTGACATTCCCATGATAAATTTGAGCTTTCGTGAAAGTACTTTTTTATTTCACCCTTACAAGAACTCAAGATACTTAATAGTACCTTGTTAGTGTCTTTTTGTACCTTTTAGTACATTTTAAAGCATTTTAAAGTCGCAATATCAGTAGATCACACATAGCCACCAAAATATAAAAAAACGCGTCCTATTTCAGCAGCACTGTGCTTTTCCAGATTCGATACAGCGGCATAGCACATGGGTGATGTCTGCAACTTAAAGGAGTATAGAGAGGCCATTGTTGTCATTTTGTCTGCCTTGTTTGCAACTGATACTGGCCAAAGTTGCCCAAAAGTTGTGTGATAAAGTAAATATTTCCGAAAATATCATAAAGTCTTGCCCATGCAAGTACAAGATCATAGTACAAACGTCAGCGCATTGGACTTATTTGGGCAAGTTTCAACCAGTCGCTGATGAAAAATGGCCCTTGCTGCCCACAATAAAATTTCACGACAAGCCTGCTCTAGTATCTCCACTCTAAAGGCCTGTACGGTCTGCAAGCGCTCATTGTACTAACGGAAGCAACACGAAGGGCAAAAGTCTCAAAAACGTTTTTTTCGCATTTTCTCAGTTCGTAGCTCAATTTTGATTCTTGTTTGATTGATTTCAATTTTGATTACGGAAATCTAGGAATTTAGGCTACATTTCAATTCAACTTAGAAGGCCGTAATTAATCAAGAAGTTCAAAGAGCATACATGAATCAACGACGTTTGCCTTCAGCAGTGCTAGCAACAAAAGATATTTTCACTTTTTCTCCCTGATACCCTCAAAATACATTCTTGGTGGCCGTTACTTTAAACTTTCAAATAGCTTTGAAAGAAAAAGTTTTGGTACCGTTGGAACTGCCCAATTACCCTGAGTCCAAAACTATTATCTCATAAGCCGATATATGCCCACATCCGTATATTGGTTGAACGTGGGCTTGCAACCGCTGACTCTCAGGCAAGCCAGGCGGAGCTCCATGAATCCTTGGAAAAATGGATGGCGCAATAGTTAAAAATGACGCCGTTTATTGAAATGTTGCCACTGTCACCCCAACTCGAGGTATATTTACTTTTTGGTTGTGTTTTAAGAAATTTTCACCTTAGGAAGTTGATTTACGAGCAAATTTTGAGTACAATTATCTTAAATTTTTTGATTGACATCCTTTACTGTTTAGTTGTCTTAATTATTTTTTTTCTTTTCCGGATTAAATTTATCCTACCTGGATCACATTGGATGAATGGATCTCCTTGAAATCCTTCAGGACATGAGCAAATGGCGTTGTGATTGTCGACACTGCAGATGGCACGATTTCCACAATTTCCTATGCAGGGATCTGAGCACCGATTATTGGAGACACAAGCTTCATTTTTTGCACAGTCTGAATGATAAATGCACTCAAGATCGCATGCGTTGTAGGGATCTCCATAAAATGTAGGTAAGCATGTGCAAATACAATTGGAACCTGCTTGGCGATGCTCTGTGTTCCTGCCACAAGGATTAGGGTTGCAAGGGTCTATGGGCTCAGGCAACTTCGGAACAGAACCTAGAAAATAAAGGAAACCCATTGCAATCGTTAGTGACCTTGCGTCTTTGAAAATTACTTACACTTGTCCAATGGATCCCCAACAAATCCCGGAATGCATCGACATATAGGGTTGTGATTGATGACACTGCAATCTGCGTTTTCTCCGCATTGGTTTATGCAAGGAGATGTGCATTTATATTCAATGCACGCTAAATGCTTTGCACAATCTTCATGAATAACACATTCTCTCCTATGAGAAGATGAAAGTACATTACATCAATGACGAACGATCATTTTTTGTTAAAGAGAGATTCAGAACGTACCTACAGTTTGGTGGCTTATCGACATATCCTTCCTTACATTTACAGGCAGCGATTTTGTTATGCACTTGGCATATGGAATTTTGTCCGCATGTTGCGCAGGGATCTCTTTCTTCTTCTGTAATAAGCCCAGTTGGTCCTTTGTTGCATCCTACTGTTGGGTTGCCCTCATAACCAGGATAACACTCGCATTTGGCTTGGTGAAGCTTGACGTAACAATGGGTATTGCTGCCACAAGGCCTTTGTTGACAAGGGTCAACGCAGTCATTGCCAATACAAGCCAAATGGGGGCGACAATCCGAATGAACGACACAAATTGCCCTGAAAATCAATATTGTTCTTTGTTTTAAGCACCTCAGATGTTTTCATATTCAAGGATATCATTTCAGTGGGTCCCATGATAAAATAGTCCATCAAAAGACTGTTGTAGCACGCTGAGCGGCCGCGAGGCCACTCGACGTGGAATGAGTAGAGTAGCTACTTCAATACTGGTCTATATTCTACATACGAGGCATATATGTACAAGGAGAGCTAGGGGGAGGGTTGTGAGCAATACAGTGCTCAAGAGCGAGCACACCACACTGTTTATATCATAGAGCAGGATCAAAATTGTGCTTGTTCAAAATAAGTCTCTACACCATAAAGTTAACCAATCAAGTCCAAGTCAAAAGACACCACTGAATAAGTCTCAAAATTATTGAAGAAATCAATCTATTATTTGTTGGAATGAATCAATCCATCAAATGGAAGTATCCATTTTGTCCATTCCTGAATAATCTTTGATGTGTCAGTTTAGCTTTGCTCTATGAAAGTGTTTAAAGAAAGTCAATGTCATTTTTGAAGGTCAGGGTGTCCTAATGAAGATATTTTGTCTTGTTAAGGTGTGGATTTTAGACAAACTCAAATAACTATATCAAATACTGTAGTGGCGTCTATAATTTACCTTTCCGTAATCCTGACTCTATCTTTGTTAACCAATATGGTCACCCTGTTTATTTTAATGTTTATTAAAACCGTCAAAATAATGTCGCGTATTGGCGTTAGGCCGATCTGATTCTGCCTTCATTTCTTAAGTGTGACGAGTTTTCGATTGAAGATCGAGATTTCACTCGTTTAAAAATAATGCGATGGTGTCAGTCAACTACTTTTATGCCTTGATTACATCTACTTATTTGAGATATAATCAAAAAGGTACACTTTCGTAGTTTAGTTGATATGCAAAGCAAATTGAATGGATATTTGCGGTATTTTGTTTTTCGTATTTTGTACCTGCCTGTTGCTTCTTTAGTACAATGTGAGATCGCGGACATTGAGTCGTGCTGCGCAGGTGGACCGAAACTTGAAATGCTCAATGCTGTTAGAAAAAGAGATGATTCTGATATTTTTGGTGGCTACATGTGGTGTACCAATATTGCGACGCACCAACGTCTTTTAAAATGCGCTAAAAAGTACTCAGGCTTCCTGTAAGAGTGAAATAAAAAACCAACTTTTCACCAAACCTCACATTTATGTCGGAGGGCCAGACCTAATCAGGGTTCAAACTTTATTTGTAGACCAATTTGAACCATCCCTCTTGTCTCGCTTGACTCAATGAACACGTAATTTACTTTTGAAAAATTGACATGGTTTTGATTTGAGCAAACTCATAAGCCGCTTTGATAATCGGTATCGAAGGACGCACGTTTGGGATTTTTATGATTACCGCTCTGACCCTGAATTACCGTTCCGACGCGGCCAGCCGTCCAAACAAAAAGCGTCGTCTTGCTTAAGTCCAAAACAACAAGAGCAACTTACGAGAGGGAAAAACCAAAAGACCTTTCATGACTAGCATCAGAAGATGTTTGAAGGATGGTAGAGGCAACCAATCAACAAACCCACCAATCGATCTACCATGGGAATAAAGACCAAAGCCAAGAAACAACTAGATTCTACACGCAAGCTTAAGTGAAAACATGTAAGAATGGGTGACACCACCAAACACCGACACCGTTCCAAAACATTTCGAGAAAAAATGCCACAGTATCAGAAACTTCAATTTTTAGAAAGATTCTTCACCTCTATATCAGAATGACCCGATGGTAGTGAACAAAATGATATGCCATGGACAGAATCAAGGCTCAATGTGACCTACCCTATGCCATACTGTTGATGAATAAATCCCAGATAATTGGAACTTTTTTTAATGAAAAGCTTACAAAATTTCCTTTTAACACCAATCTTCTTTGGACTATTCCATGATTCATCTGATTTCAATTGGCCTAAATGGTTTATGGGGTCCTTAACGTCATCGCTGCTAAGTGTTGTGAAGCGTCAAAAGTGATCTAATGTCCGCAAAATTGCTGCCTTGTTGTCATTGGTTGAGCGGGCTCAATTCTGAACCAATCCCTGACTTTGTTTAGATTAGTGACCTCACTGAATCGTTGGCTAATTAGCGTTAGGCCGATCTGATTCTGCCTTCATTTCTCAAGTGTGACGAGTTTTCAATTGATGATCGAGATTTCACTCGTTTAAAAATAATGCGATGGTGTCAGTCAACTACTTTTATGCCTTGATTACATCTACTTATTTGAGATATAATCAAAAAAGTACACTTTCGTAGTTT
Source organism: Tigriopus japonicus (assembly GCA_010645155.1). Taxonomy (NCBI): domain Eukaryota; kingdom Metazoa; phylum Arthropoda; class Copepoda; order Harpacticoida; family Harpacticidae; genus Tigriopus; species Tigriopus japonicus. The sequence goes on from CM021323.1 coordinate 8,157,344, forward strand.
AGTTGATACGCAAAGCAAATTGAATGGATATTTGCGGTATTTTGTTTTTCGTATTTTGTACCTGCCGGTTGCTTCTTTAGTACAATGTGAGATCGCGGACATAAAGTCGTGCTGCGCAAGTGGACCGAAACTTGAATAGCTCAAAGCTGTTAAATAAGGAGGCGATTCTGATATTTTTGGTGGCTACATGCGGTCTACCAATATTGCGACGTACCTACGTGTTTTAAAATGCGCTAAAAAGTACTCTGGCTTCCTGCAAGAGTGAAATAAAAAACCAACTTTTCACCAAACCTCACATTTATGTCGGAGGGCCAGACCTAATCAGGGTTCAAACTTTATTTGTAGACCAATTTGAATCATCCCTCTTGTCTCGTTTGACTCAATGAACACGTAATTTACTTTTAAAAAATTGACATGGTTTTGATTTGAGCAAACTCATAAGCCGCTTTGATAATCGGTATCGAAGGACGCACGTTTGGGATTTTTATGATTACCGCTCTGACCCTGAATTACCGTTCCGACGCGGCCAGCCGTCCAAACTAAAAGCGCCGTCTTGCTTAAGTCCAAAACAACAAGAACAACTTACGAGAGCGAAAAACCAAAAGACCTTCATGACTAGCATCAGAAGATGTTTGAAGGATGGTAAAGGCAACCAATCAACAAACCCACCAATCAATCAACCATGGGAATCCAGAACAAAACCAAGAAACGACTAGATTCAACACGCAAGCTTAAGTGAAAAAAATGGAAGAATGGAAGCACCAAACACTAACACTGTTCCAAAACATTTCGAGAAAAAATGCCACAGCATCAGAAACTTTAAGTTTTGGAAAGATTCTTCACTTCTATATCAGAATGACCCGATGGAAGTGAACAAAATGATATGACGGACAGAATCAAGGCTCAATGTGACGTATCCTACGCTAAAGATGCTCATCTGTACCCTACGCCATACTGTTGATGAATAAATCCCAGATAATTGGAGCTTTTTTTGATGATAAGCTTACAAAATATCCTTTTAACACCGATCTTCTTTGGACTATAACATGATTCATCCAATTTCAATTGGCCTAAATGGTTTATGGGGTCCTGAAAGTCATCACTGCGAAGTGTTGTTGAAGCGTCAAAAGTGATCTAATGTCCGCAAAATTGCTGCCTTGTTGTCATTGGTTGTGCGGGCTCAATTCTGTACCAATCCCTGACTTTGTTTAGATTAGTGACCTCACTGAATTGTTGGCTAATTTAAATTCATCCAATACGATAAACCACAAAGAGAAGCGTGCGATACATTGTTTTAATTGTTCATCTCCAGTGTCAAGTTTCGATTCAACGGAATGAAGAAACCGAGTGGAAAATTGTCAGCTTTGACTAGGAGTCAAAATGTGCTCCTAAAACTCCTTTCGGATGGGAAAGAGGAACTTATCCCGGAAGAGCTGGGCCGGTACAAGCGACTGTTGGATGAATTGGAGATGGAGTGCCAAAAGATCCAGCCTGAAGAAGAAGCCGAAGCCCAGAGTTTGACTAAGTGGTGCACTCAAAATCTCGATCCCAAGGTTGACTTCATGCGAGAAATAGAAAATCATCTCATCGCGTTTGAACTAGGTCCCAAAGATAGTGCACCGAACGTATTAGTGAAGTCCAATGGATCCAGAGTACCGGAAGCTTCCGCCGCACGGGCTGAGGCTAGAATCAAGAAGATGGAGCTCCAGTTGGAATTGGATTACAAAAAGAGAGCGAGAGAGATTCAAGAACAAGAAAAATTGTTAGCAGAAAGGAGAGAAGATCTATTGTACGAGGCTAAAATAGCAAAAGAACAACTTAGGGAAACAGAGTATGGAAACTTGGAAAAAATGGAAAAGGACGCCGATAGACCTGGACCCGATAGACAAATGTTACCTCAGGAACTCCAGTCACCTCAAGAGCTTCTTCCTCGCGTCCGAATTGAGGATGTCCTTGAGAAGGTTCTAAATGTCCAACTTCAGTCGACTCTCCCTAAACGAGACTTGAAAGCATTTAGCGGCAATTTGTTAGATTATCGAATCTTCATCCAAACCTTTGAATTTCAAATCGAGAAAAAGACCGAAGACCACGGGGAACGTCTAGCCTATCTATTGCAATTTACAGAGGGAGAGGCTCATGCCTTGATCAATGCTTGTGTTCGCATGCACCCTAAGGAGGGTTTTCAGGAGGCAAAACGCTTACTCAAAAGAGAATATGGTAATACATTCCGAATTGCATCCGCTTATCGCAAGCAACTGGAAGAATGGCCCACAATGAAAGAAGACCCTGATAAAATGAAGAAGTTTGCCGCCCTGCTGCAACGATCAAAAACGGCCATGCAAGATTTGGGAAAGTTGGAAGCCTTAGGAGATCACGAGAGTCTAATTCGCCTTATGATGAAGCTCCCCCCAACATGTCAGCGAGCTTGGCGTCGCAAAGTCCTTGGTATTGAAAACGAATTGAAAAGGGAAGCACATTTTGGGGATTTTGTGGACTTAGTGCGTCAAATATCCGAGGAATGGAACCACCCTGCGTATGGTCTGAAAGTAAAGTCATCAGATATTTGTGGGGAACCAAAACGAAATATGACTTTGGCCACTGGTACTTCTCCTTCAAGCAGCCTTCCAGGTAATACTTCCGGCTCCATCTCAGGTGGCAAGTTGAATTCACGTGGATGTTTGTTTTGTGAGATGAACCATGATATGAGCGAGTGTGAAGCACACAGATCATATAATGACTAGATGTCGCATAGGCCCGTTCCGTCGGCGAGAGAAAAGTGACACCACTTGGCCCAGCTGCGCTAGCTTCAAACTCTCAGGGCGACCGTGTGCTCAGAAGTAACGACGCTCGCTCGCGTCGAGACCAAAGTACGTACGGTACGTTGAGTTTGTTCAGGATTTGGCCACGCTGGCAAAATTTTGAAAGTTCGAAATTCCCACCATTTTAGGGTGTAGTGTTATGTACCACCTGATGAAGCAAAGTTGTCCACCTTTTTCTCACACGAAGCGAGGTCTAGCCATTATATGGTCTGTGGTGAAGCAGCCATGACTACATCAATGGACACAAGAAGAGACACGTTGTGGGGACGTTGTTTTGGATGCTTGCAAATCGGCCATTGGGCAAGAACTTGCCGACAACGCAAGAAATGTGCGAAATGTGGCAAGAGTCATCCGACTATTCTGCATCAGGACGGGAGACGGGGTGTGGAAGAAGCAATTCCAAATGCAGACAACTCACAATCCCAGCGGCCAAAGTTGCCAATGTCGCAGGTTAATGTTCGGGGTGTCCAAGTAGAAGAAGGGCGTGACTGTCAAGACAGAGGTCCCGCTATTGCTGTTGCCTTAATTCCAATAAGGGTGCGACGGGTTGGAAGTTCTCAAGAAATAACGACATCATATCATTATGTATTATGTATATATTATATATATCATTGACTACAATGGAGAAACGGAATAGCAAATGGTCCACCAATGTTGTTGATGGATTGGAAGTGTTGGACATGGAAATGACAACAACTTTCAGGTTGCCTCCTACTTATACTTCTAATGATCTTCCCGTCAACCGTAATGATATTCCAGAACGAGAGCAAGTTGAGATGTGGCCGCACTTGAAAAACATTCCTTTCCATTACTCAGATGCTGGCGTCGGCATCTTGATTGGAATGAATGCGCCTGCTGCTTTGAGACCCTTGGAAGTGATTGCAGGAAAAAATGATGATGAGCCTTATGCTGTCAGAACCAAAATGGGATGAAGCGTACATGGACCAATTGGTGGAAGAGATAGTGGAACTCGCGTCAACCGAATCAAAGTACAGTCAGAGGATATTTACAAACTGATTCAGACAATGTACGCTCACGACTTCCCTGATTCGTTGGGAGGTTCTGCTCAAGGGAAATCATTTGAAGACCGCGCTTGGATGACAATGGTGGAGAACAGTATACATCTGGTCAATGGCCACTACGAAATTGCTCTTCCTTTCAGGATCCCAAGGCCGAGTATGCCGAACAATCGGGAACAAGCCATGAAGAGAGCACAACATTTGAAGAGAAAACTTCAACATAATCCAGAGTTCAGAAGGGATTACGTGAACCAGATGAATGATATGCAAAATAAAGGCTATATGGAGGAAGCAACAGAGAGCAAGTTTGGATTGGAATTCTTCCTTCCACATCACGGTATTGATCATCCCAAGAAGCCGGATAAAATGCGGATTGTTTTTGATTGCTCGGCCAAATTTATGAACAAGTCATTGAACACCGAGCTCATGACTGGGCCAGACCTAACAAACTCGTTGTTGGGCGTTCTCTTGAGGTTCCGTCAGGAGTACGTGGCCTTGGTTGGCGCAGGAACCCCTGAAAGGGGTGGACACGAACTCCGAGTTTTGAAAAAATGGTATGAGGCCGAGGCTATA
>CM021323.1:8161945-8203009 GCA_010645155.1 Tigriopus japonicus
TCAGGAGTACGTGGCCTTGGTTGGCGATATAGAAGCCATGTTTCACCAAGTCCAAGTTCCACCTAAAGATCGTTGTTATTTGAAGTTTCTGTGGTGGCCAGAGGGAGATACATCACGACCTCTAAAAGAGTATCAATTAACCGTCCATCTCTTTGGAGCTGCAAGCTCGCCAAGTTGTGCAAACTTTGCTTTGCGAAAGACAGCTTATGATAACCAAGGTGAATTCAGCAAGGAAGTCACGGAATCTCTATTGAAGAACTTCTATGTCGACGACTTATTGAAATCTGTTCCCACTGTCAGCCAGGCACTTGAGGTTCAGAAAGAGATCACATCACTTTGTGCCCGGGGTGGCTTCAGATTGACGAAGTTTTCTTCAAACAATCAGGACGTTCTCAATGCTTTGGACAAGCGAGATAAGGCGAAGGAAATGTCGCAAGTCAATCTGGGACAAGAGGACGTGGTGAACAGAGCACTGGGAGTAGTTTGGAACGTTGCTAAGGATAACTTTGGGTTCTCTGTCCCTTGCAAATGCGACGTGTCCTCCAGAAGAAGCCTTTTGGCAACCGTTGGTTCCATTTACGACCCCTTTGGCGTGGTGGCCCCTGCTCTCTTACCAGCTCGACTAGCCTTCAGAGATCTGTGTTCAGATAAGACCGTGGATTGGGACGACCCTTTAATAGGGCCCATAGCAACGGCAGTCAAAAGATGGGCAACTGAACTTCCCGAATTAAACAAATTACAGATCAACAGATGCGTTAAACCCACGACTTTTGGAAGAGTAATTTCCAACCAGTTACACCACTTCTCTGATGCAAGTGAGAAGGGATATGCATGTGTTACGTTTCTTCGCATGGTGGATGACTGTGAACGGATCAGCGTTGCGTTTATCTGTGGAAAAGCCAGGGTCCCTCCTATCAAAACCGCGTCAATCCCTCGTTTAGAACTCACTGGAGCAGTCTTGTCGACAAAACTGGAAAGCATTATTAAGCCAGAGTTGGAGGTTGAGCTGGAAGAAAGTGTCTTTTGGACAGACAGCCTCACAGTCTTAAAATACATCTCTAACAAAGAGAAAAGGTTCCACACCTTCGTAGCAAACCGGCTGGCAATGATTCAGGATGTAAGCACGTCCAACCAGTGGCGATATGTCCCAACTGAACTCAACCTTGCAGACGATGGATCAAGAGGCATTTCGTTCCTTACACTTGTTGAAAACTCCATGTGGCTGACAGGCCCCCCTTTCCTCTCTCTTCCACAAGAAAATTGGCCGGTGCGCCGTCCATTCCAGAGATACTGCCAGATGATCAAAACCTTAAAAGATCAGTTACGGTTTGTGGATGTAGGACAGGGAAAGACTTTATTGACCGGATAGCACAGCGCTCTTCATCTTACGTCAAATTTAAAAGAGTGATCCGGTTTGTGACCAGAGCCATCAACAAAATGATCAAAAAAGAACTTTTTTGCTCAGACGAAGAGTCCACTGAAGACCTTATATTCCGGCGCGTTCAAGCGGATTTTTTTGGGTCAAGATATTAAGGACCTTCAAGAGAAAGGATGTGTCCAAAAATCGAGTTCTCTGAGTAAATTGTCCCCAACATTGCATCAGGGTCTTATCAGAGCTGGTGGTAGATTACGCAATGCTGAAGTGAACGACGCTTTCAAGTTTCCGGTCGTCTTGCCCAAGGATTTAAGAGTGAGCCAATTGATTGTTCGCATAGCCCATCAAGTTTGCGGGCACATGGGCCGGCAATACGTCTTGTCCCACCTAAGACAAAGATTATGGATTGTTGGCGCAAATGGGCTTCTGCGTCGTGAAATTAGTCAATGCGTGACTTGCAAAAAAGTGAAAGCAAAACCCTTAACTCAACTTATGGCTGACCTACTTAAGGACCGTGTCGTGCCGAGTTTCCCCTTTGAAAGATCCGGAGTAGATTATTTTGGATCATTTCTCGTGAAGAAGGGGCGATCAACCGAAAAGCGTTATGGAGTCGTATTCACGTGTCTTTCTACTTGAGCAGTTCATTTTGAAATCGCATGGAGTCTCGACGTCAGCTCCTTCATCTCTGCCTTGAGAAGACTAATCGCGAGGAGAGGAAGAGTCAAGGTCCTACGATCAGATAATGGCACGAATTTCCATGGAACCAACAAGGTCCTTAAGCAAGAAGTTCAAGCCTTGGAAAGAGCTGGTGTTGTTAATGCTGTCGACAAGTGTGGAATCGTATGGAAATTTAACCCCCCAAGGGCATCCCACCATGGTGGAGTGTGGGAGCGTTGTATTCGAACAGCCCGCCAAATCTTGGATTGTATGTTACGAGAGCTTCCACACGCACTAACCGAGGAGAGCCTTTGTACCCTCATGTGTGAGATTGAACACATCATGAACAATCGTCCCCTCACTACTCCCTCGGAAGACGCTTCTGACTTGGAAGCATTAACGCCCAACCACCTATTACAACTCCAAGGAGGAAATTGTCACACATTCCAAAATTATGATCAAGAGAAATTTGTTCGAAATTCATGGAAGCGTGTTCAAGGCCTAGCAGATGCCTTTTGGCATCGATGGAAAAAAGAGTTCTTGTCAGAACTCCGCTCGAGACAAAAGTGGACAAGAAAAAGAAAGAACCTGACTCAAGGAGACTTGGTCTTGACCGTTGATAACAATCTACCTCGAAACCAAAGGACGATGGGCCTTGTTATTGAGTGCATGCCAGGGCCAGATGGCCTTGTGGGGGTGGCCAAAATCAAGACGAAGCAAGGTGTATACAAACGACCCATCAACAAGCTTTGTCTCCTTCATTCAGAGGGTGAAAATTGAGCCCTGGAGGTAATTTGGGGGGTGGTGTGTAGTGGCGTCTATATTTTACCTTTCCGTAACCCTGACTCTATCTTTGTTAACCAATATGGTCACCCTGTTTATTTTAATGTTTACGTTGTGAAATGGAGAACCACGTGGTAGGATGATGAAACAATTAAACCCGTCAAAATAATGTCTCGTATTTAAATTCATCCAATACGATAAACCACAAAGAGAAGCGTGCGATACAAATACCTTAAAACCACTTAACTGAAATCAGTACGGGTAGCAATATCATTTAATACGGGCCCCTGGCAACACGTATTCAAATTTGGTGGGCCTTGACCCAAAAGTGGTTGCGAACCCTGAGGTCGACCCCTGATGTAGACAATCCCTTTTTTACATTTTTTTACATTTTTTGATTCTACCACAATATGCGTTTTCGTAATATTTGGTCCTTGTCTGAAGCTTTTTGTAGTAAGTTTAAACCGTGGCAGTGAAAGCACAAGAATTTGGGGAATACTGCAAAGCGCCAATTAAAAATTTTGAGCGCGAGGAACGGCCAAAAGCGACAAACCGAAATCAACAAACGGCAAAAAGAGATGGAGATTCTGACTATGATCAAAGATCTTCCAGCCTCTCCAAACTTTCAACGCAAAATTACTCATTGTGAACAGAAGTTTTTGGTAATTTTTGGCTTCCAAGACATGCTGCATTCAACACCCAATTTGCAGTGGCCTGGTCGAGTAACTGTCATAAAAAAAAGTAGGGCCTGACGTTGTCTGAAATTGTGCTGAAGGGAAGTGAACACCTCACAAGCTGGTAACACCAGGCGCAGAAGGCGTCCTATTGCCAAGGTGGGTATTCTTCGGCTTCGAGAGAATTTTGGACACCCTAGTGTCCAAGAGTGTCCAAAAGTGTCCAGAAGGGTCCAGAAATACCCAAAAGGTGTCCAAAAATTTCCAAAAGATGTCCAAAAATTTCCAAAAGGTGTCCAAAAATTTCCAAAAGGTGTCCAAAAATTTCCAAAAGGTGTCCAAAAATTTCCAAAAGGTGTCCAAAAAATACCCAAAAGGTGTCCATAATTGTCCAAAAGTCCAACAAACGTAAAATAAAGGTGTGCAAATTAGACTAAAGCCACTTACACTGAACAAGTAATTGAATTCTAAAGAATAAATGGTTACATGCTCAAACAAAAGTGGTAATATTATTGGAAACACTAATTGGCAACCGTAACCACATCTGCCTAAATCAACCAAATCAAAACCTTTTGAACATTTCTGGACATCTTTGGGGTATTTTTGGACATCTTTGGGGTATTTTTGGACATCTTTGGGGTATTTTTGGACATCTTTGGGGTATTTTTGGACATCTTTGGGGTATTTTTGGACATCTTTGGGGTATTTTTGGACATCTTTAGGGTATTTCTGGACACTTTTGGGCACTCTTGGTCACTAGGGCGTCCAAAATTCTCTCGAAGCCGAAAAATACCCACCTTGGCACTAGGACGCCTTCTGCGCCTGGTGTTACTAAACGTGCTTGACTAACCCTAGCTGAATTGACTTATTCTTGATTAGATTTTGTCAAGCGACTTTATTTTGGAAAGAAAGTTTAAAGAATATAATTATAAGAATATCTTAACCATTGTTTTTGGAATTATTATTTTTGGACGCTTTTGGAAACTTTTGCCCACTTTTGGACCCCCAAATCTTTGGAGACTTTTGGGCACCTTTTGGTCAAGGGTGGACAAAATGTCCAAAAACCAAATGCACCCTACCTCATGCCAATTTATGGAAAGGGTCCACATCTCTACACAGAATAATCAAATAAACTTACTGGCATTCAGGAGGAGACCCCAAATATCCTGGCAAGCAAGAGCACATACAGAACCCATTGCGTTCTCGTTTCAAGCTATTAGGGCCACATTGGTGATGAGCACATGGATCTTGTATCTCTTCTGTGATGATACCACCTAATGGATTTGAAACGCACAGATAAGCATGTTTTTCCACAACCTTACACCCAGCCACGAAAGTTGGAAGGTAATTATAATTAAAAACAAAAAAATAAGCCAATGAGTGGACAGTTTGGTATGAACAAATTACCCGTGTGCCCCAACAAGTTTGTCCTGGAGACAAGGGAGTGGCTTGGGAACACCTCCAACAAAAAACAATTGAAATAGTACTGTCCGCCATGAATAAAGAGTTCATAGAATCTTGACCGTTCTTCAACATTTTAGGCAAAGGAAAGGGGTTGGGGATATGTTGGATACAAAGTCGTTCAAATCTATTCTTATGCAATGAAAATATTTTGGTTCAAAATTACGACAAACTTTCATGTCAAGATGTATCACGCAATTGTACTTTTCAATTAAAATGTTGGAAACTTACTCGGGGGTTTATGGCATTCTAATTGAGGATTACCAAGGTAATCATTCAGACATGAACAGCGTGCTTTGTGATTTATGACATTGCAGACAGCGTTAATGCCACACGCTTGGTTTTGCTCGCAAGGATCACGACACTTGTAATCAACACAAGCCATTGCTTTTGAACAATCGGAATTCAAAACACATTCAGGTCTGGAATTGAGGCAGCTTATGATTTTTACTTCTTCCAATTCCCAATTGTTGCGAAACTTACCTGCAGGACACAAAGGGATCTCCCAAATAGCCTTCACGGCACTTGCATGATGCAGAATTGTCCCTCTCAATGCATTGAGCATTGGATCCACATGGATTTAATTTGCAAGGCGATATTTCTTCTTCAATGGGTTCGGGTTTTGGAACACATCCTTCATTGTATGGATCACCAACAAAGTTACTTTGGCATAAGCAAATCGGCTGATGCCTTAAAACTTGACCTAAAAAGTTCAATCGTCATTTGAACCATTGTTATTCGTGACCAAGAATCTAATTGAGCCATTTAGAAATTGTGTTTCAACGATACAAAACAATTTATGATGAATAACATGTCAGCTTGTTTCACCAAATGAGCGCCTCTTGTGGTCAGATTGAGACATAGTTGCCAGCTAGGGAGTGTTTTTTAGTGCCACACTTTGCCAAATGCTTTTTTTTCTTAGATGCTTGTATTTCTTTGTAGTGGCATTATGTTATCAAAAGCGCATACTTTGATTACAAAATGACACTACAGAGCAAGATAAACATGTAGGAAAAAAAACTGAAGTTTGCAATGGTTGGCATCAAAACCCACTCACTAGCTGGCAACATGTCGCAATCTGACCACAAGAGGCGCTCATTTGTTGGAACAAGCTGACATTAATTAGGTTTGCGCGGGAGGTTCGAGTGATCTCTTCAAAAATCTTCTCGCTAGAGGATGAAACAATTGTTTGCAGTGCTAGGTGGCTCATGAGAATTTGGGCAGTTGGATTACAAGTTAGGACACTTTTGGTTAAGATTTTGGAAAAATATATACAATTCAAAGTGTTTGGGATCCAGGGTAAGGTCCTAAATTGGATTGATAATTTCGTGAGCAAAAGGAAGCAAATGGTTAGGTTTGAAGCATAATTTAGTGGCATGTATGATGTCACGTTCGGTGTTCCTCAAGGCTTGATTTCAGGTCCACTCCTCCTCATCCCTTTCATTGCTCCTCTTCAGAAATTTAGTTCAAAAGCCAATATTTCTTCATATGCTGATGACACAAAATTAGTTTGTGGCCAGGATTCAAACTCATGCTCTACAACTTAGAACAACACACATTCTGATCGAGAGGTTGCGTGATTAATTTCCTCAACTTGGACTAGACAGGGATACTGGATGCGAACTCGCGGAATTTCACCGGCACGCAACCTCCGTTATGAGGCCGAGAGTTCGTAAACAACAAGTACAAACGGCCATGTTGGGAGCGGAAAATCAAACGGAAATCGACCAAAATTCCAAAAGATAGTGCGCCAATCGGTGTTCCTTGTGTTTCAAGCGAGTCAAGCCAAGTCCTAGCCTTGGTAAAGGTCAATCCCACGTCCCAAAATCAGTCCGATGTTGGTGTTTTGAAGACAACAAGTTCAGCCATGAACGAGTGAATGAAAGAGTGAATAAATGATGAAAAAAAGATGAACATGGAGGGCAAATTCACTGGTCACAAGTGCGAATGAACCCGCAAGGTGTCTTTTCTTCAAGATGACGATAGAGTGATCAAATGAAATTTGATGACCAGGTTACCTGCTACAATCTTTGGAAGTGATAGCCTTATCTAAAGCAAATAGAATGAATATGGACCTGAATTCGAGCGCAAATTCCTCGTGAAAAAGGATAAAGAACCAACTTTCGCCCGTACCAAAATGGGAAGTTCTTTACGCACATCCAATACACAACTTGAACAACAAAGAATATCTTATGATTCCTTGAATGATCAACAACAAAATAACGTTTTTTACGAGCTCATCTATTATCCGACTTGAACGTCTTATTAGCATCTTTGAACTTACAATTGAACCCATCCATCAATATTTAAGGTATTATCCTGAACTTGATTTACACATGCCAAACTTTGTATGAAATCAAGGTTGTTATAGGTTTTGTCACCTTGGCATAACTTAATGTTTTATAAATGATGGTCCATTATTGAATTTCTTTTATTGTATGGTTGTGTCTTTTAGTTCAGGATAGTAAGGACCGGTAAGATATTCTTAAGTTGTTCAAGTTGTGTGATGGATGAGTGCGATAAAACTCCCCGTTTTGATCCGGGTGAGAGTATATGGGGGAAAGTTGGTTCTTAGTCCGTTTTCAAGAGGAATTTGCGTTCGGATTAAGGTGCATATAGAGCAAAGAAAGAAGTCCTTAGTTACCTGAGGTAACCACATAAAATGAGCTTTAGAACTAAGAAGAGGGCGAAGCGGTGTTGCCAAACCCATGAAAAATCGGTAATGGATTTAGGATCAGGGAAGTCAGCAATCGCTCGGCATTTTTCGGGGTCCGGTTTCACTCCATTTGTATTGTTAATGTAACCAGCATATTTTAATTTCAGCACCTACTTGAACTTCATTCTTCGAAAGGGTAATACCATGGGCGAAACATCTTTCCAGAACGGCTTTGACTCGTTGGACCATGGTTTCCGCATTAGGGGCAAATATAATGATATCGTCGACTATTTTACGGACTCCTTTGAGGCCTCGGAGAGCTTGGTCTGGACAAAGGCAGTATTCGTCACCACTTGGGTCAAGCCCCATGGGTGCTCTGCAATATCTATCTCGGCCAAATGAAGTTATAAAAGTTGTCAAATCTCTTGACTCAACGTCCAAAGGGATCTGCCAATAGCCCTTTTTTGCATCCAGAGTTACAAAAATCTTCGAGTCTGACGGGATTGAAGATGCGATTTCGCTTGGGGTTGGGAAAGGATGTACGGGCCTCTGAACAAATTTATTCAAGGCGGAAAAGTCCGTGACCATCCTGACACCACATCCATTCGGTTTTGGAAGAAACATGGCCGGACTAATCCAATCTGTTGGCCAAGTTATTAGTTCAATGATGCCAGTTTCAACTTGTTGTCTGATATCTTGTTCGGACTGATCAAAATAGGCTAAAGGCATCGGAATTGAAGTGAGTCGCTTAGCAGGAGTTACTATCACATCCTTGCAAAGGTGGATTTTCATCGGTGAGCCTTTCATTGCTTTGAGCTCTGTACCGTTGGCCAACACTTGTTCGAACTCATGAAGGTCATGAAAGGTTTGCTTCATCAGGAGGGTAAGGAAATGATCGTGGAATCAAGTTATGCCATGCAAGAAATAACGATTTGGTTATGGCTGGAATAACAAAAGCTTGAATCTTTACGACTTTGTCTTGAAGACGAATTTCCAGAGGAACTGATCCTAAGCATTCTAAAGGTGTTGAATTGGCAGCTTTAATTGAGCATATTTTTGAAGAATCGATTGGGATGCCATGTGTTTCAACAACATCCTGAGAAATAATTGTAGTTATCCATAGATACAATACTATACACCTACTAACGTAAACGGCGAAATGAGCAGCGGTCTTCAGTTTTCACTCCTCTATGGATAGGCCAACAATCATTCAAAAAACTTGTGGAAACTAGCAAATCAAGCATTAGGCAGAATGCGTAACTCTTCATTTCCCCTATCTCTCCTAGTCAATGGAACCTCAACATCTGGGAAAATGGAGACAGCCAAGTTGATGATTTTTTTTCAAAAGATATTAAGTCAAATAAGGAAGGCAGAGTGGTCACGCATACTAGCGCGCTCTTAAAAGAGCCGAGTGTAAGTGCTTCCCCAGACGGTGTAGGTTCGAATCCTGTTGGGGATCGGATTGCAACTGTCGGGAGAAATCCTCTTTTTAGGGGGGGAGACGTGGCGTCGTGGTTGGTGCAGCTCCTATAGTGAGAGAGATCCCAGATTCGATTCTCCTCTCCGACCATTCTCAAGGAAACTTTTAGACGTTAACTCACACCCACAGACGGAGAACCATTCTGATAACGGACATGAGATTGCCTATCGGAAAAACTTTGGACGATGTGACGGCTGGCTTTGCTGGCCGGGCGAGGCTCAACCCTCTGACCCTCGCACCAACAATCAAAATCTCCGTTCTGCCCTCTTGTTCACCAAGGCAACCCTTGTTTCATCTGGAGAGCCAAAAAGGACCCAACCTTTCAACTTTTTGTTCGTAAATGTAGGCAGAATCTCCAAGGTAATCGAAGCCTTAAGGAATAACCCATTGGTTGGACTGGACGAAATCCCCGTGTCCTTGCTCAAGCTGGGAGTTGATGTTCGAGCAAGTCCAATTGCTCATCTTGTGAACCTGTCCCTTTCCTCATGAAAAGTTCCCAGATCATGCAAAACCGCTCGGATTATTCCTATCCACAAAGGAAAGGGATAACCCTTGGATCCCAATTCCTATTGCCCTGTTGCTATTCTCCATTTGCTCTCCAAAATCCTGGAGAACGTTGTAAAGGAGGATTTGGACTCTAACCTCAGCGAGGTAGACAAATTGTCTAACTCTCAGTTAGGGTTTTGGGCAGAACGCTCTACAACAGGGGTCGACAACCGTTTTTGTGTCAAGGCCCACCAAATTTGGTTTGGACAAGTCGTGGCCCACCATACAGATGGTGGCAGGTTCATGGGCCCTCAAATTAACAATCAAAGACCTCAGGGCCCACAAGTACAGAACTATCGATGTCTCTTAGGCCCATTATTTCGGACTTTCCTCATTGCTCATGGGCCCACCAACGATCACCCTTGGGCCCACATGTGGGCCGCGGCCCACCGGTTGCCGACCCCTGCTCTACAACAACAGCACTAGCATCAGCCCACACTGCTTGGGTTGGGGGTTGTTGAGAGGGAGACATTATGGGAGTCCTAGTTTTCGCCATGTCTTCTGCTTTTCAGACTATGGACAAGAGCCAGCTGCTTCCAAATTTGCAGGCAATTGAAATAAAGGGCATGGCACTCAAGTGGTTTGAGTGCTACCTATCCCATGGGCAACAGTGTGTGGACTGGGATGGAAGTGTGTCTGGCCGTACCGATGGGGTATTTGTTGGGTGCTAGGGTTGGAGGGTTGAGCCTCGCCCGACCAGGGAAGCCAGCCACACCACGGCTCCTCCCCCCAAAAAAATTGAACATTGTGACTCACGCCCGTCTTCTTTTGTGCAGTTTTGCACAAACAAAATACAATCCACAATTATAAATTAACTTGCACTCGTAGATTTGCCTGACAGATACAGAAAGAAAAGATTACTATTGGATTTAAAAATCTTTCTGGCCATGAGAACATGAGATTCTGCCGACACACAGGAACGGTCGCTTGACCACATCCTCAGATGGAGATGTTCAACTCCAGTGCTGGTGGACGATTCCCATTCACGAGTTAAATGGGCTTTTTCGATGAAGGCAACGGTAGTTTTATCAACGGGGCATACAACAACATCGAACTCGTCTTCGGGCGACGAAACACATTCAAGTCCGATTTCCCACAACTCACACGTCGGCTGTGCTTCATATAACGGGGTTTTGTTGGGCTGCAAAAATCTGCTGCTCAACTCATCGGGTTGATTCATTGATACGATCCTCACCCGGGATGACGTCTGGTTCAGGAACAGCCTCACGACGACAACGCAAGGTACGGACCTCGTGCTCAAAAGAGTGCAATTATAGTTGCACACGGTCATCCTCATACTCAGAGGCCTCCTCCACACACTAGACCTCTATATGAGCATCTCCATATGCCTCACAACGGGCGTTAACATCTTGAAATTGATTCTCCAGGCTGGAGGTCTGCCACAACTCAATGGATGATACATCCATTGAACGAAAAACCTCCACACGGGACTTGAGGACTTCAAGGGCTTGACACGCCCACAAACGGAGCACATCACGTCTCTTCTTCAACAATGATAGAGGGACACGCTCAACGTTTGGATCCACCTCCATTTTCCATCCACCAACAACAACGACGTCCTTGGATTCCCACAGGTGTTCGAGTACATCCGACGTAATTTGGATGTTACCACCACTGCGCCATATTATGAACTACGACGGACAAAACATGGGAAACCGGGAGAACGGTGGAAGAGTTTATTCAATAGAATAACGAGGAAGAATGGATAAGGTAGGAACGAATAACCCGGTTTATATAATGGTGGAGGAACGCACAAGGGAAATTAGTACGCGGTCTGGGAGAGAGCATAACGCGACAAATATACACTACAGAACACCTACCCCACACTGACTATTTATTGTCCATTTGGTACTTCCTTTTATAAATTATCTAGATTTCGCTGTTTATTTGTACACAATATGATTACAAAAAATATGAGTAAGGTCTATTCGTCTTAAAGGAACTTTTATTTGTCTTTTTTCATTTAACTCTTTCAGGACGTTTGGGTGTTATAACACCCAAACACTATTCTTACTTTAAATTGGTTTTCTACCGACCCGGGACATTTTAACGTGTTTTTTAGTTAAAAAAGAATTGCTCATGAGAGAAACATCTTCATTCTCGTCTTAAAAGTTTGAAATTTGAACGAAATTTAGCGAAGTTACTTAAAGAAGAATTCCGGAGGTAATTCTTTTAATCTCCCAAGTACTAAAGTTGTCAAATTAGCTGCACAATACTAATTAGGTTGACCTTTTATCTTAAAATACTAAAGACTATAAAAGTCTTTTTACATCATAATTTGTGTACAGTGAGCTTTTAAATTTTGGGTGTTACAATACCCAATTGTCTCGAACTGCCCTTTCCATTTACGACATTTTGTATGATGAAATTGAAAAATGAAAATTCGTATGACAAAAATGTCCATTTTTGACCCCCCAAAAAAGCGATAAAAACGCTTCGGGTTTATGAAAACCCAAATCCCTAAGTAATCTATGTAGGTTTTTGATTGTATTAGGTGTATGAAAATTCTTCATTTTTGTTTGTTTTGCCACGGCAGGTCAAAATAATGATAAATATTAACTAAATCATGCTTATGATATTTTTTTTTGATAAAACGGTGGTCTATGATATGGGGTGATCTTCACATCACTAAGTTGAATGTTCATTTGAAAATTTAAGGAAATCTACTGAACAGACGTGTCTTTAGACGTGTAAATATGGTTTTTCCTGAAGAACCATGTTCAATTTGAATCAAAAGCGATTTTTCAAAATCTTACAGAATTTCACAAAATTTGAATTGACCACGTACCAACAAGCCATTTTCATGATTCAAAAGGCATTTTTCAAACCTATGTTTAATGTATGTGTGCCTATGCCATGTATGTGTATATGTGTATATATACATATACGTATACATGTGATACACACGTATACATGTATATGTATGTGTGCCAACCTATGTGTGCTTTAGATTATATTCTTATCATTTTGACTTGCAACTAAATATAAAAAAACGAAAAATTTTCATGCTGTTTGTGTGAAACCTACGACTTCTTTCTTTGCAATGTAAACAGCCATAGTTTTTTTGATGATTTTCATGCACCTTTATAACATCACAAAGTAGTAAAAGAAGCCAAAGTTATGAATATTTTTAGCCCTTTCATTCCAATTGGTTGTTGTGACACCCAAAAATTTAACCTTTGATATAGTCACGGTCATGCAGTATAACACATTAAATTTGTTGTATTTAATACCAGTACCATAGTACCTTTCTACCTTAAAAATATTTCACGTGTACAATGTGTAACAAAAGTTTTGTCCTGAAAGAGTTAATCAGTCAATTTTCTTCAATTTTTGGTCTAATCAGGCTTTCTAATTCGGCTTTTTTCGTTTAATTTGACAATTCTATTCACCTTAACTTCCTGTCCCTATCATAAGGGTGGTCGGTAAAATGCTAAAACACTAGAAACCCCAAATTCTCACTAGTCAACTACCATCGACGAACAAGCCGTTTCTCTCATTTCATACGTTAGAGAAAGGATTTTTGAAGAGGTCCTCGGACCTCCCATACAATCCAAATTCATTCGAAATTTCATTAAAATACTCACATTCTGCATTTCGGCCACAAACTCCTGAGCATGGATCCACACATTTTTCTGCGTTACACATTAAATGATTTGGGCAATCACTAAAACGGGATATTTTTTTCTTCAAATTATGACATTGCGATTGAGATCAATAGAATCCTTACTAGTTTTCAGTGCACTCCGGTCGACAATGCGGGGGATTGCCTTTGAATGATTCTTGGCATCGACATATGGCTATCTCATTCTTTTCTTCACATTCAGAATTTGGGCCGCATGGGTTCGGGCTGCATGGATTGAAAATTTCATCGGGAAGAAGTGGTGGATCTGAATGGGAAAAACCTTGGAAGTTAGAAATCATTTAAGCTCGGGCAAGCATGTTAAAACTACATTCAATGTTTCAAAGACATTGCAAAAAGCAAAATAGGTTCGAAAAGCATTTGACCGCATCAATCGAACTCTTTTGTTCAAGAAACTTAACACCCTAGGCATTCCCACGACAATTTCTCGCTTACTGCTCCAAATCCTACAAGAAACTAAGGTTACCCTAACATCAAACCAAAGAAAGACTCGCCCATTCTCAACTCACAACGGGTCAACGCCCAGATCATTGACGAAAATATTGAATAGGGTGGGAGAGCAAGGGTTCCTTGTTTCCACAAGGAACCCTTGCTCTCCCACCCTATTCAATATTTTCGTCAATGATCTGGGCGGATGCTTTGAACACGAAGGAGTCATTGCCGGTGAACAAAACATCAAATACCTCATTTATGCCGATGACCTATATTATTCCTTGGGAATAACGAAGAAGATCTAAAGAAGGCTCTTCGAAATTTGGAGTCTTATTGTCTGAGAAACAACCTAGAGATCAACACGAACAAATTAAAGATCTTAGTCGTCCACAGAGGACGATTACCAACATCCCAGTACACACTCAATGGAACAAATCTTGAGAGAGTCAATGAATTCAAATATCTAGGCGTCATATTCACATCCCAATTAGTCTCTTCAAATCACCTCAAACAAGACAACCTCAAGACAAGAGCAAGAATTGGCTTCTTATTCCAGCGTCTCAGTATCCAAAACCTTCCTTTACAACTAGCCCTTGGACTCTTTCAAACTTACATAACCCCTCTATTTGAGGATGCACTACCAGTCTGGATCACCTCAACCATGGCCAAAAATGTCTGGGAAGCTACAAATTTCATCTTTTCAAAATTCTTCAATAGGTACTTTGGGGTACCTTTTTATTCCAACAACTCCATAATTCATTTTATCACCTCGACAATACCCTTGGAGACTTTTTAACGTTTACGTACGGAGACGTTTTTATCATTGGGATAGTTCTAAGACATTCTTCCCTTTGTACAATGATTTGAATGTTCTTCTCTGTCTTTGTTTTTAGCACCTAATTGAGGTTCTAAAGCCAAAAGAAGACTGTAAAATGTTGAAAAAAAAGATACAAAAAATATTTTTTTTTGCATTCTATGAAGAGAAAAATGTCCTTAAACAACCGCAATGATAAAAACCATGTTGCTTTCAATAAAAGGTGGACAATCACTAACACAAAGCAAGTCAGTAAATCAGAAGTTTGAAGATATCTGACTTAACACAATTAAACAACACAGTTTGAGTTCTTTGAGAGACATCAATTGGGCATCAAATGATTGCTCATTTAATCCTAGTGGACTTTTGTTTTATGACTTATGTCAATAAAACGACATTAATTCGAATTATATTGGATTTCTTCATTAACTCCAGGCTATCACGCAGGAAATTTCACACTAACGCAGTAACGCGCCCCCGCTCGATCCCACTCCAAGTAATACCGTCCTCCTTGGTTAGTCTAAAGAACCTCATGTACATACATGAGCTTCTTTAGGTTAGTCTCAAGCTCATTCATTCTCATTGCGAGACTAATGAGGGGTGCAAGGGAATTCTGACGGTTGTTTGGATCCAAGGTAAGGCAATTTTACGTATGTTTTTTGTCTTTCTCTTCTTCTCCAATTTTTCTAGTTTTAGTTTTATCTCTTATCAATGGGGCTTGGATAAAGTTGCTGCGCTTTTGCCCTAATGTTGCAATAATTTTCGTTAAAAGTTGCGCTCAATTCGACGAAGGTTGCTAAAAAGTTGGCCTAAAAGTGTCTCTTTTTACATTAAAATCCTAATTTGGCCAAACTTTTGTTTTAATTCTGAGGGAAAGTGTGCAATCTTACCTAATTTTGTCTGTTCTTTAACCAATGGGAGTGATTACCGTATCATTTTACGGACCTGCTGCCGTCTCTTACTGCAGTTATCAGTGTAGGCTTGCCAAAAAAATATCAGTTTTCAAGGGTCAGATTTTCGAAAATGTTCCATTTATGGGCAATGGCATGGTTAATGTATGTTGAGAAGTATTGCAAAGTAATTTGAAAACAAATGGAGAAATTGGAAGCCTTCAATTAAACAAATTATTTGTTTTTAGATTTAGTTGCCCCAGGAACCGATCTCCTCTGGCCATCTTGTTATTCAAAGTCGGGCATTCCTAATTTCAAAGTTCGGAAGAACCCTCTCAACTTATGTAGCGAAATTTTAGATAAAAGCAACAAAACATACTTTTTTGCAAAAACAATGTCAAGAATTGCTATTTCAACTTCAATTTGTGCAGATAAGAAAGGCATTGTTGCAGTCACCAGGCCTAAACCTTTGTTTTAGTTACCTCGCACGCTCATCAGAAACACAGGTCTACCGATCTTTTTTTCACGCCAAAAATGATGACGTCACTAGTAATTGCTGTAATGGCTTCCCTACAAACACACTTTCACTTTGCAAAAAATATTCTAGAATTAAAAAACAGTCATACTTTGAAAAAGACCATAAAAAGTACGTATAGAATATTCGATCATATTATATCGAAATATTTCGAGCAAAATCCCACAGAATTTCAATGATCAAGGCAATTAATAGAATGCCAAAAGTTGCTGTTTGTTATGAAAAAATTGGAAATGGTGCTAATTTTCATTAAAATGACCAAAAGTTGCAATTTTTGGGGCAAGTTGCTTTTTGCAATTGTGAAATTGGTTGGCTGGCTCCCTCTCTTGGGGTAGGTCAGTTGGAACAGGAGAGTTTGTTCTTTCCTGTTGGTCACAAAATGTACTACTCCTTTGGGTGACGTTCCGTCTTATAGTCATCACAGTTAGGTGTATGTTTAGTTGGTTGGCTCCTCTCCACTATTGTCTGTGTAGTCGTTTTCTTTACCTAGTTGTTTCCAGTTAGTTTCCCTGCAGATCTCCTCTCCCTTTGCATGTTAACATTAAAGGCTTTATATACAAAGAAGGGCAAGGGTCTGGAATCGAAGGTCTTCTCTGATTAGAGGGTTCCTCGGGACCTAAGTTCTGATTGGTCAATCAACCCCTTGCGCCAACGTGACTAAATGCGGCATGTCTTGGAAGCTTTCAGGCCCCAAAAATCACCAATTCATAGCTTCTAAATTAAGATTAACATATCGAATGTTTTACACGACTTAGAAAGAGAGGCCCCAACAAATTTATGAAGTTTTAGACATGATTTGTATGAAAAAGTGGAAAGAGTCAACCCCTTTCTTTTTTTGGACACCCTGATGATCTCTACTCCACAAGAGATTGGGAGGGCAAGGAGAAGACAGGGGATCTCAGTTGCTGAACAAAGGGTGTCACTTTAATTGCCATTTCCAAATTGGTGTTCTTGGACTTTGTTTGAAGAAAAGAAAAACTGCTACAGAATGTTGAAATTTCTTTATGTAGTACCATACCAATTTGTATCTGCAACATGTATCTATTGGATTGAAAGCCATTGAATTGCAATTTTCCTGGGACAAAAGCTTTCAAGACATGCCGCATATAGTCACGCTGCAGCAAGGTGTTCATTGACCAATCAGAACTTGGGTCTCGATGAACCCTCTAATCAGAGAAGACCTTCGATTCCAGACCTTTGCCCTTCTTTGTATATAAAGCCTTTAGGTAACATATAAACATGGAAATATAGACATTCAACAACAACAACAACAACAACAACAACAACAACAACAACGTGGAATGAATGGGATTGACACAGGTCATGTCAAAAACACATCAAGTCAATAATCAATTGTATGCTTTGCTTACTCCAGAAATACCAAGAATATAGCTTATTTTAACAAGAACCCCATAAATCTCTCTATGTCAAATTCAACAGAACTTGGTTAACATATTGTGGTACAGATGTTGCCAACAATTACTAGACTTCGATGGAAATTGAAGATGCTTGCTCTGATACTTCATTTTCATAAATGGGATAAATCTTGAGCTCAGTTGGTTGGGTTTTTTGTCAAATCTATTACATTTATTCACCTTGCATTTATAAATGTTACTGGATTGAACAAGGCTCAACGACACACAAAGTAAGTGATTTCATAACAAAAGGAAAAGAGCACAAATACTTATGACTTGCACCAGCAAGAGCAGTATACTTTTGCCACACATGATCAACTCAATTGTAGTAGCTATGTGTTGCTTGGGGAAATCTGATTGTTCTTGCATAAATTCATTGTTTCATCCATTGGTTTCACAATTAAGACAAGATCCCGTCAAAGCTTTAAAGCTAATCTATAAAAAACAAAATTAGATATGGACAAAATAAAGCTAAGTTTCAGAACAAGAATCCCAAAAAAGCCTTGCTTTCAATATTTTCGTAAAAAAAAAAAGTTTTTTTGGAACGATCGAGAAAATAAAGCCTTTTCAGTGACTCAATTTTCCAACAATTTTGTCAGATTCAAATGAAAAAGCAAAGCTGTCAATGTGTATTTTGTCTCTGCTCTTGCAAGACCACGAATGAAACAAAAACAAAAAAACTACAAAAACTACTTCTAAAATTTTAGGTGTAATGCCAGCTTCTATGTGAAGGAAAGTACACTTCTCTTTCTTTTGTTTTTCTAAGTCTGAAAGCCATGAAGGGTTTTTATGACACTAAGAATTCCAACCAGTCTTCTCTTATTCATCTAAATTTCTGGACTTAGATGGCAAGAAAGTCAAGAAAAAACAAAAGAAAGAAAGATTCCTAATGGTTTCTTTATTTTGTTGCTCATGGGCTTCTTGGCCAATCACTCTAGGATATTTGAATGAATCCAAGTTTTATTAGTATTCTTGTTCGGATCAAAAGTAAACTTTCCTTGCTTAAAGACGTAAGTGTAAAGACGGAGAAAAGTGAAAGTGTAAGTGTAAAAACGGAGAAAAGTGAAAGTGTAAGTGTAAAAACGGAGAAAAGTGAAAGTGTAAGTGTAAAAACGGAGAAAAGTGAAAGTGTAAGTGTAAAAACGGAGAAAAGTGAAAGTGTAAGTGTAAAAACGGAAAAAAGTGAAAGTGTAAGTGTAAAAACGGAGAAAAGTGAAAATGTAAGTGTAAAAACGGAGAAAAGTGTAAGAGTAAATACGGAGAAAAGTGTAAGTGTAAGGACGAAGAAAAGTGTAAGAGTAAAAACTAAAAACGGAGAAAAGTGTTACCCCTTTGTTTCATTTTTAAGTCTGAGTGATTTATTGGCATAAACATGTTGGCATAAACAAGAAAATGTGAATGAAGTCTTAGTTTCATCAGCAAAAACAATTCTTCAGATTTCCTGAGAAGGTCTGAGATCATGCCAAAATGTTTTCTTCCATTTCAGTTGCAAAAATTGAAATTGTTTCAGTGAAAATGCAAAAAGATACAATAAAATCTAAAAGTGACAAGAAAATACGAATGGGCTAAGAATGACGAACTAATGCAAAGTTGAGGGTAACAAAAAATTTTGAAGCAAAATTTACCCAAAATTTCAGGAAGCTCAATTTTGCCAACAGTCACTATACACAAAAGATGTAAACAGCAAATGATCTATTTGGGACGGGAAAGGGTAAATTTTGATAAGGATAGGAAAAGCTTTGCTCCTATCCCTGAAAATTTTCAAATTATCTTGGCTTGGTAATTATCTTTCACCCAGATGCATCCAGATGTTGCGAAAAAAGGGTCAGACAAAAAATATAAATGCATACCGCCTCGTTCTCGATTAAATCAACGGTAATAAGTAAAAAAAAACGACTTCAAAAAAACCGACGGGCGAGCGAACAATCGTAGATGTTCCGCAATTGAAAGATCGAAACTGACCGTCAGATTGGAAAAATGGCACAAGTGTTAACAAAATCAGGCAAGCGCACTCTGAAGTAAAGTGGCTAGTCCACTATCTAGCTTTGCTCTCAAAACTTATCAGCTTTTGTCTATACTCTCTTATTATGGGGGACTAGATGGGACCACCTACTCCTTTCAGGCGATACTGTTCAAAAAGTGCCATGACAATAAATGGAGAAATGATCAGGTGCTTGACTTACCTTTATGACACAATACAAATGGATCTCCTCGGAATCCAGTGGGACATTGGCACATGGAGAAGTGGTTTTTGACGATACCTAAGGAGAGATGAATCAGTTTAGTCTGTGAAGTCTTTTCTTCCTTTATTTCACCCTTACATAGTGCATTGGTTCCACAGATGTTGCCTTGGCAAGGATCTCTGCACCTTAGGTCTTGGCAAGCCATATTTAATGGGCAATCGCTAAATGAATATAAATCAATGTGTCAAAGTAATCATAAGTGCTTTAGCATTACACGGTAAAGGTGTTTTACTGTGTGTGTGTGGGCAATTTTAACTGTAAGGAGACTCACCTCAATACTTTGGTAAATTAACAATTCCAAGGAAACCTTACTTCATCGCAATTTCACCTGTTGATTTGTTTTACCCAAATGAACAAATATTGATAAATTAATGAATGATAGCATACCCTCATAGACGAAAGGTTATGGAAAGGCTCATCCCAATTGTTTTTCCAAAGTAGCAACACTCAGCAGCTGGTCTGACTGAACAACCGGCAAGCTGACATTTGGCTCAAATGTGGGGAGAATCTTAATGGACTTTAAATAACTTTAAAATTCACGTACATAGGAGCCCACATCTCAGATTACATTTAGGAACTGCCTCAAATGAAAACAAAGCTTGCGAAGCTTGCAAACCAATAAGTTGGTGGGTTAATTGTTAAATCGTGCCAAAATTATTGTCAAATAGTTACTGCTATTAGTGCACTAATTGGCATGAAGTTTTTCATAAATTGACCGTTTCATGAAACGGTCAATTTTCAACTAATCATGACAGAATAATTATTGAAATTTCCCGACATGTTTGTTTGATAGGAGTCGAGGAGCAGATTGGGATAAAGGGTATGGTAAAGGGTAGTAAAATATCCTTCAGTTGCAAACCAAATTACTCAAAACCCGCTATATTGCCACATTGCCAAGACATAGTTTTCCAGTGTTGCAAAACTATATCAATATTTTTGGCGTTTGTTGACTTAAATGTTAAATAAAACATAAATATATGATATTTTAAAAAACCTTCTAAAGTTTTCAATTCTTAGTTCTTTTTTCTTCTATCCAACCCAGCCTAAATCAATTTCGAACTTTGGTAAAGTTACTATCAGTACATGTTGTTTCAAATTTTGCCATTTTTGAAAGGAAGATTTTAATTGGTGTTTTGGATTATTTTTCAAATTTGCACATATTTTCGTTAAATTTCAAAATTATGAAAATGGTCATAAAAGATTATATTAGCAAAAAAATAATCATCAATAAATACTTTACGTTCGTTTAAAGATGAAATATATCAATATCAAAATCCAGACAGAATCAAAGAAAAACAAAAAAATGTAGCTTATTTTTTTGTGGCGTTGCAAGTGAAAACTTTATTTCGTGCCAGTTGTTCCAACTTATGACCGGAGCATTCTATGGCATGATTTAGTGCAATTTAAATTTTCAAGTAACGATACTTTATTATCTGTTAAGTAGATATTGATCAACTTTAGCTTCAATTCATAACCAAGGACCTTTTTAATATCTCTTAATATGGTTTTGGAAAAGAGGTTGACTTTAACGATTTAAGATAGTTATTTGAACCAATAGAAAACCATACATCTGAACTTCCTTACAGTATTCCGATATCGAAGATTAGAAGTCTTGGCATTTGAGCAAACACTTTCAAAGGATAATATTTGTTGTAAATTGCAATTAACAACTTTGTCTGAGCCCTACATATAACAGCCCAATACTTCCTTCTACATATTCCGGCATGACTTTGCATTTGAATCCAAAAGCATTGCAAGGTATAACACACCTGTTAATTAGGCACTCAGGCTGGCAATTAGGTGGCTCTCCGATGGTTCCAGCCTCACACGAACATGCACAACCACCGGTCCTCAATACCTTTTTCCGGCTGTAAGGGCCACAAGGGTTTCCTTCACAAGGGTCGGATTCTAAAGAGTACGTCAAGTATGATTAGATTTCATAATGGTTGCATTTCTTTCAAGAAATTACCTATGGGCTCTAAGGGTGGTGTGTAAGGAACACAAGCAACAAAAGGATTTCCAGTCGATTCTTTTGGACAGAAACACACCACTGCATGGTTGTTGACAGAACACTCTGCGTCCTTTCCGCAAGTACCAATGCAAGGATCTATACACTTGTTTCTCAGACATGTACGATCGGCCGGACAATCCACATTGGTAATACATTCAGGTCGACATTCTACATAAGGATCTCCAATGTATTCTTCGGGGCAAGAACACATCGCATGGTCTTCTGGCTGAACGTCACACACAGCATTGATACCACAAGCCGAACATGGATCCGATTGGATAGGTTCAAATTCTTGAGGTACGCAAATATCGAATGGATCTCCAATCATTTTCTTTGGACATGTACAAATCACCTTATGATTTTTTGTCTGACATAATGCATTGATTCCACAAACGTTACTACATGGGTCAATGCATTTATCATGGTGACAAATAAGATTGGATTCACATTCATCATCCAGAACACACTCTGGACGACAAAACGGAGGATCCCCCACAAACCCGGGAGTACAACGGCACTTTTCTAAGCCACTGACAACTGAACACTCGGAATTAGGGCCACAGGGAGAGGGTACACACAGCTGCCTAATTGGAGGCTTTACTATTAATTGACACCTCTTGTATGGATTACCAGTTGTGCCATCTTTACACATGCATACTGGCTTGTGTTGCACTACTTGACACTGAGCATTTTCGCCGCAAGTATTGATACAAGGATCGACACATTTCCCACGTAGGCAGTGTAAATTTAATGAGCAGTCTTGTTGAATCACACACTCAGGTCGACAATTTGGAGGCCCTCCAAGAAAACCCTCTTTGCACGAGCAAACCTCCCGACCCAATTTTACCTCACATATTGAGTTGGGTCCACAAGGATTGGGATGACAATCAGGTAAGTCAAGGTCGGGTTTCTGATACTCTAAAATATGGATGGAAAAGGTAACATAGAAAGAGGTATCTGAACAAAACGCGAGGAAAGATCAAACTTTAACCATACCAAAACATCGAAAGTAGGGATCCCCTTTAAAACCTGGTTTGCAGGTGCATTGTACTTGGTGATTGGTCACTTGACAATCAGCGTCAACAGCACATCTTTCCGGGCAGGGATTGACGCATCGTTGTTGGTCGCATATTTCCCAATCCTTGCATTTCTGATTGCTTTGACATTCAGGTTGAGGTCTAGTAGGAGGTTTGGGAGCATCGTCACGCACACACTGCCGGTAAGGATCTCCCTTGAAGAACTCTTGACAGGTGCAAATTGGCTTATGATTTGACACAGTGCAAATTGCTCCTATTCCACAGAAGCCAGGACATGGATCTTGACATTTCAAATTTTTACAACTCTTAAGTTTTGAACAATCCTCATCAGATACGCATTCCGGCTTGCAACCTCGAAGAGGATCGCCAAAATACCCCTCCCAACAAGAGCAAAGAGCTTGTTGATTCTCATTGACATTGCAATACGTATTTGGACCACATGGCGAGGGTTTGCAACCATCGAATTTAGTATCCTGATTGAGTTGGCATTGGACATTAGGGTCGCCAATGAAACCAGGTGGACAAACGCATTTCCTTTGGTTGAGCACAACCAAACAATTTGCCTTTTCTCCGCAAGGATTGGGTATGCAGGGGTCGTCGGCTGGTTCAACGCAGCCTAAAGATTCTGGATATTTGGGAACAAACCCAACTTTGCAAGTGCATATAGGTTGGTGATTTGAGAATTGGCAATTCATGTTAGGTCCACATGTGGTGGGTCCACATGCCTCATCTGGAACTACAGAATAGGTATCCAATCAATTTTCTGTGATACGCCTTATTTTCGCCTTAACAAATAAATTGCAAAAAAGGTACGCAATTTTTTTTCTCGAGTAAATAATTTTGACATGAGCTTACCGCAAAATTAATCTTTCAATGTGTCACGCTTTCCCAAATATTAAACACTTAAAATGGTATTTTCATTTGTTGACGATCTTGGAGGAAGTTCTACTCCATTAAAAGATTGTGTGGCTAATTTTTTGGACACTTCTAGTTGCTTGTATATTTTTCCCCGAACAAGGAGCACCACAAAAAACAGCAAGGAAAATCGCAAATTTAACATGCGAAAACATCTGATAAAAAGTTAGAACAAATAAGCCTTTGGGAAGAAGTATCTTTGCCAAAATGTTAGGAATTGCCAATAAATTTTGGAGCGATGCATTTAGCGAAAGTTCTTATTTCGGAGGTAAAGGAGCGGAGAAGAAATTTGCTCATGGAACAAATAAAAATGGCATGCGATATTTATGTGAGGAAAACAAATGCTGCATGCCAGAGAAGTGTCTCCCTTTACATAGAGGGATGGAACTTTTGGTAAATCATCACAATGACGCCCTTTGTTTTTAATGTTTCCGTTTTCGAGACGACCACAGATATGGCCAACGATTAACTCTGTTTTTTTCAATGTCATTTATGATGACATTTAAAAGATTCTGTTCATAATGAGTAATTTTGCCTTCTACTCTTCGGAGACGCTGGAAGAGCTTTGATCAGGGTAGTTAAAAAGCATATGAGACTGAAATATCGTGCCAGTGCTTTACACATCTCTATGAGTCCATGGAGCGCAACCAGCAGAGAATAAAATGTGTGCAGCCTCTGAGCATTGGGGGCACAAAATTATTATTCGGTTGTGTAAATCCCAGTTTTTCTAAATACATTGAGAAGTTCACAAACAGTCAAACCTTGTGTCAGGGCACAATGTTGGGATTTTACCAGTATTGTGACTACTGATGGGACCAATGTGCGGCTTTAAAAGGAGTTTGGGTGAGGCAACTATTTTCAGCTATCCTTGAAAGATTACAAGCAGTTTCAAGCACATGTACCTGATTTCAGGTTTACCAGTAAGATTTCAATATTCTGACCATCATGTATGGACTAAATAAGTTTGTACTTCAGTTTGAAAAAGTTTAATTTGCGCTGATAAGGCAAAGGCAACAACTAATCTGGTAAAAAATTGGCACATTCTTAAGCAGAATGCCACTACTTGGTACCTATTTTATCCATCAGGCAAAAAGAACCGACAAAAGCATGGCAACCTATCTACCAACTGTAGGTACACTGAGCTATGCGCCTGGAAACCTTGAATGTTTGGTTTGGTTTGAGGTAGCTGAAATTGGAACAAGCCAAGCTTGAAAAATTAAAGTGCTTGAAAGCTTGGAAAATCCCATTGGTAATTGTAACCTTTCAGTCAATGGTTGCGTAAAGGACCATATAGTAGGACTCTCAATGTCGCGACTGTTTCTCCAAGATTGTTGGGCCTAGAGCACTATGTTATTATAGTGCTTTAGTTGGGCCTACTGGCATGACATGAAAAGTCAGCAAAACATAGTACCTAAGTTGTTTTTTGTTGAATAAATCACGCTAAGAAAAACAAACAAAGGCCCGAATGCATTAAAATGTGCCCATAAAACTATGACAGCCATTTTTTGATAGCGTCCGATGAGCGAAGAATCTCGCAATTATAAAAAATCAAAAGAATACTGGAAAGTGAGCTCGAACTCCTACTCACCACATTCTTCCAAAGGATTGCCTCGGGTACCTTGTGGACATTGACAGACTGCGTTGCCCTCAATATTGCTACAAGTTGCAAATAAACCGCAGGGTGAAATTGAACAAGGGTCTAAAAATGGGAAAAACATTTGATCAGGGGAGAAAGCAACGAAATAATAGCTTACCTTTTGTCAAACCCTTGAACCAGTTATTACGGGTTATTATGTCTTTCCACCATTTAACTTCAGAGCATGAACAATATCATAAAATTTGATCCATTTGACCAAACTGATTACACAACCCTTGACCAATTAGAAACCATGTTCTCAAGGTAGTTAGATTATTAGTACTTGAAACCGGTGGACCCGTCTTACCTGGAAAACAAGTTCCTTGGTTTTCGCACTCCAAACCTTGTACTAGACGAAAGTGGAAGCATAGTTACATTAACATTTTTTGATAATGAATTAACCAATTTGCTTTTGACTTACTTTCTATGGGAATACACTCAGCCTGATGGTCGAACACCTCGCACTTTTCGTTGTCCAGACAAGGTGGATTTTTGCCTTGGCAAGGATTCAAACACTGCCCATTCACACAAGCCTGCTTTGACGGACATTTTTGGTTGGAATTGCAGAAGC
Source organism: Tigriopus japonicus (assembly GCA_010645155.1). NCBI lineage: Eukaryota > Metazoa > Arthropoda > Copepoda > Harpacticoida > Harpacticidae > Tigriopus > Tigriopus japonicus. Next base: position 8,187,741 of record CM021323.1, read on the forward strand.
TCTCTACAAAATGATTGTTAGATTTATGAATCAACATTGAGCATATTAGTAGAAAACTGAAACATACCTTTGGCCAAGCATCCGTAGTTGGCGTCGATCACAAATCCTGGAGGGCAAAATTTACATACAGGAATGTGATCTTCGACAACACAAGGCGTGTCATGTTCACAAACGTGATTCAAACAAGGATTTACGCATTGATACTTCTGGCAAGCTAAGTTGGCTGGACAACCACCGTTATTTAAGCACACTGAGACATTCACATCACACCCCTTTGTGCAGATGCAAAGTGGCTGATGGTTTATGACTTGGCAAGACTTGCCATCTGGACAAGACACACCACGGCACGGATTCCGGCAAAAACCGTAATTACAATTCAAAGTGTTGGGACAATCTTCATCTTTTTGGCATTGATCTTGTTGCTTGGGACAAACGAGCTCTCCAAAAGAATTGATGGAAAGTTTCTCTTTACATACACACAAAGGTGCATGGTTTCTGGTCATGCAACGCTCTTGATCTTGGCATTTAAGCGAAACACAAGGATCTTCACAAGTTCCACGAATGCATTGCTGATTCAGTGAACACTCTGCGTCCCGACCACATTCTCGACCAGAGGGACTCTCAGGGGTGTGGGACTGAGCCTGACAATTAGGGGCGGAACTACACCTTTGTTTGGGATCGCCACTGTAACATTCCGGACACTCGCACAAGGGCCGGTGATTGAAAACCTTGCAAATGGCATTCTCTCCGCACGAGCCACGAAGGTTGCATGGGTTCAAGCAAGCACCGTTTATGCATAACTTATCCAACGAGCAGTCATAATCACCTTTGCACGTTTTATCTAAAAAGAAATAAGAAGTTTCATGTTCAAGACGTCCCATTTTACAAGCCTCAGGTGGCGGACCTCTACCAAGGAGAGCACATAGAATGCCAAAAAAGTACATAAGTGAGTGATGCTGCACACCAGAGAAGCGAGGAGTCTCGCCAAACTTTCTTTTGAATTAGTTTTTGTATAATTTTAAAATGCAGAGTTTTCAAAAGTTTTCAAAGACGCCAATTAAAGGATACTTCAAGAAACTTCGTGGCTTTGAATTGCATTATTGGAGACCTATCCCAATGATTAGATGAATGGAACAGGACAGGAGGATTGCTCAAATACATTCAATAAATCAACGTGCAGAAAATTGACTCACCATTTGCCTGGCAACGAATTTTAGGATCTCCAAATGGCAATTCATCGGGACATGAACAAATAGGCTGGCTTTGTTCGTTAAGTTGGCAAAGGGCGTTCACTCCACATGTTATGGATGTGCATGTGAGCCGAGTTTCAGGGCACTGGCATCCTAGAAAGGCATCCCCTCGACACCCTTGATAGCATTGACAGTCATGGCCTCCGAGTTGGTCAATACATCGAGCATTTTCCCCACATTCGTCACCGGTGGAACAATCATCTTCATCTATAAAGCATTCCTCAAGGGCATTGCCAAAGAACCCGGGTGGACAAACGCAACTGGCTTTGTGATTTTGCATCCGGCACTCGGCATTTTTACCACAAGAATTTGATGAGTGGCACAAGTTAATGCATTTGCCATCTTGACATGCTTTGTCGCTTGAACAATCTTGATGGCCGGTACATTCCGTTTTTTCACATCCTCCGGATGGGAGACGCTGAAAGCCTTTTTTGCATAAACACAGGGGTTTACGAGCATTAACCTGACACGATTCATTTGGGCCACAATCGTTCTCGTCGCAAATATTGGCACATTTTTTATCTTTGCAAATTTGATCCCTTGAGCAATCATTTTGGCTTGTACAACCGCCTTGGCAAATGCCATCAAAGCAAGCTGCACCAATTTGACACTCATCTGAGTGCACGCATTGTTGAGCACAAACGTTTCCCTTGCAAATCTCACCGCAATTGCATTGTTTCGAAGATTTGCAAGGTTTAACGCAAAATCCGCCATGACATGATGAACTGGGTGGGCAAGATTGCGATTGTTGCGATTGAGAGGCAAAACAGGTCGGATATATCGTGCGGCACTCATTATATGGATCACCTTCCATGTCTTGAGAACAGGAACATTGTATTTCATGATTTTTGGTCTCGCACTTTGAGCATTTGCCACAGACGTGCCTCTGACTTAGGCAAAGATCTAAAAGGCAAACAAATTATTGCGTCAGAGTTGATGAATTGATGATGACTAGAGCGGATGAAAATATATCATGAAAAACATTAATATTTTGCCATTTTGAGTAGATTTTAAACAATCGGGCATTTTCTTGCAAAATTAAAAGATTTATCAATGTTTTTCATTGCATTGTTTTGAAAACTTACAAATCACTTAGAGGGGCATTTTTGACCAAAAAACAAAATATTTTATCATTTTTAGTAGAAAACCACATGTTTTGACTCTTTTGAGAGGGCAGCAAGCTCTTAACGCGGTAGTTATTAGACTGGGAACTCTTGTCGCCGAATTTTGATCGCGTAGTTTTTTTAGAGCCACAATTTTTTAGCACGTGACTTCTCAGAGCAGCAAATCTCCAAGTAGACGTTGTCCTATCATGCTGAATTCCCTCGTTGTGGAAGAGTATGAAATTTATTCAATGTGAGTATAAGTACCAAGAGGTACTTTTGATGCATCAATGAAAGGGGAAGAGTTCAGTCATAAGGAGTATTTTTTTGAAGTTATTTATAAGGACTAAAATTTTGTAAACTTGAGGTATTTGAATAAGTGCAGTTAAGATCCGACGTAATGATTTTTTACCGCGCGTCGTTTTAGACCGCGAAATCTTGTCACCAAATGTTTAGACTAGGAGCACTGTATTACGTGGAGTGGGATCGAGCGAGGGCGCGTTACCACGTCCGTTTTAACGTTCCTGCTTGATTGCCTGGCGTTAATGAAGAAATGCAACTTAATTGGTATTAATTTATTTACATAACCTATAAAACAAAAGTGAACAAGGAATCAAAAAGTAGGGGTGCGGATTTCAGGCATAAAAGATTTTATGCCCAAAAATATGTTTATTTCCTATTTGTTAGCTTCAGGGTTGGGGAGTAATTGTAATTTCAATTACAATTGCATGTAATTGTAATTAATTACAATTTTGGGCCAAGTAATTTTAATTAATTACATTTTTGGCCATGTAATTGACGAATTTCAAATGCAAATTACCAATTACTTTTCAAATTCTTAGTTCTTCAAATTAACCATAATATCAAATGATACTTTGAGTTTTCACTTGCAAAACAATTATTTTTGTCATCAATTTGCTGTCAATGTGATGCCACTAACAAGTAGCTTTTGTTACAATACACACCCAAGGTATGATGTTTAAATACTTTAAACTAAAATAGCTTTTAGACCATGATTTTTGTGTCAGGAGGTAGGGCTTTTCACTACTAAAGGCAGACAAATGAGGTGGAAAAACAAAGTTTTAAAACATCGTCATACTTGATATATGTGTATAAAGTTCGTGTTTTCTGGAAAAGAAAAATATGCCTTGTGGTTCATGGCATAATAGTTTTGATATTTAAGCCCGTTCATAAACTTTTGGTTTTTGTTAATCACTCTTTCATATTAACCTCTCAGGCATTTATAAGTTGCCAGTTTGTGCATCGCTATTTTAAAATGCAACGTAAATTCAAAATTACTTTTTTTGATGTCGGTTTTCAATATAAAAGTGATCAAATGAGCTATCTAAAGCATCTCAATAAGAAGAACCCGAAGTTTTTGATTGCTAATCATGAAATCACAAGGCTTTTAAGACTTCAAAAACATATTTCATAATTGTAGAATGTCAGGATCTTTTAGCATACTTCTCTATACTTTTAAATTTTTCATTGGCTGACTTTTTGTGAAATAATGACTAATGAGTCAAGTTCAATCCACCTCCGATGATCACAAACTCGAAGAAAAAACTCATGAAATTCAAAACTGAACATGAGAAGAAACAGGATGGCGGAAAATATGATCTTTTGAACTCAAGAAGTAGGTTCCCCTGATTTGGATTTTGATGTTTTTTTACTTGGATTTTTATTTCATTTTTTTAATGGATTTTTATTTGGACTTTTGTGTTTTTCATGGTTTTGAAATTTGTGCCATTGTTTCCAAAACCCCTACAATAGCCTGCATTTTGGCCTACGATTTACTTAAAAGTAAAAGACACGTTTTGTTACGTTTTTTCGTAAGTCGGTTGCAAAATGCTATTCAGACTTTAGTTTGAAGATTGTTTGTGAATGTTTGAAAAAATGCAAGTTCGAAGAATTCCAATGAAGAAAGAATTGGCCATTCTAAACCACACCAATAAAGCCCATCTATCAAAACACAATCTGAAAAAGTTGATTTACAAAATGAAAAATGAATGCCATTTTTACCGAATTGAAAAAATCCCTCTATTAATACCAATAGGAACAATTAGAGGACAACGCGATCCAAAATCACTTGGTAAAAAGGTACACAACTAGGTTTTTGACAAAGCACTACGTAAACAATCTTCCTTTTCATGATTGTTCAAATTGTTGGCAACGCTTTGTAAGATATTTGCTTAAAAAGCCAAATGAAAACATTTATTTTGTGACTTCGAACTTTTTAAAAAAGATGCTCGTGTTACCTTGCTACCATGAAAAAATTTGCATAGAGCAATTGGAAAAGGAACGAGGAGCGGGTAATTTTTGGATTTTGAGTCTTTACAGTTATCGAATTTTTGATACGTAATGGAATTACTGGTAGTTTTTCGAAAACAGGAACGTATTAACGTACTTTCTTTACTTGTAATTTCATATCCAACTGCCCTGGAAAATAGCCATGCTTGATCATAGTCTTATTACATAAGCCAAGGACATCCTTGCATAAGCTGCCTTTAAAACCTGCCTTGCAAGAAAACATTTCAATACGCATATTTTGACAATACTTTGTCATTACAAAGTTAGAGTTAGTACAGTTAACGTCCGACCTACTATTACCTTCACATTTCCCTCCAACGCAGGCCTTGTTCTTGTCACACTGATCATGACTGGAGCATCCCGGCACGCACTTGCGTTCTGCACAAATTAACCCTGCTTCACATTGCGAATTTGAACTACATATCTGGATGCAAATTTCATTTTGGCAGATTTCGTCTTGAAGGCAATCTTTTGGCGCGTGGCAACTTGGAACACATAATCCTTGCCGACATTTAGAAGAATCAGGGCAATCAAGTTGAGAAGTGCACACAGAGCGCTCGGGTTGACATCGTTCTATTGGATTACCATCCATTCCTTCTGGACATGAGCAAAGAGCCGTATGGTCCTTTGTGCGACAGTTGGCATTTAGTCCGCAAAAACTGACCTCACAAAGATCTAAAAACAAACGAAGGATAGGAATAAACAAACGCCCCCTTGCTTACCTCAGGAAGACTTTGTGATCGACGGTCTTTTTCAAAAGACTTTTTACCTATGCATTTTCCGTTGTGGCAACCTTGTGTGTCAGGACAATCCAAGTTTGAGCGACAGCCCGATATGCAAGCCATTCCTTGGCAGATTTCTGTTCTTTGGCATTGTGAATCGTGAGTACAGACCTCTTTGCACACTTTTCCATGGCACAGCTCGTTGACGTCACAATCGTGATCGAATTGGCATACGGCCTTACAAAATGACTCCACGCAAAGGAAATTTTCTGGGCATTGCTTGTTGCCAATACAAAATGATGGCACCTTTGTACAAGCAATTTCGGGTGATGGGTTTGGAATAAAACCCGGTTTACAAATGCAGTAAGTCTCTTGATTCAGCACTTGGCATTGCGAGTTCGGGCCACATTGGTCTGTACTACATGGATCTTGGCATTTGTTCTGGATGCAATTTTGAGACATTGGACAATCTTTGTTCGTGCTGCAGCCCACTTTGCACATTCGTTCCAAACATGCATGACCCAAAAAGCAGTCATTGTCCACGCCACAAGTCACTAAAATTACAAGGAACAAATACTTTTATTCCTGATGATTGCTTCTTCCACGTTGTCTTTGCACTGCGGCTTTGCACAAAAAGAAAAGAGATGTCGTCGATTTATATCAGGTAGGTACTTACGAAGACAAAGTCCTTGGTCACAGCGCTCATTGATGGCACAATCGTGGTGAGAGGCACAATTGGCCATGCAGATGCCTGAATGACATTTCATATTCACTGGGCAATTTGAATCCGTGGCACAAGTTGATGGAATCCGAACACATTCAACAGAGGGATTCCCAGTGAATCCCGGAGGGCAGGAGCACAAATGCTGGTGATCTTTTGCAGTACACAAAGCATTAACACCACAAGCTCCAAGTTGTTCACATGGGTCTCGACACTCCGATCGTGCGCAAAACTGCTCCTCTTTGCAATTCAAATCGACCAGACATGACTTTTCGACAGGCTTGACACAATTGTAATTTTCACATTTATCGTCCCCTGGGCAGTCAGAGTTTTGATCGCAAGCCTTCTTAAGACAGCCCAATTTTTCATTGTAGGCATCTCCGTAATAGTCTAAGTGAAAGACAAATATTAGTAAAGTGCTATGCAATATGGTATTTTGCTTAATGTTATTGGACGCTCTATGAAAATTCTAAGCAAATTGATTCTCTCTATTCCTAAGACAATTATTCATAACTGTTATTACCTTTAGGACATTCACAAACCCTATTGTGAGATGTTGCTCTACACAAAGCGTTTTTGCCACAAATGTTTGGAATGAGACATATGTTCTGGCACTCTTTTATGCCAATCGAGTTTGCTTGGCACCTCTCAGAGGGATCACAATCATTGTCGTTGGTGCAACCATCTTCAGCCACGCAGATACCTCCTCGACAATGTGTTTGACCAAAGCATTCAGACTGCTTGGAACACTTTGTCAAACATTCCCGATTGACGCAAGCTTGGTGAGGCAAACAATCGCGCAAGGACGAGCATTTACCTAAAATGTGGAGCAACTCATTAGTTTTTGCACTCGTATGGAGACACCCATTGACCAACCTGTGCAAAGACCAAAGGAACAAATCATTTGGGAGATGCACTCCTGGTTAGAAGTACAAGGTCGAATTTTATTGCACCCAATGCGAGGATCACCAGTGTGTTCAGGGTCGCAAATACAGTTAGGTGTGTGATTGTTCATAACGCATTGGCTGTTGGCTCCACAGATACCATCAAGCTTACAGGCATTTACACATTTGTTGTTTAAACACGATTCTGATGTACTGCAATCCGCATTTTCTAAGCAATCGAATTGCTTACAACCAATCCTTGGATTTCCCGTCCACTTAGGAAGGCAGGAGCAAACAGGGTCATGGTTTTGAACTTCACATTTCGTTCCATTGCCGCAGAAGTCTTCACATGGATTGATGCATCGTTGGTTCTCACATCGTGTATCCGATGAACAATCATTGTTATTTCTACAATCACCCTTCAATCTACAACCTTGCAGAAATGGATCCCCTACCATGCCAAAAGGACAGTTGCATATAAAAGACCCTTCCAGATTGGTACAAATAGCGCTGGGATGACATGGGTTCTGTTTGGTGCACTCATCAATATCCAAACAGGATGAACCCACCGCAGCGTAACCATTTTGACAGTAACATTTAGGAACGTGGCTTTCAGTTCTGCATGTACCGTAACCACAAATGATGCTTTCACAGGGATCTGAAAAGGAAATGCAAAATTAGTAATATTTTCGTCATTCAAATCAGGAGAGTAACAGGTTGTCAAAATACCGTGGCATTTAAATGTTCTTGTGTCACAAGTGAGGTCTTTCGGACAATCAGATGTTTCTTCACACTCCACTTCGTAACATCCAATGTTGGGGTTAGAAGGATCTCCACGATGTCTGGGAGGGCATGAACAAAATGGTTTGTGGCTCTTTACTGAGCACGTAGCTAGATCAGTGCAAAAAGAAATATCACACGGATCCAAGCACTTTTTAACACCAGTGATTTCATCTACGGCACAAGCTAGAAACTGGTCACAATCGGAATCCGTCACGCATTGATTGGGTAATCTACAATTCCCATTGCCGTCTGAGACTTGATTAGTTGGACATGAGCAAATGAATGAACCCGGTGTATTTGCACACACATGAGAGCTTGGGCAGACACTTTTGTCCTGGCACTCATTGATATCAGAACAACCATCTTGTGATTTGATGTACCCTGGCTGACATTGGCAATTTCCATCCGTACAGAGCTCGCCTAGACGACAATCGGAGTCCATTCTGCATCCAGGCTCACAAAATTTATTCCTGCAGATTTCGCCTTGCAGGCAATTTTTGTCCGTATGACATAGTTTCAAGCAAATGCCTTGGGAACATTGCTCTCCACGGGCACAGTCTCCATGAGTTGTGCACTCAAGCATACAATATCCATTGAAGCATCGACTGGTATTTGAACACTCCGGAGGACATGATGAAGGTATTCTTACGCAACCTTGAATCGGTGTTGGCACCCCAGCAAACCCCTTGGGACATCGGCAAACTGGATCTTCTGAGGGAGTGCACAAGGCATTTGGCCCACAAGTTGAACTACATGGGTCTTGGCATCTCCCAGATGTGCAAATCTTTCCATATTCACAATCTTGAGAGGAGGAGCATCCTGTCACGCAAACTCCAGAGTTGCAGAAATGTGAGGGAGGGCAGTGTTTGTCTGAGCTACATGTGGTTCGGCATTGGTCGTAAGGGCATTGTTTGTCCAAATCATTTTTTTCACATTTAATAAAAGGAGTGGGTGCAGGGATGTAAGATGGAATGCACTGACACTGCGTTTGATGATTACTCACGGAACAGAGAGCATTTTCACCGCAAATGTTTTTGGAACCCTCGCAAGGGTTTGTACAAGTGTAAGACAAGCGATCACAAACTTCATTTACTTTGCAATCGTCATTCTCAACACAATTTACTTTCCGGCAACCTTCGGTGTTTGGATCCCCTTTGTAGAGTCCAGGCGGGCACACACATTTACCAACATGATTTTTCACCACACAGACAGCTCCATCACCGCATTGAAGGAACTGACAAGCAGAGTGACATGAGGACGCACCTTGGAATTCTTTGCAAACCTCTGATTCTGAGCATTCAAAATTGGATGAGCACGCCTTCGAATTAATGGGAACACATCCTTTGCGATCATCCGGGTTACCATGATAGCCATTGTTGCATCGGCAAAAAGCTTGATGATCTTGAACAACACATTTGGCCTCTTGAGGGCACTCAACTAAGTCGCATGCCGGAACGCAAGATTTAGTACCCAAGACCATTTCGTGACAAATTTTGCCCAAAGCACAATCCTCATCTGATTGGCAAGTTTGAAGAAAGGCACAAGATTCCGTGAGTTTATTCTTGTGATATCCCGACTTACATCGGCACACAGGAAATCCGTGCTCAATTTGGCAAACTTCATTGATTGGACACGACATGATCTTGCATGGGTCCAGACAGGTCTTATCTCCATTCAAATTGATATGACATGTGTGTCCTCCTGGACAGTCTTCGTTGGATGAGCATACCTCTTCACGCTGACACCCAATAAGTAGATCACTCGCATCCCCATTGAAGCCTAACTGACAAATACAATTCTTTTGGTGGTTGTCAGTGACGCATAATGAGTTAGGACCACAATTAGCCTCCTGACAAGGATCAGAGCAAAATTTTTGTCCACTATGTGCAATCGTGGAACAAATCTCATTGTAGCCACAGTCAGAATTTGTTTGACAATTTGCCATTGAAGAGCAACCTTCTGAGGTATTGTAAGGGTCTTCTCCTTTGAATCCTATGGTACACAAACATTGCCCTAAGCTACAAATTGCATTAGGACCACACTTCTGCTGATCACACAAATAATCTGGAACTTCGCTCTTACTAGCGTTGATACTCATTGTTGGTAAACATGCCTCGAATGGATTTCCAACAAATCCATTACGGCAAAGGCAATCGTATCCACCGGGGGTATTGATACATTGGGTGTTGTCTCCACATACAGAAAACAAACATTCATCCACGTCGTAACAAGCTTGATACGGAGCTCCATCAAAACCTCGTCGGCAATTACATTGAGGCTCTCCTGACACGAAGGTGCAAATGGCGTTTTGACCACATTTCAAAGCATCACAGTCATTTGACTCGTCCTGTGAACAACCCAAATAAGGGTTTCCATAATACCCATCGTTACATTGGCAACGATTTGGATCGTTGTACGAGCAATGGGCGTTATTTCCACAAGAAGGACTGCACACAGCGGGCTGAGATGGTGGCACACAGACCAAATTTGGATCTCCCACAAAACCGCTTTTGCATGTGCATGTGCGGCGGCTCGGATCACAAATTGCGCCCATTCCACAAAGGCGATTTCCACATTGCGTGCGACATTTTCCTGCATGACATGTTTGATCTGGTTCCATGCATGTCACCGACGAGGAACAATCAGTTGGAGAGCATTCTCCCCCGGGGAAGGCGTTTCCAGTCATCCCTTTCAAACATTGACAAGTCGGGCCAGAGAACGAGACAATACATTGGGCATTATGACCGCATGTAATTCCGTCACAAAGAGAGATACACTGCCCTTTGCTGTCCTCACTGAAGCCGCTCTTGCAACGACACCAAGCCGCGTGATTCTCTGCTACGCAATGGGCATTAGTACCACATGGAACAGAGGAGCAAGGATTTTTACACTGACCCTCAATGCATGCTAATTGACCACTGCAGTTGTCATCATGTTGACATTCAGTAGACTTCAATCCTGAACAACCAGTCACGTAAGGATCACCAATGGAGCCACGGGGACATTCACACTCATATGTCCCTTGCTTGTTTAGACAGATGCTCCCTTGTTTACAAGGATTGAAGATGCACTCGTCAAGATCTTCACATCCAGAAAGAGGGTTTCCAGTGAAACCGGCTTTGCAGAGGCATTGGGGAGGATTAGAAGGTGTACATTCAGCATTGTATCCACAACTGAAACGATGGCATGGACTTCTGCATAGATTTCCATTTGATGTATCGACAAAGAAAGGGGGTGAACAGACGCATGATTCGTCCAAACATTCTTCGTTTTGTCGACACTCAGAAGAGGTTTTGCACTCTGACCTCAAAGGCGAACACGTACCTTGATAGGGATCGCCCACATATTCTGCAGGACAAGAGCAAATGTACGAACCCAGGGTGTTCAAACATACAGCTAGACCTCCACAGGGTGAACTGGGAAAAGCTTGGCACTCGTCTACATCTTCACATTGGTTGGTATTGCCATTCATCTTAAAACCAATGGGACAAGCACAATAATTAATTCCACCGGTGATTTCAATACATTTGGCTGGAGTGTTGCAATTTTGACAATCTGGCAAGTGGCATTCGCCATTCCTTTCGAAATAAGGGGGTTGGCAATCACATTTTCTATCCACGCATTGCTGGCAACTAGTGTAGGGATTTCCTTGGTATGTAGGAGGGCATTCACAATTGTAACTTCCGGGCAGGTTCCTGCACACGGCGTTGATACCACACGGGTTGCCTAAAAGGCACTCGTCGACATCTAAGCACTCGCCAGTATCACTTTGAGCATATCCTCTACGACATATGCAATACGAGGATAAACAGACTTCTCCAACTCCACAATCAGATTCGTTTGAGCATTCATTTGGACTTTCTCCCATGCATTTGATGAAGGGGTCGCCAGTTTGGCCTTTAGGGCATTGACAGAAAAATGATCCTATTGTGTTTTCACAAATCGCTCCTTTCCCACAAGGATTTCCCACGCACTCATTGATGTCTCCACAAATGCGGTTTCCTTCTTTTAATGAAAATCCAGGGTTGCATTGGCACTGAACTCTTCCATTTGCGATGACACAATGCGAATTGGGGTAGCACGTTGTTGACTCGCACGGATCTGGAAAAAAGTGAGTGAGAAAAATGTGAGATTCCTTCAAATTACAGTGCTTAGAAGCTGATCTCCTGGCTTTTTAAAGGTAGCATGCTAGTCGTCTAGTACCTTCACAATTTGGACCAACAAATGGCTCTTGACATTGGCATCTCCCACCTAAACATGAAGAATGACCCACACAATCATCATTGGAAAGACAAACGGTGCTTTCGCAATTCTTCTTGACCGGATCAAAAGGCTCTCCATTGTAACAATGGCAAGCATAAGATCCAAACAAATTAGTACACTTGGCTTCACGACCGCACACCAGAGGATTGTTGGTGCATTCATTGATATCTGTGAACGACAAGAAATAACCTGAGTTGAAAGCTAGGTTCGAAAACGAAACCCCTTGAACTTACCGAAACAGCCTTGATGGGGATCTCCGTTGAATCCTGCGGCACATGCACAACTGTATGAACCAGGTGTGTTTGAACAAACTGAGTTGGCACCACAACGGCCTGTCGGGCTTAGAGCTTTATCGCACTCGTCAATATCTATGGGAGAAAAGGTTATTTTGTTGAATTAGAAACCTTAAAACAGAATTGTGCCAGTCTGAAATAAACTACCTATGCATCCTGCAGATATTTCCTTGGGGTTGTATGTCCATCCTTCTTCACAAACACAGAAGGCTTCAACTCCCTCTATTTGACAGTTTGCATGTTGACCACAATCCACTTGCACGCAAGGATCTAAAAGCAAAGTAAATCATCATTTTATTGGTCAACTTATGTTCTATCTAAGTTAAAGCAATCAAAATGTAGGTTCACTAAAGCGTAAGGACTTAAAATAATATTGCTTACCATTGCACGGCGTGGTTGGTGGGTTTCCCACTAGAGGGGAAATGCAGACACATTCAAAACTCCCTTGAGTATTTAGGCAGATAGAATTTGATCCACATGGGGAAGCCAGCTCATTTGCGCACTCATCAACATCTAAGCACAGAATTCCGCTGGCCACAAATCCGTCTCGACATTCGCAAATACCGTTCGATTGACATTGTGCATTATTAGTGCAATCAAAGTCGGAGGCGCAAGTTGTCCGGACCTTGATTGGTTCGCATGAAAACCTTCCGTCGCCACTGTATCCCACTGGACACTCACAACGATATCCAGGGGATTGATTGATACAAAGAGCACCAACACCACAATGTTTCATGGAATTGATCTGGCACTCATTGATATCTAAACAAGAAATGTCCTTCAATGCAGTTGGGTTTTCTTAGAAGGTCAAAGATGCTGTCTCACCAAAGCAATTGTGATTGGGATCACCCGTGTACCCATCTAAACACGAGCAAATGATTCCCTCTTTGGATACTTGGCACTTTGCATTTCGCCCACATGATTGTGAGTCGCATCCCCCTCCATGTTCTAATGAAGGTTTCACGGTTGCCTCACACACACCAACGTAAGGATCTCCCTGGAATCCTGAAGGGCACTCACATATGTAGGACCCAAGGAGATTGGTACATTTGGCTCCCACGCCACATGGCTTTGATGTGCACTCGTCTACATCCACGCACTGAAATCAAAATCATCATTTCTCAGAAATGATTTTGTTAAGGATGGCGCTCCTTAAATCTTCTAAAAAATGAATATGCTTACCCCATCGTATGGATTACCCTCGAATCCAGAGAGGCATTCACAGGTGAAATTGCCGTAAGTATTCACACAAAAAGTGTTAACCCCGCAAGCCTGGTTTGAGAGGCACTCGTCGATATCTAGAGATGAATTCAACAATTCAATCAAGTGTTGCTTTCTTATCCAAAAAATATTTTTGGGCTCTAAATATTACCTCGACACTCCACTTTCCCATCGCCTTCAAACCCTGGTTTACATTTACACAAGTAATGAGCTGGGAGATTGCAACATTCTGCATTAGTTACACAGGTATTGGAGTATTCTGGGATTTTGCACTCGTCAATATCCGTACAATGAAGCCCATCGCCTTCATAGCCATCGTTGCACGAGCAAAAGAAGCTTCCCAAAGTGTTTGTGCAATAACCAAAAACATCACAAGGACGGTATTTGCATTCATTGGTATCAGGCATATCACAGCCTTTGCCTCCATAGCCATCATTGCAATAGCATTGGGAATCTAAACAGGCCCCATGTTGACAATGACGCCCAGTGGTGTATAAGCAATCGTCTGAAGAAAAAAGTGTCCCGGAATAAATGAGGAATTGTTTTTTTTTTGTAGAAGAAACTCACTTGTGCATTTTGTATAAGGGTTGTTTTCATCCGAACCCTCAAAACAGTCAGAAATACCATCACAGAGTTTTGATATTTCAAATAATTGCAAAACATCCACAGAGGAGTTAACTTGACACCCAAAGAAGCCATCTTCCACATTGAGAAAGAAAACTCCATTTCTATTGTTGAGATCACGAGTGCTTCCATGCAATTGGCTAAAAGCGTTGGTTGCAAAGACCTGACGAGAAAGAAAAAAAATAAAAGTATTTCCATGCGCATGATCATCAATGAACTGATTTAAGGCTGCCGCAGTGACATGTTATACAGATTTCCAGATCTTGGCTTTGTGATTGGAGTAGGAGACTTTGGGCAAGGTTATATCCAAACCTTTTGCCAAACTCTTGAAATTAAGTAAAATGCTTTTGTCCCCCTCAAAACACAACCCTTTTAAGGCAATTACCCTAAATTGCCTTGCAAAAATTACAATTGCCTTGCTTTGACTTATGAATGAATGAATGAATTTTTTTGCAACTCTTGGCCATGCCATGGAGCAGGCTGAAGAAATATACATGCATGATGGTTAAGACCAACTTGTCAAATGGTTAAAGCGTGAATTTTAAGCAAGTAAAATTGTGATGTCACCCACAAGTTTACAAGTCACGGTGTTCCGAATGGCTTTTCAGGTTTGAATCAAAATATCCAAAGACATCATGGCACTTTTTGGACCCACAATTCAATGGGAAACAACTTTACTTTTATTGTTTTATATAAGTTTAGGTCCAGGGAAAAATTCATGTACTAAAAAACCTATTAATTATAACATTTTTTAAATAATTTGTTTCACCCATATCCATAGACCATTTAGTTACTTTATGAATTCAAATTGAGTAAAAATTCATTCAGCAACAGTTGAGTTATTTGACTTTGAATGGTCCATTTTTGACCCCAAAAAGCCGAAAAACGCTACAGTTATATGAAAAAACAAATTCCCAAAGATTTCACATAGCTTTTCAATGGGTCGCATGTTAACGCATCTAATTCATGGTGTTTAGTGTACTATAATTGCGCTTGAGTATACTCTAATTTTAGTTTGGTCGTAACATGCGGAATAATTGAACAAACCTCAAGATAAGTATACTCTTCCGGCAGAGATATTTTTAAGTATACTCT
>CM021323.1:8216281-8250338 GCA_010645155.1 Tigriopus japonicus
CCATTTTGAAAGGGGGAAGCAGCAATGTTGCAGGTCCCAGGTGGAACGGAGTACGTAAGGACATGTGCCTACACTCTGTCCGCACAACTTAACAAATTACGCAACCGATATGATGATTGGCTTGATCTTGATCCGGACATGAAGACTGAAATCGCAGCTTAGATGAGGAAATTGGATGATGAACTCGTTACTGCAATGCAGCATGCGGCTGGACCAGCTCCTTCACCACCGGGAACATCAATCAACCATACTCCCAGCCGAGGTCAGCCAGTACATTTTTTCAAATCGCAAGATGCCATGAAGCCATCCATTTTGGCAGCTACTGCTACGCCACCTGAAATGCTTAATTGGATGCGCTACTTTGAATCATGGCAAACATCATCAAACATGGACCTTTTATCCTCCCTTGAACTACAATCAATTTTCTTCATAAGATTGGAAGACTTACTGGCGGTTCCGGTACGGAGCAAGGTTCTTGATGTTTTTTTCTTGATGTTCTTGATGATTCAATTTTCTTGATTTCCATAGGTTGTTGCGAATTGTTGGTTTTATATTTTACAAGTCGTTTTGCAAAAACACAAGCAGACATATATCAGATCTACGTGCAGATATATGATCCGACCACTTGTGAATTGCATTATGAGCAAATTTATGCTAACAAAACAAATATTTTGTTCTTTCTGGAGGATCACAATTCTTGGGGGGTTGCAACTCAATTGTGGATGACAGAGTTGAGCATTTTCTCTTCACAAGCTGTAATATGTCCAGAAGGTAATGACGTGTTTGTACCTAGATCCAGATAAACTTTGAATATTCCAGTTCTTTTGCATTGCAGAATCAAGTTGGTTCGTTTATACCGATCGCTGGACCCCCGATCCAGATTTGATAGCATATTGTCCTTAGAATTAAAAATGCATGAGTCAATGTCATGCAAGCTTGAGAAAAGTTAAATATTTTCAGTGACTGATGAAAAAAACAAATCATTCAACCTCACCACTTCATGATTTAAACTACCGTGCACTAACAAAACTCGGAAACTAATTGATTTGATGTGTGTTATAACTTTTGCAAGCTGTCCATTCGAAATGCGAAATAAAGTTTGTCGAAATTGTTTGTCAAGACATGTTTTTCTAGAACTGATGGAGTTCAATATTTTTCTCAATTTGCACAATCATTTTTGCACGCGCTATATCGTTGGGACTGCCAAATTCCATAAAGTTGAACCTAGTCACCACCACGAAAAAATTGCTGGTCCTAGTCACTCTATTTGATGCTCATGCTCATTCTGATTCTTGTTGGTTCCTGATAAAGGTTTGGGCTCGAATTTTATGTTCCAAAAACATGTTTGTGAGACGATTGCTCAGAAGTTTACGTTTCAGGTTCAAAACCTTCCGCTTGTTTTAAGTGGGAAAACGGCGGTTGCTCCACGTAATTCAAACCATGGAATTTGCGGAAATGAAATGGGAGAGCATTTCCATTTGACTGGAAATTGGAGCAACAAACCACTAGCAATGATATTGTTCCAATAAGTTTGAAACTTGTCTATTTTTGAGCAGAAATTAGAAATTAAAGATAGTGACATTTCTCGTGGCTCTCACCTGATCTGATGAGAAGTGTTGATTAGTTTCTGCACGTATGGGCCACTTTATTAGAATCAAAGTCGAGAAAAAACCTCAAAGACTAGACCACTTAACTATTTTCAAATAGTTTAATATTGCAGTGGAAAAATTTTCATCCACAAGCCCTATTTGCTACATAAACTGATATTAAGAATATCTTACAGAACAAGCAGGGCATAAATACAGCTAACCATTGTAGCAACAAAATGAGGGGTTGTGTTTTTGTTGCATTCCACTTTCATAACTACGATCTTGAGAAAGAATGAGAGAGCATAATTTGGCCATAACGCATCAAAAGAAGTGATATTGAGAGTTCAGTACGAATTAGCTTTTAGTTCAACCCAGACGACGCAAATGGAGAGAGTTTATGTCTTGTGAATCACTACAAAAAATTACGTTTTCAATGCCTGGACTACAAGTACCTTCTACAAAAAACGAAGTTGAAATGAAGAAGGTTTTATGATCCAAAATAGAGTAGCAAATTTGTAGCAAAGACAAGACATTTATTTCAAAATCTGTGAAGTGTAGATTGTATTGAACGCAATGGGAGATAATAACGATACAATGTTTCATACATCATGACGATTTTTACGCTCGGGTCTCTTAGTAGACTTGCTCACCATGAACCACCATCTCGGACACTTCTTTCATCTTCATCATTACTTGAGTGTCAGGAGAAGGTGCAACATTAATGCCATAACTCAAAGAAAAAAGGTCTTCATAAGCAGGATATTGTCATCATTTGAAAACTCACATTGAAGGATGAAAGATCAAAAAACACAGTTCAAATTGCAGCGTTTTGAATTGGCAATGGCTGACTCTGACCACTGAGAAGAGAGAGACACACAGAACCTCTGATTGGCCTTTTGAGAAGCCACATGTTGGTCTTAATGGAAAGGCACTTCAAATTTACGTAGACCATTTTGTGGATGAACTTGTGTGTTGGCTGTTGCATGAAGCGACCTTTCAGAATGTCCTTCTACAAATGAATTCATGAATGTTGAAGGCCTGAGAGGTCAGAGGTGTGACTACATGCACAATCAGAAAGAGCACTCTTCGGTTTTGCCACGAGGTGATCAAAGTTCTCTCGGGTTCATCAAGGCCACTGATTCTGGCAAAATATTCTTCGTTTGTTCTCCCAATTTGGAACCGCTCTGCAATTTGTTGAGCCAAACTGATTGCATGTAGTTGAAAAGAATTGCAGATTGAAATTAAAGTGCATGCACCTACACTACCCTACAAACAAATTCTAGAAGACTAGCCTGCCAACAACAAAAATAGTGATGCGGTTTGGTCGACAGGTAAAATGTTTATTTGATTCCACAAACGGATTCTCCAACAAAGGGTAAATTTTTGACTTAATCCTGTATTTCTCATAGTACCTTTCATAGAATAGAAGGTCGAGCACTAACCTAACTGTTTGTTCAAGGATCTTATTTAAGTATCACGTAACATAAATGAGGTATTGTGACGTATGAAATGGCACATACGTGCAGAAACTTATCAACACTTCTCATGACGTAGAACAGGTGAGAGCCACGAGAAATGTCACTATCTTTAATTCTTATTTCTGCTCAAAAATAGACAAATTTCAAACTTATTGGAACAATATCATTGCTAGTGGTTTGTCGCTCTATAATTCCAGTCAAATGGAAATGCTCTCCCATTTCATTTCCGCAAAGTCCATGGTTTGAATTACGTGTGCTCCAAGAAAGCTCTGGGCTGCACTAACATCAAATTAATTTTTGGGAGGAATCAGTTTTTAAAGCTTTTAACAACTTTTAAGCAGGAATAGAAAAATATTTATACATTACTCCTGATATTCACTATTCAAGGGTTGTCTGGATTAGAGCACTATAATAACAGAGTACGGTCATAAAGTGCGCCATCTAATGGATTTCATGCGGCAACAGCTCGCAGTTCCAATGTTATATATATTTTTGGAGATTGCAACGGTCATTCATCAGTAGGCCCCAGGAAATCATTTTATTTTGCTGTGGAGCGGAAATTCCAGACGTTTTGAGGAGTAGGGTCAGCTGAAGATAACCATCAGCTGACACTACGTTGTGAAACGTCTGGAATATTTGCTCCACAGCGAAATAAAATTATTTTCCGAGGCCTATTCATCAGTTTTGGACAAACAAAAGTGCCTCAAATGTTGATGATGGAACTTGAATAGAAGTTTGGTGTTTTTCTGATGAATTTTAGCATAGATCGTGCCTGAATTGCCTTTTCAGTAGTTAGATTTTCACGCCGATTTGTAAGGGATTTAATCAATAATTTCAACCAAAAACCACCGCAGCTCCATAAAGAATACTCAGTCAACAGTACTCAAATCCATGTAGCAGGATGAGTGCCGCAAGCCCACTCATCGTGGAATGAGTAGAGAGATGTACTTCATGCTGATATGTATTTCACCTACTAGGTTATTCTATAGGGGGTTGTGAGCTAACGCAGTTTGCTCGTGAGCAGATCACGCCACACCTTCCCCCCAGATCGCAGTTCTCACACTGAAACCAACATTAGGGCGACTTGTGTCCTACCACGCGATCCATTTAGGTCACAGAGACCCACCAATAATCCATCAGGGTCATATAGACCCACCAACAATCCATCAGGGTCACACAGACCCACCAACGATTCATCTGGGTCACACAGATCCACCAACAATCCATCAGGGTCACACAGACCCACCAATGATCCATCTGGGTCACACAGACCCACCAATGATCCATCTGGATCACACAGACCCACCAACAATCCATCAGGGTGCATCACATGGCCCACCAATTCAACACGGTGCATCACACGGCCCACCGATCCAACTCGGTGCATCACATCCACCAGGCAATCCAACACAGTGCATCACATCCACCAGGCAATCCAACACAGTGCATCACATCCACCAGGCAATCCAACACAGTGCATCACATCCACCAGGCAATCCAACACAGTGCATCACATCCACCAGGCAATCTATCTGGGAAACTCCTGGACCACGAGGCAATCCATTTGGTTAACTCCTAGCCCACCAGGTAATCCATCTGGGCAACTCCTAGCCCACCAGGCAATCCATCTGGACGACTCCTAGCCCACCAGACAATCCATCTGGGAGATTCCCGACCCACCAATCCTGGATAACTTTGGGCCCATCACGACCCAGCAATCCAGGATGACTCTGGACAACTCATGGCCCACCACCGTCAGGACTCCACCCGCACACGGCCAATCGATCTTGGGAATTGGTATGTTTGCAAATATAACCGAGACAATACCAAACGAAGATATATTTATTAACGAACACAAGAGAGAGAACTTCCATCGAACTATCTCGAACCAACCCAAAACTAGTTATTCCAGTCTCGAAGTCAGAACAATCGATAGAAAAGGCAAGGTAGAGATTGTATGAAATATGAAACATGATTAACTTATTACAACTCCCCCACCGGAAGATCAATTATGGGATCTCGACCAGAACTTGATCTAAAACACAAACAGTTCTTAAGTATAAATAAGTCGATCTGGAGGCTTTGATGAACGGGACGATCGACGGAGCACAGGGGAATCATCAAGTGTTGGATCTTCGTCGAGAAGTTCAACAGAATCACACAACATACGTAAATATTTTCTGTTTCGCCATAAGACCCGTCCTGATGGAAAGCGAAGTCGATAACGGCGTTTGTCCTCAGTTCCGACAACGTCTGCCATAGTGCTCCATCGTAAAGTTTTTGGATCCTGAACAAGGACTTTGGAACCGGATGGAATAGAAGGGAGAGGTTTGGTTGACCTATCATAGTAATATTTCCGCTTCAAATCCGAATCCAAATGTTTAATATCGGCATCAATCGAACTTTTTTGCCACTCCAGCTCAAAAGATCGCCAATTTGAAGGAACCATGGAACGGAGTGGTTTTCCAAAAACTCTTTGCGAAGGGGATAAGCCATCTTCTCGCGGAGAATTTCTCAACTCCAGGAGACCTTGATTGAATTCATCTGAGTTGATATCTCCACCAGTTTTTTGAAGAAGACGCTTAATAATCTTAACTGTAACTTCAGCATGCCCGTTGCTTTGTGGATGGAACGGTGTGGATGGTTTCCAAATGACTCCCCATTCTCGAAGGAAAGTCGCCATTTCTTCAGAACGATACTGGGGCCCATTATCTGATCTCAAAATTCTTAGAACTCCCATAAGTGAAAATAATTTTCTGAAGGCTTTCATCATGTCATTAGAAGAAGGCGTATCAGAAAACTTGGCCACCAATGGAAATCCGGATAGACGATCTGCATACACTAAATAGTGATGAGAACCATGCAGAAATAAATCACTTGTGACGACCTCAAACACACGGGTCGGCATTACATCTCGTTCCATTGGTTCGGGCACGTTTGATGATCTATAATACTGACATGCAGAGCACTTTTCGATGAATCTGGTAATGTCTTCTGAAAATTTTGGCCAGTATATCGTCTGCCTAGCACGGCGCTTAGTTTTTTCCATGCCTTGGTGACTTGAGTGAAGACGTTTTAGGACGTAATCAATAGCAGAAGGAGGAATCACAATCCTATGACCTCTCAGTACCAGATCTTCCTCGATTGATAATTCATCGAATATTTTGTTGAATTGCGCCACATAGCCGTTTGAAGGGACTTTCTCATCATTTTGTAAAGTCCTAATGAGCTTTTGATAATCCTTATCAGCCAATGCATAATTCCGTACTTCCTCCAAAATAAGATCTTCGGTGAATTGGGTTTGCATCAATGCACTTACGTGGGTTAATTGGCTATCACAATCCTCAAATTCATCAAGGCCAACGATTGGAGCTCGTGAAAGTGCATCTGGGATTTGTTGATCTTTGCCCTTTTTCCACCTCACTTTAAATGAATAATCACACAAACGAGAACGATAGTTCAGCACACGAGGATTATCAATAGCGGAGAGGGAATATTCATTGAATAGGGATTCAAGTGGCTTGTGATCTGATATAACCACAAAAAATGGTAAGCCACGTAAGTACATTTGGCACTTGCGGATGGCCCAAAAGATTGCCAAAGCTTCCAATTCTAGGACCGCGTATCTCGTTTCAGCATCTTTGAGAAAACGGCTTCCGCATTGAATCAGACGCCACTGATCCGATTGTTTTTGCAAAAGAGCAAACCCCAATCCGTGTAAACGCGAAGCATCCGTTTGAAGTACGGTTTCGAAAGACGGGTTGAACATTCCTAACACAGGAGGCGAGACCAAGGCCCGTTTAACATTTTCGAAGGCCTTGGTATGATCTGGATACCACGCAAAATCTGATCTTTTGCGAAGCAAATCTCGCATAGGACCCGCAGATTCAGCTATGTTGGAACTAAATCCACCAAGTTGGTTGACTAATCCGAGGAATGATCGGAGTTCTGTTTTGGTTGTCGGAGTCGGAAAGTTTTTGATTGCTATCAACTTTGAGGGGTCGGCCTCGATTGATCCGTGAGAAATTTGATAACCAACAAATTTGATGGAGGTGGCGGCAAGAACTGACTTTTCCTTGCTGACGGTAAGTCCATGTTTGGCACATCTTTCAAGAACGTCGCACAGCAGCGAAATCATTCCATGAAATGAGGAATGACCAATAGCAATATCATCCACGACTTTATGAACTCGAAGACCATCCATCGCAACATCACCACGGTAACTAAAACTATCTCCCGTTGAGACAAAACCCATCGGGCTACGGAGGAATTTGTATCTCCCTGTATGATCATGGAGTGGTGGTGATTGACTAGATGCTTTATTGAACATTGGTGGGGTATATATACATACGTACATAAATGTAAATGACAGATGAGAGCAACGAGCAAGGAAAAGCAAAAGAGTAAAAGGGGAATACAACACTCCCAAAAATTGTGATGAAGGTGGTGAGGTCTTGAGCATCGGGGTGCAAAGGCATTTGCCAATATCCTTTCACCAAATCAATTTTGGCAAAATAACGGTCAGTGGGGAGAAAACCACCGACAGCCTCGGCCGGGGTTTTGGTGTGATGTATAGTTCGGAGAACTTGAGCATTGAGCTTTGTGAGGTCCACGCAAAAACGTAATTCGCCGTTAGGTTTGGGTACAATAACGACTGGGTGGCACCATTCTGTTGGAACATCACCCACCGGTACAATAATTTTCCGTGTCTCCATATAGTCCAACATTTCTTTTAATTTGTCGACATAAGCGTAAGGCACTTGTCTTGCTGCATGGATTGCAAATGGCTTGAAATCTTCTTTTAGGGTAATGGTCATTGGTTCGCCGACAATTGGACCTCGCATGGGACGAAGTTCTTCAGAATCATTAAATACTTCGGAATAGATGGAGCGAAGTTTTTCCTCGACAACTGCAAAGATTGAAGAATCTAAAGGCGCATTTGGCAATGACATAATCCATGTTTGTCGATCAGGCCAAATTTCCTCTTGAGTTGAAGAAAATTGAACGATACCTTTCCTCCCTACAAATGATATTTCAAGAGGGGAAGGTCTTGGAAAATATGGTCCAATAATTTTCAATGCCCTACAGGCATCAAGGCTTAGATAGAAACCTCGAATCGCTTGACAAATTACAACTTGAATATTCCGAGCCACGAATTGATCAATCGTAATATCCACATTGAATTGGCCCACTTGGCGTAATTCATTTCCACTGATTGCAATAATCTTGTGCGTCTTTAAAGAATCCAACTTAACAAGGTCCCTAAGTCCACTCTCAGCAAACACTTGGGTACTCATGACGGAAATTCCTGCTCCGGTATCTGGCACAGCCATGATCAAAGGGGAATACTTAGTATTTGGAACATGTACTTTCACACTCACCGAGGGTAAAGCACAAGTGGAGGCGATGGAAATGGTATTCATTTGTGTCGTGGTTGAAGCTGGTTCTTCATTTGTCGTCTTGATAAAGCTCAGCTTTTTACTGGATCGGCAATGCTTACCAAAATGTCCTATTTTAGAACATTTGTTACAAGTTATCGTACGAGCCGGACATTTATCACGAGGGTGTCGCGGATTTCCACAACAACTACACAGTTTAGATTGCGATAAATCCTTGATTGAGTTTTTATTGGCCTTATACGGGGATGAACGGGCAGCATGGACTGTTTTAACTCCAGAAGAAGTTGATGGTTGTCCAATTAGAATAGCACCTGTTCTTGAAGTCTCGAGCTCCAGAATGAAACTTTGAGCCTCGTTGAAAGTTGATGGGTCCTTCGTCATGAGTTTGGCTTTGTCTGATTCGTTTTTCATGGCCTGAAGGAGAATTCCAATCAACAGGCGGTCTTCAGTAATTTGAGTAACATTGGCATAATCACCTCGTTCACGAATTTCGTTGCACAACGATGTATAAGACTGTCCGTCTTTTTGCAAAACCGATAATAACTCACGCATGTCTAAATGCTTGTTCCGTAAACTTCGAAGATATGTTTCGATGGCATCAAGAACTTCATTCACATGACGTCCTGTATCACGACGAATTCCAAGGGTGTACTGAACCATCCGAAAAAATCCTGGAGAACAACACTCCCAGAATGCGGAAACTTGGGTTACTCGATCCCTTAATGACAACTGCAAGAGGGTAAAGTAATTTTCCCATAACGGTCGCCATAAAACAAACTTGCGATGATCAATATCAATCTCGAGAATTGGTGGTCGCTTGGCAGGGAACCGGGGTTT
This sequence comes from Tigriopus japonicus, assembly GCA_010645155.1. Taxonomy (NCBI): domain Eukaryota; kingdom Metazoa; phylum Arthropoda; class Copepoda; order Harpacticoida; family Harpacticidae; genus Tigriopus; species Tigriopus japonicus. The sequence goes on from CM021323.1 coordinate 8,225,585, forward strand.
ATCAACCGCGGATTGTAAGTTTGAAGGAGGAATGGATCCAATTGGTGGTAAGGAATTTGATGAATCAAACTCTCTTCTGAAGACGATGACTTTTGTTTTGAATAAGATAAAGGAGTCTTCCATTTCCTCAACATCTTTGTCTCCATCGTTTTTATCGGCATCAACACTGCCTAACACTAAGTCATCTGCTTGAACAAATTTATCCAAGGCAGTTTTCCATTCCTCAAGATTATTTTCCAAAAGAGTTGGATCCGATCCCGGAACATGGACCTCGAGGGTTGCAAGAGAACGTTTTCTTGCACGAGTCACGTGAGACTTAAATCCTCTGCGAGAAGCCTTGAGGTACTCCACGGTATCTCTCTCGGTCGACATCTTCGTTAAATTTCCACCCAACTCTCAGTGGGACGAAATGGAACACAATTGGGAACTTTGATTCTTGACCAATGGAACATCACAGTTCATTGGCATTAACGCTGCGCCATGGTATGTTTGCAAATATAACCGAGACAATACCAAACGAAGATATATTTATTAACGAACACAAGAGAGAGAACTTCCATCGAACTATCTCGAACCAACCCAAAACTAGTTATTCCAGTCTCGAAGTCAGAACAATCGATAGAAAAGGCAAGGTAGAGATTGTATGAAATATGAAACATGATTAACTTATTACAGGAATCCACCCGTGTGGCCAATCGATCTCAGGATCATCACCCTCCCTTTCCATTTTGGGAGGTTCTAGAGGGCACGGGTTCGTGCTCCATGGGGTTTCGGCACCAGCATAAAATGCACACATGCCTACCACCCTACTCCCACCACGAAAACACTGCTGCCACAATGTAGCACCAAGAGTACCCGCCAGGCCACTCAAGGTGGAGTGACAGAGTGAGTAAATAGCCAGTTTAAGCACACGATATTGAAAAGTATGTTTTGATTTTATTTGTTAACAAAGCTTTTTGTTGAGCTTCAGAAATTTGCCTTGAGTTGGTACTTGTGCATTCTAATTTGGCTTTTTGCAGAGCCCTGAAAATTTTGGGTCTAACAATTATACATACATGTAAGTCTTAACAGCATCTTTTGGACTTTCCTCAAACTCCTGTGAAACCCTCGAGGACTGTTGCTAAGAGAATATCTCAATAAAGCTAAACAGGAAAAAAATTAATTACCAGTAAAAGCAAGCATTCATCCACCTATACTCACTTTTAGTTTCCCAAAAATGCATGTTCCATGTAATAAAATTTGGTTGTTTGGATTAATTCAACAGGTAATCATGAATTATAATTTGATCTGTAAAGGAAAAGCAGTCACACCCTTAAATGTTGACAAGGACATCACATGAGGCAAGCAAGGCATGATTTCACTTGAGACATGACAAAATAGAAGAAATTTTTGTATTTGAAGATTATTCGTGTCAGAAAAGTTCATGCACAATGGATACAAGAAAATGACAAAAAAAAACGAACTTATTTTTTAAAAATTAAGATATCAGGATTGAAAAAGGAAAAAAATCCCATTTTTCCCGTTTGTCCCCTTTATCCCTTGGAGGAAAATCCCGTTTATCCCAAGGGGGATAAATAGGACACTTTTTGGATGGGATTATCCCCCCGACCAACCCTGCCCCCCAACCAACCCTGCACGTATCCAAATTATTTGAACACATGTAGCCAGAGCCCAGTGAAGTTACGGTAGAGTTTAATAATATTTAACTCTACTTACATCATTCCTCAATTGGTAGAATGAGCACGAATTTTAATTGCCAATATAAAACACAACACCATCTTCATAAGGATGGAAACACGTCATTTGAGATATTAATCATTCATTTCAACATCTTATATGATGTACGAACCTAATAAGGATCTTTAGGAGGGCAGTAAAGTTCTTTTTTCATTTCCTCTCATTGTCCCCTCCTACCATTAAAAGCCTTAAGAATTTAAAAATCAGTCACCAGTTCCGGTTCCAACACTAGAAAGGATTGAAATTAACCATGGTTCATATCCACACTTGGGCTTTGATTTTTTGCTTCGGACATTTCATCCCATCCAAACATTCAATCTTCGTCATGGCATCATATACATCTTTTAAACCAACCAACATGCCAACAACAACCACTATGTCGACAACAACAACAACAACAACAACAATAACAACGACGACGACGACGACAACAACCATGTCGACAACTACGAGGTCTGCAACGTGTGGTGGTGCAATATTATCCAAAAATCAAGGTTGTTGCAAAGATTCTCTGGTCTATAACCCGGTCAACTATGTTTGCTGTGGCAAGAACTCCTTTAAGCGTGGACAGTCACCCTGGCGAGAAAACGACAGTTGATTTTCCACAAAAGGGCGCATTTGAATGAGTGAACTGGTTCACTCCACGCTCACACAGAGAGCCGTGGGAAAACATTGCGAGTCAATCCTCAAAGGCCGTACTCCGCCTCAAAGAAGAGAGTGTCGTGTCAGTGTTCAGGTAGCGGCCTCATCATGGTTAACATGTGTTCAGCCCCCGGCTGCAAGTCCGGTTATCGGCCTCGAAAGGGGAAGAAGAAAAAATCCGCGCACCACACCGAAGAGCAGCCAAGTGGCCAATCCATAATTTCCATGCACAAAATACCCAAAGACCCATTGATGTTTGCCAAATGGGTGAAAGCCATTCCACGCATCAATTAGAACCCATCAAACAACGTCCACCTGTGCTCCCTACATTTCCACGACCATGATTTTGTGAACGAATCCACAGACAACAACCCCACCCGACGAAGACGTCGACGACAACGACAACTTCAAGACCGGAGACAACAAAAGATGATTGAGACCTCTCAAGAAGGAGAACCCAATAATCAACCCACACAAACTTCCCAGCCGGTGGACCACCTCAACGATTACAGCAACCAGAGTCTTGAGTCAGACCCAAATGGAATTGCCATGACTGAAGTCGAGCAGACTAAACGAGTGAAACAGGAGACCAACAAAGAGGAAGAAGAGGAAACAGATGATGAGGAACATAGCCTTCAGGTGAAAAAGAGGAGACTCAAGGTAAATGCCGTACCAAGTCAGTGGCCTGGCCACAATGTGCCCCAATACCTCTCGACCAAGGCCCCTCTCAAGAGAGATCAAAGCCACGCTAGTGCTCAAGCTCGATTTGAGGCTCAGCAGGAGCGAGCTGAGAATGAATACCAACTTTTTCTTGAGAGAGAGATCGTGTTTTCCCTCGTAGACGTTCTGGATAAGTTGGATTTGAGCCTCCTTCCAGAAGGTGTGTCCATCATACGCAAGACACATTGTGTCATTTTTATGTACATTGAAGAGCTGGGCGGGGGTCAAATTAATGTCATGTTTCAATTGACCGTCTACCAGGACTTGTCCTTCTCCATGGAGGTTCAGAATACAACGTGTCCCAGTTCTATCATCGCCAGTGTCACCAGAGAGGAACACATTCGATATCTCTGGGAAATATCGAATATTTTGGCCGTGCTCAAAAATGCAGGCGAAAATTTTTATGAAGATGGAAACAGCCTAAAGCAAGTGATTGTCGACTTCCAAAACAAAGTGGCCAGACTTACCATTCAAGACAACGAAACTGAGAAGAAAATTGGGTTTCTGCTTGAGCAACTATCGCTTGCCATCCAATCAAAACATTCTCGGAAATACTCGTCAGGTAATAATGATCTGTTTGCAATTTAATTATTCTGGGTTAGGCTTTATTGATAATGCAGTATTTCAATTGTAAAACGCATTGGCGTAAATCTTCAAATTTGATTCAGATAATGGTAATTTTTGCTTTCCGGCTTATATTTATAATATTATTTACATACAATCTTTTGGACCTTCAGATGAATATATTTCTTATTTTATTTTGTATTTTTCAGACATTTTGGCTTGTGGATCCATGTGGAAAGCCACTTCTCCTGCGCTCTACAACCAAATACTGAGAGAGGGCCTTCTAACTCTGCCAACCGTGTCTTGGTTGAAGAAACTGACCGAATCGATGCCAATGTCGTTTGGGTTAACCGACGGGATCAAGAGTTATTTAAAATTGAGGATCAAGAACTTGTCTAGCCGAGAAAGGAAGGTTATTCTAGCATTCGATGAGATCTACGTCAATCAGCAAGTAGAGTTTTGTGGTGGGCGCTTTTTTGGCCTGCAAACTGAGAACCATGCAAATGAGGACCCCACAAAAAATCCTTGCAAAACAGTGCTCTGTTTTCACATTTCATCGCTCTTTAGCCCATTTGAAGACATTGTAGCGCAGTATCCAGTGATGAACTTGGATTCAAGTGTTCTTAAGAGCTGTTACAATTCTGTCATGGAGGCTCTTCATGAGGTTGGGTTTGAAGTTCTTATACTCTCGTCGGACAATGCCACACCTAATCGGAAATTCTTCATAGAGTTGTGTGATGGAGTTATAAAGGAAAGCATCCCTCATCCCCACCTCCAGGGGAAAAGATTGTTTCTTCTTTTTGACCCTGTCCATGGGTTTAAGAACATGTATAACAACTTTGAGTCGCGTGAAAGGTTTGTGTGCCCAGATTTCAACGATTTTTCCAAAGTGATATTTCCTACATTCAAGCACGTGAGAGAGCTCTTTGAGCTAGAGCTTGGGAAACCCGTGAAGATGGCGCACAAACTCAAGAAAAAGGCAATGTGTCCCAAGGCCATAGAGAAAACAAATGTGATGCTGGCACAGAGCATTTTTGATGATTCCACCATCAATGCCATGGAGTTTTACATTCAAAACTTAGACAAGCCGTGGAGTGACACATTAAGTTTCCTGAAGGTTGTGAATCGATGGTGGAAAATAGTGAACACCAAGAATCCATTCCTTCATATCAAGACCCGAGATGATACACGTGCGCCGATTCGATCAGAGGATGATGAGAACTTGAAATTCCTCTCTCGTTTCCACAATTGGTTGGTCCATTGGGACGAAAAATTAGGTCAAGGAAAGCAGCGGCCTGGATTTACACCTCCTACTATGATGGCAATGATCAGCTCTACAAAGACCCTTCAAGAATTTGCCAAGAATATGTTGTGTGAGGGAGTGGAATTCGTGTTGTTGGGTAAATGCCAGTCTGATAAGCTGGAGTCAAGATTTGGGTGGTTCAGGCAACTCTCAGGAGCAAACTACTACATTTCCTGTCGCCAATTGCTTGAGTCTGATAAACTGATCAAGGTGAAGTCGCTGGTAAAATTTTCGCACATGAATTTGAGAGACGTCAAAAAAGTGTTTGAAACCATCACTGCACGTGAAAAAGAGAACATTGAAGGTGCAGCCTTGGAACTGGCAGCTACAGTATGTCTCACACCTTCAAACCACCTTCAGAGCCTTGAGGATGATAACGTTCTGTTTTATGTGGCCGGGTACCTGGCGAGGTCATTGGCCAAACGAACCACATGTACCTCTTGCTCAGAACTTGTCACACAAGGAAAAGAAACTCTCGTGCCTGTGTTTGAAAACGAAGATAACGAGTCCGGAAATAGTGATCGGGAAAAGTTTCTTATCCAAGTGAATCGCGGTGGTCTCTCTCGCCCCACAGATCTGTTATTCATATGTTGTGTACATGCTTATGGCTTTTATAACGAAATAATGGACAATGAGGAGGCCAAGAAGCTAATACTGAACGTGAAACACCCTAGGGAAGTGTTTGTTGAAGCCTTTGTCAGCTCTGTATCCACTTGTCCAGAAACGGCTTCACTTCTTCAAGCTTCTTGTAACAACGGACACAAGTTTGAAAAACTCGGTCATGAAATTGTGAAGCGAATTTTCAACTTCTTTGGGAAAAACCTTGCCAATGATTTGAACTCTCAAATTCGAGCGAAAAAAGAGAGCAAAGCGCAGGCTAGTTCAGCAGCCAAGATAAAAAAGCTTCAGTCAGGGACGTAATTTGCACTAGTGTGGACTGTTTAATGGGCTGTTTTTGATGTATAGTGTTTTGTTTGAACATCCCGAGTCTTTGATATGTTAATGGTTAATGTTTTGCTTTTGTTTTTCAATCAATAAAAGTTCTTTTTCTTTGCCGTTTTACTAGAACTGTTTTCTCCCCCCTTTATTCTTCGCCCTTTTGTGGAAACGAGCGCTCGGTGCCGCGCTCTCCAATTCTTGAGTGCTTCTTGGCTGTGGCAACAAATACTTGGTTCCGATTGAGTCCGATTCCAGGAAAGAATGTTGTGTCAGCCATATTGGAACGGCAATTGTTTATTATACTGTTTTATTCGATCCCACAACAGAGATATGTTGCTTGGGAAAGGTCCAACCCAAATTTAACAATGACTTTTGTTGTGGAGGCACGCCCATGGATAGTACCCTAAGTGTTTGTTGCAGGAATAGAGTGTTCCTTAAAACCGACACAAGTGCTCGAAAAACACGGCGTTGTTCCTAAAACGACAGCAGCAAGGACTAATGAAATTTGGTTTCTAACGGCAAAATGACTCGTTTATCTGCAGATAAATTGGAATAAATTAGTCACTAACAAGTGAATTTAATTAATAAATGTACGCACGTGTAAGCAAAAAGAGTCCCTTTCATTTTTACGCATTTCAACCCATACACGTAATTAATAACAAATAGAGATTAGGCGTTCATTGAAGATAAAGTCATTTGTGACAAAAACACTGGTCTGTTAAGAAATTGATTTAGCTACATCAAAAAGTCCTTGAGCATGGGAGAGATCAGGAATGGTTATTAAAAACTCGTCGAGGTGGGTATTTCCTAGATCACGGGTCGGCAACCCTTTTTGGGCCAAGGCCTACGAAATTTGATTCGTGTCGTTAGGCGCCCACCAAACAGGCATTGGTTGGTTCAGGCAGGGATAACCTATATAATAGTATAAATACTGGATACGAACTAGCGGAATTTCCTAGCTCGCAACCTCACACGGATGAGGCCGAGAGTTCGTAAGTAAACAAGAAGTACAAACGGCCATGTTGGGAGTGGAAAATCAAACGGAAATCGACCAAAGTCCAAAAGATAGTGCGCCAATCGGGGTTTTCTGTGTTTCAAGCGGGTCCAGCCAAGTCCTGGCCTTGGTAAAGGTCAACCCCACGCCCCAAAATCAGTCTGATGTGGGTGTTTCGAAGACATTAAGTTCAGCCAAGAACGAGTGAATGAAATAGTGAATGAATGAATGACCACATCATGGAGTGCGAATGAACCCCCCACAAGGTGTCTTTTCTACAAGATGACGATCAAAGTGATCAAATGAAGTCTGATGATGACTAGGTTACCGGCTACAATCTTCGGAAGTGATAGACCTAACTACAGCAAAAAGACATTACAAAACTTGAAAAACTTAAGAATATCTTACCATTCCTTGAATTATCAACAACAAAATAGCGGGGTTTTCCGAGCTTATCTATTATCCGATTTGAACGTCTTATTAATATCTTTGAACTTACAATTGAACCCATCCATGTATTATCCTGAACTTAACTAACACATGCCAAACTTTGTATGAAATCAAGTTTGTTTTAGGTTGTGTCACCTTGGCATTGTTCTATAAATGATGGTCCATCCTCAAATTTCTTTTATTATATGGTTGTGTCTTTTAGTTCAGGATAATTCAAGGACAGGTAAGATATTCTTAGGTTGTTCAAGTTGTCTAATGGATGAGCGTGATAAAAATCCCCGTTTTGATCCGGAGGAGAGTTTCTGGGGTAAATTTGGTTCCTTTCCAAGAGGAATCTGCGTTCGCATTAAGGTCCACATGGAACAAAGAAAGAAGAAGTCCTCAGTGTCAAGAATTCGATCAAATGAAGAACAAATTAAGATGACTTCGAAACATATCAGGTGTGGCTACTAGCAATGGATGGGCTCAATATTTTGATTTGCCTTTTGACTCAGTCAGCCCAAATTGGTGATCTGACAGTCTAACCCGGATTACATGGACCCTCTCAAAGTCTTGAGAATGAAATGCTCCCACCAAGATTGAATTGTGTGGATTTTTTGACTCAATTTGATTGTTAATTCCTGGACAAAGGGATCTAAGAACTAAGAAGATCAATCAAACCCTATCAAGCACGTAGAGCCTATCCCTGCAATGAAAAGACATGATCCTCTGGTCCTGAAGGACCCTTAGCCCCAGTCCTGCGTGGTCCTGACCTTCTTGAGCCCCAAGACTTGAAACATTTTCAATCAAATCCACAATCCAGGATTTAATCCTCATGTTTTTCACTTATTTTGTCTCAAGGACGTCGTGATTGCCTTTGTTCCAATTCCAATCCGGATCAGATGGCTGATCTGATCCAGAACCGTCAAAAGTGCCCTTCAATAGTTACAACCAACAACATCTCCGACTTGGACTCCATCTTGTTTCAAAATGAGACTATTCTCATTCCTTCATTTTCCTATAGAAATGGTTCCTGCGTCGTGGAGGTGCTGATGAGGATGGAAGAGGAGTAACCCTCCAGATATCACCACAGATACTTCTATTTAGCATTGTTTCACAGAAGTTGGACTAATGGGTGAAGCAAGATTCCATCTATGTATTTTCCTGATTGTTAAGAGGACTAAAATCCTTTGGAGAGCTGAATGTCAAACGTTCATGAGACGAGTAAAAGGAGTGCTGGGACCTCTAAAATCAAGGTAAAGAACAATTAGTCAATAAATATTAACACAAAAAGTTAACCTGAATGCTTTCAAGATGCATGTTCAACAGTTTTACTCGTTAATAAGGAATAAATGACATTGTGTCAAAATATAGCCTCGGCCTCATACCATTTTTTCAAAAATCGGAGTTCGTGTCCACCCCTTTCAGGGGTTCCTGGTTCAGGGGCCCACAAATTAGCGATCTAAGAGCTTTGGGCCCACAAGTACAGTACTATGGATGGCTCTCGGGCCCATTATTTTGGACTTTTTCCATAGCTCCTGGGCCCACCAACGACCACCCTTGGGCCCACATTTGAGCCGCGGCCCACCGGTTGCCGACCCCTGCTATAGATCATCAAGTTTTTACCTACCCCCTTGAGAAACGATTGTCAAGGGTTCTGACACTGGAGCTACCTTTCTGGCCAAACCCGGGATAAGCCCCAAAATCTCAACCGTCAAGCCTGACCTTAATATCAACGCCCTCCTCCGAGCAATCCGGAGCTCGTTGTCTTGGGGACCAAAACGTTGGACCAGTCCTAACGGTTCTTTCTTATCTTTTGTGGACTGTATTGGCAAACGCAAAACAGCTTACAAAATTTTGAGGTTCGTCAGCTGTAAGCTGTGAACATCTTTTTCTTGTTTTGATTTCCATAGAGTGACCGCACATCGTGCGTTGAAATCTGCTTCTTCTTTATCGTAGGTCAAGACGAGCTTGATGAAACAAGTTTTTTCAAGAGCCGAAAACTCGAACCCTTATTTCTTGCAAGCTGCTTGAACAGTTTTTCTCTTTGTTTTGATACTGTCGCTTGATTAGCTAATGCAAAGTCAATCCACAAATAGTTTCCTAATAGCACAGCACAATAAATAATAATAATACCTTTTTTAACGGTTTGTTGACCTTAATGGCGACTTTTATTCTCTCGAACCTTTCTTTTTCCAATCTCTCTTCAATTTTAGGTCCGCTCCTGTTTCTTATCGTTATTGCTCCTCTCCAGAAGTTTAGAACAAAAGCCAGTATTTCCTCATAAGCTGATGACACAAAATTAGTTTGTGGAAGGAATGGTCAGGACTAAAAAAGTCAGTTGATGTGATCTATCTTGACTTTGCCAAGGCCTTTGGTAAGGTAGATCATGGTCTTTTGCTCGATCAACTCAAAGAGTTTGGGGTCCAGGGTAAGGTCCTGACTTCGATTGATAGTTTTATAAACGAAAGGAAGCAAATAGTTAAAGTCGAAGGATCATTTAGTGGGATGTATGATGTCAAAATATGGCATTGAACGGGATGAAATTCCGCACAATGACGTATGGGACGTCCTAATTAGATGTTCCACTCAAAGACAATGGAGGTTGTGATATTGAGCAGGTATCGTCCATGAGGATTTGGGAGTTGTCGTCATAGATGATGGAAAGTTTGACGAGCGGTTCCAGGATAACTCGGTACATGGGATAACTCAACACAGGAAAACTGGGTACAACGGAAAACTCGGTACAACGGAAAACTCGGTACAGCGGAAAACTGGGTACAGGAAGATTCAGTACAGGAAAACTGGGTACAACGGAAAACTGGGTACAGCGGAAAACTGGGTACAGCGGAAAACTGGGTACAACGGAAAACTGGGTACAGCGGAAAACTGGGTACAACGGAAAACTGGGTACAACGGAAAACTGGGTAAAACGGAAACTGGGTACAACGGAAAACTGGGAAAAACGGAAAACTCAATACTTCTGAAAAGGGGTTGAAGAGCAAACTTCATCTGCTTGGAAAATTTTCAATATTAAACAAGGGCCTAATAGAATTTTTAAATACCAAAATTTGAACGTTTTAGCATCATAGCATACCGTTGGTAGACCAAATATCATGAAAATACTAATTGAATACATTATATTTATAATTCATTTACTACAGGGCATCTCGTTTCTGGTAACGTTAGAAAAAAAATTGCAACAAATCCAGAAAAAAGCAAATTTAGTCATCTCTACTGGGAAATTACAATTGTGATGCTTTTTTCTTTCTTCAGGATTAACTTGTCATTTTACCTTTTATCTGACTTGGGACCGGATTTTAAATAGATTTTTTGCCCAATAATTGTTTTTTAAATTGACAAAATTGGAGAATAAATTGATCTGAACCTATAAAATTATTTTAAAAAATTGAAAAAATCATTCGTTTGGAATTTTGAGAGTTGTTTATGCCATAAAGAACTTTTCAATAGGTTCAAAAGTGCCCGAATAAGTGACGTGACCAAACATTCTTTTAAAAAAAGGAAATATTATTTGCTTATCAAAAAACAGCTACAAAATACGTGTCATTTCATGGAAACATAATTTCAAGTGTCCAAGGAAGTGTTTTGGGCCTACATCTGTTTACTATCTTTGTGAACGACCTATCAGGGAAATTGCCTGCGAGAATGCTTAAATTTGCTAACGACGCAAAGATTTTTTGTAGTGTTTCGTAGCAAGAAGATCGATGGGAATTACAACTAAACCTTGATCAGGTTGACCCATCCTTGGCCGATTCTTTCTCTTTCTCATTTGGAATCAAGGATTTTGTGGCATTTACCCAAGCTTTGAGAGCCTCTATTACAAAGGGCTTGTTTATCGACGTGCAATCTTTTCCCTGAAGAACAAGCTCAAGGCAACGCGTGGCTTCCTCACTCAAATGTTTCAAAATCTTAAACATTACCAGATCGTGGACTCAGCCAACAAGGTTAAGATAAAAATGAACAGATCAACACTCTCTGTGTAGCAGAGAGCCCGCTTCTACAGAGGGTAGTGATGCTCCTAGAAAGATCGCTAATTTTTTTGATTGTTTTAAAAAATGTGATTAAAATATATAATAAACAACAACAATAAGTCTACAACTTAATAGTTAACTTTTTTACTGTTTTCACCAAATGAAAATCCGCTCCCTACTGATCACGAGCGTTACCAATTTTGTAACTTGTAAAAAGCTTAAAATCAAATTATGGCCTCTGATGAATGCAAATTTTGGCTAACCTGATAGTGAAGAGCTTATAATGTTTAACCAGTTCTTCTAAACTTGGTTATTTGTCACTGCAATTTGTCTCAAAAGTATAAAAGAAATTTGGCAGCCTCATAGTTTAAATATTAATAAAGAATAATTGGTCAGAACAAGAGTAAACCTTAAGTCGCTGGGAATATCAACTTCTTTGAAGAGAATCGTTCGGTTACTGGTTGCTTCAATCAGTAAAAAAAAGATTCCCTCTTGCCTTGGACTTGGAGTTGATAGGTGTTGTCACACATGTTTGAATACGAGACCCAACGTAAAGGACGTGTCCTTGCGAGGGATGGTCATGAGTACATCCTGTTCACTGGACGTGGAAGAGACGGAATCGAGGTGTGGCGTTGTCGCCAACATATCAAGTTCAAATGTAACGCAACTATTCGCACGAACAAAGACAAAGAAGTTACACAAGCATCGGGAGAGCATACTCATGAAGGTGATCCACTACGACCAAAAAAGAACGAGTTGTTGTCCAAACTCAAAGGAGCTGCATCGTCTGGAAATACAACGAAGGTTGTCTTAGGAGAACAACTGCTGGATGTTTCAAACGATGTTTTGTCTCGGCTTCCAAAGAAATCTTCCATGGAGCGGTTAGTAAGACTGGAAAGAAGCCGTAAAAACTCGCCTCATCCGAATCCTCCAGACATTCATTTTCGAATTCCAGAAGAGTTTATGGAGATGGTCCTGCACGACTCTGGGCAAGAAGACATCAATAGAATTATTATCATTGGATCGAATGATCTGGTACCTCAACTTGACGGCGACACAATCTTCTGCGATGGGACATTTGATCGAGTTGCGACATGTTTTTTTCAACTCTATACTATACACACAAAAGTGGGTAACTCGTTTCCCCCTTGTATTTATGCCCTACTTCCAAACAAAACAGAAGCTACCTATTCAAGAATGATAACCATGATCAAAATGATCCGTCCTGAGTTTTCTCCTACTAAAGTATTGATTGATTTTGAACTGGCAGCAATCAATGCTTTCAAAAATGCCTTTCCTGACACCAATGTAAGTGGCTGTTTTTTTCATCTAAACCAAGCTATCGTGAGGAAAGTTAATAGTCTGGGGTTGAAGAGAAAATATGAAACTGAGGTCGAGTTCTCTTTATTAGTAAAGTCCATTCCAAGCCTTGCATTTGTTCCTCAAGATGAAGTGGTTGAAAGGTTCGAAGACCTTGCCGGTCTATTTGAAGATGAGCCCTCAGTGAACGATTTCCTAACGTATTTCAAGAACAATTACATTGAAGCACCTGTATTGCGAAGAAATCAAACGCGCGAACCACGATTTCCCATTCGACTGTGGAATCATTTCAATGATGGGCTAGGATGTCACCAGAAAACTACAAATTGCGCTGAGGGGTATCATAATGGCCTCAAGTCCCTTTTCTTAAGCCCCAATCCTACAGTGTGGACCTTCTTAGCCGGACTTCAAAAGGACATTGCCGTTCATCGTCTCACCGCGCAAAATACAGAAGTACAATTATTGGAAAGACAGCGTCCCAAATTCAAAGCTCTGGCCGAGCGTTTGGCGGCAAAAGTTCGTCAGTATTTTGAAGAAGAGGATAAAATGAAGTATCTTCGATCCATTGCTCACATGCAAGCTTGAATTACTCACTTAAGAGTTACATGTAAAACGAGAACAAAATGTATTTTCATGAAAATAAGAAGAAATGAGAAAACAATTAATTGATGCCCGATATTGAATGATTTATTTCTAACTGATTTTACTTGAAGGACTTTCTTGATGGGACATTTGATCGAGTAGCAAAATGTTTTTTTCAACTCTATACTAGACCAGGGACCCCCGATGCTTGACTAGACACAAAAAAGTGGGTAACTCGCTTCCCCTTGTAATTATCACTGATGGGGAACAAACAAATATAACAAAGAACAAACACAGACAAACAAACAACAGCGTACCAAACAAATACAAATCACAAATAAAAACAAACAAATCGGTAATAGAATTCAGCAGGTGTTGATTGTTTTGGTCTCCCAGATAAACAGGGTTGCCAAAAATGACACCTCTTAGGCACGGAAAGATGTCAATAGGTCTTAAAAACTTCCGAAGGTCAAAACTAAGTGCTACAATTGTTTGGAATATACTTCATAGACCGAAAAATTCTTTCAATTGCATTAATCATAGTGACGAAAATGACCATCAGACACTCGCTTTTACAAATCATGACGGCAACACTGATTTTCATTTGGAAATGATACAAATTTACCCCAAACAAAGAAATATTAAAAAAACAAATAAATATGCAAACAAACAAAGAAATGGCCAATTTGGTCGCATCAGTAGTATTTATGCCCTACTTCGAAACAAAACAGAAGCTACAATTCACCCGATGACATTGTTTGTAGTCCTAAATGGTTGAGCAAATTGAAATCATAGATATGTATAGATAGATAAGGTATATTCCTATTTTGTGGGACAATAGTTGCAAAATGGTTGCGTGAATCAGCCCAAAACTTCTGAGAAATATTCATGTCCCATTTAGGGTTGGTTCAGGAGGTACCCTTTCCTGATTTCTTTCTTAGTTATAAAAATGACATTTGTCTCATCTAAAGCTAATCACACAAACGCGTACAAATTTTATTTTCCAAGAAACAGAAATATGCTTTGAAATAATCATTTTGATGAATTTGTTAAAGTATTTGTATTTAAGTCCCATTGTTCACTTTAATTATCCTGCAAAATCTCTGGAATAAAAGGCGACTGGCTTCCTACCATCGGGTCTTAAATTGGTAAACCTCGGTAATGCCCCAATATTTCGACAGTAAATCTTCAAAATAATTCTTTCAAAGCATGTATCTGTACCTAGGACATTGAAATTTAAACTCATTGTTTTGATCAGGCTTTCTCCAAGCCTTCATGGAGACGTGAGACGTTTGAACCAAAGCACTTGTTCATTTTACTATAATTGAGACAAGGAAGTGCTTTCCAGCCGGAGAGAAAATAAGCTTTCACGAAACCAGACCGGAGTGGTCCAATGCTCCTGCTGTTTGCCTTAACTCACGCTCAATGCTTGTCCTTTTGTATATTTTTTTCCTCTCCTACCCTTTTTATGTAGAGAAAGTAAGTCATATTTAGCAAACTGTTTTGACCTTTGTTCAGGTGTGAAATAGTAGTTTAAAAAAATGCACAATTTTTGCCTTGTCACTCTCAACAATCAAGTTTCAACAGTACCAAGCTTTCTGTTGTACGCAGTATTCCACTTTACCCAATTTTCTGTATTACCCAATTTTCCGTTGTACCCAGTTTTCCGTTGTACCCAGTTTTCCGCTGTACCCAGTTTTCCGCTGTACCCAGTTTTCCGCTGTACCCAGTTTTCCGTTGTACCCAGTTTTCCTGTACTGAATCTTCCTGTACCCAGTTTTCCGCTGCACCGAGTTTTCCGTTGTACCGAGTTTTCCGTTGTACCCAGTTTTCCTGTGTTGAGTTATCCCATGTACCGAGTTATCCTGGAACCTTGACGAGCATATCCAGTTGAAAGTGGGGAAGGCATTTCAAACATGTGGCTGGATCTATCGCACTTTTAAGTCCAGAGATAGTATTCCGATGCTAACTCTGTACAAGTCGATTGTTCAACCGCATCTTGTGTATGCTTCCCCCATTTGGGCTCCAATGAGTGAGTTCGGCAGGTTTGCAAAAGGTCGAGCAGGTTCAAAGATGTGTTACTAGGAACATCACAGGAATGAGAGAGCTCTCGTATTGGGAGAGGCTCCAGAAGTTAGGGCTGTACAGTACTCAGAGAAGGTATGAAAGGTATCTGATACTGTACAGGGTTAGACAGAATTAGTGAAACATGGATATTGTGAAATAACTCTTTATCAACAAGATCAATAGGAAAGGATTGTTCTAAGAAGTTGGTTCGCATACAACGTACTAAAACATAATGAAATATTATTTGCCACATACCCCTCTGAGCCAAACCACCGCCCTGAACGTCTTGATATCAATGTTACAACTTGCACGCACCTTTTCCTCCTCTTGGTTAGCATCCCATGTTGCTTCAACTATAATCGAAAATGGTCCTTGTTACCCTTCTTGGCCTTTTCAAGATCTAACCATAAGTAATGGGGACAAATTTTAGTCTTTAGCCATCTTGTTCATGGATCAAGCCGGATTTCATTTAATCTTAAAGGTATTGGCATTGACCAACGTGGGAGTCCTCACCCTCTTTTTGCCATCTTGCCCAGGGTTCCATGACAATATTATATAATATAGGTTTCGCTCTTTCCTCCGAAAGTACTTTCGGGAAGAAATACATGCCAGAATGCTACAATGAGGTTATGAAGAGATCAGAATGGAGCTGAAGGACAATCCCGTTTGGCTTAGTGTTGATTGCTCAAAAGATGTTCAAGGACGAGAGGTGGCTAATGTAATTGGCAAATTGGACAGCAAATACCACAACAAGGCGCATCTTGTTGAAGATGCCTTTCTCCAGGTAGCCACGACATTTGACTCAGCACAAGCTTCAGTATTAGCTTTAATTTGGCTTAATTTTGGTATGTTCATGCTTACAGATTGATTGATCGGACATTCCGAAACCTGGACCCAAACTTCGACATCAACATGGCTCGAATTCTAGTTAGTGACGCGGCTTCCTACATGGTGAAAGCGGAAAAAGACTTTTAAAAATACTTTATCCCAACTGATGCGGCGGAAATGCCTGGTTTCCCGCCTTTGGTTTGAATAGTTGGGGTTGCCGGTTCGGGCGGGAAAAAGAACGAGTTACGACGAAGAGAAAACAGGAAGAACCGGTTAAGGGGGAGAAGAGAGGGAAGGCCTGACTGTTAAACGAGGACAAAAACGACGCGAGAGAAATAAAGACCTTTGTGAAATTGGAAATAGTGTTTTTTATACAGTCCATTTGCTGAGGGATGAAAGTCCCCAACACCAACCTTTTCCACGTTACGTGTCTTGCACATGGTCTGCACAAGTATGCATTTAGACTTTTCATTCGGGCTCTTATTGCAGTGTTGATGTTGAATTTTTTTTTGCAGTGTTTGTCAAGTTGTTGTGGATGAGTTCGAAGACGTAAACAATCGTATCCCGTCAGCAAAGAAGATATTCTGGAAAGCTCCTCTTTGTCAAAAAGAGTATGCTCAAGCCTGTCGCGATCCACCGTTCCCCCCTGAGCCAGTACTGACTAGATAGGGAACGTGGATCGATCACCAGTCATCATGGGATTCAATCCTGAGGAGTCCAAGGCCATCAAAATTGCTCAAGAAACGTTGAGAAAATCTAGCCTTATAGCCGATCTTGAAATCTGCATTCTTTTGGTTTTTACTGTAACATTTTAAAATAGCATTTATTAAAACTTAATACACACTAAAAATGCATATTTTTGAAAAACTATGTTTCCATTGATTTCAGTACATTTGGTAAGATTTTCAAATGAAATTTGAAAAAAATGCGGAACGGATGTGTCTTCGTATTTTGTGAGAATTCCATATTTCTCGATGGACCATGGTCAAATGGACCAAAATCGAGTTTTTCTTAACCTTAATGAATTTTACAAACTTTGCATTGAAGACTTACCAATATAACCTTTCCATGATTCAAAAGCCACAACTTGAAAAATTGTATTTTTCGTATGTTTTCGGAAATAATATATTTTATTTTGACATGCCTTGACAAAACACATAAGAATGAAGAATTTTTATTTTATCTTGTGGCGTCAAACATGTATATCATTTGCTTGGAAATTTGACTTTTCATACGTATACCCGGAACGTTTTTTCGCTTTTTTGGGCCAAATATGAACCGGTTAAACTCAAAAACCTCAGCAGGTGAGCAACATATTTTCAAACAATTTCGATTCGAAAGGTACGTATCTAAATCTACTCAAAAAGTGTACTGACTAGATTTTCAAAAAAATAATTTAATAGGTTATTCTATATTTAATTATATAGATATAATTTAATATTTAATAGGTTTTTAGGTACATAACTTTTAATCTGGACCTGACTTTGAGAACTCAAAAATCAAAGTTGTTCCTCTTGGTTTCCTGAGTCTGAACAAGGATGGCTCAAGCCAGGATTACTTTCAAAATGCACCCTAGGTCCGATTAGTACAATGGAAATTCAACGGAACAATATATTTGTTGCAAAAACCTCACATTTTAGTGCAGTGATCGGACCTAGTGTGTATTTTTGAAATCCGTCCTGAAGTACAGTGGTTCCTGGTCTGAATCACATTTCAACGTGTTTGGCAATTTCCACACAAACTTGATATGGTGTTTTCAGTACCGTGTGTGAACAAAGTTTTGATAGGTGAGGAAATGATGACCTTACGGGAGGGAATGGAACCTGCCCACGTTAGCGTGTTAAAATAGTGCAATATTAGGGGCTCACAAATAAAATATTGTTTATTGTTCGTTCCACTCAAACCTCCCATAAGGATGTATTTGAGTTTTGGAAATTACAAATAATAAGACAAGGCAAGCTCGAGTGAGGTAAGAGGAAGAAAAATTGGATAAAGGTAAATCGAAAGTAATGAAATATTTTAAGAGGTGGGATTGTAAAGCGTGCAAAGAAGTCGCGAAAGGATTCAAGATTCCCCGTAAATCTCACACATTTGAAAATGATTGTCAATGCCGTTTTTTAAATTTGGCACCGTACTTGCACTTCTGACTTCAATTGTTTGGGCGTTCCATTGGTCTACCACCCTTATCGTGAAAAAATGACTTCTCCGAGTCAGTCTCTAAGGTGGTTTCCACAGATGCCTGGACGTCTGTGCTCTTGTTGATAACTTAACCTTATCCTCGGTGAAGTGGAAGTAATGGAAGATCATTTGCTAAGCCAGAGGTGTGCAAACCCTGGCCCGCGAGCTGATTTCGCGTGGCCCGCGAGAGGATCTGTCATTGTCATGTCTTGATTATTATGCATATGTGGGGTAGGTAGATTGTAGAATTTTATGCTAGAAATTATTTGCCGTTTTGGATGGTGTGGTCCGCGAGCGCCAAGGGTCCGGCCAATTTGGCCCCCTGTTAAATAAGTTTGCACACCCCTGTGCTAAGCCATCACTTGTGCCCTTCATCTCTGAACTCGTTGAACTCACATTGAACCCCTCATTGAACCCACATGTGAAATCTCATTTCAGGGCAAAAAGTTGAAATCTTAACATTGTCTTTTTTACTTTGGCTTCCATAGGGCAAATGAAGTGGTTCAAATTTCCCACCAAAAACGGTGTGCTGACGCTAGACCATGGAGGAAACAAGCGGGGACAAACAATCCGTGACCCACTACTATACTGACAAGAATATTTCTTTTGCTATATGCCATCTTAATAATGGGATAAATTTTGTCACTAAACGAGGAAATTTCTGTTGCGCATTTACCTATGCTAAATACTGACTTTGATTATAAAACACAAGCCACAATTTCTTTCAATTCTGTTTAAAATCATTTCATCATTGCGGTGGTCAGTTATAACTTATAACCCTGTCTGTTGGTCCCCGCTTGGCTTCTCCCATGGTCACGACAGCAGTACCAAATGAGGGCGCTAAATTTGAAAAGTTGAAAAATCAGCCACACTTCAATTGGTCTATTAAGAACACAGGTTTAATTAGCACAATTTATTTCAAAATCAAAAGGATTGTCACTCCTTTGAAGAGGTCCTGAAAAACTTCGTGTGAAATTTATAATTGCATATTTCAATTTGTCCGAGGCCTAGTCAGGGTTGGTCAGGGGGATTATCCCCTCCAAAAAGAGTCCCGTTTATCCCCCTTGGGATAAACGGGATTTTCCTTCAAGCAGTAAAAGGGATAAACGGGATAAACGGGATTTTCCTACTTTTCAAGCTTTTTTCCTACTTTTCACGCTTTTTTCCTACTTTTCAAGCATTTTTTCTTACTCTTCAAGCATTTTTTCCGACCTTAAAAGCATTTTTTTCTTGCTCTTCAAGCATTCTTACCTTTAAAGCAATTTTCTCTTACTCTTCCAGCATTTTTTCCTACCTTAAAAGCATTTTTTCTGTCTTCAAGCATTTTATCCTATCTTAAAAGCAATTTTCCTACGTTTCAAGCGTTTCTTCCTCATTTCTATAATTAATCACAAATTTCTGTAACAGTATATTACCCACAAAATCTCACTTTTTTCAATTAAGTCCCACACAAAAAATGATTTCCATTAATACAATGAAAACTCCTAGGTTTTTAGCTTTTATTTGTTTGTGTTTCCGAAGTCAAAACGCAGCTTTGCAGCTGTAATCTGATATAGGCTGTCTGCTCTGTAGGAATATTGCAGGGTTAGTTGGGCGACTTTCTCATCCATAAAGCGTCCTGTTTTTTTGGGATTAACGGGATTTTCCTCCAAGGAATAACAGGGATAAAGGGGATTTCCCTCCTTTATCAAACAAATTCCCCTTATTTCTAGAAATTACTTCATTTTTGTGTCTCTGTATTACATTCACTGAGCATGAAGTTTTCTTACCTCAATATCTTCAACTGTGGAAGACTTCAATTTCATCACCACTCGACAAGTATTGTCAATTGTAACATGTTTTTTGAGTTTGATAATATATAACAATTATTTCTGTTATATATCTGTTAAATATTGTAAATATATTTTATTGATATTTATATTAAGCCTTTAGTGTTTGATCGGCCATTTTCAGGGATGCCAAAAAGTATTCAAACATGTCAAAATCGGAACAAAATTTGCTTTATTTCGTTTATCCACCGGTTCATCCCGTTTATCCTCCCATTTATCCCGTTTATCCCCCCATTTATCCCGTTTATCCCGTTTATCCCCCAATTTATCCCGTTTATCCCCGGGTAAAGGGGATAAATCGAAAAAGTTGATCCCCCGACCAACCCTGGGCCTAGTTGTAACTTAAAAATATCTTTTGGAAGGAAAAGTAACGCAAAACTTTGTAAAAAAGTGATAAATTTGAGCTTCCAACTAACATTAATTTAAAGTTTATGAGTAGATTCCTCAAAGGTCGGTTTCGACTCCGGATTGGTTCCTGCGTTTTTGGATCCGACTCACGACGAGCCGACCGCGGAACCGATTCGATCCGATACTGAGCCGGCTCATGGCCAATCTGGATCCATCCCTAATTAGCTGCTCTAGGCGTTTGGCCATAAAAATGAGAACCTATGTGGCCTTATCGATTTTCAAGAAAAGGAAAAAGAGAAACGTAATTATTTCCAGAAAATTCAACACTTTATTTTTTGGATCTAGTTCATCAGTTTGTTCCAAGAATTGATCGCTAACAGCTAGCAAAAATGACGCTCAAGGAACTTGCGTGAACTCCAAACAAATACCTGAAACAAATCAAAATATGGTTTAAATACACTCTTCAAAGACTTGAAAGTTCATTAATTTGTCGGACCTTGACTGGGAGGTGCAATATCCTTCGCTTCGTCTTGTATGGCATCAGTCACAATTCCCACTCTGAACGGAGATGTACAATCTAAAAAATGGTTAGGAGATATGAGTATACAACGCATTGATCAATCGATATATCGTAAATTAAAGTTTAAAAAATTACCACAAATGACACCGTTGGCGTCTGCGTCCGGCACGGCGTTTAGAATACCGCCACAATATCGATTCCTAAGGACACCTTGGCCACATTGACCTGAGGAAGCTGTTGAGGAAGAAACAAGTAATATTTCACCATATGCTTTAACTGAATTCAAAATCACAGTCCTTTCACAAACACTTCACTGGGAGGTTGCAGTACATAAGACTGGGAGGTCACCGTACTAGTACAACTCCCAAAATTAAACCTTGACACAAACTTCCCAATAAATTTTGGACACGTAAAGTCAGAAATGTTGTGTCACAAAGCTCAAAGGTTGCAAGTGTTTTCTATTTTACCGGTTCCGCTAAAAGGATTCTGAGTGGATTTTTATACGGAGATACGGAGTGGATTTTTAATACATCAATTGTGTGAATTAAAAAATACAAGACTTTGTGGAACCTGACAGAAAACCTGGATATGTTCCGTGATATCGACATTGATACCGAGTTCAAGGATAAAGCTCTAGAGAATATGCAGATGAATGGAGAGGTACACACAGTAACAATGGAATGGTTTAAAGCTTGCACGTTAAAAATTCAAAATGCGAAGAAACGGGAACCGTAGAAAAATTGCATTTGCGCATTTGACTTTAAGGCGCATGAAATTGTCCGTTTTACTTAATATTATCATCAATTAGCATGTTCCTCGATTTTACTAATACTTGAACTTGGCCATACCTGAAATTTCAACATAATCGGAGATGGAACAAACCGAGTCCACTTTTGCCTTGTTTGCAACTGTTCTGTCGTCAAGGGTAAATGCATTGGCTTCCCCGTTACAAGCCGTATACTGAATACACGAGAATCCAGGCTCTTGGCGCACACAAACTTGGTAACTAAAAAATGTAAATTATTCTCTTCATTTGAAACATTTCTTTTAGCATATAAGATGTGTGCTGGTCTCATACTTTTGATTGGCAAGATGAGTTGAAGCTGTGGCATCGAAATTGAATGTCTTGATCTGTCCCGACATGCCTCGATGATACTGAAGACATCCGGCAGGGGGTCTAGATATACAAATGAACTGGTTATTTGCTAGACACCACTTGGTAGCAAGGTTACTTTTGGCTTACCGACTCGGATCGGTGGCCTTGTATTGAGTGACCTTGATGTCCCAGGTTCTCATCATATTTGCACCAGTAAAAGCAAAGGCCAGTTCAGCGGTGTTAGCAGCGGGTTTTCCAATGTCAATGTACACTAGCAAGTTAGGTAGAGTAGCGAATTAGGATTTAACTAACAAATGAAAGGTCAATGAGCTTTGCTTACTGTGCTGGCCCGTGTTGAGGCCGCAAATTGTGGGAATATTTGCACCAGGAGCCTAAAATAGGGACATAACTTTTCGTCATTAATTAGAGAAGAACTCTTCCCGAACTAGATGTTGTTGTTTTATTATTCTACCAAATATTGCATAAAATGTTAGTAATTGACCACAATATATCTTGCAATATGACATGCATCCTTCCCTTAACAATTTGCACGTGAAGTGGAGTGAGTCCTCTCACCACTATTATTTATTTTAAACATTTCGCCACCAAACGAATTACTGTATTGAAACAGTGATAAGATGGAATTCTCGGTCTGACCCGAGAAGTCATTTGGCCTTGACGGCCTCATAACCTGCTGTATAATTATTTTAAAGCTTTAGTGTAAGTCTAAACTTCATCTTTTTGAGAAGATTTTTCAAAGCTGAAGTGGCTCCTTCCTTACTGTAACCATGAAAGAATCCACAGAGCAGGCTCCGCCAGCAGTTTCGATAGTATCCGCAGGACCCAAAATATTGAAGGTCTCAAAATCCAACCGCAAGAAACAAACGTCTGAAGAAAAAAGATATTTTTCATGGTAGAATTTCGATTACAGAGGAGTAGTTTTCTTTTTTTACCTGGTTCAACCTTGTTAATGGTGTAAGAGACAGGAGTCATGGTGGTCAGGGGACCAGTGAAGCCTTGGTTTTGAATGTATGTATTGTTTTGTGTCACATCTCCAGAATTCACAATGAAGACACAACACACTCCGAAACTTGAAATGAATAAAAATGTGATAAAAAATATCACCCAACAAATATCAAGGCACTTTGAATAAATTTTCAAAAAACGGTTACGTAAATTTTGATGAGGGATCCACTTGAAGAATGAGCCTAGCCATTAACTGGCTTAGCTAGCGTATAGTGTATATGTACAGTCTCACAATTCAAAACGTGTAGTGCACGGCAGTACTAATAGAACTGATCTATGTATTAACTTCTTTCACTTTTTATGCAAGTTTTATCAGTGTTAGGTGTTTTTATTTCATTTCATTCTAAAGCCATTTATTCTAACTTTAAAAGTTGTTTACTTGTAATGCACCAATATTGCTTTGGTTTGTCACAATGGCATTCAAAAATTCAAAAGTCTGAATGCTTCCCCATCTCCTATTTGAAGGCTTGAAATTGTTCACTCTGATTTGGTTGACGGTCCCTCTTCCCTTCTCCTTTTCCCTTTTTTCTCCTTCCTTATATGTAGAGGGTGACTAATTTTGAAACTGAAGTTGACATTTTAAACGTGTAATAACTTCATAATGAGGCAAAAATCTTGATGTTCTTAAAATTTAAGAGTATTTTTTGATACAATAATTAACAACTTGCTATTATGTGCTGCCAATTTCAAATCACTGGGGATGTACGAGAAACTAAGTGAAGGGCGGATTTTAGGAATTTCTTTACTTTCCATTACAAGAAATGCGATAAATGCCGCTTGAGGTCGCTTTTTTCGTCTGTCAATAGGATGAGTTTCGTTCAGCTTTAGTTAGAATATTCTTCATTGCTGCCCGACCATCCTGCGATATAATTGGGTTGCACATAATTTTAATAATCATAATAATGATGAGATTTCAATAACAAAAACAACAAAGCAATTTAGTTCAATAAGAATTTCAACACGTACGTAATTGCAATTACTCGAGCAATTTAATTAATCATCACAAGTATGTATATAATTTTCATTTTTTTTTAAACAGCAGTAAATGTAAAAAATCTAACGACGGTTTACTGACATACGTTTTTAATTAATTCAGATCATTCAAAACTTTTTGACATTTTTTCTCAAAACTCTTTCACAATGGCACGTATTTTGGATTAAGGTTTGACTAAAGGAAGAAAGATACGTAAGATCTCGTATGAAAGTTGCAAAACTTCATATGGATTTTGGTTTGAAAATTGTATGTTGATATTGGAAAAAGTGCAATTTCTAGGGGTTTCAATGAAGGGAAAAAGTAGCCATTTTTTCACATGGATCTTTTTTATAGCGCCCATTTTTTTAAGCCTGCTTGGAAGAAGTTGGCCAATGAAAAAGACGAATGCCATTTCGGCTTGAATTGAAAAAATACCTGTCTTAAAAACAATATAAAAATATCATAGATGTACATGCTCTTGGGTAAGCCTCCCAAAAGGTTGCTTGTAACTTTTGATTTGGGTGTTCGAAGTTTATGAAAAAGTTGCTCGTGTACATCACCATAACATTTTTTCAAGGTTTTTGAGATGAGAAAACGAACAAATAACGAGTACCATTTGGGTTTTTGAGTCGTTACAGTTGCAGTTTTTTTTTTAAATGTGTAGCAT
>CM021323.1:8257981-8313502 GCA_010645155.1 Tigriopus japonicus
ATGATGGGCTCTATGCAGTAAATGGAGGACCTGACACCACCATTTGCAGTGAGTATTCTACCAAATAAAGACATGTGCCCTGGTGGATTAATTTATTTGGCACGCGCTACTGCAATGTGATTGTCGTCGTTCAATGAACCGAGAAAAACATCAGCGAATACCTTGCGTCGCCAGACCCATCTTACGTTGATTTCCAGCATGGTTGCCAGGGCGAGATATACGATGCTAGTTTTTAGCAAAATCTTAAGACCTTTTCCTTGACGATTATCTACTTTTGAGTGGCATCATTTAGCTTCAATGGCATCCATTTTTGAGAAATGATCCTTTTGGAAAACATTATAGCTCTCGAGGAACCAGAGTTAACATGAGCCAAAAAAGTGGAATTAAAGATCATGTCGTGTCAACAACCATGTTGGAAATCAACGCAAAATACGTCTGGTAACTCAAGGTCTCGGCTGATATTTTTCGGTTCATCGGGCATTTGTCATGTGTCAGGGAAGTGCGTGTGTTCCTAGAGAATTTCTTAAAGGAGACCCTGTTTCTTGAGACTTCATACCACGGGGGCCGTCCATCATTCTCAATACATTTGTAGAGCAGATTTCGATACATTTTGAATGGAGTTTCGATATATTTTTAAAAATTAGGGTATTGAATAGGTTTTTAGGTATATCACTTTTAATCTAGACCTGACTTTGAAAAACTCAGTAAATCAAAGTTGTTCCCCTTGGTTTCCTGAGTCTGAAACTTAGATCATTTACAAACCACTAGATAGCGTGCAAGCTTTAGTCAGGCTGATTGGGCAAGCAGGGCTGAATGCTTTGAATTTATGCAGAAAATGTCGCCCTCGCAACTGTTGAGGGGACAATTATTGTGATCGATCATCCGAATCATGGCCAACTTTTGTAAACTCATTCTTGAAGCCGCAAGTGCAAGAGCTTGAATTTGTGTTTCCTACCAGTAACATATTTAATGAAACGGCAAAAAAGTTCCTAGTTATAGTATTGACATCCAAGGCATGATCACCAAGTGACGTCTTCGTTCTTTCAAGAAAGTGACCACTAGTTCATCAATTTCATAGTTGTCATTTGCCTGGTCACTCATTTCAAATGTTCCCGCACTTTTGTCCGCTCAACAGTTGGCGACTGGAGACACATTTTAGGCTTACACTTCCTCTAGTATTAATAGAACTCAACTTAAACATTCCTCATAGAGTTTAGAATATCCGTATAAACTTGATTAAACGTTGAAGTTGTTTATGCTCAACGTGTCTTTGAACATTACTGATTTTATTCAAGTTATAGGACTCCCTGTTTTATTCCACATAACATCTCACAGTGTTAAAATGCTATTGGAAGAAGAATCAAAGATGCTCTCAAAGACAATCAACCATCAATTTGGCTACCTGGCCCCTAACGTGTATCACATTTGCCATTTTTTCATTAGGTACTCGATCATTACGAAATATTTTTACGTTTGAAAAAATCGGGTCTTTTCAAACATTCCCACCCTAAACCATTGGTTTTGATGCCTTCTCTTTTTAAGGCATTATCTTGAGTGTGCCCAACATTTTAGACAAATTTTACTTTGGTTAATGTTCTGACTCCTCTAAATTAATATGGAGCATGTCAAAATGACTCATTAACGAAATATCTCATCAATGGTTTGAAGTTCAAATCGTTAACATTTGAAACTATACATGTCAAAAAGTATTATTGGTGCCAACAAGGCTACCGTTCTCTTTAGAAGCCACTCTACATTTGTTGACATTATTCAGATCGTTGAAAGACATGAGAAGCCTCTCATGGCACTGGATTTAAGAATTACAATTTTGCAATATTTATTGGTTTGCCGAGTTGTAAGACTCCGAAAATTCCCGTTTTTGTACCTCCAATGCTATGTATTGGCAAGTTGCAATAGCCCTAGCTGATTTCGGGCCGGCGAAAGAGCGCTTCAAAATTCCAAGAAGCACTGGAATCATGGAGTGGGAGGCTAGCAATGAGAATAATGATTTCTAGTAAGAGCAATTCAATTACGTTCTTCTGCAAATGAGACCTTGCATATGTTGACAAGAATACGTATTTCAATTTTCAGCTCAATCGAACGTCGGAGTCAAAAGTTATGCTCTCAAAGCTCAGAGCAAATCCTACCGAGAATGAATGAACTAACCCTTTTGTGGTAATCGTTTTACCACAAAAGGGCGAGTTCATTCATTCTATGCTCTCTTCAGTACATAAGTTTGAGAAGGCATAACTTTTTACTCCGGCATTTGATTGGGCTGAAATTTGAAATACGTGTTCTTCTCAAAGCAAGCCAGGTCTCATTGCAGAAGAACGCAAATGGTTCGTGTCTGCTGGACATCATAATTCTCATTGCTAGCATCCCAATCCATAATTTCCGTGCTTCTTGGAAAATTCAAAACAAGGCTTCAAACAAATGCAGTTCATACGTTCATTGATTGAGTGAGTGTGCTGTGGGGAATATTGGGACAATTTTTGACGAATTTCACTAAAATTGGTTGATGAAGGCTTCCAAATGGGGAAAAAGAACAAGAGAGGCATTCCGTCATGTGTTATGAAAATTAACAAAGACACAAATATGTACATATCACTAAACAATAGTGAACAATCACTAGATCTGATGAAGGCTGTCAAGAGATAAAACCAACCAACACGTAATGCAAGCAAATTGAACTTAGTTCTGTTTTGTTTCGGAAATGATTTTTTACCATGTTTCGTTGCACTGATACTTGCTATTTGAAATATGTCAGTATAACTTGTGACTGAGAAGGATAATGATGCAATGTATTATCAGTAGGGCCCGGAAGTGATGTTTTTTAGATATAAAATGTTTTAAAAATATTAATCCACTTTTCGTCGATTTTTTAAATATTTTGGAGAATTTTTTTTCCCATATAAAAAGATATTTTTATCCAGAAACAACTAATGCTAGAGGTATTCAATCAACACCACCATACCCTATGCAAATTTAAAAAAATTTCTACACAACCCCAACTTTGTCAGAAGGGACAAAACACCCATTGTGCATCTGCTCAGTGTGCGAAGAACCACTCACTTACTTCCGCACTCACCATTAGTTTAATTAGGTACTTGCTACCTAGTAATATTGGAAAACCTGTGATAAAGCTGTCAGAAGGCCGAAAAGGCTGCAGAATAAAGAAATCAAATCAAATCAAAAAGATATTTTTTATATATCCGGCTTATTCCAAATATTTTGGCCTTTTGAAGAAAATATATATTGGATATTTTGTCACATTTTTGAAAATATTTTTCCGGTCCCTAATTATCAGGATCATGAATTGGGCAAGGAACAAAAGAAAAGAGAAGAAAGAAAAAAATCTGAACAATTGCAGAGAACTGTGAACTTTTTTTTGGTCTTAAATTTTAGCTTCAAGCAATATCAGCATCGTGAGGGATGTAAATTAACTATAAAATACCAAAGAACATCCCCCTTCCCAGCATATTCACACATAACAAATGTACATACTTTTGTATATTGATCTGAAAGTTACTTAGAAAGTTCTTGGGAACCGCATCATTTACATAATCTGGTACTGTTACATCAGGACCGTTTCTCAAACATTTCGTTTCTAGGACTGTTGTTTTTTCATCGACATTTGTCAATGGATTAGTCTGGCCCAGGTTTGTGACAACTTTTTTTCTTTCCGCTGGGGCCAACTTCATCAACTACAACTACATAATAGTAAAATGAGTGAGTGCTTGGTAGATATATGCTGTCAAAGGATTACTTTGAAGAATTGCCAAAATATTGAGTAATAAACGATTTAACACACTTTTCTCCCGGTTTTGGAACCACTTACATGAGGGTAGGATTCCGGTCAGCCATGGTTCCAGATTGTTCACATAATAATCAAAGTGGTAGGTTTGTATTAAAAGAGCACTTTATTCATCGCCATTTTACAAGCTCTCGATCCAATCGACCCTCCTCCAAACTCGTTTGTCCACTTCATAGATCAGTAAGCTCAGGAGAAGTTTGTTGTATCTAGCTAATATAATAAAAACATACCACAAATTGAACAAGATTAATAACAGGGTAAACTTACAAAAGCTCATATGAAAGAAGCGTCATCAGAACACTCGCAACGGTGGCTTTATCATGAAGTTTTGAACAAGCCAAACAAGAGGGAAGTGAAAGAGAAAGAAATACAACAAATAAGAGCCTTTGAACGAAGAATATCCATGAAAGGGCTTCAATCTATCTTATTTTATGATCCAATGACTAGATCAATCTTTACTGGCATAATCTATTCAAATTGATTGCAAAATCGACTTTCGTTATAACTTGAACTTCCTCATTGATGGTGGCAACAACAACAACAAACATTAGAAGCTTCAAAAAGCCAAACAACCTGACTCCCGATCTATTTATTGCACGTTATGAAGCGTACAAGTGAGAACAAAAAGGCCGTTTATTCCTTCATGCTTATCATATTCTGTTCAAGCATTCAACATGAATTTGAATGTTGACAAAGACAAAAAAAATGCACAGTTCAGACTAGTTTCATGAAAGTTTTAAGCAATGAAGTCTCAAACTACCTTAAATGTTAAAAAAATATCAACTTAAAAGTGAACAGATTTTATGATACTGTTTGGAAAAGCTGATATTGTGTATTCAAATTATTAAAGATACCACAGGCAGATGCAGGTTTTTTTTTGGGGGGGGGCGGATTTTTTATTCCTGCTACAAGGAATGGGATTCCCTGTAAAGAGAGTTAATGATTAATATAGTTTATAAGATTACCGGTTAAATGAAATTTGATCTGCCAATGAGTTACTGTTGGCAGATCTGTACAATCCTTGAATAGTGGGTTGGTCAGGAATAGTATTCAAAAATTTGTCCAATCCTGCCATAAATGCTGTGAGAGGTTTAGCTCCAACATATTCCCGACGAAGACTAATGGGCAAAAGATTGAACAATGAAGTTGTCCGATAAATAAAAGAGGAGGTCCAATTTTATTAAAAGGTAAATATTTTTCGTTTATGATCGAGTACCTAATGAAAAAATGGCAAATATAATACCCGTGAGAGGCCAAGTAGCCAAATTGATGGTTGACTCTCTTTGAGAGCATCTTAATTCCTCTTCCAATAGCATTTGAACATCGTTATCTGGGTTGCCTTTCGTATTAAATTTACAACTCCAAACTGATGAGCAAACTTTCTTTCATTTGACCGGCTCAGAAAATGTGTGTGACGGGTTTGTAAGAAGTATTTGCACCATTCTCAAAATTATCTTGACGACTTTGATATTACGTTCAATACGAATGATTACTCTCAGTTCTAAATGTTTAGAATCCCTTGAAACTCAAATACCCTTGAAACTTGAAATATGGTTGTGGAAATACATTTCTGCCCTTACGTTTCAGCCACAACGATCCCATTCTCAGTTCGCTTCTTATCCGATGGTTTTGAGTTTGCTGGGGCGGCAATTTCAGAGGCTGGCGTACAAAATAAGGGTTTCAAATTGTCTTATGTGCAAGATACGATGACGTGTGTGTAAGAAATCAAAAGAAGGTTGCATTTGTTGTGCCTCGAAAATGAATGGCAATATTTGCTAAAAATGAGTTTTTATGTATTGAAAACCCAACATCGTGAAGAGCCAATAAATGTTTCCGGTTATTTTTGTGCAACTTCCACAATACTCCAATTGCTTCGGATGCTCGCAGAGTCCTGAAATGGAATCAAAAGACCTGCAACGTAATTGGAAGAAAAGTAATTGTTTTCACTTGCATTTCAACAGGTCCAATTAATCGCTTTTCAACAATTATGACTTACAGTTACATTTTCATCAACGCAAGCAGTTTGACTTTTTACGAAAGTCCTCGTTAGAGGATTTTAAACCAAGCTTGAAAAATTCGCCAATAGATGGCGTGGAAAAGGGGGCAAGTACTAAGCACTAAGCTCACAAGTCTTTTCTCTCTACTTGCCCAACCCTCCCCGCCATCTATTGGCGAATTTTTCAAGCTTGGTTTAAAATCCTCTATAGAAGCGTCCAAAACTTGCTTTCACTCTGCCCTTCTCCTCATTGTTCAGTTTCCTTCTAAATATAATTTTAAGATAATTGGAATCGAGATTAAAAAATGAAATGTAATTGCATGTCAATCAAAGATCATCCATCGGTTTTCCGTGAGTAGTTCTAGATAAAAAATATATCAAGGTATTTTTCAGGGCCAAGTTGACTATTTTTTTCCAATGGATTCTTTTTCCATTTCTGTGTTACTAATCTCTTCAAAAACAGTCATAATAAGTTACAGAAGATTGAAAACACCAAATTTCCGGATTTTACTGAAAATTGAGTAATATTTAGGCGAAATTTTTTTTCGGAAAAGCTGAACGTACAATTTTTTTAATAATCTTCTGTGCCTTTGATCGACATTTTAATACAGATTGAACGTGAAGCAATGTTTCTACGATATTTTTTTTTTCTTGAACTTTCGTTAAGAATTCTTGTTTTTCGTTTTTTCTCAAAGAAATTATGAAAAAGCAGATTTTTTTTGGTTGATAATTACATATGATTTGGCAAAGCTCATCAACTTCCCCCTTGTTTGCTGTTTAGTTTTTAAAATCTGGTCAAGTGTTCAGATACTTAAAAACATCAGTTAATAATGGGCAAGGTTCAAATCAAAGTTCAAATGCAACAGGGTTTTTAACACCCTAGAAAAGAGGCAAATCCTTCCGTTCTTTTGCTAATTGTTTACTTATCGCTTTCATGTCCGAAAATTGAAGGAAATACAACACGCTTTTTGTATTCTTGCATTCACAACAAGATCCATTACCTTCTAAGATCCAAGGGAGGAGAGAGTTTCCTCTGCTTTTCGTTTGCTTCATTGTTTCAAAACAGAATTCACTAAATATCTTGAGAGACAAATAAACGGGAAGATGAACGACCAAAGAAAAATTGTTATATGATTGAATACTTTTTGCATGTGCTAAATTGAAATATGCAATCATTTTAGTGTTTCCTGCCCAAAACATGTTTTGCCAAAAAGGTGTGTGTGTATTTTTTTTAACTTTTGTGGTTGCGGATTTTTTTTACGAACACTACAAGGAATGTGATTCCCTCTAAACAAATAAATCATATGTATAGTTAATTTCATTAATATTTATACAAAATTTGGTCTACCCACGAGTTACTGTTGGCAGATGTGTACAGCCCTTGAATAGTGGGTTGGTCGGGAATAGTATTCAAAAATTTGTCTAATCCTGCCTTTAATGCTGTTAGAGGATCAGCTTCTACGTTCACCGTGGCCGTACAAAACCCGACCTTTACTTTAAACGACAATAGAACTCAATTCAAATTGAATTTGAGACTGCTTCAACCTAGATCAAAGAGTTGCGTGTTTAGCCGTTCAAATTAGATATAAGCAACTAAATTCAGTTCACTTTTCGCGATAGAAGCCACAAAAATGTAACGGATTGGAGATCTCTCCCGTGCCCTAGTGAATATGTAAAATGTTTGTGAGATTGTGCGTTTGGGATTGACCACAGTCAGTCGGGTCAACAAGCTCCTAAACAGGGTAAGAGCATCACGAGGAGGGAGGGTAGTGGTGGGCAAAACATCATAATTAGTGAATAAAGTTGCACTTATTTAACTCTATGGAGTTCTTGATGACGTAGGTCTATGTATGCGTAAAGAAAGGGTCGAATTTTGTGCGGCCACCGTGTATTCCCGACGAAGATCAATGGGCAAAAGAGTAAATAACGAAGGAGACCCATAAAGGGCTATAAATTTGATAGATATTTTTGCTTTACTTGACCAAACATATTCATGGTTACAAAAGTTATTTAAATTAGAGAGCCTATGTTAAAAGGTTTGAAAAACGTTATCTATATTTTCCTAAAGAACTCTGTTACTGACTATTGCAATCTTTGTTTGGTGTTCCATTTTTTCGTCGTTGAAAATTCAATTTTTTCTGCTTTTTCATCGACATTTATTTCGGAGAAAATGAAGGTTCAAAAGTGAAGGAAACATTGCTCTCAAGAATGAACGTCTTCCTACAACTACAGGACACAAAAAGAACATTTTTGTCGACTGACGTGTCCATGAGAGGTTTTGAAGGTAAAACAGTGAAGTTAAAAAATAAATTGAAATTAAATTTTCCACTTCTTATTGATTTCATTTCGAAACTTAACTATAAACTTTTTGCTCTACTCTGTTATCATTCAAAGACGAGTAAATCCCCGAAAAAAATATCCTTTTTGGGTGGGCAAATGAAATCTGGCCATATCCGGTTTTCTGCTAGTTTCTTTTCGTGTCAAATGAACCTGATCCAAGTCAATCAATGCTATTTATCCTGTAACCGATTACAACCTAAGGAAACCTGTTTACCTCCGTAGGCGACACACTTATTGATGTTCAAGTTGGGATATTCGTGTTGCCAATTGGATCGGAAATCCGCCAAAGCTGCCCGAGAAGCAGGACCTAAAAAGGTAGAATGAGAACCACAGTTTCACATGGAATTGTGTCTTCTCGTACTAAATGTCCTTAAATTCGTACTTACTGATGGAAGCCGAGGTGAAATCGCCTCTTCCCGTGCTCAAATGATCCTCAGAGCAGAGCTCATTAAAGTACTTTAAGCAGTTGCCCAAAGCACGCGTGAGAAGGTCACAAGCCACTAAAATGGAAAGTCTGGTGTGTTCTATCACTTAACATTTAACAGTTGAATATTGTATATTTAAAATTTGCCCCACAAATTCCTACTGTTGAAACTCATTTGAAAATGAGTCGCCCAATCTAAAGAAAAAATCTTTCAGGTGTCTCAAGAATGGCGATCCACCGAAACGGCTCATAACCGAAACCGAAAGCAGCTGACAAAAAACGAAATTTCGGCTGAAAGAGCCTTCTGTCCATCACTAGTATTAAAGTAGTTTTAGATAGGGCTTTACAAAGAAATCATATCTCGAATTCGTATCAAAGTGCAACCCCTTGCTTCCGTTTTTGTTTTCAAGTAAAGAATGCTTATCTATAAATTGAACATTTATGGGTCATTATTCTGGAGGAAAAATGCATCTTTTCCTTCAGTTAAGAAAAAAGACTCCCCATTTCTGAAAGTAAGAAAAATAATTTTTTGAGTGGCATCTAACAACCAATACAAAAATCGTAAAATTTCAATTTTGAAAAAATCCGTGCCATTCGTGTTTCAAAAAAATTTCTAACTCTCGCAAAAATAAGTGAAATTTTCCACCTTGTAGGTACTTAGTAATGATGGACCAAAAGCACTTTCGGCCGAAAATTCGGCCCGGTTTCGGTTTCGGTTATGCCTACCGAAACCGAAAGCAGACATGCACTAAGAAGGATGGAGTTTGACAACAAAATCGAAAAATTTTTCGTCCAAAAACCTTTTTTTTTGGATTGTTGGTGCTAGGGTCGGAGGGTTGAGCCTCGCCCGGCCAGCGAAGCCAGCCATCACATCGTCCAAATCATTTCTGATAGGCAATTTCAAGTCCGGTATCAGAATGGTTCTCCGTCTGTGGGTGTGGATTAACGTCTAAAAGTTTCCTTGAGAAAGGTCGGGGAGGAGAATCGAACCTGGGACCTCTCTCACTTTAGGAAACTGCGCTAACCACGACGCCACGTCTCCTCCCTCAAAGGATTTCTCTCGACAGCTTCAATTCGATCCCCAACAGGATTCGAACCTACGCCGTCTGGGGAAGCACTTACACTCGGCACTTTTAAGAACGCGCTAGTACGCGTGGCCACTCTGGCTTCCTTGTTCTTTGAAAGTTAAGTTGTCCATTTTTTCAAAATATGCGATTACCCAACATCGAACACATGACCAATTTAATTTTTAAGGTAGACTTTGCATTTATACTGTTTTTTGTCAGCTACTTTCTGTTTCGGTTAAGCTCTCTTTCGGCCGAAACTTTCGGTTTCGGTTGTGAGCCCTTTCGGTCCATCACTAGTACTTAATCCTGTGAGATTCAAATTCTTTCGACATGTTTTATTTGAACTCATCCATTTTTTGCGATAAAAACCTCCCTTATACTGATTTCGTAGGTATTTCGTAATCATTGCTGCTTTTTTCTTTGCGACCAACAAGATCAAGAACTTTTCTCCTTCAAACCGACTCTCAAAACCTCTTAAAACCTAACTTCAAGAAAAACTACTGCTTCTTGATCTCACCTTGCAATTTCCGGATGCCTCGACGTCGATCGACTCTTTTGTAAAGGATTCGGACTTCCTCGTGGAAACAATTGGGACCATAATAATACTGGAACTTGGCACAAACCGCGGCTCCCTCACCAGGAACCCAAGCCGGAAACGCTAAAAGTACATCGAAATGAACAAAGACTTTGAATATCACCAAGCAATAGTACCTCCGTGCCGAACTTGAGATCTTTGACTTGAACATACGGCTGGAGTTAAGAGCAAACACGTTTTTCCCAACTTTCTTTCCGCCGAGTCAAAATTCCCATTGCGACTACTTTCATTAGAGAAGGTTCTAAAATACGAAACAAGGTCCTGACTCAACAATATGACACCATCAACCACCATTCACACCCATTCTTGGGAAAGAAGTCGAATGAAATTGAAAACTGACCGCGAATCGTCATTTATTCTAGTACGTACGATAAACCAAGGATGGCTCAAGCCAGGATTACTTTCAAAATACACACTGGGTCCGATTAGTACAATGAAAATTAAACGGAACAATATATTTGTTGCAAAAACCTCACATTTTAGTACAATGATCGGACCCAGTGTGTATTTTTGAAATTCGTCCTGACGTACAGTGGTCCCTGGATAAACATACAAAGAGTATGCTTTATGTACAGGGTTGTTACGGATTAACGTTCCTTGAACATAAGCTACAAAACTAGACGAAACAAGAAGTTTTATGGTTTGAACGACTTCTTAAGTGATTTTGCTTTTATTAGAGATAGGTCGTGCGAACATTCTTTGGTTCTGGATCAAGGGTTTTGCTCAAGTTGAATCTGTGAAAAAACAGAATTTTTTGAAATGTTTGCGTGGTTTTCATTTCATTTTTTTGGTTTGTTGTGGTTTTTACTACCGCTACAAGGAATACGCTTCCTTGTAAGCAATAAATCATAAATATAACAATTCAAACAATAAAACATTTATACGAAATATGGTCAAATTACTGTTAGTAGAGCTATACAACCCTTGAAGAGTGGATTGATCAAGAATAGTATTGAAAAATTCATCTAACCCTACTTCAAAAACTGTTTGAGCATCAGCTCCAACATAAATCGGTTTTGAAAGTTTTACACCAAACAAGCGTCTTTTAAGGTTAGACAGAACTTCATTTAACATTTGATATTGACAGATATTCGTTTTCAGATCAGTTCTTAAGTTTATAGATCCAACTTATGACAAGTCAACCTCAAAACAAATCAAATGAAATGACAATGGGTCGCATGTTAACGCACATAAGATCGATTTATTTTATAGTATACTCAACTCTGGTCTTACTACATAGCTGACCTCAAGTATACTTAACGCGAAACAAAGCGATGAGTATAGCAATTGTTGTGTACTCACACAATTTGCCCATCTACTTGGTTTATTTCATTTCCAAGAACAAGATGAACCAGATGGATAGAGGCCTGTTGAAAACAATGAGGTCAATTGAGATGGTCCGTATTTTTATTCGCACTTGGAGTTTAACGTCTTGCTCCAAGCACAAAGGTTTTTTTTTTTCATTTCGACCCCATCTTGAAAACCGAACTAGAAAAAGTGACGTTCTGGAACTTGAGTTTAGCTTCAAAATTCGATCCTGACGATCCATATTCTCAGCCACCGCACATCTTACCTTTAACTTCGGTCTTTCAAGATCGGTTCGACCAGTCTTTGATATTAAAAAGTGCGACGAAAACCGCGAATTCAAAGTAGAAGATAGCTTTGCGAGACCAAAGATAGATATGATACGATTTTTCATGCCAAAACGGGGACAAGGAGGGTTTTTGTGACAGATATTTCAAAGTCGAGCTGAATTTCATTGGTACAGTATTTGTAATTATTGATAATAATGAAACATAAATGGTGGACTAAGTTTCCTAGTTTTCAAAATTGAAGACAACAATTTATCATTTGTGGCAGACTTGCTCAAATACACTAAACATATAGTATGTCATAAGAAAATAGGTCTCGAGAAGTCCCGAAACAAAAACAAGATGTCCTCAGAGCTTTCAGAATTAAAGGATACAAAAGGCGTAATCCATAGTTCCATTGGTATTGAAATTTCCTCGAATGTATTATTGAAACAGCAGCATTTATTCTTTCAATGTCTTTTTTAGTTTCCGTGGCGAAAACTTGCAACTGAATTACTCGTTAGGAGAATAACACTAATGAACATACTGGAGCATCTTTTGAATTAAAAGTAATAATTGTAGAGAAAGTGCGGGACACGATTCCATCCGTTTGGTCGTTCTAGTTATGCTTCCATGAACTCTTGAGATTGTTTAGACCAAATCCTATTTTCCTTGAAGCGGCTTATCAATCCGATTTTTTGGCATCAATTTCATACCGAAAATACAGTGTCTCAATCACATGTGCTAAAATGACGTTCTTGATAACATGGGAGCGTTGTGGGTTCTTGGGTTGAAGATGGGCAATTTTGGCAGGGCCTTCCATGAGCGCGGCTTATTATTCCCGTTGAAGTTTTTTCTTTCCTTTGTGCTTTTGCGTAGTTGGTTGATCCGTGGACAAGTCCATTGGTAGGTGTGGCCATTGAGTAATGAGGGATGGAATTGCAAGCGGAGTCGATGGTATCCTTTTATTCACAATTTTCTATTGATTCCATACCCATCCATTCATTCGTTGTATCCGGGGGTAGTGGTGTTGAAGGACGGCTCATTCATTTGTCTGATTGACGCACTTTTTGATGTTTCCGAGCACGTTGGAAGATGATCAAATCGTTCCTCTCGTCGTTTTCTTTAAGAGTTCCCGCTTAAAGTTGAATTGGATTCAGTTAGACTTGAAAATCTTTGAGAAATCGACTTTCAGTTCGATTTTGAACGAGTCCGAATTCGACACTTGAACTTGAAGTTTAATTGTTTAAGTTGGTATTAACAATACAGGCCCAGTGTTTCTACAAAAACAATTTTTTATGGTCAGACAGCTTTTCTCAACGCAGAATGCAGCAAACATGGGTTACTTTGGCTTATTTCACCCTCGCTGAAACGGGCGCACTGAGGCACAGCCCCTAATCTAAAGAGCGAGAGTGCAACACAAAGGTGCACTCGTGCCCCTAGAGTATACTCAAAAATATCCCTGCCGGAAGAGTATACTTATCTTGAGGTTTGTTCAATAATTCCGCATGTTACGACCAAACTAAACTTAGAGTATACTCAAGCGCAATTATAGTATACTAAACATCACGAATTAGATGCGTTAACATGCGACCCAATATGACTTCGTCATCTAAATAATGCCAGCCTTCAAATGAGTGCTAACATTAATATTTTTTTCAAGAACTCATAGTACTTAGAAAAAAGTATCAGTTTCAACATTTCAACATTCTTGGCATGAGTTTTCCTATAGCTGTTTTTAGCAAGTAGTATCAAGATAATACGGTGATAATATTACTGTGACAAAGTAATTTGGGACTCTCGGGTCTCAAGCGTTGTACAGATCTGCCAACAGTAACTCGTTGGTAGTCCAAATTTCATATAATTGTTAATTTTATCCAGGAACGTTAATGATTTACTTTCTTTACAAGGAGTCCCATTCCTTGGAGCGGTAACAAAAAATCTGCAACCTAACCCCCCCAAAAAATGTGTGACAACCCTGTATTTGTGCAAGCAAGGAACTTTCATTGTTACTCACGTTTCCCACTTGCCCAAGAGCAAGTTTCGGTCAAGATAAGCGCAATTATGATCTCCCAATGACAAGTTGTTGGGTAGTGAAATCGCATCCTGGAATCTGAATGTCTTTTTTTAAATCCCAGGTTTGTCTTGGACTTTGAAGTGCTTGGCAAACGTGTTCGGCAAAAATTCCAAACTGGATGATCAAATATCAAAAAAAGCCAAGCTCAGCCAGCGAATGACGAGGGCATTTCAAATCGGTCTCAAGATGGCAACTTGAAATAAAGCGCAATCCTCAGAAGTTTTCTCGATAAGACCGATAAGGTGCACAAACTAATTTGATAGCAAAATAGCAAAGTGGATGGAAAATGTGCGAATTTCAAAAGTGGGTTATTGAGTCATTTTAATGGGAAATGATGAGCGTCATGAAAGTTTGCCTTTTTACCCCTTATAAGTATTAGTTCCGTTATAATAAGTAAGTACCCCTTAAAAGATTTGATTGATAAATGCAATGCCTCTTGTCCATTCTTCCCGTTTCAAAAATAAACAATATTGTTGTTTAACATTTCAAGAAAACAGGCAAGTAAAGTGCCTCTTTTTGAGGTAAATATGCACATTGCTTAAAACAATGTGAAAAAACTTGTCTCCCACGATTTTTATGGATGAATAACGTTTTATGGATAGTTTCCATGATGGTGATAATTAGGGACAGGCAAAAAGTGCAAATCAAAAGCAGCTTTTGGTTACCAAAATCAGCCCAAAATCGTAAAATAAAATGCAGGAAAAGGTCAAAACCGCATGTAAAAACCAAAAAAACCGAATTAAAATCAAACAAATTCGCAAAAAAAATGAAATTTTTGAAACATAAAGCTTCATTCAGATACCTTCTTGTCACCTGCTTGTTATTTTTTCAATCTTGAAGAGCAAAATTTAGATATTGAAGTAGTAGTAGTCAATACTATGCTAGCCTAGGTTGGGAGCCGTAAAATCGGATTTTTTTTATTGGTTGCGGATTTTCTACTACCGCTACAAGGAATGCAATTCCCTGTGATACGGAGTCGAGGTAATCCTGACATCTTTGGATATGAGTCTGTACTAAACCTATTAGTTTCCGTTTCCGTAGAGTGTTTCTACGAACTGATCAAAATTCGAAGTATTTGCCTCCTTTGGGCTTGTGCTTGTCCATCAATAAACTAGTTTCTGCGTTAACCAAACTCGCGCTTTGGAGCAGCTTGTGGAAGCACTGTTTTGGGGGGGTTGAGCGAAATTGTTCTTCCACCCCCCCAAAAGTCTTTCTAGCAGTCTTGTTCTACAAAAGAGCTCGGGCAACTCACAAAACCCGTTTGCAGGCATTGAGGAGAGCGATGTTTCTTGTTTGACAGTGCCATTTTTACAATTAATGAGAGAAAAATGGAAGCACTGATTATGTTTCAAACTGCACCCAAAGATGTCAGTCACACCTCGCCTGTGTATTAAGGATTTCCTCCGACAGCTTCAATCCGATCCCCAACAGGATTCGAACCTGCGCCGTCTGGGGAAGCACTTACACTCGGCTCTTATAAGAACGCGCTAAAACGCGTGGCCACTCTGGCTTCCTTGCATTTAGAATTAAATTTGAAAAAAAATCATCCAAAGTATACATTTACAAAGAAGAAATAGCAAACTCTCAATAATTTGTTCATTTTAGGCCGAATTCGTAAAAAATCGTGCAAAAAAAGGCGAAAAGTGCAAAACTTGCAAATAAATGTGTTTATGTTACCAAAAATCTTTTTACACTTTTTGCCCGTCCCTAGTGATAATGTATTAATTAAAACTACTCCGAGACCAGACGAAACTAACTGCATTTCCAAATTGAATCATTTTTTATAGAAAAAGTTTCATTGCTCCGCTTTGTTGAGTTATCAGGATTCTTTGCAAAAAAGGCCCAACTGAATCCCGAAAGTTTCATCATCAACTGTCTCAACTTTGAGTTCAACCTTCTCCAAACCGAATCTAGACAGTCAAAAACATATTTTTTTAAATCGTCGGTTCGCAACAATGTTATTATTGTATCAAAAGACTTTTATTTACTAAACATTCATAAATTAACTGGTTGTAAGTTCGAACACGCATGCATGAAATGTTGTTTCATCAGGCCGTTAATCAATTAGTTCATCAATGGAAAGCTGCAAAGAAAATGAAAAACTGGATTTGATTCGCGAGAGAACGTTTCCAGTTGTTCAACCAACCCATTTAGGACAGAAAACTCTTACCAGCACATTCTTCACTCGAAAAAAATGCCTCCCCAAAGCAGCAGGTAAGAAGAGCCCAGAGAGTTTTACTAAGGATTTCCTGCCTCCAATCCAATCCAAACCAAACCACTCGCTTTCTTTCCCCTGTTCGTTGGTATGTATGTAGTGCTCATGCCCAAACAGTCTCGAGTCTACCAACTGTACCTACCTATGACGCCCAACAACCATTCTGGGGTGAGTTGGACTGCATCTTGGGGGCACTGTTTCTTCACATGGGTTTGATTCCGTTGCCTCAACGTACTTATGAACGGAGGAGGATAGTAATGTGGAAGTATGTCTGGTTAGTATGGTTCAATGCAGGTCACGCCATGGTTTGTAATGGTTCTTCCTTGAACTCGAGGCAAGAGGTTTCACCCTAGTTCTCCAGAAAGGGTAATTTACAGGGTACGGGGACAGGGTGGGTTAAAGGTGCTTAGTATTGCCACATGAAGGATGAAGAATGTGGGTATAAGAAATGGGATGAGGAAAGTTCGCCAAATATGGACAGGTCGACCCAATGAGTTTTGACGGGAAGTTGAGGAATTGTAGGTTGGTTGGCGGTGTGCCACCCAAAATTAAAACATTTGCCCCTTCCGCTAACCAAGTGGAAGAGCCGTCTTTGAAACCC
Source organism: Tigriopus japonicus (assembly GCA_010645155.1). Lineage (NCBI taxonomy): Eukaryota > Metazoa > Arthropoda > Copepoda > Harpacticoida > Harpacticidae > Tigriopus > Tigriopus japonicus. Next base: position 8,274,682 of record CM021323.1, read on the forward strand.
GACAAACCCATTTTTTCAGGCACAGATTTCAAATCCACCTAGATCCATATACGTGATTGAATAACATTGCATTTAACAAAATGTTTACACATTTTAAGATTCATGCAGTATTGACTTATGAAACAAAAGGTAAGCTGTTAAAGGCATTAGGAGGTTTGATACGAGTATGCTACTAGACAATCCGAATGGCACGCTTACACGTTAACATTTTTAAGAGAAAATAAAAAGAACTGTGTACAGACCACCAAGCCTCAAGAATGTTCTCAGTCCAGCAATTTCATTTCCAACACAACTGAGAGTATATTCAAGTGTTGTTAATCTAAATTGATTTTTACAATCACTAAATCCTATATCTATTATCTGTTTTATTTGCTTCCTTTGTGGACCACCTCACGTTCAAGTAAAGTCCCAGAATTAAAAAAAAATCAAAAAGAAACACCTTCAGTAGGTTGTTGAGAGCGTAATTAAGTACAGCACTAGTACACTTCATAACAATGGTTCCACGTTTCTTGAACTTCACTCATATTCGCCCTACTTCCTTATTTTCAAGACAGAAGGTCGTAAGATTTGTGTTTCAAGGTACATGCTAGAAGTATACTTCATCAATTGACTTCCACCCTCTATGAATCTTCTTTTTCAGACTTCTAAAAATGGCGCCATATCAATGTTAGCTTCTACGTAATAGATGTTAAACCTCAAATTTGGTTAGAAATACTCTAACACACTTAAAACACGCTTGAAGTCAATAATAGAAGCATGCTTTTAGCGTGCCTTTGTGCACACAAAACATGTTACCTAGAGTATACTCGTGCAAAAGTATAATACTTCCTAATGTCCTCAGCAACTCACCTAGAACACGCATACAACACTCCAAAACCAATGACCATATTTCTTCATCTACCCGATCCCGCTCATCTGTGCCAACATGAGAGTGAAATGAAACGGTGAACCTTTTCTATGCATACAAATCTCCACACTTGTGCTCCTGGTCCTACGGTACTCCATACATGTCCATACCAATACACATACATACATACCCCACTCTCCAACACATTCTTCGGAGAGTGCGTCGATCTCGACTCCTTGCTTCTCCAAGAGCTCTTCTGCCAAAGCAAACCAAACGTCAGGGAAGGAAAAGTGCCTGGCGGAATCATGGAGCCGGCTCCTCGTCTCCAACCATGAATCACACATTTCATGGACTACGAGGACCCTCCAGTTCAATTCGGGATCCCAAGATCGAAACACCTTTGCTCCCCCTGAGAAAAGAGACACTCACTACCTCGAAGACGACCCAGAACCAGATTTCTGCAACGAAAGAAACGGTCAAGCTTCTTCCCCACCAAACCACCAACACTCTCGTCCATTGGAGGCAACGTGGAGAGAGGTGAAAGTGTGGTCAAGTCAAGTCAAGTCAGTAGTTCTTGACCGTGATCAGTGAGTGCGTGTCCACACCTGCATTCGTCGGGATTTATTATTGATTGATCATGAGAACATTTTGAACCAAAACCATACCAGAAATACCACTGAGGCGACTTTACTAGTTGGTGCGTTTTTCGGTGAGTGGAGTGGCTTATGGCGATTGGTTTCCGTTGGAAATCGAAAGTAGACGTCCATATCCTAATCGATCCTGCCAAAACAAACGGTGTCGTATTGCATTTTTGAGAAGAAGATACAAGAGGAGAAACTCTAAAGATAATAAAATTGCTCACAATGGCCACATTCCTAAAACTCGCCACTGTGGTTTTGGCCATGTTTGTTGTGCATCTCACCGTTGCCGATCACTCGCATTCAGGTAAGAAGCCTTATTATTAAAAAGGCCTCGAGATTGCCTCAAAGTTCAAATTTCATGTGACACACATTCGTCGAGAGAAATCGAAAGTGACTCAATTAGTGATTGGTTTTTGAGATTTCCCGGAAATACGTGAGTGAGTGAGAGAGAGATGATAGTAAAAGTTCTTTTTTTGTCTACTCCTCCTTCTCGGTTTTTTTGCGCTCTCAGATGTAGCACACTCAAATGAAAAGGAAACAATTTTAGCGGTTGAACTATGTGACATATATCCCACACACTGACTCAGCAGAGCCAAAGAAAGGTACAATAAAAAAAGAACTACATAACCCACTTACAAGTATGTCGGAGGGCAAAGAAAGTTTTCTTTTTTGTCAACCACCATTGTTGTTAGTGTTCATTTTAAATATGTGCACACCAGTGCTCTTGTTGGATACTTAAGTTTGTCGACGACCAAGGAAAATAGGGGGCGTTACTGGTTAACCATCTCCACATGTTCATTATTGGTGGTTATTCAGATTTCACAAGCCTGTGGGATCAATTTTTGATAGGCTTAATTACAATGAAGCTCTTTTGTAACTCCTGACAGGTTGTCTTGAATGAAATTTTTAGAGGGCCAGACATCACGTTGAGAAACAATTAATTACTTTCCAACTTGCAAAACACGTCTTGTAACAAGATAGATCAGACGAGATAAATACCGTGAAAAGTGGAAGCAAGTATCTTTTTTGAGATCGATCGACATAGTACAAAAGAAAGTATTGAGAAGTGGCCTATTGAAGTATTCATGCCATGTTCCCTCAAAACCGGTTCGCTTTATTCCATCACTCGTCTGTAATCCTATCGAGGGCATTGCCCAAGGTCTTGCTTGATACCCATTGAACCTGCTTAGTAAAACTAGGTTATCGTTGTCTACGTTTGCTTATGATCATTGGGGTGATCTCCAGTAATCAATGGACAGAAATGCACCTATCATCGTCCAAATTGGAGAAATCCTGGTAAATATCTCTTTTGGAAGTGAACAAGGAAATTGATCTTGAAGTTGTAATTATTTTCATTTCTGGGATTTGATTGCCAGCGAAGTAAAGCGAGAAGAATTTCACCTATTTCCGATAAAAAGAGATATTAAGCGTCAAAGATACCCTATCTTTTTGCTTCTAGATTTCACGAACTTGCCAAGTTTGTGAAAAACTGAACAGGGACCGATAAAATGCGAAAAAAATGGGCCAAAAACAGCACATCAATAAACAAAATCATGGCTTCTGATTGTCAAACAGATTTTTCTCCAAGAGCAAATTTGTCATCTGAATATTTGAAGTGATTAGAAAAGAAAGTAATTTTTTCACGAACAGCGAAATAATGACCATGAAAGTTGGAACAAAAAGTTAGCATATGTCGGGTGTCATGTTCTTAAAACCAAAGAAAGGCAGACCTTTTGGTGAACCAAAAATGACGCAATTTGATCCGGCCCATTTTAAGAACAATAAACCTTAATGGTACCATTGAAAATGCATATGTTCTCAAATTTTTTGAACAATTTGATATTCAATAACTATTTGAGACCTCGGAAGATCCTCGAAGTAACCTCTTTTTTAAGAATCACTACATTCAAGGCCACAAAATGAATTATCATCAATCATCGGCATCAATTGTTTAAGAGGACCTATAAAATATCGACCATTTTTCACCTGGCGGATTTATTCTTTTTGACACAAGGTGTCGAAATTGATTACAAAGAGACCATAATAAGAAAATGGGGAACACCGTTGGGAATTTCCCTAAAAGGGGGATACTGAAACTAATAAAGTCGATTTCTATTGAAAAAGAACTAATTATAGAAATATAAGTCAATTTCCACTGCCGTAAAATAACCAGCAAAGCAAAACATCAACACTTACGGCTGGATTTTTTTTGAGAACCAAGCGTTGCTCCTCAAAGTCATAAATTTTGCTCCCCAATCTGATATGTCGGTTTGTTTTGTACGGTGTAAAACCACGATCAATTTCTTTTTTAGCCAAGTACGTGACTTGGGTCAACTTTTCACTTGTGGCTGCATTAGTCTGAAGAAAACCATAGCTCTTAATGTGACTTGCCAAAGGGCATTTTTCCTCTAGTTTTTCTATTTCCAACAATCGAGTCTGACATGTCTGCCAAGATATCAAGGCAAGGCAAACATATTTGATTGGTTTGGAATGAAAGTAAAACCGGATTATACCAATTGATGACTTTACAAAATTCTGCATACGAAAATTCCGTGACATGATTAAAACCTTGAGTCTATGAATAGTGACGAAAATGATGATTTTTCAATATGTATTAGTACTAATTGTAGGAAAACTCCTTCGACATCAAATGCCACCCAATCCTTGAACTTAATTAGATGACCCAATGATTCTGAGCCTAGCTTTAGACAAAGAGCGTTGATGGTTTCTGCTTTTTGAAAGCCCTCGTACTTGAAATGGTGAATTAAGTCCAATACATAAAAGAAGTATAAGTCAACTGCGAAACTTGAGGTTTTCTACGGAAGATTCCTTGGCCACACTTGAGTGGGTACAATCTTGCACCTTCAGGGCAGTTTTCTTCCATTTCTTGTCGAATTCGATGAGAAGCTAATACCTACCTACACAAAATAGTAAGAGGCACGTCAATCGTATTCAAATTTGCAAGCCGGCGGCTTCGTTTCACCACTCGTGGCCACGGAAATCGAGCGATTGCACGGATAACCATTTCCGAGCCAAGCCATGAGGCATGATTATGAGCCAATTTCCATGGACCGTCAACCTGTTTTGACGGTCAATAGTACAATTTAGACAAGTACCACAAGAGGACGCGGGAGGTACGAAGACGAGCAGCCGAGTTTCACTTTTCTTTCACTTGGACAACAGACATGCCGAAGAGGCAAATTGTCAGATTAAGAGATTAGGAATATGAAGAGGGGGGATGTCCTGCTTGCTAATAGCCAGCCATCTGGAATGCAAGACAGAGAGGAAAGATGGTCAATTAGAATCCGCTGTGAAAGTTGGAATGCAATGCATGGAGACGTTCCGGATCCGGCATCTGTTTTGATCCCCGGATCATCCCCGTAATCGATCTGGCTCGGGCTAAAGACACCTCTTTCTGAGACTTTTTTTTCACTTGCCTTCAATCTGGTAACCGAACTGTCCGTTCGTTCTCACGGGGAAATTTAAGCGTGGCGGGACTTTATTCTGGGGAACAAAGAAGGCATTGTCAAACGATGACCAGGGTAAACAATGCCGGCGAAGAAGGAGAAGATCCCTCGAGGGATGATGACTCAAAAGCTGGAGAAAGAGAAAGTTTGTCTTCCTCCCTGCATTCTAATTAAGTTTGGGTTGCTTGGAATTATTGATTGACATGTTCTGTTAGATACCCCCAATGAAATATCATTCTCATTCCAGATGTTGGCCAATCGCCCATATCGACAGATGCTGCAGAATCCCGTTCAGATGTTAAGATCCCAGCTGAGCTGAGTCATCTCAAACCGGGCGAATCACTCTACTTCTACTACGAGCCCATTCAAAACAAGCAAAATCAAGCCTATCAACCTCAATATGGTCACCAACATCGTCGACAAGAGGGCTCTCCACAAGCTCCCCGCAATCCCCCACCACAACCACACCAACGCATCCCTCAGCAACCTCAACGCAAACCCTATAACCCGTATCAGCAACGGGTTGGGAGACCCGTGGGGCTCATGGGTCGTATTCGAAATATGTTCTCGTTCAATCCCTTTTGGCGCAATCAGATCTCTCGTCAATTGGAAGTGGTCGCGGCCAGTCCTGTAAGTATTCATGACAAGCGGTGAAAGGGTTAGGCTTACCTTATGGTCAAGGGCTCATTTTGTCTCCAGCCATAATGGATGACGGCTAGGTGCCTCACCATCTGTAGACAGGGGAGCTCATGATTTTGACAACTAAAGCAGATGTTGTGCTAAAACGTTTTTTGCTCTTGTGCAATTGAAAATGAATTAATATTTTAATTTCCCTCTGCGAGAAACCACAAAATTAAAATGGCTCAGTGACACTTTCAATACTAAAGTGATTGGGCGCCAAGGCGTACGACATGGTCCGCAATCCTTGTCTGGAGGAAAGTAATCCAACCAAAACTAGACTGAACTGCTTTCAATCATTGAAAGGACACAAACATGGAACAGAAGGGCCGGTTTACTCTATTCTGGATGTTCAATCTTCTCTTGTTTCTCTTGCAGCTTTTGGCAGGTGCTGTAGTGGCTGGGATTACGGCTCTGGCCGGGGGATTGGTTTACACACAGGGCATTTTGTCAGAACCTGCCTCTGTGGTGACACCGGCTCCACCCATCAATGACTTTCGACCTGCAGTTACTACCCGCAATGTGAACCGGATTGTCAGTGCCATCCAATCTCAAGCATCCGTGAACCCTGTCCCTGATCAAGACAGCTCCCGACCACTCTCTGATGAAGAAGTCACCACCACCACACCTACCCCGGACATTGCAGATGATGCATCTGATCAACCTGAAGCAGAAGATTCCAATCCAACCCAAAACAGAGTTCAGTCCTTGTCTGATGCTGGAATCACTACCACAACACCAGCTCCTTCTGAAGATGACACCACAATTGGCGATACAACTGTGAATGTCCCATCCTCCACTGATCTTGTGGATGCCATTCTCGATGTTGCCCTTGGAAGTGATGACAACGTAGTTGGCGATGGCCTCCTCGGAGTTGGAGAAAGTCCTACCCTGGACTCTGCATCTGATGATGTTGTCAGGTTAGGGGATGGAGAGGCTGACAGCCAGAATGAGGATGATGACACCACTGAGTCTATGTTGGAGACGACCACTGGTTTGCCAGACACCACAGCCAAAGTTCTTAAACTGACTATGCAGAAAGCCTCATCCCTTTACCCAGACATGATCCTTTTACCATTGACCCAAGGAGATACAAATGATCCTGCTGCCACGACCACAATGGTTCCAGAAACTGGTGACCAAGACGAGGCCAATGAGAGAGTAGGTCTGCCCACAACCACCACACCCAAACCAATCGAAGACTCAGAGAGCGACCTTACCACAATCAAAAGCCCAGAGCGAGTTAAATTTGGCAGCTCTGACCAAGTGATTGACTTCATCAAGCAACTGACCAGCAACATCATTGACGATGACCCATCCAAGCCTAATGTCAATGGCGAGGAACGTTCCCAACCAGATTCATTGCCATCAGCCAACAGTTCAGAGAATGATCCCACACAGGGAGAGAGTGTTACTGAAGCCCTTGAAGCTTCCAATATTTTTGATCGAATCTCACTGAACGCCGAGGCCAAGGAAGAGCTGGAAGCTGTTGAGAAAGAGGATGAGGCTGCTTCAGACCCAACCACAATTGCAAATCTCCAAGGCAAGGATGACGACAAGAGTTAGTTTCCTCTGGTTGAGTTCAACCACACACCAAAACTTGTTTATCATTATTTTTTAACTCTGTTATCTTTGCTAAATCTCACTAGGCTCTAAACACACAACAAAACCACAGGGGTGACAAACACACAGAATCTAGTTTACAAAGAAACCTTTAAGGTGACCATCACTATTATTGTTACAATCATTCCCAAAACCTACCAATAAAATGTGAAAAAAGGCAACAAACATGGTTTGAAAAACACTTTAACAACTAACCAGCCCGCACACTACGACACAAACTTTGCACACAAGACACAAATTATCATGCATGATTGTAACAATACTAACCTCGAACCCTAGAATGGCTTTTTTTCTTTTCAATACTAACTTGTTCATAAATTCACCGTGTTTTGACTATTATTTTGTATACCGTTGTATATACATAGATCCACAATTCTCCACTTGGACTGAATGGACCGACTGCTCTGCCCTCTGCACCAATGACTTCTCAGACACCCCTCCCACACAAAAACGATCCCGGACATGCCTGAACAACTGCCAAAAGGACCAATTGATAACTGTTGAGTACGAAAATCAGTCGTGTAATCTCCGCAACAATTGTGACTCTTGTAAGTCTGCCACACATTTTAGCAGGAGGTTGCGTGTACATTTACAGTTGGAACTTTTTTGAAGCATCACGCTACACGTACTTTAGCTTTTTACTTTTAAAAACAAGTCTGACAATATCCTAGTGCTGACCTCACCGGACTTGGAGGCTCCTTTGATCAATCGCATGACTGACGCTTTGGACGCCAATGGCAGACCTTACTCACCCAAAATTATCTTTGGCCCAGAGTATGATGGTATTGAATTTCTCAACGGACTGAGCTCAACCTATGCTCCCGCCATTTCAGTGAGGATTCCTTTAGAATTGTCTCCTGCAGGGGACAAATGCCAGTAATATTGCTTAATTTTAGTATCCTTTGCGGACAGATTTAAGTCTTCAATCAGATCTGACTCTGATGGCATGGTTGTACTTGAATGAAACTCAAGTCAGTGAGGATTCAAAGACTTTGCCACTGATCTCGTTGGCTCCCAAGGGTTCGATGGATCTGGGTTTGAACTTGGTGCTCTCTGGCCCAAAAAGGGCTTTAGCACTAGAGTTAAATGGCCAAGAAACCCAAACCTTTGACTCCAGACAAAGTGTGCCCAAGAATCAATGGACTCATGTTGGAGTCACACTTGGTGCCAATAATGGTAAGTTATGTTGTGGCAATAGCACCTAATACTAGGGAATATTTTTGTGCTTCTTAATGTAAAATCAAAAGCTGATATATAAGTGAAAGTGAGAAACAACTTGTTTATCTGGCATGCCTAAGATAGTTTCATTTCCCCCCAAAAAGTAAGCTTGATGTAAAGCAGAATTGTGATTCAAATCATTTAAAAATAAGTTGAGGCTAATTAATTGTTGAGTATCAAACATTTGAAAGATAATTTTCGCCAAATAAGGTATTGGTCATCCCAAACATCCTAAAAAGTAATGATATGTATGCAAAGTGTATTTTAAAAACACATCTTTGTTTTAAAATGAAAGTGACACACTTGAGCTTACCTGACCTAAAATTATGAAAACAATGGTGGGAATATATAGTAAACAAGCATCAAGTAAAAATAGAAAGAAGGAAGTTACCCAATGGGGTTTAGGAATTTATTTCTACACAAGCTAACAAGCAATATTTGTCAGTGCAATGTTGCTTGATATTCAGTAGTTCTCTAAACTTATTGTGAGAAATATTCAGTGCAAGTTTCAATTCCACAATTTTTTTAATTCAAATTAATCCTTATCTTGAGCGGAAGTCTTTAAACACTACTCCCTAAACCTCTCGGAAAGAAGGTGCTCTTCTGACGCCAGAGGTCGACTAGGAAAACGTTTTCATTTTACCTAACCCAATATTTGACAACGTGGAGGATTAAAAGCAGTGTCTAAAGGGTTCTCAAGTTGCAAGGCATTTTATTTCCAGGTCAAGCTCAATTCTACATTGATGGTCAGAGAGTGGGCCCCTCAATCCAGGCCTCAATAAAGGAAACCGAACTCAAAATGAGTAAGCTCATGCTCAAACCCGAATCCAAGCTCAATTTGGCAATGGTGACGTTCTACCAAGAGGTTCTTCCAACTGAAATCATTCACACACTCTTCCACAAGATGAAGCTCCAAGAGAGATCTAAACTTTTTGTCACAGAGACCCTCTGATTGCTTGTGGGTCACTATTAATTTACAATAAACACATACAAACAGGAGTCTTGGGTAGATTAATCTTCTAAGAAATCATATTGAATGGGACCACGGAATTGTTCTTGGATTTCAGGAAAATAGTCGGTTATGGGCTGACAATTTGAGGAATGAGTCTTCATTTCTTGAAATGTTCGTGGACAATAGGATGCCATGATTTTGGGCAGATGGCGGTATTGCAATAAGGCACACACGTTGTCAAAAAAGATGTTCTTTATTGACGACAAATGGAGGGCGAATAAATGAGGGAAAAGTACTGAAATTGAAACAGATTGATTGGTGGATTAATTCTTCCCTGTTTTGATTTCTTTTGAAAAAGAAAACGAAAAGGTATTTTTCCATTAAAAATGCTAGGGGCTATCATTTATAAACGCTTTTCTTGTACCAGAAACCGCAAAGATCATTAAGAGCGTTTCCTGGTCACCAAAAATACATAAAACTCCTCAACTTTACTTAAAAAGACCCAAATTTGGATTTAATGTCACTCGTGATGGACAGTCACGAAAACACCTTAAAGAGAGAAAACATCTTCAGGCAAAATTTCGTTTAGAATTTGGGTTTTATTTACGTTGTGATCATGCTTATCGAATACCGAAGCAGAAGTTCGCCAAAATGAATGGAGGTGGGAAGGATAAGGGAAGAAATTTTGGTCTATAATCTCATTAAAAAAGAATATTTCATGCTGGATTTTTCCCCAACTATTGGTTTGTTTTATGTTTTTTCTGGAAAGAAATCTTTTTGCCATGGTTGTTGATTTGAGTTTGAGGGTTAATTGATTATATTAGCAGATGATTTGGAAGTCAAGTGTTTTTTGGGTCGTCCGGGGTCTGTTGGGAACCCTTTTTTCTGTTCATCACTAGATGTACGTGTAAAACTTAGAGGATCATAGAGATTTCCTCGCACAATCGAACTTTTTTCAAAGTGAACATTAAATTCGCGCAACCTCTCAATATCATACCCAATCCATTTCTTTTTTTTAGGACCTTTGAAAATTTGGATCCCTGTTGCCTCCACACACATAACATTTTTACTGTTTTTTTTTCCTGAGGGAATATTAGAAGCCACATCAAAGATGTGGCTAAGATGTCAAGGTTTGGTCGAAGATGGTATTTCTCCTAGAACGCAAAACGCGTGTTTTTTTTTTGTTTACGATCTTTTTCAAACAGTCATTAAATAGTGTGACATAGAACAAGTTTCACGCTCGATGATAATCAAATAAAAACATCATTGTCTGATTTTTTGCGCAGGACAGGTAAAGATGGACAAAACGCATAAGCTGATTCTTGCAAAAATAAACATTTCCAAGAAATTTTGGCAGAGACCAGCATAACTAATTAATTTCTCAAAATTAGCTCAAAGCACGTGAAATGATAATTTGAACTACCTAAACAGTTTTCATAAGGCAGTTATCCCCTTTCATTTGTTGCAAATTGAAGCTTTGCGTAAAAGGTCATATAAAATGAAACCAAACGTTTTTCTTGTTTTTTGCGCCATCTAGGGGTGAGAAAAAGAAGCTCTTCCTTACCAAGATTACTACGGTTCCACAACTGGTGTTGGATTGGCTTTTCCAGGAAGTGCAGCACACTTGGATCCTTGACTGAATGTACAGTTAGGTTCCAAGATTCAGGACAATGATATGTATTGGCCGGGTTGTCATCCTCAAGTGAGCAATTGCAATGTTTTCTGGCCAATTTGGTGACCAAAGGTCCGTCAAAGAAGATCAACACGTTCTTTCTAAGCTTCTTTAACTGGGGATAATATGGACCATTAAAAACATTTTAGTGACTCAACACAAACTAGGACTCACCTGGCCTTGGAAAATGATATCCAGGAGGGGATGACATCGTTTAAAAAGCATAAAGCAATTGGTCAGGGATGAATTCATATTGGTTTGTAATAAGTTTTCAAATTCGGTTGGAATCGGATTGACCGAAATTGAATCAATGTCAAAGTAGGTACCACCCACTTCATATAAAAGCAGGATACGGCTCAAGTCACTCCATGTCTGCATTGGTTTTAAGGACAATTTGAGTACTGGATTTAACTCCGGACCAATATGTTCAAAAAGGAGTTTAGTAAAGTTGAACTTCTTTACTTGTAAATTGGTCAACCCACTGAGGTAATCAGGCCCTACAAAACATCGTTTGAAATAGTCAGCCTTCACTTATTGCCTTGCTTTTATCACTTTTTCAGTATTTAAACACAACAATGTTGTAACTGAGCTTAGATAACTCATGAATTGCGCCATCTAGTGGATTTTATGTGTCAAAAACTCGCACTTTCCGTGATACTCATGTATTTGCAGATACCAAGTGCCATATATCAGTTTTAGACGAATGAAAGGGCCTCAAATATTGATTAGGGATAACTAATGGACCTACAATCCTTTTTTGGTTTAATTAATTGGTATTTTGCAAAATTGCCCTTAAAAGCTTGTCAATTGGAAAGGAATTACAAGCAAAATCCACGTCAAGATTGGCACTGAAAACACATGTAGTTCCATTTGGAGTCCTTCCATCAACATTTTAGGCACTTAAATTTTGCCTAAAAATGATGTGCAATATTTTTGTTATTTGCAAATTCAGGGCGTATCCACGATAATGACATTTTCAATTCAAGAAGTTTCAAGCATGATTAAATTGGAGATTCCTTGTTTTCTTTAAGCTTAAGAATTAGAAACAGGATTCAGTGCAAGGTATAAAAATGGTACAAAATAGGCCTTGATGCAAGCCAATTATTTTCCATTTATCAAAAAATCAAACCTTCTGCACTTGAAATTTGACTCGGTTCATCATTTCATTTAAGTTTGGATGTTCATTCATTGGTATTGTTCTTCCCTTTCATTGCTTCTGGTACGATTGACAGTAAAAAAAAAGGTTCCCATCTTTTGGATTTGAAATTTAAACTTGACATGCTTTTGATTGGTCGTTACTTGAGGGCAAAATTCAACAACTTGATGAGTTTTCGTGCATGATCAAATATTTGAATTCACCTTTAGAAGCAAGTAAGAAGGAAAGAAAGGAGGAAAAGTCATAGAAATTAAAACTTTGGCATCCTCATGGTACAAATTTGTCTTTACTCTACAAGCTTGCATAAAGGGACGATCCCGAAAAATGCAGAAAATAGAAATTTGAATTATCGCGCACATTAAAAAATTGATTGCCCGCCGTTGGATCAGACTGTTGACATTCTATATTTCAAGGACTCGTGTTTGTCTTTGCTAAATTCTATTTTCCTTGGGCTTTCTTAAATTTTCGAGTTTTCATATCACAATAAAATAACTGCTCTTGTCAAAAAAGAAATAGTGAAACGTGTGGTTTGAGTAACTAGATAAATAAATAGGGAGATCCATTAGAAACGAAACATCAAACCATGTTTTTATATGTATCTTGAGTGATTATAATCACAAAGAAATGCATCAAACTCAAAAATATTTTTCCCTTAAGAATAAGATCCACAAGCTACACATCGAATCAATATAAAAAAGTCAACTCTCACCTATCGAATAGATAAGAAAAATCTAAAAAAGTTGCCTAAATATTGAACTAAGGTTAAAATTATTTTCCATACTGTTCAAACTACATTGCTGGATTAAGTTTGGCGTGCCATTTCTTATAGAACACCCGGTACATTCCAGAGAATAACTCTTCAATTCATGTCATCAGCATTGTTAAACTTACGTGAAATATAATTTGGGTTGTTACTATCCACGAGCATAAAAATGGTCCGATTGGGATTTTGAATTGCTGCACTTTCCAGGGCACATCCGGTAAATATATCCAAAGATTTCTTGATTCGGCTCATTTCCATGAAGAAGATCCCTTGATTCCAAGGGAGACTTTCAAGTGGCAAAACTTGGTTGACAATAATAGTATGAGTATTTGCGAGATGGCCCATTTGCCAATAAATTAGCACACTAGTTGCCACTATCAAACCAATGAAAAGACGAATCATGTCGAGGAAGAGAGTAGGTTTATCATTCAATTGAAACACTTGAGTTTGGGCAAGTGCATATTTAGCATCGGCTTTAAACAATTTGCAATGATCAAAATGTCAGACACTAAACCGGGTTGAAAAACGGGCAAAAAATTGCTATTCATGTACTTTTAAGGGGAAAAGTTAACACCCTGGAATGTCTCAAGTCTTTGGGTTTTGCTCTTACGGGTTTTGTTTAGTGATGGACCGAAAGGGCTCACAACCGACATCGAAACCGAAACCGAAAGCAGCTGACTACAAAATTGCATAAATGCAAAATTCACCTTAAAAATCAAATTGATCATGTGTTCCACGTTGGGTGGGTCGCAGATTTTGAAAAATCGGGAAACTTGAATTTCAGTGGTTTTTGGACGAAATTTTTTTCGATTTTGTTGTCAAACTCCGTCCTTTATAGTGCATGTCTGCTTTCGGTTTCGGTAGGCATAACCGAAACCGAAACCGAAGTTTCGGCCGAAAAGCGCTTTCGGTCCATCACTAGTTTTGTTGGCCAGAAAATTACTTGTGTCCTAAAGATCTCAACTGTAAAAAATTCAAACATATAATTGCGAGAGAAAAGTTGCATTCTAATGTTATTTTTGTGTTTTTAGATATTTTGTAATTAAAGAGCATTTGGTACATTTCTACGCCTAACTTATCTTTCGGCGAAAACATGCCGAATTTTTAGCCTAATTCTTCAAACCCAATGAACAGCGTATGAGCTTTGCTAAAAACGTTTCTTAAAACGAAAATGTTGTCATTGAATATGCTCTAATATGTTATTTGATTTTTTGATTCATTGATTCATTAACACAGGGCAGACGAATTGACTTAACACCATAAAATCAAGCGTCTACCTTTGGAGGCGTGATCATATTTTTGACATTGACTTGAGAAAAGTTTTCCTACGTGAGATTTCTCGTGACGATAATTTCAGTCCAGGGAATCTGATTGCGGTTTGATCGTGCTTGGAGAAGAAACCTTTTTTGAATTAAAAATAGATTGAGAGACGTTGTCTATATTTAGCAAAATTCGCCTCGGATTCTTGAACTTGCCGATGGTGATAGATATATGTCAGTCAGTGGTCAATCTAAGGGCCCTTTTACAACATGGATTTCATTTATCAAACTGTAGCACCAGTGAATGTAATGCTATATATTCTTTTACAAGATTGGTCTCAGAAAGTAAATGTTGAAGTACTTGTGGATCCTACAATCATGTGAGAATGATTCCTTAAGTTCAAGAACTAAACCCTCAGGTAAAAAGCTTTTTTTTGAAAGGTTTTGAATTCCTCGAAAAATAGATCTCTGATGTTCAATCAGTTTTCTCATTCCAAGGCTTCAAATGAAAATGTTCAAACACATCAGTAGAGGGCAAAAAAGGAGACTGTCAAAAAAGAAGTTTTTAAGTTGGAAATATAGCCAAAAAAAGTTTTTCATTTAGAAACGGGCCAAAAAAGGGGTTTCCAGATACAAATGAACGAAAAAAGTTTTTTTTTTTCACAAAAAATGACCATGAAAAGTTTTCTCTTCTCAATTTGTCAATTGATAGGGCAAAACTATAATATGTTTGTTGTGTTTTTAGCCGGGCTTTTTTTTCTCGATTATTAGATACCGTAACAAATTTTTACCTGGAAAAGTCTTTCACCGAGAAAAAAATTGACAACCAATTTTTAGGTCGGAATAAAATTTCAAAACAAAAGGTGTTCTTTTGTGTCTAAACACACAAAATAAGTTTTTTCTATTTCGAATTACTACAAAATGCATAAAAAGGTCTAAAATAAGTTCCAGAAGTCCAAGAAAAGTTTTTTTCGGGTGAAAATGTCGAAAAAAAGTTTTTCATCGAGTTTTAAGTTAATCTTTTTGATGCTCACTCTAGACATCAGTCTTAAATATTGATTTGGCTGAAAGGCAAAAAGAAACGTGAATAAACTTACTATTTGTGCAAGTTTATCGAACCTCCTATTTCGCTGAAAAGGATCACAAAATGTCCGTACTCTAACGCAAAAGCAATATCAATCAATCCCATATCACAAATCATATGGATTTTTGACTAAACAAAATCTAACACGTTTGTAAAAACAAGGGTTTTGCGCTTCAACTGCAAACAAATATTACAGAGTTTCACAAAGTGGAGCCAAGACGAAGCAAAATTAGTTTGAAACGCTCCAAGTGCAATTTGAATCCCTCAATCTAGCAACAAAAAAAAAACAAATATGCCAGACGAATACAATGATACAAACCAACAACACTATTTTTCTATATCTCTTTTGGCTTTTCGAGCCAACTTTCGATCTCTGAACCCTCTTCAAATTATCATCAGACACTAGGGGACAGAGGAGAAATCATGAAATTGGCTATACTCGTGTTACGGAGATTTTCGACACGAACAATAACCTTGTCCATCAAAGCACTCACTCACACA
Organism: Tigriopus japonicus; assembly: GCA_010645155.1. Lineage (NCBI taxonomy): Eukaryota > Metazoa > Arthropoda > Copepoda > Harpacticoida > Harpacticidae > Tigriopus > Tigriopus japonicus. Next base: position 8,290,543 of record CM021323.1, read on the forward strand.
CACTCACACTAAGAAGGCAGCTCAATGAGTGAGTGGTGAGTGGGGGAAACAGGTTCACTCAGAGCGTTTCGAGACAATCCGTACCATCGACGATCGTGGTTTTAGGCGGAGTGAAGCTTTGCCTCCTCAACTCAAACCATAGAGAAATGCAGAGCTCCGGTAACCAGGGTTGGTTATGGGATTATCCCCGGAATCCTGGGACGGGATTTTCAAACTCTAAAAACAGGATTTTCAATTTACCGATTTACTATGGGTAATTATTTTTAACCGAAAAACGATCTAAAGCACTTAATTTTAAATGGGATTGCTATAAAATACTTTCAATTTGTACGCTTTCAAGAGGTTCAAATGGAAAAAATGAAACATTTGTCTGGTAATGATGCTGTACCTTTACATAAACATTTGTTTACAACAAAATTTTGATATTTATGCCCTAATATAGAAAAATTGAAAAATCACAGAAAATACCAGTTTTCTTGTTCCAAAATCTTAGGGATGGTATTTTTCTTCGACAGTGCAGGATTAAACCAACCCTGCTCATAACCCATGCAATAGATCAAGGATGACTCAACGAAGGATATATTACAGAATACCACTTAAGGCCGAGTTACTACAATGAAAATTCAACGGAACATTTACTGCTTTGAAATAACCTCTCATTTTAGTACAACGACAGGTCTTAAGCTGTATTTCTGTAATTCGTCCTGAGAAATTGAGATGTCCTTGAATAGATGCATCGCTTTTGAGTCAACTGATACCTGGAATTTTGGTCATAGGCAAACCACTCTATTTTCCTCTATGACTCAACTGAACGAATGCCGCTCAAAAAGCTCTTGTAGCGCAAGTCAGGGCTGGAAAAAACGTATTTCCATTCGGAGGCACTCATGGTCAAGGCCAAAGAGGGAGATGATCATTTGAGGAGAAACGAGGCCCGTTTTCCAGTGCCACTTGGACACTATCCAATTGAGCGGCCTGCCTGGTGTCGAGACAACCATTACCCATGTCTAATGATCGGTGAAGAGGGAAAACTTGTGGACAATGTCAGCATTGGAAGATGATGAATTGGAATCTCTGCTAGCTCAGAGGGTGCATGGCTCATGTAAAAGGACAGATTTATCTCTAATGAAAGAAGGTTGAGCTAAAGTACATTTTTTTTCAAAAAGACAACTATTTTCTTAAGTCAAATTGAATCGCCATGACTCCAAAAATTGACAGAAAATCATCCAACAAGTTATTTCTGAAATGGGGTCTGGGACGAAAACTATCCTTCGTTGTCTGATAAAGCATTTTTGAATAAGTGCGCTTGGCTTCTACCGGGACTTCATTTTACATTTTTTTCAAAAATACATTGGTTGGCAATATTTAGCAACCAGACATGAGGGAAGGATGTCCTTGAAAGGAAGTAAACAATCACTGCTTATGGTTTGTCAATAAGTCATGCACAACGAGTCGGTTTTATTGAGATCGAACTCACTTTCAACCTCCAAACTCGTGGCTAAGAGATGTTCATCTGCATTTTCCGTCGGCATGCAAACTTGTTTCTTACGATGAATGAAACTTAAATATTCTATATTCAGTTTGGATTTGAAAAGTAAAATTCAGAATGCCAGGAGTCGTTGAGCTGACTTTTCAAGGGTCTCAAAGTATCCCCTTAAGGAGGTAAGTGTCAGTGGAGCAACAAGACAAGTGTCTCCATGCGTCCTATTGGCAACTGGACAATGGAAGTTGGCCGAAGTACGCCAAGGCAAGGGTTTCGGTAGAGGTCATCGTCATTTCAAAGTAAAATGCACGGTGAGGTGTGTAGTAGTCGGGGCTATGAAGGAGTCTGGAAAAAGAGCCCCCTGCGTCGAAGGAAAACCTTTTGCCCAGTCAGTTTATTTCGGAGTAACATCCTTCGACTGACGAACCAGGGGCGCTTTGTTTTCTTCCTCACGCTTTTTCTTGCGTCGAACGGAGTCGGAGCAGAAGACATGCGCACGTAGTCACAAAAAGCGCTTTGTGTAGCAAGGAAAGGTAATTTTATTTTTATGATGCTTCAGAAAATCCATACTTAAAACCGCTTGATTTTTGTAACTCGTGGATTAAAGTAAGACAACTAGAATAGCAAAGAAGTTGGAAACCGTACATCAGGGGTCTTGTTTCCCACCACAGTTTCAAAGTAATTACTAGGGCCCGGAAAAATATTTGCAAAAAGTGTCAAAATATCCCATATATTTCATTCAAAAGCCCTAGATATTTACTAAATATTTGGAAAAAAAGCCGGATATTTAAAAAAGTAATTTTTGACAATGTCATTATTTGGCATTTTTTCTGAGTGTACCGATTTTCCAAATTTGTTTTTGGTGAGTTTGATGCATTTGACCGTGTTTGGAGGCATACTTGACATGAAAGTGATTAAGAAGAACTTTTTTCAATTTTCCTCAATAGATGGGGCAGTATTTTCGTGTTTTACAGTAGTTTTGGTTGTGAATGTCTAATCTCAAAACAAAGGCCATTTTATAGAGATTTTTTTATTTTGGGTTCATTTTGGTTAAGTCATCTTGAGCATTGGTCATTCATTTTCCTGAAGTTTGCCTGAAATATTTTTTCTGACTCAAATATTCGAGAAAATATCTATTTTTTCCTTGAAACAGCCAAAATATTAAAAAAAATCGAGGAAAAACGGAGAAATAATTTTTAAATATTTTATTTAAAAAAAATAATTTGGGAGCCCTAACAATAACCATTTAAAAGAACAATTTCAAAGCAAGAAAAAGAAAATTCAAGCAATTGTTTGAAAATGCGCCACTCCCAGTCTAAGAAAATAAGCGCACTTCAAATCCAGCTCAAATAGAATCAAATCCCATGAATCCAAAAAGTAGCATAACATATTTATATGAGTTAGTTAGCAATCTTGATATGTCAGGGCAAAAACAAAGCGCAACTCAAGAGCCATCAGTAGCATCACCAAACCTATTAAAGAGAGAGGTGGTTTACTACTCTGCAAGTATTTGAATCTTTAGTCTCTGGTTCAGTGAAGAACTCTACCTTTTGCTCTATACGTTTCTTCCGTCACGAAACCGAATAAGTGTGAGTATTTCCACGCTGAGTACGACGCGAGTCGTTCGGTCCGTAAGGCCCTGGAAATGCGTTTATGGCTTCTGGGTGCAAGCGCCAAGTTCAAGACAAGACAAGTCGACCAAGACGCGAATTGCCAGGCAACCCAAAAGAAACCAAAAAAAAAAGGATCGGAGAGGAAGACGACGACGACGGCAATGGGAAAATATCCTTCAAATCAGTTAGTTTGGCGGAGATTTCGGTTGGGAACAGTGTGATACTCGTGAGTGAGTGAGAGGAAAGCGTAAAGAATCACCATGGACTAAGAAGGGATCTTTGTGGTCTGAGAGTCCTCTTATTTCGTTCATCCCTCTGTACATAAGATTGTTAAACGCCGTGATAGTGCTAACCAAAGCTTTAGAAAGAGCTACAAACAAGTATTTCAGAAGGCGCCAAGGTTCAAAACTGCATAGGTGAGACATGAGTAGACCAAGTAAACATGTGAGCAAGGATGATCCGGGTCGTTTGATTTATGACCACTTTTTACGCCCAAGGTCAGAAACCCTTTGAAAGAAGGTAAACTGCACTCTCTGAACTGGATTTCACTCCCCCCTTTACTTATCCACACATAAAAAGGAAACATTAAAGATTCCACGTTAGGTGGAGGAAATGTATTCGAGCAATAAGAAAACCTCTTTCGAACAACTCTCAAGCAGATGAGTGTGCTGATTGTCTTGCAAGATAAGAATCGGGTCCGATTGAACATTACCGACAAGGACAAAGTGCAACAATGTACTCAGTACCGGATATTCTGGAGATTCCCAATCCCGGAGACAAGCAAAGCAGGGGTGGAATACAAATGAGTTATCATGATGCTCGGAACAAGGCTAATAGTCAGTCACCTCGAGTGTTTTGATCCTCAAAATTCAGAGTATGTGCTCTTGAAATTTTGGAAGCATTCCGTATTGGCATTGGAGCGCGTATGTCGAGGACCTTGGCTTCGGTGTCGCCTAAATTTCGACCCCGTACCCCACAACTATCGCAAGCACTACCCATACTAAAAAAAGAACAGGTCAAGGTTGCCCTTTTGGGGTTTTCAAGGGCAAATCAACCCATGGATGACTGTTAAAAACCACCCCAACCCTCGACATGATCTAAATGCAAGCATCAAGAACGTTAAGATTGCTCCCGACTCATGCTCGTCTACGTAACCTTTGATGAGAAGAAACCCCTTAGGGATTCGAAGGACGCCATTTTACCACGATGTTTGGGGTCATTTTCTTAAATTAGAGCAGGGTTTCTTTCTTTTTGTAATGGTTGGAGTCTTCAAACACGACATGATCAGTGTTCAAGTGCCAAGTATTCAACGGTGGAATGGAAAAAGGTCATCAAGTAGAGCTTAATCTCGATCCCTTTTTTAATGAAAAACAGGAATTGGAATGTCCATCGGTATAATCTAAAGCTGATGATCCTCCCCCAAGGTCTTTTTGAGGTGTTAAAACCTTTAATTTCCTCAATACATGTGCGATTGTCAAACTTCCAGGACACACCAACATGTAAGGCATTCCAACTATGGAATATTTAAGGGGCGGTCAAAAGCTATCCTACCATCTTTGCCTTAGTGCACATATCAAACGTGTGCTTGATCAATCAAAGAGTTACAATTGTCAATTTTGATCGGACCTTGAAAGGCAGAGTTGATTGGTTTCGATTGCGATTACAGGTAACCTTTATGCAACAATAGCTCTAGAATCGGCTCTTAACACCGTCATTGTTGACTACTAACCACTCAATTGACCTCTCTTTGTTTTGCTGGTTGGGTGGTTCCGGATTGATAAGCATGACGAATCTTCCGATCCATTGACAAAAGCCCGACGTAATGAAACGAGGCACTCTCTTCATTCATCCTCAGCTTCCAAAATACCGTATTTGATCATTTTGGGTCATTGTTCAATTCTGGTCAAGTGCCAAATTGGCTGGTTGTTCGAGCCAACTAAGAGCAGGAAATGAAATCTGTGGATTCATAAGCCACTCTTGGGTCAGTTGCGACATCGACGTCCATTCTTGCGGATATATCTATTCCGGTATCAAGACTCGCCTCAAACGCATCCAAAAGTAATTCGACGAGTAGGAGGGGAGTCACACACTGGCTTTGATTAGGAATTGGTTAATTAAAGCCGGATTCCAGTTTGATCTCCCACGCATTGCTGGAGGCCCTGGCCCCGGACTTGAATTTGATTCAGTAGGATTGAGTCCGTGTGTTTGGTTGGTTGGTGGCGGAGAAAAACCTAATCTGAATCGATTTCTCCATTTCCTAATGATGCCCCTTGATTGCTGAGCCTTGGGTAGTAGTGGCGTTCCCTGCGGTGCAGTCCCACTATCTAGATGTCTATGCAGTCAACTCCTCCACTCGGAAATCACGAACGAACGAACGAACAAACTCCAGTTCTGCTCTACCAGCTGCCAGGGATGCCGTTCGCGGGGCAAATCTGCGTAACGGATTGATCCATTCTTGCAGAGGATTGAAATGGAACTGTGAAACGCTTTAACGAGCTATTGTGAGTGTATCCTAGAGTGCCTCTAGGAGGTTGACCTCATCTGACGCCTCGATTTTTGCTTATCCCTGATGCTCTTGGCCTTCACAAACGTTTGTGGCAACCCTGTCGACGAATGCCCAAGGCAAGGACGTTACGTTTCATGCGTTAGTTAGTTACACGGATAGAGTAGGAGCGTTGCGTATTGCTTGCCACGAAAAACGAGGTGGAAGCCTTGCAATCATCAATGATCTGCCAAAGGGATTCCAACTACCCATTGTGGGTGAAGGAAAAGAATACCATTTGCCCTTGATGTTATTGACTCACACCTCAAATTTCTTCTTCAAATCACGACGAGCCGCTCGGAGTTGTACATCCTGTGTTGAATGTAAACAAGAAGATCTTTATGATCCCATGCCATACAAAACATATTTTCAAGCAGTGCATTAGAGCCAAGGAAAATTTGAAATAGCGCATCTCCATCTAGAATTGAATTATCCCATGATTAGCGCACATCAAATGATGATTACAAGTTATCAAAGATGGCCACAAAGATTCGCCAGAGGGCCTATTATTACTTGGATTGCTCCATGCGACAAGCATTCCTATAGGCATATGGCACCACATTGACAGACGAAATACACAATAAATCCAGGGGGAGGGAGTGATCCAATGTTTCTACTTATATCGCTTTGGTTTCTTCATTGCAGAATTTGTGGCTGTGTTTCTGTGAAAAAAGTGTCCTCCACTTCACCCCTCTCCCTCTACTTTGGCCTGAGCGATGTGAATGGTCAAGACAAAGAGGAATTATTGTTATCTTTTTTGTTACTTTGATCACCCGGAGGAGCCAGTTTTGTTCTTGTGCTTGGCTGTGACTACAATTAATGTGAAATACAATTCTCGTAATTGCTCATGGAATGTCCAAAAGATCCAATGACCATGGTGCTAGTATCCTTGGAGTAAACGGTGACACCAACCCTCACGCGGACACAAAATGCCCTTCAAGGTAAGAAATATCTATCTTCTAATAAGTGCAAAGGGTTTCCTAACCAAAACAAGAATTATACTAAGGGCTCGGATAAAGATGCTTTTTTTGGTCTTAAGTTACAGTTTTGTATGACTAAAGCAACACATAAGTTTGCCAAAAGTTGCAATCAATTAGACGAATGTTGAAAAAAAGATTTCGCTTTTTAATCTTAAATGTAATTAAGTACTGGACTAAAGTATGTGAAACACTCAATTGCAACAGATTTTCACTAAATTACAATAGTGAATGTAGAAAAACTTCAAAAACTACAGTTTGTTGTGATAAATTGAAAAGTTGATCATTTTCACAAGAAAGCCTTAAATGTTGCAATTTTTTGTTTCGGTTACATTTTAAAACATTGTCCAAGCCCTAATCTTAAAGTAGGCGCTCTACGTATGACATGTGCTAAACAAATTAAAGAAGACAGTTTTTGGCACATTGAACCAAAGTGATCTTGAAACCCTCGGTTCAAAATCATGATTTTTCAATCTAAGAATGACTGCTCTTGTCTCTGAAAAACTCCGTTCCGATTTTGACGCACATTAGATTACTAGATTTTTTTTCACAAATAGGACAAAATTTTAGATAAGCATTCTTTTGCTTAACGTTTCTTGAATTATTGTCTTGTAGAAATCTATCGTTGACTCTCGGAAAAGGAAAAAAAAAATCGCAATTTTTGAAACGGTTACCCAAACCCTTGCAGAGCAAATGGTGCCACTTAAATGCGCAATTGTCATGAAAACGAACACCTCAGGCTAAAATTAGAAACACAAAGCACCGGTCCTCTACATGACAAAAGCATAGGTAGTCTTATTCCGATCTTGGACACCATAATTACTTGAGGTCAGATTATTAAATCAAGAGTTTCGTTGTACCATCCAATGAAGCCAATTAGTCTTCATGGCCACATTCACTTTTCCTTTGTTTGTACTGTCACAACAATAGATGAGTCCTTGAACTAGAACTAACTCGATTGTGTGTCTTGCATACGAAATGGATTGCATTTAAATATGTGTCGCCTTCAGACTTTGGATCTCTGTCAATGTACGCAAATCAACCACACCTGGGAATGGTTTGTGCTCCACGTTCCATCCTTGTTGTTAGCTCGGTAAATGAGACACCAGTATGAATATTCAAAGAAGAGTACAACTGATGATTCTGAAGGATTTATAAATGCATTCATTGTCATGAGAGAGAAATCCGAGTTTTTCCCACCATTGAACGGCCACCAGTTGTCGTAGAACAATGGCACCCTGCAGGACTCCACCTGAATACATACACATATGTGGATCAGAAAAGACAATCCCAATGGTTTGCAAGAGGCTAAAAATCGAACTTTTGGCTTGGTGTTCCAAGGAATGCAAATGCTTGAATACTACTCGGAATCTTGATTTGAGACCTGGAGCCATCTCTACATTTCGTTTCGACACTCTGAACGCAGGTTTTTGAGCTTCTGTGAGAGTCTGCAAACAAAGATGATGATGATAAATCAAGGCTATTTACATTCCCTAACGTCTATACTTGGTGAGATCTAAGGTTGAAGAACATGTCAAGATTGGGATCTTGACGAGTTGTCTCGTCTTGAGTTTTCAGGTTCTAAATCTTGGGACTGCTCAAGGTGAGGCAGAAGGACCCCGAAGTACGTACACGTACGTTCGATCTGCAGAAATCTCGAAACTCTGAAGCGGATCGTAGATGTAGAGTTCTACAGAGATAAGTGACTTTTTACTCTACTTCAAGACCCTTTTGCATAGACCTTACTTAACCTGTTAACCAAAGTTTTGGAGCATTCTCATATTGGACTTGATCTATTTATCCAATAAAACAAAAATTGGTGAGTTGATGAATGTTTTCCTGGTCCAATAATACTTTGTGTAAGTCAATAAATGAATAGTGCAAAACACGTTAAAAAATATTGAAAATGTCAAATTACACTCAAGGCTAAAATGATTTAAAATCAATGTATTAACGTCTTTTGAAATAGAAGTTCTTCCACTGCTTGGCAAAAATTTAAGATGGCTCTTGAAAAAAGAATAACCCTTGATGCAAGAATAACTGAGATATACCCAATCTAGTGAAGAAATCAACAACAAAATCTAAATTGTTCTATGCAATGATGCAAGTTCAAACGTAAAAACAGACTCAAAATGATCTTAGTGGCGTAATCTATGAAAATAATGATAAAAAAAAATACAACTATAAATTTAGCTGTCGGCAAAATTCTTTTTTTCTTTGTATTTTATGCACAGGCTGAAAACAATGGCAAGTTCTTTATGTGAAAGCTTTGTTGTTAAAGTAAAAAATTTAAAATATTCAGTAATTATAGCCAAAGTCCATATTCAAACTGAAAAGCTATTGCGTTCTTGAGTTATTGATTTTGTAAACCTTTCACTTGGTATGCAATTGTTAGTTAAGCAACGTCCAGCATTAAAAGATCACAGGATCTTGTCATTTCTACGTTTTATTAGAGCTCTAGCAAAGACCAAAGAGGAGTCAGATCAGTAGAGTTAGTGGCTGTGTCGCCAGATTAGATCAAACCTTTTCTCGGCTCAATGTTCAACAAAATCTCTTTTTCTAATAGAAAGTAAATTCGAACTCTACATATGTCTTTTTCTCATTTTAAACGAAACATTATTTAAACTTAAAGATTGGAAGCAGCGTTACAGCCTGTGCGGTACGAATGTTGAATCAAAGAAAAAGTATTTTTAAACCCAAAAACTCGTGCTCTTCCCTTGAAACGTGTATCGGTTAATCAAGATTAAAATCTTGCATTCCGCGTGCTAAATTCACAAATAAAGCAGACTTAACACTGTCTGAACATGTGCAAAAGTTTAATATTTGATCACAAGTTTAGTCTAAATACAAGAAAAGACTGATTTTAACAATGCTCTCCAAAAATTCAAACTTGCTGTCTATAAAATGATAATTTGAATTGATTTTTTGGATATAAAATGTCTCAGTTAAATCTCTCGACAGTCTTGAAACTTTATCACATTCGGCTCAAAAAGGCCATGGTTGATTCTCAATCGGATTTTCAAGTTTCAAGAATAAAAACATTTTGTCATGAACGAAGAGCTTGATCAATTCAGGCTATGGAGATATCTATTATTCAAATACTGAGATTATCTTAGAATGAAAACAACCATGTATATTAGTGTGCAAATATAGAAAAAAAGAGGTTAAAAGCTCTATCTAAAATGAACAAATTAAAAAAAATAAAAAACTTAAAAATAAGATCTTAATGTTTCTAAAATAAAGAACAAAACGGCGGGAAATGGGGTCAAAATTGAGATCTAATTAGATATGTCCTAATTCCCAGAAAGGGTTAAGATTGAAAGTTGAAAAACTTACCATTTAATTCTTAGCCGTCATAATTATCCATTATAGCATATTCTCAGTTGCTTTATTTTTATTAGAATTTATTTGTGGACTCTTTGCTACACTGCATTATTTAAATCGTTCGCAACAAAGTAATGGAAAAGTGGACTGTGTATAATATTATTATAGTGCCCTTTAGTCGAAATAAATAACAAGTTTTACCCTTTCATTTCTTTACTTATTAACTTATTGTTACACCCTGAAATATCAGATAGACAGGTTATTAGAAATCTTGAAAAATGAACTAAATACTCATGACCAAAATATATTCATAACAAATACAATTTTACTTGGCTCAAAAAACTAACACCGGCTTTTTGAATATTCATTAAAGGCAAATTTTGGACAATTAGTAGTAGGTCCATTGTTTCAAGTCGTCCTTGATGCTAGAAACCCGGCCAATTTTTTTGCTCGAATAAAGTTGAACATCTTGGAAGAAAAAAAGGAAGAGAGAGAAAGAGTGCGTGTGAGATTTGAGGGGAAAAAAACTCAGCACATTTTGCAATTCCGTTTAACACAACTCGAGTTCAATTGTGCAACTTGAACGTCACCTTGATGCATATTAAATAGGTTTTCTAACGCCAAAACCAACTCATGAACAATGCTTAATCATTCTAAAAAGGCCTTAAGAAACTGGTTCCAAATAACGTACATTTCATCACGTGGATGCTTTTAGCACAAGATTGACCCATCTTTTCTCTGTTAAATAGTGTCCACACGGCTTTTATAAGACAAGAGTTAAAACTCGTTTATGAAGAAACTATCGTCGCTAAGATATATTAGTTCTTGTGACGCAATAAGTACACCATTATGTGTATTTTTACCTGGCGGAGACATACGTAAGCTGATGTCATAGTTGAGTCATTATGAAGTGATTCACAAGGACCAAAAGTTCAACATTCTGAGTTCTCACTTATAACGTGAAGTCCTTTTAATTTTTGACAATGAAAAAAAATCATGGTTATTTGATGAAATTCATAAAATAAGAAGACAGTTCATAAGATTATAATAGGGCAGTGTTGCTCTTTGCCAAGAACGACTGAAATCTGGATGACGAGGCTGTGATTAGTAACATTTTGCGTTCTTCTTTACTTGCAACATTAACTGTGTTGAAAAGATGAAGTTCTTAGATTTTCAAGTCATGTCAATTGATTAGTGAGTTCAAAAGTTATTGGCTTTCAAAGCTCACTACATGCTCATAGTAAACATGAAAGAGCTTGCCCTCAAAGCCGTTGCTAAACAGCGCAACGGAATACTGATGGAGTTCAATCTGATTGTCAGTCTGCACAATACAAATGTGTTTCGAGTTGGATTTTTGGAAGAGTTTTGCCATTTTGATTTTTAGGGTCCGATATCTAACCACAACTAAACTTTTCAACAGGCAATGGACCTAATCTGCCATAAAATATGGCAACACTGCCAACTACTGATGGAACTCGAGCTCAATTTAGTTCGAGTGTTGCCACTTTGTCCTAGTTCAAGTCTTAAAATTTTTAATACAACCTGCCCTTTTGAACAGAAATAAACTTGGAGTCAAAAATGGCAGCACTCCCAACTCTAAACCCATCCATCACTAGTTCAATCTGATTTTCAATCTGCTCAATCATTTTTGCGCGCGCTACTTCGTTGTGACTGTCAATTCACGTAAAACGGTACATTTGTCGACTCTGTGAAAAATGCGTTCGTTTACAACGAACATCCAAAAAGTGACCCTGTTTTTTAAGACTTCAGACCAGGGGTGCCATAAAGATCAAGCAAAGATTTTTCACACTACTTTTATATTGGACCAATGGCATTGATGTCCGTCCTAAAAGATTGAAATCAGATTGAATCCCATTACCACAATGGAAAGACATATCTTTCGTACTGAGCATTCAGAGGCACATCATAACTTTTGATTTTGACAATTGATTGAGCTTAAGAATAAAGCATGAATTCATTGAAAGCAATTCATAGAGTGGACACGTCTTGAATAAGATTGGTACAAAATAGTAACTCTCCCCCATTTGATCTGAAGTCATCTTCCAAGTTTTTTTTGACTTGACTTCATTCTCTTTGTAAAAGGATTGCTCATACCTCCTTAAATCATTATAGACTTTGCTCTTTATAGAAGTTCATTGAAATTTCGATACAGATATTCTGTGGGTCTTACTTATTGATAGTAAGACAATTTATGTAAGAAATGCTCAGAAAATGAATGTTGGCTTTGAGTCAAAACTGATCAGATTGAATCACAAAACAACCAAGAGAATTGATAATTTTATATTCAAAGGCGTCAAGGAAAAGGAGAAATTCCTAATATCGTGTTTTAAGCCGAAATTGTTGATTGCGCAAATTTTATAATATTGCCAAGAAATCTGACAATCAAAACAAGAAAAATCTGACCCGTTCTTGGGTCAAAGTGACTCAAAACCAAGGTAAAGGCACGCCCATTGGAATCGAACCATCATTAATCTTTCAGTGCACCTTCCGTTTGAATCAAGGTTTGTGAACGAGGTTACTCTGCAAGATATCAATCCCAAATTACATGGTTTGGGATCGTTTCTCAACTACGAAACTCTATCCGCTCCTTCAGAACATGTTTTCAAACTTTATCAGAGTGATCATCTAAGATCAAAAATTGACTCAAAAATAAACACGGTATTTCATTAAAGAAGCTAACTAAAGATCAGCTTCCACTACCTACAGTTCTATAGAAGAATTTAAACCAAGCTTGAAAAATTCGCCAATAGATGGCCGGGAAGGTTGGGCAAGTAAAGAGCAAGAAAAAACTTGTGAGCCTAATCAGGAACCACTGTACGTCAGGACGAATTTCAAAAATACACACTGGGTCCGATCATTGTACTAAAATGTGAGGTTTTTGCAACAAATGTATTGTTCCGTTGAATTTTCATTGTACTAATCGGACCCAGTGTGTATTTTGAAAGTAATCCTGGCTTGAGCCATCCTTGGCCTAATCCTTAGTACTTGCCACCTTTTTCACGCCATCTATTGGCGAATCTTTCAAGCTTGGTTTAAAATCCTCTATATAGACAGAAATGTCACTCCAGTTAGGTCAGTGGAGATTTGTTTTGAGCTCATTTCAGCAATCCAGCAGCAAGGGTGCCACGTAGCTTGATTCTTTATGCATTGTTCTAGTTCGAGCATAGCAGCTGAGAGAGCAATTCCGCCACTGACTCCCTGAAAGCGCAAATTCCAGTTTTGAAACACGTAACTAGTTGTGCTCAATGTCCAATCCCATCGCACACACACACACACAGTGCACGCTTGTTGAATTACGAAAAATTTGGGAGTGACATTTCTGTTTATATAGAACTGTACCTCTACCTATGTAAATAAAATGGTACGCACGGCTGGCCTTGCATTTAGCATGTATCTCAATATTTCCTGGTAGATAGTTTACAATGCTTTTTTCCCTGGATTTTTTTTTAAATTAGTGTCAGTTCCCTTTTTACCATATTTACAAATGGCATGTGGTTCAGAACCAACAATTATTCGTTGAAGTAGCCACTTGTTTCAAATCCGATCGAAGTGGAAAAGTATCAAGTACGCTCTTACTTTTTTAAATCACGTGCATGGTTATATAATTGTATTCAAAGGCGTCAAGGAAAAGGAGATATTCCAACTACCGTGTTTTGGATGGTCATGTTAGGCCGCCTAAAAATATCCACGCCAGTTTTTAGGCAATTCATTGATATTTTAGAAAATTTATTTGATTGGAAAAAAATCTCTTTCATACTCGATCTGTTTCGTTGTTTCGACGATTGGTGATAGGAAAAACATTTTGATAGAAATTCAAACCCATTTATTAATTGCAGGATGCATGGAATCCAGGGCTGAAATCGAATGGTAAAAAATATTCTGATGGATGGAAATCAGAGTGCTTAAAACGCAAGTGCTATCAAAATCTGAACATGTTAATTTATTGAGATCTCCGCAATAGATTGTTGAATAAAGCATCCTCCATGCCAAACAAACTAAAAGTCTTCTGACTTATTTGAATAAAACCTACCTACCTACCTACCTCCAATAATACAAACTAGTGGTTAAAAATGCTCGTAATCCAAACGTGTAATTTACAAGTTAACGACTATAGAGATTGCAAAGTAAAGTTGTCCTGGATATCTTCACTAAGTTGAAAGCGTTTTCGAACACTTTCATATGTAAATAATGGAATCGCGTTCTTAGTAGGTAGGCTTTCAAGCTCGACTCTTTTTCAAACTGGAGCTGCTCAAGTTGGAATTGGCAAGACAAGATTGCACCTCTTTTCCTTGGAAGTTTCGTCCGAATCTCCTCCACCCGGATACATTAGGGGCTCCCCTAGTGCATAGTAATTACTCTTTTCATGGAGGGTCCTGAACCTTGGTTGGTTGGTTGGTAGGATGGGAGATGTTCAGGACCGCCATCGCTCTCTTCACTGGAAGGAGACGTTACGAATCAAGGACCCCTGCAAGGTGGACTCCGATGCTAAGGACGACAGTAATCATTCTCCATCATAATCAATCAAGTCTATTTTCCTTGACCTGTATTAGGGTTTGTGTTTTAAGGAATCAGAAATTTTTATATTCAGCTCAATCGATTCGCTTTTGACTTCAAAGTTTTAACCCTTCTATGTTCAGTACAAAACAGGGCATGAGATACAGTTCATTAAGAATTAGTTCATTGTTGAATTATTTGTTGAAATTTGAGAAAGCAAACTTTTTCATCGATTTTAAATCCTCACGTGTATTTTAGCACTAAAGAAGGGTCAACAATAGCTGAATTTTTGGCTTGTCTGCTTTACCACCTAAGTGCTTGCTTCTAGGAACAAACCTATTGGATTTGATATATTTATTTCTTATTATAAAATCCCATATTTATACTCATAAAACGAGGCACTTGACTCAGACAATCATTTTTAGTGCTCCAAAACAAAGCTCTACATATAAAATAAATTAAATCATGGCAATGTGTTAATTGTAGTGAACAACTCCATCCCTTCCACAACCTATATTTTTGCAACTTTGAATAAATGCTAATTGTTCAAATTATGTTTATAATTCATTTGTTTACAGGGAATGGTATTCATTGTGGGTGTCGTAAAAAACTTGAAACCAACCCCAAAAAAAACTATTGATGACCCAGACACATTTAAATAAAAATAAGTTCTATTGAAATTTTATTCACCAATAGGCTTGAGCATGGGGAAAATCGATCAAAGCGTTCATTAAATAAGCCAAAAAAGTTTTGAGCC
This sequence comes from Tigriopus japonicus, assembly GCA_010645155.1. Lineage (NCBI taxonomy): Eukaryota > Metazoa > Arthropoda > Copepoda > Harpacticoida > Harpacticidae > Tigriopus > Tigriopus japonicus. The sequence continues at coordinate 8,305,751 of CM021323.1, forward strand.
TGATTGGTTACCTAGTAGTAGGGGTAGGTCAAAAGCTGTTGTCGGTCTTTGGGTGTCGGTCAGTGACACCGGCTTTTCCAACTTTCGGTGTCAGAGTCGACACCGGTCTTTTGTGTCTACACCTACAAGGTTTCATGTTATTTTCAAAATTACAAAAATAAAACATCAAACAGGCAATAGACCTTATCTGCCATAAAATGTGGCAGCACTGCCAACTCGAAATCCAGAATCGTAACTATTGATGGAACTCGAAATCAAACTAGTTCAAGTGTTGCCAAATTGGTCCCTGTTGAGGTCTTTTCGAAAAGTTTAATACAACCTGCCGTTTTAAACAGTAACAAACTTCGAGTCAAAAATGGCAGCACTCCCAACTCGAAACACATCACTACTTGTGACTCAGGTTTCATTCAAATTAAGTACTCTTTTTCCCATTCTTGGCAACTTGACCCTTTAGGGTTGAACTAGCCTGAAAATGAAGCCTAAAATCAAACAAACCTTTAGGCACATTTACTCCCTTCGAGAGCCTCTTTGTCCATATTTGAGCCGTTCTTGCTTAGTAGTGCAGCCTTGGACGTCTCGTTCGTTTTGGCAGCCCTGAAAAAGGAATCAAAAGGAGATAGATGAAACCATCAGTCGGGAGGATTTTTTCCCGTCTCTTTCTCCTTGATGTCTGAGATATCGCTTGCAAATTATGGTGCTCCGCCATGCGCATGCAAGATTGATTGAAAAGAACAGAGTTTTATGTCAGACCTCTGTCAAAGCACCGATTCAAGTTTTTTCCTTTCCCTCTTTCTTCACTTCAAAAATACAAGAAGCCTTGAAAAATGTAGGTGCATTGTCTTCTGAGAACTGAAATTTATGTCTTCACTTATTGATTTATCTGACGTGCAAATTCATATTGAGCCAAAATATGAAAACGATCATTGTTTCTTTGTACGTCATTAAAGCAAATAGTTTTCATGTTTCTCCAGCTGAGACCAATAAACCATCATAACTTCATATGAAGCCTGTTATACATTTTTTAGCCTATTAACTCGTACCCTTTCCCTCAAAGGTAAAGATGTTTACTGGGAATAGTATAAGTAACACACTGTCTTGCCATTAAGATTGAGGCTACCAAGTAATAGATCCCTAAGTCTTTTATATTGACATTGTTTAACAAGTGTTGAAATGATAGCAATCTTGCCATTAATTAGCACATTTACCAAGTCGAACCGTTATGTCGTACTAAGAGTGCATCCGTTGAGAGACTGGTTTTATGGCCAAGTGACATTCATCAGTCAGAGAAGGAAGTCCCTGGGAATTAGGTATTCAGGAGCTCATTTAGTTGCGAAAGGGCCTCAAGTACATACAAAACGTACTAAGATGAACTCTGTCGACATGGTTCTTGTCGCTTCTTGGCTTAAACAAGCAAGTTGAGCGAGTTAATAGAAAGCGATGAGAGGGGGCCTGTTAGAGCTGAATGCACCTGGAAACACTAAAGAGGCCTGACAATTAAAAGAAAAACTTAATTTGACTCAAATGTGGCAATTCCAGTCGCTCTGCGGGGCGTCTCTTTCTCTGGCACTCCAGGATTTCCTCTGGATGGTTTGAAGAGTTAAGAGCCAGCTCCAAAATGATCATTTGGAAGCAGGTCCAGAATAAGCGCCGGTTACAATAATCCCCATGTTTTTATTTTAATGTTTTTATTTTTTTTCTTTGGTTTCAGGCTGCAGCTGTTTGGCTTATATTCACACTGACCATCCTACAAAGCAAACCCACGTTTTGTCAGAAAGGCAACTTTAGGCCATATAATCCTATCCAAAATATCTTTGATTCGTTTTTTCATGGGCCACCCCCACCGCCCAACAATCGAGGTAAGATTCCATCAATTTATGCGCAATGAATCTATATGATAATTACTAGGGCTCGGATAAAGTTGCTAAATGCAACTTGCCCCAAAAATAGCAACTTTTGACCATTTTAGCCTAATTTAGGAAATTTTCGATTTTTCGCAACAAACAGCAATTTGGGGCATTTCTTTTGCCTTGATCACTAAAATTCTACAAGAAATCAATCAAATTATATATTTTACTCGCACTTTTACCGAACCTTTTCAAAGAATTCATATTTTCCTAAAATTGAAAATGATTTGTTCAAAACCAAACTGTGTTCACAAGGAAGCCAAAGGTTAAAGAAAAGACAAACTAAGATTACAAATTTTCGCCCAGAATTAAGACATACATTTTAAAGAATTTGACATTTTTATATCACAAAAAAGCAATATAGGCCGGAAAGTAGCAACCTTTTAGCAACTGTCGTCGAATTAGGTGCAACTTGTTCAAAAAGCAATTTTATTGCAACTTTAAAGCAAAAAACTGCAACTTTAGGCCTGAAAATAGCAACTTTAAACGAGCTGGATTGAGATTTTCGACCATTGAGAAAAAAATATTACTCCTCCCAGAAATCCTAGAAACATTGGCATAAATCTTTAAATGCGTTCTGGTGACAAGATTGCTTGCCCATTCAAGAAAGAGCCTAATATTTGAAAAACTTCTTTTACCCGTTCGCATGTTTCATGACAAACTCAACCTTGTGGTAAAACTATTTTTTTAATAAGTAAGAGGATGTTTTTTTAATTCTGTTGATTTTTTGGTCATAAAGAAAGATGAAAGTGGATCCCTTCTCCAGCATGGTGGTTTTAAAATATCAAAAGACAAGTGAATTCTGAGAAAACTTTTCGAAACTTCCAAGTTCTTTGCTCAGCATTTTCACATTTAGAATGGATTTGTAGATTGACATATTTGAAAAACAAATCCCTTAATACAAATCTATTAAGGTTTTGCATTGCACAGATTCTCGAAAAGATCATCCCTCTTTTTCGAAATCATCCTTGCTCCCCAAATCCAAAAAAGTAAACAGGCAGTAATTGAAAAGTAGTGCAAATATATGGCTTAAAAACTAATTTAAGATGCATCTTTATAAAGTCTGTGTCCAAACCAAGAACCACCGTTCTTAAAGACCGATCTCAAAAATACAACTTGGGTCCGCTCATTGCATAAAAATGTGAGGTTTTTGTAACAAATATATTGTTCCGTTGATTTTCATTGCTCTTAGTGGACCCAAGTTGTATTTTGAAAGTAATCCCGGCTTAAGATATCCTTAGCCCAAACACATTTCGTCAAACCTTACAAACACTCAAGGGTAGCCATTTTTGGTACTGACGTGTGAATTTGTAGAATACCGAACGAATACCGGTATGAACGATACCGCAATTATAACTGAGGTTCCAAGTGCTAGTTTCCGGTTGTCCGCCTGTCACTTTTGAAATCACATTTATGAATCAATTTCCAGGCCCAGTACTTGTCAATCAGCGACGACCTCAAAGCCAGCATAGCCAACCCCCAGTACAACAACCCCAACCTCAATCCCAACAACAACAGCAACAGAAGCAGCAGTCGCCATCAAATGGAGGCTCCGGCAATAACCCGCCAGGAGGGGGACCACCGCCAATCCTAGGAGCGCCTAATAAGAACGCCAATGGTAACTCCAACCAGGTGGGACCTCAATTGGGCTCCACACTAACGGCACCGGGAAACGGAAGGTTGGGCTCTGACTCACCGTCCAAGTCAGACCCACAACTGCCTCCAGGAATCCTTGGCCAAACTCGGCAGCAACCACAACAACAACAGCAACCTTCTCCTGGGCGACGGTCCAAACCTCCACCCCTTCATGCCCCAAGGAAACCGCCCCTTCCCGTTTTAGGGTTAAGGCAGCGACCGGTAACAATCCCTTAGCCACCACCACTGAATTTCTTTGGACGACGAGGCTAGCAATAACAAAGAAAAACTCCATCAAAAAACTATCAAAAAGACCTTGTTACCATACATCCAAAATTTTAGTCATTGATCTGAATCTGAGCAAGAACTACTGAAATAACTTTTTTTCTGAATCACTGAATTTACTGGATTGGGAGGCTAACGAAAAGAATCATGATTTCCAGTAGGAACAATTAGGTTTACAGAACAGTTAGAAATAATTTGTTGCTTACGTGTTGCAACTTTTGCGTTACGTAAAAAAGTTATGCTCTGTCAAAGTTCAGTGCAAATACTGACGAGAAGGAATGAACTAGATCTTTTCTGGTATTTGATTTACTACAAAAGGGCGAATTCATTCATTCTATGCCCTCTTCAGTACATAAGTTTGAGAAGCCATAACTTTTCACTCCGGCATTCAATTGAGCAGAAATTTGAAATACATCGTCTACTGAATATCATCAAGGTCCCTTTTGTATAAGAACGCAATCAAGTTAATCCTACTGGATATCATAATTCTTACCATTAGCCTCCCACTCAAGAAATTCAGTGCTTCTTGATCTGAGTCAAGAGCTTTACCATCTTCAAGACTGAAGAGAGCAAAAATGAACGAACTAGACCTTTTGTATTAACACATTTACTAGAAGAGGGCAACTTTATTCATATGATTATATACTGAGCATTGAGATAGCATAACCATAGCCCTTGACACGTATGTTTGATTAAGTTGAAAACTGAAAAACATAATGCGACTTTGAGCTCTCAATTTTAGCTACTTAAGAGCTCTAGTGTGACCAACATAAGCAAGGTTGCATTTGCTGAAGAACAAGTAATTGGTTCCTATTGGAGTATTCGCTAATCTCGTCGTCCAGAAATTTCAGTTGTTCCTAACCAAAGGATCAGAAACTAGAGAACATTAATTAACACTTAAGGACTACTATTTTTTAGCAAAACGGCAGAGGAGTTCCCAGACACCATCATAGACCCAATTTGCCGCTCAACCACCCGGGGATTCATCCTTTGAATGGAGCTTTCATCGGGGGAAATCCACAACGTCATAAACATCAGGAATTTAACTCGCCTCACACCCAACAACATATTTTGCTGGCCCCTCCACCAGGGTTAGATTTGGTGACTCCTCCATCAAATGTGGCGCTATCGTCTTCCCTCGAGACAACAACTAGTGGCACTTCCGTCTCCAGTTTAGGTTCCGAGACCGACTTTGATGACGAGGAAGAAACGGTCACTATTATTGATGAACTGAAACGAGATGTTCCTTCTTTGGCACCCCCTACAGACTCACCACTATCGAATCCGTCAGGCAGCTCATTTACAACATTCTCGGGGGATATTGGGGTCACCAAAGAACCAGGGACCATCACTTTTATCAACGTAAGTGAATAGTTCATTACGCCGTATTTTAAAGGGGGAGGGGGATTGAAGAATTGCCACAAGACACGCTGTTTTGATATGTATCAATTTTACCCTTCCCGATTCATACTCTGTAAGTGTCCATGTATTGTCCTATACTTGTCCTTAAATTTATGAAAATAAAATAACGAAGTGAAATTGAACCCTAGGACAATCCCTTTGAGGCTCCTCAGATCGATTTTCCGGATGTTGGAGGAAATGGAGTGGAATCCGGAAGTGAGGAGGTCCAACGAAACTTCTTGGTGAAACCTCGAGGCCATTCGTCACCCGTGTTCCTAAATAAGGTAAAAACTGTCCATCTTGGCCTTAATTCAATTTCTTAAATTTTTTTGTCCATACCAGATCCCAGTAGCAGCTTTCAAAAGCTCCTTGAAATCCCAAGACTTTACTTCCACGGACGAAACCGATGTCCATGAGGAAGAGGAGAAGGATGAATTCTATTTTGTCAATGCTAACGCCAATCAACACAACCATAAGGTTTGAAAAAGTTTTATTTTATTTTATTTTATTTTGGCTGCGGATTTGCTACTATCGCTACAAGGAATACGATTCCCCGTAAACAAGGATTTCTCCCGACAGCTTCAATCCGATCCCCAACAGGATTCGAACCTACGCCGTCTGGGGAAGCACTTACACATTAGTACGCGCGGCCACTCTGGCTTCCTGGAATTTTGTATTTTGTTGAAAACTATTCTAGAATAAGTTTTCGTTTCTCTTTTTTAAGATTTGAACGTTATGGGCTTGTTATTTCTAGTCATATATCTTTAATCACGCTTTCTTCGCTCAGAAATTTGAAATTTCGTGGTTTTAGCCAGTTTTGGATGCGAGGTTTAGAACTTATTTTTCTAGAAATCTGCACCTCTATTATGTGCCATGAGGAGCTTTAACCGTTTAAAACAGAAACGAATGCTGATTTCCCCTTGTTTTCAGACTGCTTATCCTAGCCACAAGCAACCCAGATACATCAAAGATTTCCATACAGCCGAATCCAGTCATCACTATTCGAATCTCAATCATCTTCATGAGCCCTCTTCCCATGAAGACCACGGAGAATTAAATCCCACCCATGATGATAGCTACGAGATCGGGGATGATGACGACCTTGAAGCCCTAGGTTCAAGTCTGCTAAATACCTTAGATCTAACCGAGAGAGTGGACCAAGTCAGAGAACTCGTGGATTGTGGCGGCAGCGACTTGGGCTTTTGTGACATGTCTTCGAAATATCCGGGGTAAATCAACATACTCCATTTTTTTAACCTGAGTGGTATTGAAGGAGACACCATTCCTCCATAGATTGGACAAAAAGCGCTATTTCTTCTGGATGATTATGATTAATAGTTGAACCAAATCGATTGAGTTCTTATATACACGAAGCCGAGCTTGAGTACATTATGTATTTCAATTTTCCACGTCTGTCGAATGTTGTGAAAAGTTAAGCCCTCTCAAAGCTACGTAATTATGAGAGCATGGAGACATGTAAAGGACTGGCACGATTTTTGAGCTTTGTAGGCTACTCAGGCTGCGCCACAATCGTTGAAAACTACCATGATCAAAGCTCTTCCACTCTCTCCAAAACTATGAATGCAAAATTACTCATTATGAACAGAAATTATTCGAAGTCTTTGGTTACTACGTCTTGCATCCAACACTCAATTTGAGTTACCATGGTCTAGTAACTGGCCACCAAAGAAGTAGAGCATTGCATTATATTAAATGGCGCTGAAGGGAAGTCACCACGTCAAAAACTGGAAACACTAAAACCAGGTGGCGTCCTTGTGCCGATTTGAGGAACTGGCCACCTGAATGAGCTCGCCCATTTGTTGCAAGTCATTACAAGAAGAGGGCTACATCATGCAATCTGTGTAGGTTTATGCTCTGAGCTTTGAGGGAAGATATCTTTTGAATCTGGGCTTCGATTGATTTCAAAATTGAATTATGGCACTTTTGAATTGAAAGGCTATGAACGATTTAAACCCAAGCTTAAAAAAGACGCCAATAGATAGCGCAAATGGTGAGAGCAAGTAAAGAGCGAAGACTAGCGCTTAGTACTTTCACCCTCTTTCGCGCCATGTATTGGTGATTTTTTAAGCTTGCGTAAAATCATTGATGACAACTGACTATTTCTGTTCTGTTAATTTTTTAGTGTGCTTTCTATGCCAAAAATGGTTTTCTGTAAGATATTCCTCGTTTTAGTTAGCTTTGTTTTATCACCTCTTTAATCTCAATGTCAATTGCAAGTGCTCAAAAAACCAAATACAAACCATCTTCCTTTCTTTTTATTCTAGCCACATGATGGGTAATCTGATGTCAGAATGTCAACAACTTGTCTACCGTGGATTTGTTCCAGTGCCGGAAGATCTTGAAGAACTGGGAGATAGTAATCCAGTAGCGAAATATTCCAACGCGTCCAAGTGAGTTTTTGCTTTGTTTTAAAAGGAAGGTTTAAGAGTGTCAACAAGAAAGCGTTTTTCTTGTCGTAAACCAAAATATTATGAAAAGCTGCCGACACTTAAAAAAAAAAAAAGAA
>CM021323.1:8320106-8338945 GCA_010645155.1 Tigriopus japonicus
CAATGTTTTTTTATAAATGTTGGGATAAGAAGTAATTGCTTGCATAATATGGCATGAAAGACCATTTTGAAGCTAAAAAAATCAAGTCAGATTCATGGGCCTCGACTATCTGCTCGCGACAATTGCTGTTGTTTGTTTGTTTGTTTGTTTGTTTGTTTGTTTGTTTGTTTGTTTGTTTGTTTGTTTGTTTGTTTGTTTGTTTGTTTGTTTGTTTGTTTGTTTGTTTGTTTGTTTGTTTGTTAAAGAGTCAGTACCGTGTTCCATGAGGGAATATTCCAACTCCTTGGCTTTTTTTGATTGTTAATAGTAAATATTGGTAGATGTTTGCATTGAAAGAAGGTTTAACACCCACCAACAACGACAGCTGCTGTTTTTGATTTTTTTTTATTCTGCAAAAGGTAATTCTTTTTGAATAGAGCCCCTGATCCAAAGAAAAAAGCAGGTATTGCATTTGCGTTTGCCACAAGGAGAAAGATTAGCACAGTTTGACTCTACATTCATCAGAAAATGCTCAATTTGGGAGGCTAATTGGCAGAGCTGATTAGACAGCCTAACGTGGCAATAATTGATAATTGGATTATTTCCATCGCTGCTGCCCCTATCAATCATGTTTACACGACTGATTACTTCCCCATAGAAAGAAATAAAAAAACCGCTTGTTCTTTACAGAAATCGAATCGTGTTCCCAAATACAAATGCTCACTATGGGTTCTGGGGAGGGAGGAACCAGTTTTAGTGGATGTGGCCCTTACAATATACACTTACGGTGTCAAGTTTCTAGTCCATCAACACCCAGAATACCATTACTCTCACCTTGCGACGTGTCCAATTCCTTCTGAACTCAAGGGACAGATTCCTGTGGCAGTTTCATTTGTAGATCACCCTTGTAACCAAGCAACGAACGTACTAAAAGTTTACAACTCGATCCCTCCAACCGAACCCAGGTTTGTCAAGCTCTGCAATGCATTTATTATTTTTGCATTATATTTAATTATATTATTATTGCATTTATTTAATTGGCATTGAATAATATATATTAACTAATATTACTAACATTTAGCTGAACTGACATACTAGATGAGGTCTTGTCACTCATTAGAGGGCGGTAAAAAAACTTGAAAGAAAAACCAAAGAGGAAGTTTGAGGCCTTAGTTGTTAAATGCGGAAAATTTAAGATAAAGTTCGAAATAATAAAAAATCGTTTCAGAGACTTCTATTTGTTCTCGATTTGTCACTTTTGGTTCAAAACATAATCTCTATGTTAAGTCGAACATTTATTGGATAGTTCTTTTGTTTTCAGGTCGTATCTGAATTTTAAGCGAAGTTTAGGACAAAAACAAGGAAACATGTTATTGAATAAAATCTCTAGAAAATAAATGTGGAAAAATGGGACGAAAGTGTTGAAATCCAAGTTTTTCATGCAGCAAAAGCCCGTGTTAACCAACAATTTCAAGTTAAAAATAAAAATAATCTCCCCTTTGGTAGCGTGGTACTTACAGCATGGGAGATAAATATGGGAACCCAGTAATTTTTTAATTAATTAACAATGGTAGAATGAAAATCTTTGATTTTTTCACACGGACTCTGTTATCAATTAATACAACTCTTTCAATACAATCACATTCAAAATGGTTGCCTTTGCTAAAGGTTATTTGGCCAAGTCCGTCTTTGACTTGGCCATTGCAGGCACGGGTGACATCAAGCTCAAATTCCTGGATCAAATCTGACTTCTAGGCAGAAAAACTTAAATGGGCCTTATTGAATACCCTGGTCTCAAACATGGATTGCACAGATAACTCCATTGGGTTAAGGTCGGGGATGCGTGAAGCCCACACAGCCTTGTCCCAGAATGCAGCTAAAACTTCAGGACATGTTTAATTGAGGTCATTACCACTGAATTTATTCATTTTAAAGTGGATGGAAAAAGCGTCCCGATTGGCCACAAATTCCATGTGAAAAACATATTTTTTTCATCCAGCTTCCCAATCGTTAAATTCAGTGGCAATGACCTCAATCAAGCATGTCCTGAAGTTTTCCCAGCAATCTGGACCAAGGCAACGTGGACTTCAAGAAGCCCCGACCACAACCCAATGGACTTTTTGAATACCCTGGTCTCAAACATGGATCATACTGAGTAGGCCTATTCAGGTATCCCTGTCTGGATTCAGCCAGGAATTCAGGAGTCCAGGAATTTGAGCCTGATGTCACCCGTGCCTGCAATGGCCAAGGCAAGGACGGACTTGGCCAAATAACATTCAGCAAAGGCAGCCATTTTGAATGTGGTTGTAATGAAAGAGTTGTATTAATTGATAACAGAGTCCGTGTGAAAAAATGAAGGATTTTCATTCTACCATAGTTGTTTAATTCAAAAATTACTGGGTTCCCATATTTATCTCCCATGCTTTAAGTGGTCTGCCCTCATTTTTACAAAAACAAGAAGCCCAAATAAGCCTTTTTGAAAGAAACGACCAACTAAAAACGTTCGTGGAAGCAATTTGAATTCAGTTCAAATACTTTTTGGATGATTCATAACAAAGTAATGGTATACACATCAAATCACATTCTGTGGAAACATTTAAAAGGTAACAACCGTTTTTACTTGAACAGGCGTGGTGTTGGTGTTTGCGTCAAATCATTATTTTGGCCCAATCTTGTTTCAAAATTACATTTCATCGAATGGATTGAAACTACGTTGGCTCTGGGTGCTCGCAAAATCCACATCTATTATATTTATGTTCCCAAAGAAATCCTTGCCGTCATGAACTATTACAAGAATCGAGGTGTTTTGGAACCCCTGATCTTTACTTGGCCAGGACACATGCCAACCTCTCCCAAAATGCAGTCTTTTTACTACAACAATGTTGAGCATCTCGCGGGTGGCTATGAGCAGTATGTTCAAAATGATTGTTTTTATCAAAATATCTATCAATATGAAGTAGGTACCTTGAACTCAAAGGGTCTTCTAGTAATGTCCTCTGACCATTTATAAATGATGCATATCGGTAGTTTGTTACCCTTTTGGACGTGGATGAGTTGATTGTGCCAAAAGAAGCGGACAATTGGGCGGAAATGCTGAACAACGTGGCCACCCATTGGAAGCTAGCCAAAGAAGAAATTGATGTCATGTTCTTTTTCCATTATTATTTTTTCGGAAACAACACAAAAGACCTGGATCTGAGCCTACCCAATGCCCATCGCTTTCTAGATGCTGATATTCGCTCTGAGAGTCATTTGGGAGGTAAGAATGGCGAAACTGGCTAAAACTAGGGCACTATGTCAAAAGAGAACATTCACAAATTGCGCCATCTAATGCATGTTTTAGCAACAGCTCGCACTTTTCAGGGTGGCGATAAATTTGCAGATAACAACAGCCACGCACCAGTTTTGGATAAACTAAGTTCAATCAAATTGATTGTGTTGATTGGGGATTACTAATGAACCTGCAATTGATTTTGAATAATCATTTAGGTGAAATCCCGGTAATCAAAAGAACGAGGGGGGATGAAGTTTGTTTTGTTTTGTTTTTGCTGGAGTCGGAACACAGCATCTGATAGATGCTGTCCGCACTGTAGGGATATTGCCGCTCCTCTTAACAAGAATAAATTTTTACCTTACTCTCGGGAATGACCCCAGGTTAAGGCCGTGACTATTGCATGTAACTTAATACCACAGGCCACTAGAACTTGGCAAGCCTGGGATTTGAACCAGGGATGTTGCAGGTAGTTGGTGGATGCTCAACCCCTATGCCACGACTGCTTGCCTAGGGGGGATGAGGTCATTCTGAAGGCAGGATCGAACCAGTGCTAGTATGTATTTAAAACCAACTTTCTCAAAAACTATCTGAAATACTGCCAAAGAATAAAATTTAGAATTGGATTGTAATTCCTCGTTCTGCCACATCTGGTCACATAAGAACCAAAAACATTTTATGAATTCAGAAGGAGATATGAAAAAACAATTAAGATCATCTTTCAATTAATAAATAAATTATCAATTCACACTCCTTTACAAATATCAAATTTATTTTATGAGAAGGCAACCTTCCAACTAAAAGGCGCCAAAGGCTTTTTCACCCAAAGTCTCCTGGTACAAATGAGCGAAAATGGAGGAAGAGATTCTATTAATTATTAATTAATTTAGAATTCCTGTCAGCCCTGATTTGTGCTTTCCTTCAGACCCCACATCCTTTCAATGACCGAAATCTCTTCCAGATATTCATGAAAAGCTTGACAACTGTAAAGGATATTTAGGTATCATTCATGCTTATATTTCCTAGATTTAGCTGAAAAAACTTGTGTGGTAATTTCATTTCGAGTCTCACCATTAGCATTCTAGGCACTTTAGTTTGTCCAAAATTGATGGAGCACCATTGCTCTCTGCAAATGAATGAGTATCTTGGAAAGTGAGAGCTGTTTGCACATAAAAGACACTAGATGACGCACTTTATGACTATACTCTTTTTTTAGAGCACACTTAATAAAACAAGCTTCAAACACCTCTGAAGGATTTTGACCGTTTTTGTACATAGACCTCAGATAATATCAAAACATTGAAACAAGGCAAAAAAGTGAATGGGGCTTGACTGGGCCTTCACAAGGAAATAATTTTGATGTACATCAATTGCTTTTATGTTCTGGTCACGTTGATTTGCTTGTTTCCCCGAAGTAACAACAGATTTAAACTTATCATAGTTAGACTTAAACGCGGTTAGAAAGAAACAAAGATTGAATAAGTTTTTCCTCAAATTGGGTGTTGAAAAGGTGCCAATCGCTTTCAGGGCCTTTCTGGTTTCTTATTAGGTAAGCCCTCTCTTCCTCTCTTGAACGGGACATTTTCATTTGTTTGGGAACTAATTACAATTTGATTTTATCTCAGACTTGTTCAAAAGTTATGTTGGATCGTCGAATTCAACAAAGCTAGAAATAAAAATGTTCACTAGCACCAATGTTTGTATGTTTGTATGATCTTGAGACACGTTGTTTCATTCGATGTTTATAGTTAGAATTAAATTCCAAAGACTTTTGATGATTAAGTTGTGTTCGCAAAGGGTAAAGAAAGCACAATGAGACAAAATGAAATTAACTCACGGGCTAATTTGAAACTTTTTGGATAATGCCTTTCGTATGTTTTCATTCACTGTTACAATGGAAATTGTCATGTACCTATTGTTCGTCGTCAATTATTGGAAAATAAAGTGGAACAAACCATTAAAAGTTGGACAAAGAATTGCATTATATTGAAAAGTTAACAGGAACAATGACTTTGGGGCAATACATGCACTGATCTCTTTCTCCATTCATTGTATATCGATTGACTCAAGGACCTAAAAAAAAGCATCATGATCATGATCATCATCAGTTCAACAATTAACAATGTGTGCATTTGGGTTTATTATCTCATCTCATTATTTCATCCAACTTACGTAGCATAGTTGCCGTTAAAATCAAGAAGAGCTCGGAGCAGTTGAGAAGAATATCTCTCATTGTTCACGTCTTTCACACTATATATTTGCTCCAGGTTTTTTTAAATTTTGCATGGAGAGACTCGTGTGCTTGTTCGCTAAAGATTGCTGGTGATTTTCCATCACATAATTCAACAAAATCATAAAGATGGTCAAAAACTACGTGTGCTTTAGGGGTTACTGTCATACCTGATTGACGCCAACTGTTTCGAAATTTGTCAATCGATACCTTCAATTGATTCAAATCCACTCTGGGTCTATGAATGCTTGAAATTATCTCTTCAAATGAGATGAAGACGTTGAGAAAGGGCTCTGTTTTAACCCATTGGTTCCTAACACTCGGCAGTGACTTCAGAACGTCCAAATTCTTCAACAAAGTTCTACATTCATTGCCTTCAAACGTTTTTCCATGGTAGCTTTCCCTCACTAGGTTCAAGCTTGACGGCCATTCTTGAACTTCTGGCACAAGTTTCTCCAGATCTGAATATGTTTTGTTAACAATCCCAAGATAAATGTGTAAAATTGGAATGGCACAAAGTTTGATAATTGGTGCGTTCTGTGGAGTTGGAAGAATCGGATCATGCTTAACACTGTTGAATTCTTTTGCTCTTTTCTCATCATTACCAGACCTTGTCAATTATCTTATCTAGATAAAAGATAAAGATAAAATATAAAAGATAGTTTATCTTTTATCTTTATTTAGATACTTTTTCGGGAAAGTATCTTAAAGTATCTTTATCTAGATACTTTTTCGGAAAAGTATCATAAAGTATTATTATCTAGATACTTATTTCGGGAAAGTATCTTAAAGTATCTTTATCTAGATACTTTTTTCGGGAAGCTATCTTGAACTATCTTTATCTAAATAATGTGTTCTCTCAATCTTTTGTGTTAAAGCATCCATTATGCATTGTTTAGTGTGGATTATGCATTTTCCCAAAAAGTATCTAGATAAAATACTTCTAGATACTTTTATTCATAATGCATAATGTCAAATTATTTGTGCATTATGCACATTGAAAGTGGATGTACTATGTATATTGAGACTTGAGAGTGGACACAATATGCACATTGAGTGAGGAATCTGAGGATGCATTCATTAGAGTCTGCTCACTGTTCAATTATCTTATCTAGATAAAAGATAAAGATAAAAGATAGTTTATCTTTATCTAGATATTTTTTTCGGGAAAGTATCTTAAAGTATCTTTATCTAGATACTTTGCGGAAAATACTAACCTATCTAGATACTTTTTCAAAGTGTCTTGAACAGGTCTGATCATTACCATGCTTAACAAACTCGGAATAATCACGGCGAATGGAGTCAATTGTGCGCATCTCGCACTTTTCCTTCCATGAACCCGTCACCCAAAGACAATATGCGCAAGCAAAGCGACTTCGATGACTTCCATACTTAAGCACTTCAAATCTTGGGTAAAAACTACGTGAAGTTGTGATGGAATCGTGTGGAGCTTTAATTTCTGAAGGATTATTTTTAATGTCTCGTGAGTTTCCTTGACAGGGGAAAGTGCAAGAAGGTGTATGCGTCGAACACCAGTTGACAGATCCTTTGGATTTTCAAGCGACTGATCTTTGAGTACCAGGCCACCACTCACTTTTAGGTGATCATGACCTTCATCAATCGAAATTCGATAGATCACATCCTCGTATTGTAAACCACGTTCCTCAAGAATGGAATTGAGGAATCCTTTCAAATCATGACAAAATACGAATGGAACCAGGCACTCAATGGTTTTCAAAGGCTCAACTTTGAAGTATTCCGCGTGTTTTTTGATAACTTGAGAAAGATGTTTGACAGCATTGCGTAGCACTTCAGTCACTTTCAGACTTTGATTTTGAGATAGATCCGCAACTTTTGACATTTCCTTTACCATTTCGGCACTCACTGTGGATGACTTTGAAGATACCCTTACACCTGACACTTTTTGAAAGACTGTTTTCTTCCCAAAAGTCGACAACTCTACTTTTCCATCACCATCAAGTCGATCAGCAAGTACACGAGAAGCTGTCTGCTCAATGAGTTTTTCAGGAACTAAATCAATCAGATTATCAACGGCATTCTTCATGATTGCATCCTGAGTACAACCTTACAAAACAAATCAAGCACAGAGATGTTGCCTTGGGGTTAGAAGTTATCTTTGATTAGTCAAGATCTGTTTCAAATGAGGTGTAATTCGATTGGTGTCTTTGTCCTGAATGTAACTTTGAGGTAGGTTTCTTGCCACGTTTCAAGTATTTTGAAGAATTCTTGAAAATTGAACAGAGGAAACATGAACATGGAGTACCTGCGGGTTGAAGTATCTGGGATCATTCCAGCTTTTTTCTGCACGAATCACACAACCCACAAGGTAATCGCCGTTCATTGGACTGATATCCTTCAATTACGAAATCATTCACGAGTCTTTCGTGTTTCGAATTTGGCTTGATTGCCACAGTCCCTTTCGACATGCAAAGTAAGCAGAGACTCTCTCTGGTCTTATCGTGTCGATTCATCCCTGAAAATTTGCAAGCTTAATTCAAAAGACGTTAAAACAACTTTAAGTTTTTAGATTTTACCCTTGAAAATCACAAGACGGCTTTCATCAAAAGTGATCAACAACAAATAGTAATGAAGAACTCCCTCGATGGCATCCCAAACTAACTAAGGTGACGATTCAAATTACTACTTTAAGGGAATGACGAAATGTATAACTTATTTTTAAGACGTCTGAAAAGATACTTGAACATACAAGTTACAATGCTTGCAAAAAAAGTCTTTGGAATTTAAACCTAACTATAAACATCGAATGAAACACCGTGGAGAGTTACTATTCATATGTATTTCAATCGGCCCATAAGTCTCTTTTTTTTTAGTCATTCTTACATCGAACATTCTTAGATCCAGCTTCGCATTTCCTAGAGAAAAAATGCTTGAAAAAAGTGAACCACACAAAATGATACAATACTTTCACTTATTCTTTTCAAATTGTTCAAGAAAAGTGGCAAGTGAAGGCCATGTTCAATACACGGACCGTCATGATCGTGTTCAACCATTATCCCATGGGTTGTATTGACCGGCCTTTGTTCACTTGGTGCAAGCATCGACCCTTTGCGCCCATAAGTATCGCCCAATTAAACCACTACAGGGACGATTGCCACTACTTTGAGGTCATGACTGAGGAGTTGTGCGAAGCCTTCAAGCTTCAATTGGTCGAGGACAAGAGCCTCAAGAGATTTGAACCACATGTGAAACGACAAATGGCCAAAGTATTAGCAAAACTGGATTTTGAATAAATGAAATATTCTATTTCGAGTTCTGTTTGATGATTGGGTATTCAAAAGTGAAGGGTATTAAACCTCTGAAGAAAATTATTAATCTCTAACTTTGAAAACACGCAATTTGTCTTCTTCCATTTTGTTGCGAAAGTACTTATCACTGGTATGTTTCAAGGAACGAGCATGGAAAACGCAAGACATGGAAGCTAGGTTTTTAGATCGAATTTTCGTTCAAGTAAAGGAATTTTGTGTCGAGAAGATTGCTAATAAAATCATTAAAGAATATTGTTTGCTAAATTTCAGCACAATGCGTTCCTTCTTGATCTGTTTGGAGGCAATCCTCAACCGTAGGGACCGGCAAATAGTGTAAAAAGATTTTTGGTACCATAAGCATGTTTTCAGCCTTTTTGAACATTTCCCCTTTAAATTGACTTTACCTCATGAATTTTTCCAAAATTGACGAGTTGAAATAAAAAGAGATCGTCAGCTGACGCCTCGAACGGCGGACACGCGTTTTACCTCTTGTGACATTTTATAATGGTTTTAAATCGTTTTAAATAGTTTGACTTGTGATATTCGTGAGTGGGGCCACGCCCACGACTGGCCGTGGCACTTCCCGTCAGTGCACCCCTTCCCCTTCCAATCCTTCCTCTTTCCATAATCCCCTAGCCACGTCTTACTCAAGACGTGAGCTGCTTGCCCTCAAACCCCCTTCAACGCCCTTGTCCTCCTCCTCTTCCCAATCTTCCTTGCCCTTTCCCCCTCAATCCCATATCAACTCATCTCTTCTAGGTCAGATTGAACAACTCGGTATCGCGAGGAATCATCGGCGGCGGCGGAATCAGCGGAGAGGAGGGAATCAACCGGTGTCGGCCCTTTTCCTCAACTGCCATGGACGGGCGAACATGCTGCGAGTGGCTGGAGCGGGACAGTGCCTCAACAAGATCCGAGGACACGCCTTCACCTTCCTGTCCGAGACGTGGGTCACCGAGGAGAAACACGAGAGCTGCTTTGCTGGAAAGCAGAGCTTTGCGGTGCATGCCAGAAAGCCCGCTGGGCGTGGCAGGCCCAGCGGAGGGTTGGAGCTCCATATTACCAAACGCTTTGAGCCCACCCTACTCTCGTCCTCTCCTCATCACATAGCCGTGGATGCCCAAGGCTTTACCATCATTGGCGTCTATTATCCGCCAACCACGGACTATGACGACCTTTTTTCGGACCTCACATCCATCCTCCAAAAGGTGAAGAATCCGGAGAAAGTCATCATTGGTAGTGACTTCAACATCCGACCCGACTCGAGTGAATTCTCCGAACTCGCCAAGATTCAGAGTCAATGGAGAATCACTCTGCGCTCCGACCCGGAGTCCCAACACACACCTACTCCCAGGGCGCCTCCGTACTTGACCACATCTTCATATCAGAAAATCTTCCATCTCTGGCCAGTTATGTTCATCAACTGGCCGTTTCTGATCACCTCCCCATTTCAGTCACCTTCAGAATGCCCAGAAACTTCCATCATCTGGGCGTGACTCGAAAGGGGAGGTGCGTGGTCAATGTGCAGGAGTGCGCGGCTCAACTTGAGACCCTGCAGTTATCCATCGACACCCGGAAGGACTACAATCCAACTGCAGTGGCCCAAGGCATTTCGCAAGCATTCCAAGTGTCCTCTTCAGTTCAGGCGAGAAGAAGAGGACCCAAGACCCCTTGGTTCAACTCATACCATCAAGAACTGAGGGGTCACATGCTCCAAAAATTGCGAAACGCCAAGACGAGCCAAACACCAGTTATTAAAGGGCTTGAAAAAAGTTACTCTTTTTGGCTACAAGTTGCAGGTTTTTAGCCCTAAAGTTATTTTGTTAAAAGTTGCATTCAATGCGACGGAAGTTGTTATGAAGTTGCCATTTTCTGGCTTAAAAATGTTACTTGTTGACATGAACCTTGTTGACCCCTCTTGCTCTTTACTTTTGTCACGACAATAATGATGACTCAATCATCGCAATAAAACAATAATAATAATAATAATATTTCCAGATCAAATTTTGAACTTGACAAAAGTTTCCATTTGCAATCAATCATCCTTAGCATCTTGATGAAACATGTAAACTTCAGGCACAAACCTCACATTTTCCATCCCTTGACTAAAAAAGCAACCAATGTGTATCAAACCTAAAGAACCTCAAGTTTTGTCAATGATGTTTTAAATGGCTTTTTAGGTTTGAAACGAAATACTCAAAAGACATCTTGGCATTCCTTGGACTCAAAATGCAATGGGGAACAACTTTACTTTTATTGTCTTATATAAATTTAGGTCCAGTGAAAAAGTTATACCGCAATGACATCCTCCAAGAGGAGGCAGCAGGCACCACAGACTTTCCTGAAGAAGCTACTCGTCATGTTGGCCTAATGCTCATTGACCGGGCACTTCAGAACCTAAACATCACAGTTTCAAATTTTTTGAAATAAATATTTTACACACTTTCACAGTATGTTTTCAAAGAACTAGTGTTTTTTTCAAATTCTAGAATAATTTGTGTAAAGTAAAAATATGTTCTTAAGGAAGCCTTAGGTTAAAAAAAGAGAAATTTGCGATAAAAACTTTGCCCAGCATAACTTTGGCCAAGGTTAGGTTAGGTGGGGTCAGCAAGGTTCATGTCAACAAGTAACATTTTTAAGCCAGAAAATGGCAACTTCATAACAACTTCCGTCGCATTGAATGCAACTTTTAACAAAATAACTTTAGGGCTAAAAACCTGCAACTTGTAGCCAAAAAGAGTAACTTTTTTCAAGCCCTTTTATAACATATCCCCATACATAATTCATATCTACTTCAAGAGTTTTAGGAAATACAATATCGACGAGCATTGAATTTAAGTCGGATATAGTCACTCACATAGAGGTGAGCACAATTTTAAGGGACGAATGCTTTTAGGGCAAAAAGGAGAACCTACCCGGGTGGGTTTTTTGGGTTTGATGTCAACCGGGCGGGATTGAAGCAACCCTGCTGACACGGACGGATGTTCGGGCTCTATGAAGACTACAGTAAAGGCGTAGCTCTAAATGTTTGAGAGAATGGGACATGACATGCTTCAGTTGCTTCATGTGAGCGTTGTTAAGTCATATCGCTAGAGGCTGTTGGCTGTGCTGCGTTGCTCAGCCCATTTTGCCGAATCCAAGTTTTTCCCATTTAAGCGTCCATCTGATGATTCTAGATCCCTGGAAACGATCGATATTTCAGGTAAAAATGCCTAGGCTGGATTTGGGTCAATAATACGCAAAATTTATTTGTAGGGTTATAGAATGAAAATAAATTAAGCATGCCTTGTGTAATTGCAAAAAGATGACTTAACATTGATCCAAACAAAAATTCAAAGATACTGATTTATTCAGTGGATTCCAAAGAATCAAGTCACTATTTCAAAATGATGCCCATACAGAGAATTGAATTGGTTTTACTGTTTCCCTTTGGTAACAAATGATTTTATAAACCTCTTTTTTAGCAAAACCGTTTTGCGAATTATTGACCCAATTCCAGCCTAGGCATCTTTACGTGAACTATTGATCGCTTCAAAAGTTCTTGTACAATTGAATGGACGCCAAAATGGGCTGGGTAACTCAGCACAGCCAACGTCTCGGCTATAATCACACTGCCGATTTCCTGAGGTTGCGTAATCTATTTCTTTAAAACTGAAACTAAGTTAGTTTGGATTACATTCTATTGTGTTCGATTAGGTTAGGTTTTAGGTTAGGTTAGGTAAGGTAAGGTTAGATTAGGTTTTAAAATGAAGTCACGCAACTTAGGATTTTTTCAATGTGAGAGAATAGGCTAGACGGCCAAGCGGTAAGATTTAATACGCTCACTTGAAGCAACCTTCAGCATTCCCCATGGTGGGTAGTGAGAAAAATAAAGAGCTTAAAAAATCCGTTTCTTGATTTATTGCAAGCACAAAAAACTCATTCTCAAGGTTGGTAATTATTTTCATAGCTCAATGGCCTTTACCATGTTTGCTTTTGATGCTGATTCAAGAAAAACGCGGTAAATGTATTTCTTTGCATTCAAGGAACTCTTTTGCCTAACAAAAGAACCCTTGAACATCAAGATCAGTCCAAGTTTCCGTCAATCATCATTAATTAGATTATCCATTATCCCAATTCTATCCAATACTCTACCTCATCATGACAATGCTTGAGTGGACTCAACAATAAACAATAAACAAGTGTCCATCATATTGAGGGTGACTGATATTTGTGGCATTTTTTAGAGCATTTTTGAACTTAATGTTGCCTCCATCTGGGAGAGATTTGCATCCTCCTTTGCAATGAAGGACCTCAGAATCTTGAGCTTATTTCCTTTTATCAACTGTTCAGGATTGGAGGAGGGAGTAGCTCTCTCGTTGAGCTTCAGGGTTTGAGAATCATGGAAGAACTTCTTTTGCGCTTCATTGGCGACTGCCTCGACCTTTTTGTGGGTCAAGCCCAAATGACGAAGCATATTACACCTACTAGATGATTCTTAGGTGCAAATTTTCTGTTCCACCCAAGGTATTTATGCGCGAACAGTGGATCATTTTCAAGGAACTAGACCAAGATTTGGCAACCACTTTGGAATTGAGGCCCATCTAGTTGACTAGGTTTCCTTAGGCGCCCACCAAGCAGATTGCGGTGGCCTCAAGGGCCCACAAAGGACAACCACAAAGCTCAGAGCCCTTAAGTTCAGTACAATGGATGGCTCTTGAGCCCACAATTTTGTACTTATCCCGTTGCTCACGGGCTCAACAAAAATCTTCCGGGGCCACAGGTTGCCGATCCCTGATCTAGACTTTTTGGTTTGATATTTGGATGCTGATATAAAAATAACTCGGATTCGCCAAAATGGGCCAACTAACTCGGAACAGCCAAGAGCCATGATGATCCAAAAAGCTGACTCAACCACCCTTTCTGCATGCCTCATTAACCTTTAATGTGAGTTTTGTATGACAAAAAAGTTTTTCTGAGAAATTGCCAGTGTACTGGTTTAATCTGAACAGTATATTTTAAGATATTTTAGTCTGAATCCTTGTTGGACAAAATGACTAGATCTTAAAGGTAACATCACTGAGGATGTGGGTTTTTTTACATTTCCGCTTTCTTTGTCAATGTTTTTCTCTTTTACGATACAATCTGAAAAGGTACTTTTAATTGAAATTAGTTGGAACAGAAATTACATACAGGAAAAAATCACTACCTGCCTTTTCAGTTATGCCATGTAATGTTCCACTTGTTTTGAATCAAAAAATATTTCCACCATTCAAAAGATGTGGATCTGATAGTGAATAGAGTTTAAATAAAAAGCTTTTATTCTGAACGCCGCTTGGCAAATCTAATTTGGCGACCTACCGTGACAATGAATGATGATTGGATTGCTTCCAACACTATTACCCCCTATCAATCATGCCGACATTTCCAAGGGCTCACTCTATAGAAATTTAAAAAAAATCGCATGTTCTTTACAGAAATCGAATCGTGTTCCCAACTACAAATGCTCGTTTTGCATCCTTGGGAGAGAGGAACCACTTTTAGTTGATGTGGCCCTCACAATATACAGGGTTGTAACGAATTAAAGTCTCCTACCAAATCAAGAATTATACGCGACACATGAAATTCGTGATTACATTATACTAATACTATTTGAAGAAAACAGTTCTAGGTATAGTCAGGCAAATTATTAATGAAATTGATTGACCCGTCATAAAATTAAGATTTTGTTTTCAAGAACGGCTCCCTTGCTCAAGGTACGCGCGTCCCATTATCAAAAACATCCTTACTTTGAGCGCAAATTAGAAGGACTAATATTGCTGAAATTCATTAGACGACAAAAACAAAGAGATGGGTATACACCTGTATTTTTAAAGTTACTGTTATCTTATTTAGCTATATTGTCTCCTTTTGTCGCAATTTGTCATCAAAGTTTTTGGAACTCTAAGTAAAAACAACCTTGTACACTTATGGCGTCAAGTTACTAGTCCACCAACACCCTGAATACCATTACTCTCATCTTGCCACGTGTCCAATTCCTTCTGAACTCAAGGGACAGATCCCTGTGTAAGTAACATTGATTACTGAATATGGATAATTATGAACATAATTAACTACCCTCGTGATCAAGCAACAAACGTCCTAATGGTTTATACAACTCGAACCCTCCAACACAGCCCAGGTTCGTCAAGCTTGACAAGGCATTAATTATTAAGTGTAGGCATTGTGCTCCTCATGGAAGCAGGTTTTGTTGTGAAGACATTGAGGGTCTTACTGAATACCCATTTTTACTGACAGCTGAACAGACATCAATGATAAAAGGATGAATACTGACATTGCAATGAATAATTTAATTATACTTTATGCTTTTATTATATTTAGTGTCTGTTATACTGATTTGAAAACTTGTTCTAGAAGTACTTTTTTTTAATTTGAGCTTTCCATGCTTTCATACGGGTGAGTTTTTTTGCTATTTTTGGAATTTCTCAATTGAAAATCTTTTACTCTCAGTTTGACCCTGAAATTCTCTCAAATCTGAGACTTTTTTTCGGTTCACAAGATACTTCCTTGGATTGCTTAGATTCCAATATATTTTGTTTTTGCAAACAGAGGAATTTCTTTGACCCTCAAATTTTGTCGGTAAAACTAACTTGTGTTTTATATTTTATCATTGTCGTCGTATCATTTTTTAATATTGGCTGTAAAATAATTGTTGTTTAGTTGTATTTTGGACGGTTTTTGGTGATTCCAGTGGTCAAAATGGAATATTTGTTGTTTTTACCCAGTCCTGAAAAACGCAAGGTGCAAGAACCCCCCAAAAAGCGCCAAACGTGACCTGAAAAAAACGCAAGATATGGAAGCACTTTGTCTCATATTTATGCACCTGCAAAGGAAGGGAGTAATGGCCAAAATCCGGCGGAGGGAGTTTCATTTTATTGGCGACCCGAGGGCGTCAGCCCGAGGGGCGTCAATTAAAATGAAACGAGTGATGTCGGATCTTGACCATTCCTCCCTTCATTTGTGGGTGCATATGGTATTTTGTTGACCAACTTATCCTTTTTGGGACTTCCGTTACAATTTTTCAACCCTGAAAATCAGTTCAACCACGGACATTCGTACTATCCAACTAGCATGCTTTGCTTACTCAATACCGGTATTAAGAGCAAGCTACGTTCACCTCAAGTACATCAGTAGTACATCAGTTGGTGTGTTGGCTACTCAGTGCCATGGTATAAAAGCCTACCACAACTACTTCTGTGGATCATTCCCCGTCAATGAGACGGGGGCTTCAGACGTGCAAGTAATTGTGCGTCTGAGATGTATTTGTAAATACATGATTACATAGGGCAATAAAGTGATTTGTAGGGTAATAAAGTAAGTTGTAGGTGAATAATATTTTGGACCTGCCCTCTTCGGGCTTGGAGGAAGTCTCGTAAAAGGAGAAGGCGGTCAATAAATACTATTTATATAAGCAAGAATGCAGCGTTGCCAAAACAAATTTTCTCGCACGAAATTTGAATTATGTTCTATGAAACTTTAAGACGATTCATAAAAAACAATGTCGCACACATCAAATTCAAATCGAATGTTGTGAAACACTTTTAGAGGCTAACAACCGGTTTTACTTGAACAGGCGTGGTGTTGGTGTTTGTGTCAAATCCTTATTTTGGCCCACTCTCGTTTTCAAATTATATTTTATCGAGTGGATTGAAACTACCTTGGCTTTAGGTGCCCGAAAAATCCACATCTATTACATTCATGTTCCCAAAGAAATCCTTGCCGTCATGAACTATTGCAGGAATCCAGGTGTTTTGGAACCCTTGATCTTCACTTGGCCAGGACACTAGTGATGTGTTTCGAACCGGGAGTGCTGCCATTTTTTACTCGGAAGTTTATCATTGTTGATTAGGGCAGGTTGTATTGAACTTTTTTGAAAAAACCTAAACAGGGACCAATTTGGCAACACTCGAACTAGTTCGATTTCGAGTTCCATCAGTAGTTATACTTTTGGATTTCGAGTTGGCAGTGCTGCCATATTTTATGGCGTCTCTAGTTGAGAAGATTAGTTGGGGGTCAACTTTTTGACCTTAAAATCCAAAGTGGCAAAACTCGACCAAAAATCCAACTCGAAACACATCAGTACAGGACACATGCCAACTTCTCCCAAAATGTAGTCTTTTTACTACAACAATGTGGAACACCTTGCGGGAGGCTATGAGCAGTATGTTAAGAATGATTGTTTTTATCAAAACATCTTCCAATACGAAGTAAGTATTTCATAAAAATTAATAATATATACTGACCATTTTTGAATGATGCATGTCGGTAGTTTGTTACCCTTTTGAACGTGGATGAGTTGTGTCAAAAGAAGCGGACAATTAGGCGGAAATTTAGATGCGGACATTCGCTCTGAGAGTAATTTGGAAGGTAAGAATTACAACATTAGTTAGAATAAGCATCAAGCATACTTTTAGTTTTTTTTTACTTAGAGCTCCGATAACGTTAAAACGTTGAAACAGGGCAAAAAATAGAGCATGTTAACGCTTTTCGAAGCAATTACTTGCTAATTTTTTGTGCATCAGCTTTGTTGGTCTTTTCTGCTCACTTTGATTTGCTTTCGCTCCTAGATTTAACTTGTGAGTTTTTGAAAACTGTTTTCAAGTTTCAAAGTGAGACACAAACAGGGTTGGAAAATCTAAAGGTTGTAAAGTTATTTTCTTGATTTTTTGTTGCACTTGAACAAATCGCCTTTAGGGCCCTTTTGGATTCAAGTTTTATAAAGCTTACATCACCTCTAAAGCAAAGCAATCAGTTGATAAGTATTTAAGAAGTAAATCTAAAAATACGGAAGAGTTCATGGAATGGAAAGGCATATTTTCAGTAGGAAGGATCGAGAAAAAGTGAAGAAGTAGTTCAAGTTGGTGAGAGATTAGAAGCAGGAATTGACTCATGGATAGGAATAGGTAGATTCTAAAAAATATGGAGACTTATGAAGAGCTATTCCAACATTGAATATTCTTGCATCCAGCTTTGACTGTATTTCTTAAAAGTCAAAATTTTGCAGCTAAAAAGCCTTCAAACGATGCAAAACTTTCACCTATTCTTTTCCACTTGTTCAAGAAAAGTGGCAAGTGAAGGCCATGTTCAATACACGGACCATCATGATCGTGTTCAACCATTATCCCATGGGTTGTATTGACCGGCCTTTGTTCACTTGGTGCAAGCATCGACCCTTTGCGCCCATAAGTATCGCCCAATTAAACCACTACAGGGACGATTGCCACTACTTTGAGGTCATGACTGAGGAGTTGTGCGAAGCCTTCAAGCTTCAATTGGTCCAGGACAAGAGCCTCAAGAGATTTAAACCGCATGTGAAGCGACAAATGGCCAAAGTGTTAGAAAAACTGGATTCTGAATAAATAGGATATATTATTTTGAGCTTGATTTTTTTTTTGGATTTTGGGTGCTAGGGTCGAGGGTTGAGTCTCGCCCGGCCAGCGAAGCCAGCCATCACAACGTCCATATATTTCCGAAAGGCAATCTCATGTGCAGTATGAGAATAGTTCTCCATCTGTGGGTGTGGATTTAACGTCTAAAAGTTTCCTTGAGACAGGTCGGGGAGGAGAATCGAACCTGCGACCTCTCTCCCGAACTAAAACTGCGCTAACCACGACACCACGTCTCATCTTCAATTCTATCCCCAACATGATTCAAACTCGCAACGTCTGGGGCAGCACTTACACTCAGCCTTAATAACACGTTAGCACGCACGCCCATTCTAGCTTCGTTTAAATATTTATTGAGTAGTCAAATAACGAGGTGTAAACTAAAGGCCAATAACCTCTGAAACTTTTGTCCACTGAATTTTGAAAATGCAATTTGCCTTCCTTCCATCTCATACGTAAGGCTCGGACAAAGTTGCAAAATGCGACTTGCGGCAAAATTTGTAACTTTTGGTGGTTTTTGTAGAGTATAACAACTTTTCGATTTATTCGCAACAAACGACAACTTTCGGCGCATTCACCTCCATCATTTTGTCCCAATGGGCCTTTCATTCTAGAATAAATTGTATTTTTCCAGAGTCAGAATTTTT
>CM021323.1:8339297-8351754 GCA_010645155.1 Tigriopus japonicus
CTATTGTGAGCTTAGTTCTTAGTACATACTTGCCCCCTCTTTCACGCCATCTATTGGCGAATTTTTCAAGCTTTGTTTAAAATCCTCTATTGAACTATTTTTATTTCAACTTCCTCCCCCTCTTTCTCGTTCCCCGATTGAAACTCTCGGAGAAGACACAACTTTGTGATGGGGCGGACCAACTTCCCAACTGGTAGCTTGATCTTGGCCACCCGAATATTTCCATCGTTTCCGGCGAACACTTTTCGGATGGTTCTGTAGCGATTTTGGCGTATCTGGTGGTTCAAATGCTAAATTTTGACTCCGAAGAGTTGAGTTTTGAGGGTGGCAGTTAGCCGGGATCGAACCCCAGCTATCTGCACGACAAACCGACGCAGTACGCACTACGCCATGCTTCACCCCTGGAAACCCCTGGGGTTTTCGTGTGTTTTTTGGGTTTTTCGTTTCTTGGGTTTTCGTTTTTTTTCGGCTTTTTCTGATATTTTTTTTTTTTAAATATTATTATTCATTTTATCAACTCTTCATATACTCTTCATATTGAACCACATTAGCGTATCACATCTAAGTTTTGACTATTTTGGCTTCTGTTTTGGCTTTTTTTTCTGTTTTGGCTTCCTTTTACACGAGAGAGAGCAAAGTACAGAGTGGCTCGATCGATTCTACAGGGTTGATTTTTGTTCGTCTTTTATGTTTCTTTTTATCCATTTTTTTATTTTGGATTGTTAGTGCTAGGGTGGGAGGGTTGAGCCTCCCCCGGCCAGCGAAGCCAGCCATCATATGGTCCAAATTGTTCCGAAAGGCAATCTCATGTCCAGTATCAGAATGGTTCTCCGTCTGTGGGCGTGAATTAACGTCTAAAAGTTTCCTTGAGAAAGGTCGGGGAGGAGAATCGAACCTGGGACCTCTCTCACTGTGGGAAATTGCGCTAACCACGACTCCTTCATTAATTGGTTTTGTTGAGCAGCATTTTTATTAATGTCAAAAAATTCAAATTTCCAGTGAAAAAATGATGATTTTAACTTAAATGAGTTAAATTATCAAGCCATTAGGTAAATTATTTAACCAGATATATGGGGTAAAATCTTGATGATTGCAACAACCATTTGTATGTTCAAGTTTAAAAGATCCATGCTAGGATCGTTTGAGCAATATTTCACAGAATTTAGAAAAACATTTTTTTTATTGAGATTTCTGGCCAAAAAGAATAAGATAGCAAAAAATCATGGAAAGTGTAAAAACGTGCAAAAAACGGCAAAAAGTGCATTTGCATGAAGAGTGCACCCCTAATTATTACGCTCGGTTAAAATTCTCTTCTCTGAAGCCTTTTCACCTAAGAAAAACAAACAAAATTATGTTAATATGGTGCTCAAGAGACAAAGGATTGCAATTTTTAGCCCCATGAATCTTAAATCGACAATCTAGACCTCAAAAAACTAAAACAAAAATTAAATGCCCCCCCTGAAGCATAATTTCATATGCGTTTTTATTTGCATTCTGGTCCGATTTGATTTGAATTTTAAGGACATTGAAGGCATGTTTGATTTGCATTAAATTCCCAGCCCTCATGATAACAAATCTTGGGACCCCTGAATAAACCATCATCATCAACTTCTGGGGATTGGAAGAGGAGCTCTTTGATTGACATTCATGCTTTGAGCATCATGGAAGAACTTCTTTTGCGCTTCATTGGCAACTGCCTCGACCTTTTTGTGGGTCAAGCCCAAATGACGAAGCATATTACTCATGCTAGATGATTCATAGGTGCAAATTTTGCACTTCAAGACTTTAGGCACGGTTTCACTCTTCATCATGAACTCATCAAGCTGTTTTCGTAGATGGTTGGCCAAATGTCTCTGAGCTTGGCGTGGATGGAAGTCTTTCAGACAATCTGGACACTTGATCCTGATTGTATGGTCAATCCCAGATTCGAGGTCGCTTTCCTCCATGTCAGATTCATCTTCATTCTCTAGGTTCTCGTGGTCCTTCAACCACGACTTCTTTGTCCTCCACCCTTTACGAAGTAGCATCTTTTGACCATCAGTAATGAATTTCTTCTGAGCTGCACTCGCATACTTGGCCATCATTTTGTGTTTGCAGCCTAAATGATAACACATGTGGCGCCGAGTACGGGTTTCAAATGAACAAATTTGGCACTTGAAAAGTCCAGGCTCAGATTCACTCTCCGTCAAGAGTTTGTTGAGAGGCTTCCGCAAATGGGTGACCAAATGATCTCGGACCCGTCGGGCATGGATAAGCTTCAGACAATCGGGACATTGGACCCCTCGCGAGATCTCCTCGTCTCTCTGGATCTTGATTGAAGAACTGCTGGCTTGTGCATTTTTAATCTTCTTCATATTCACATTTTTCGTTGCAAATTTTAACTGTTGAGCATCCTCCAGGAACTTTGTTTGGGCTTCATTGGCAAATGTCGTGATCGAATCATGGGCCAAGCCCATATGTCTACGCATTCTGCTGCGACTAGTTGTCTCATATGAGCACAAGTCACACTGAAAAAGTCGTGACCCTGATTTTCTTTTTGGCAATTGGTCATTGATCTGATCGCGGAGATGGAAAGCCAAATGTTCTCGGACTTCAATTGGATTAAAGAGCTCTTGGCAATCGGGACATTCTATGTTCCTTTCTCTGTATGAAAATCGTTGTTTTCTCGGTTGGGTGTTCAAGTCGGTGATTGTTGATGTCTCTGAAAAGATTGGCGATGCTGGCGGGTCCGAAGCCTGCGATTCATCCCCATGCATATTTTCCACCTCTGTCTCGACGTTGTCCTCCATATCAGGGCTATTTTCACTTACCAGAATCCGTTTTCTTGCCTTCGAATCATTGAGCTTCTTGTTTCTCCTCAGCATGAGGTGGTATCTGTTGGACGAACACCTTGCTTCAATGATCAACTTCTTCGTTGTATCCAGGAACTTCATTTGGGCTTCACTGGCAACTTTCGTCATCATGTTATGGGCCAGGCCTAAGTGTTTACGCATTTTATAACGATAATTTGTGGCAAATGGGCACGATTCACACTTGAAAAGCCTAGGCCCTGATAGACATTTTGTCACGAGTTCATCGAGTTGATCGTGTAGATGGAAAGCCAGATGTTTTCGCACTTCATTTAAGGCAAAGAGTTTTTGACAATCGGGACATTTCACCCTCCTCTTTTCATTTGCCGGGCAAACCAATTTCCCGTCTCCGTTTACAGCTCGTTGTCTTCTCGGTCGGGTTGTCAATTGAGGCTCGGTCGATGGCTCTGACACGATTGGCGATGCTGGCGGATCCGAAGCCTCCGATTCATTCTCAAGTGCATTTTCCACCGTGTCGTTGATCTCAATCTCAGGGGAATCTTCACTTTCCGAGATCCGTTTCCATCTACTCGATCGGGTATTCAATTGGCTGGCCGTTGACGACTCTGACATCTTTGGCGATCCTGGCAGGTCCAAAGCCTCCGATTCCTTCTCAAGGGTATTTTCCACCGTGTCGTTGATCTCAATCTCAGGGGAATCTTCACTTTCCAGGATCCGTCTCCGTCTACTTGATCGGGTGTTCAATTGGCTGGCCGTTGATGGTTCTGAAACGACTGTCTTTGGCGATGGCGGCAGTTCCGAAGCCTGCAATTCAGTGGGTCCATGTTGGCTGGTTTTGTGTCTTTCCAGGGCGATTTCCGAAGGGAATACTGCACGGCATTCGACGCAAACAAAGATCCGTGGGCTCGACCACGATGGCAAAGGATTCGTCGACACTTTGACTTGAGAGTCTCGACCCTGAATGGCGTTGGAAATATCTTGATGAACCTTGGTCATGAAAAACTTATCGTAATCGGCAATGGGCACACAGAGGTCCAAGAGTTGGCAAATCTCTCGAAAAGGTTTATAATCCCTTTTGGTAATTCGCACTTGACCCGTGTACACCATTTCCACGACCATTTCCATGTGTTCTCGGCGAATCTCGGGCAAGGAAATGTTCAAATCTAAAGGAATGAGCTCTTGCCCTACTAAATATCGTTGCATGAATCTGGTGAACAGACGAGAAATGCCGGCGAAGATCATTTGATGGGCGGACACGTGGCCATTTGCACAATGAAACACCAGATCCGTGTTTCGAGAAGCGATTTGACACTGACGAAAATCGGCTAACACACCCTGAGTCTCCCAATCCAAGCCCATTTTGGCGGTTTTACACAAGTGTCTCATTGGAAAAATTTGGCGCGCCTTCTTTTGAAGCGTGATGGTTTGTTTACAATTGACGCAATGTCATGAGCCTCAACAAGGTGACCAATTCTTGCGGATCAAAAAGACCCCCCCCCCCTTAAATTAGAGCTGTGTTTTGAAATTGGATTTTTAGCGGAATGATCATATTGGGCCTTGAAGGGTTTTTAGTAAGACATGGTGACCTAAGTAACCTTGATCATTCTTACTAATTTTCAGGGCATCAATAATGGCATTTCTTGTAATGAATTATGGACGGCAGTCGGAGTCACTAGCATGCTACATAGACGCCGACACGACAGCTGACTTCAGATTTGCCAGATATAGTGGACGTAAAGCCTTGGGTCAAAATATGTGCGTTGTAGACGTGAAGTAATCAAATACAAGTGATCTGTTAATACACAAATTTCGTTGCCTCCCTAATCTAGATAAAAAAAAACAGAGCCTCAACTACGTGAAATCAAGTTCATGCCTTCAAATTAGGGATGGGTGACACCGGCAATTTTGACCTCGACACCGACACCGACACCGGAAGGTTGAAACCGACACTGACACCGACACCGACACCAGTACTTCATATTAGAATTTAGGGTTTAAAAATCATCATCCTAAGTTTTATCAAATACATAACAAGTTCCAGCATTTTTTGGTGGCCCTTAACCTCAAATGAAGGGTAAGCAACATAACTTTCCCGTTTGGAATTTTTTACAAGTAGGGTCCAGAATTATATTTTTTCGTAGTATTTCCCAAACTTTTCTAATATTTTGGTTGTTTAAAGGAAAAAATCTATTGGGGAAATTGAAATTTCTATTGTTAAATCCGGTTTGTGTCAAGTGTGCCTCCAACAACAACTAATTAGATTTTAATTAACCTTGATCAAAATTTCAGCTGATTCCACAAAATAAGCGCCTCTTGCGGTCATATTGAGACATAGTTCCCAGCTAGAGAGGGGTTTTTAATGCCACTTTTGGCAAAACTTTGGAGAAATAGGTTTATCCTTAGATGCTTATATTTCTTTGCAATGGCATTTTGTTATCAAAATCGTACATTTCGGAGAAATGTTGATTTCAAGAAAATCTTGAACGGTTTGCCAAAGAGTGGCATTAAAACACACTCATTAGCTGGCAACTATGTCTCAATCTGACCACAAGAGGCGCTTATTTTGTGGAATCAGCTGAAATTTTGTTCAGGGTTCATTGCCAAACACTTATTTGATAGATTGGTGTACGCACACAAAAAAGCCAAATAATGGCTTAGTATTAAATATTTATGAATATATGGCTCTTTTTCCAAATATTTGGTTTCTTTTGAAGAAAATGAGCATCAAATACTTAGCCACTTTTTAGCAAATGTTTTTCCGGGACCTGCTTATGACATTGCGGAAACTAAATGGCTTGAAATGGATTCATAGTGTTTTTGAGGTAGAAAAGCCATTTAAGAAATGACAAACGCTTTGGAGACCCATGGTGATGTTGAGTATCAAAAGTTTATTCGTCTGCTTAATCAAGATGTCCTTGGCTTAATGCATGAGCAATTTTTTTATTCAAATTCCCCAAAAACATTATTGAATGTAAGTGATTTAACATTTCTTTGCACTTTATTGTTAAATTTCCTTATGGACAATGTTATCTGCAATATTGTCATTTTAGGTACCTAGACATTTAAATTTCATTGAACTTAATTATCAAATTGTGCTTTAAAAGTTTTATTCAAGTGTTACTGAAATATGAAAGGAGAAAGATGCATTTTTCTAGGCCAATTATGATGTTTGTATTCCCTATGACAAGGTCAGTTGAAATTTGTACTTCAAGACATTCATCACGGAGATCAGTCTGGACAGACCCAGACATTCTTCAAAAAAATCAAAATAAATTGTAGGTAAACTTAAATTGGAGAGAGGGGAAAATAGGTTTACATTTCACAATACTCTGCTTTGCAAGCCTTTCAATGTAATTTTTGCGCGATTTGCGGAACTTTCGGAAAAAACTCACGAAACCTTAAAACGTCGACACCGGAAACCTGGTGTCGACACTGACACCGAAATCCAAAAAAGCCGGTGTCGGTGTCGACACCTCGACACCGACACCGGCTTCTCGCCCACCCCTACTTCAAATCACTCTGGAGTGACAGCTCCTTCCTGCAGTCGTTCGTTCATCTCGAACTTTTATCCATCAGTAGTAGTGATACTAGTAGTAGTACTCGATAGTGCGTCTCTAGGTAGTACATTCGTTTGTCTCGCGACATCAGTTCAACTCGGTCGTACTAGAGGGCTAAATGGATTTAGCCCGCTAGGTCGTACATCCGTTTGTATCGGGACATCAGTTCAACTCGGTTGTACATACGTTTGTATCGCGACGACCCCTCCAACAACCCGTGCAAGTAGAGGGATGGCTTGGCTGGCCTGAGTCAGCTGTCGTGTCGGCGTCTATGTAGCATGCTAGTGACTCCGACTGCCGTCCATAGTAATGAATGCCACTACAGTAATTGATTACATTTCCCTGTTATGGGTAAGCAATAGCATTACAATGCGGAAAAGCCGTAATTGCAATGTTCAGTCTTCTATTAAAAGGTGGTTCAACATTCTTCTTGTTAGTCTTATGGTGCAAAATAAAGCAATTCATTCGTAGAGCACCAACAAAACTGAAGTGTCCATATTCTTCTCATGCAAAATTGATGATTAAGAGTCGGAAAAATAAGACAAAACTTATTTCAAAATGCCACTGATTAAATCTTAAAGAGAAAATTAAATCATTCAGACCTCCGACCATCGCATTTTTAGTTTATGATAAATATTAGACATTTTGCTTGAACCGTTTGATACTGTTTACAGAAAAAAAATTAAAAATCTTCACCTTTTTCCAAAAAAATAAGATTTATTGGACTTGTAATTGTTAGCTTCAAAATAAAATACTTCCCTCTATAAGGAATCAACTACAGATTTGTATTACATAATTCTTCTTATAAGCTACCAAATACAAAATTTGAATAAATGAATTACAAATTTCTGGACATTTTTAGGTTGACAAAGACATGTCCATAACAAAACTTTCCTTTCCACTCTACGCTTAAATTAATAATCCAGTGTAAGAAGTAAACGGTTCAGAAAAGACAGCTCAATACAATACAGCATTCAATTACAGAATATCGATTGGTTAAGTAACCCTCTGTTGTTGTTGTTGTTGATGATGGTATATACCACATTCACACCAATACCACCAAATCAATCATGAAAGGCAGTACATGGCATAAAACGGCTTTTAGATATTTTCTGTGGACCATTCTTTTCCTAATGGCCATTTACTCCAATTCAAGCTCTTTTCAAAAATGGGGATCGGATTATTATTCCACTTCCGTTTCACACATATCCTACGGGTCCAAAGTTCGTTTTCCGGCCATCACCATCTGCTCTCTATTGAAGCCAGGATCCAAGGTTGAATTTTCGTGGAGCAAAAGCCAAACTCGAGAATCTTTGACCCTTCAAAGTCAGTCTCAACAACCTTGGGATGATGCCATCAAGGAGTCCATTTTTCATCGATCTCAAGTGATCTCCACTTTCTCACAAGCCCAAGATAATCAATATCCCGTGGTTTTGAACCAAGACGATCTTTGGACCACGGATACCGATCCCATGTGGCCGGAATCCGGTTGCCACACCTTTACACCGAAATCGGATTCCGGTTTGGGCCCCCGGAATGCCATCCAGTTTGGGATCTGGCCCACTTTGTATGAAATCGTTTTGGTTTTTATTCATGATCCAGGATCATTTACGTGGAACAAGGCTGCATCGCATTTTGGGAACACGATTCTCCCGATTTCAACGGAAAATGTTGGTGTACGGACCTCGATCATTTTGAGGCATGAAATTGTCCGTAAAGTATCGAAAAAGAATGAGCCGTGCAATGATGATTGGAAGATATCGGATTTCCGAAAATGCGTCAAGAATTTTTTCGACCAAAAATTCCAGTGCAGAATTCCTTGGCATGCAAGATCAGATCCAATTGACAAAAAGTAAGGAATATCTTTGTCGTACAATTTAATCCCTCGCAATCCATCTCTAACATCATTGCTCTTGTTTTAGTCCCAAAAAGGCCAGAGAAGCATTTTTTTCGGGGTGAAAGGGGGGAGGCGGACGGATCTTTGTCTCGTCAATTAGAACAATAGAGAAGGGGCTGAAAGTTCGTCAAAATATGAAATTTGGAAAAAAACACAAGACTCCTAACAAATACCCAAAATTTACAAACGTAGTAGTGATGTTATTGAAAGTGGATTGACAACAGAATCTTGCATACATTTAACTTATCGTTTGTTCCTCCCTTTTTTCTTCTTGAACTTTTTTGAGCAACTTGGTCCCAGGTGAGATCGGTCAATCAATAGAAGACTACATAAGAATGAGCAAAAACCTGTGCATAAATTTCCAAAGGTCCTGCTCCAAATTGTCAAACCCTTGAAATGGAACCCATTTCATAGCATCTGGGCCCCTACCCAAATCATCGCGAGCCACCAAGCCTTGGCATGCACAACTTTTCCCTTATTCAATTCCTCAGCGATAAAAAATTATGAAGAGCTCACTCAAATCTTCAAGAACATTGAATTTTACAAGTTAAATAAATTGAATGCCATGAATTTGAGGTTCAATCACGAGTTTTATGTTTTAACGCAGCCTAGAGACCCTAAGGCAGAGACTAGCTCACAAAATCTAAGAATGCCTGACTGATACGGATCATTAGTGCGTCTTTCAGCATGCCGAAGTCAAAAATTCAAGACCAAAAGAAGTTTATTCCTTTAGAAACACATCTAACTTATTTAGCTCATTTGATAACGCGGTTTGGTTAGTGAAAATCCTCCAGCCTACTGTGGTGCAAATTTGCCTGTTATGTAAAAATTTAATTTGAATTAGTGGGGAAGTTTAAACAAGCACCATGATCAGGTGTTTGACAACCAAATCTTATAGATGTAAAATCTGGGCTTGCACAAGTTTTTTCACTGGAGGTTGCAAGATAGAGTCAACTAGATACACTAAGATAGATATTGGCATTTGTAGGCTAACACACGGTGCCGATGATTCACGCTGGTGATTGGTCAAGAGCATTCAGCTAATTCTAACGAAGTTCAACAACAAACCAGAGTACTTCTTCTTTGTTGATTTTGTAGTGATCTGACCTGGTGCTGGGGTTGCCAATTTACTTAAGTGAAATCATATTCCCCACTGTCTACCAGCCTTCATAAACAGGTTTTTTTTCTTTAAGAAGCGACAAAAGGCAAGGCATCCCTGGCTTTCGTGACTTCTGAGCAAGGTTGCAAATCAACCTCAAATTCGTGTTTGCTTATATACCAGAGCAAAGCACCCATTCTCTAAGAGGTAACCCTACCCTGCCACCTCCCGTGAAAAAACTTGCGCAAGCCGAGATTTCACATCACTGAGATTTTGTTGTCAATCACCCGATCATGTGAATTAATCGGCCCCTGTTTAAACTCCACACTAGTTGAAATTCACTCTTTGCATATCGGACTAATACCTTAGACACATTTCCAGCAGACTTGAGGATTTTCAATAACCAAACTGCCCTATCAGATGAGCAAAATAGTTTAGATGTGTTTCTTAGAAGAAGAGGTTCCTTTAATCATGAACTTCAGCTTCCCGCATGATGAATCACGTCACAGACAGTCTGTGCCGGGTCGGGCAATCATAGATTTGAATGCCAATCTCTGCCTTCTAGTATTTCTACTTGTCCCTATCCGCTTTTCCCTTTGCTATTTTCGTGCCCTCCAATGCCGGCGAGCGTTCCAGAATTTGTACATTTATCCGCCTGCGAAAAGAACAAGCAAATGCTTGTTCTTATCGAGCCTGATTCGTTGAGCCTTGTGTCCCTATTGCTGTGATTGGCTAACTGAAAATGGTTTGTTAAAAGAATTCTGCAATCATAGATTTGAATGCCAATCTCTGCCTTCTAGTATT
The DNA here is from genome assembly GCA_010645155.1 of Tigriopus japonicus. NCBI lineage: Eukaryota > Metazoa > Arthropoda > Copepoda > Harpacticoida > Harpacticidae > Tigriopus > Tigriopus japonicus. The sequence goes on from CM021323.1 coordinate 8,349,465, forward strand.
TCTAGAGTCAACTAATAGGGAATTTGTGCTTTGCTCTTGTATATACTCAAACAAAAAATTGAGTTTAATTTGCAGCCCTGCTCAGAAGCTACAAAAGTAAGGGCCCCTTGCCTTTTGTTGCTCCTTAATGAAAAATCGGTTTATGAAGACTAGTGGACAGTAGGGCTGACGATTTTCTCGAAAATTTCAATTCTCGAGAATGAGAATTTCTCGAGAATTCGAGAAAAATTCTCGAGAATTCTCGAGAATTTGAGAAAAAGTGAAAATAGGGAAAAAGATGTACATTCAAAGCTTCCAAAGAACTTGAAATTGGTTTTTTTGAAGTTCATACCAAAATCAATATGAACATGAGTGTGAAAAACAATGATTGGACCTCACGGACAATCATTTCTGAAATTTCATTTGTAATTTCAAATTTTTTTTTCGTATTTTTGCTCAGCTGTAATTTTCAAAACCGGGTTTTCTTGTACACACTAGATTTTGTTTGGGCTGGTTCACGAGTTATCTTCTTGTTCAAATGTACCATAAAAATGTTTACAGGGTTTCAAACATTGCTCATGGCTCTTATTGTTCTTTTGCTTGAAACTTTCGTTTTGAATGAAACAGTTTTGCCATTAATTCCAAAATATAACCTGGAGTAATCTAATAAAAATTTCTCGAAATATCTCGAGAATTCGGAAAAATTCTCGAGAATTTTCGATCCTCGATTTTTTCGAGAAATTCTCGAGAATTCTCGAGAATCAGCCCTAGTGGACAGAGGGGAACACGATTTTACTTAGGGAAATTGGAGAACCCGAATCATCACCTCGCAAAAAAAGCTTCCCAAAGTACCAAGAAACAACTCTTCAAAATCAAAAAGACAAAATACTCTGAGGTTTGTCATCGACCTTCGTCAAAATCAGCTGAATGTTCAACTGAATAACCTTGACCAAACGCTATCATGAACTATCAGCACAGTCTGTCAGCCGCCGTCAACGGCCAATATCTATCTCAGGGTGTTCAACGTAACATAGTTAAACTTGTGTCAATCAAAATGTTTAATTTCTCACTTTTAGAGGATATTCTACTATCAATTCTTTTTCTCTTTTAATTTTTCAGCTTGCCTATTTGTGACACTGACCAGATAATGGAAAGAGAACCTGAAGAATCAAAGCAATTCTGGGAATTTGACAAGATCATAGAGAACCAAACTAAATGTTTTCGACCTTGTGAGATTTCTCAGTACCGTTTGGAGTATCCTTATAACTCCAAATCGCCCATCCCACAGAATTGGATCTTTCCCAATGGAACACGATTAGCCTTTGAGCTTTACTTTGCAGACACTAATGTTGCACTCATCAAGGAATTTGCCACTCATGATGGTTTTGCATTTGTGGCGGATTTGGGGGGAATTCTCGGTTTCTTTTTAGGGTTCTCTATCTTCTCCACTCTAGACTATTTTATAGAACCTTTTTATGAAGTGGTCAACAAATTTGTCGATAATTTGAAGAAATGTACAAGAGCTTAAAACTATCTATACCTTGCTTTGTTCGACTCGTTTTTTTCCTTTTTTTTGTTAGAAGAATGGCTTTCTTCTAATTCATCTAATTCGAACTTGTTTATAATTTCAATTTGTTACGGGCGTAGCTAATCGTTTTTCGGTTCGATTTCTTAATAAACAATCCATTTCAGGGAAATGCACACCTATGCCTAGTACTAGATGGCCGAAAAGTAGTTGAAAACGGCAAAAAAGGAATATGGGCGCCAGAACTCCTTGCAAAAAAAGTTGTCAAGGTTTCCTTACAGAACTTTTCATATTCTTTGATATTGGTCAATAGGCCTTAAGCTATGGCAAAACTGTATACCATCGGATGTTATACTAGACCTTGGTGCTGACACTCTCTCCAGGGTCTACCGTATCACTTGGGTGAGGTATTTGTCCTGAGGATCCCCTTGACCTCTTCTGTTCATTCTGCCAACCATCTGTCATTGATTTATTTCATACATCAAATCCAATGACATTGGCTAAATGCTTTTGGCTTATTCTGGCGCAGAAAAGATCCAGGGCTCTTTACTTTTCTATCTCTTGATCACTTATTTTCGGTCCAATGTTGCTAATTCGAACAATGATGTGCTGCTCCTCTCTTCTTTATCGGGCTCCTTCATTGTTCAATTTGTTGCCTATTTGCCTTCGTCAGGAATATGTACACTAGGAGCTGATCCTCTAACAGCATTTAAGGCTGGATTGGACAATTTTTTGAATACTATTCCTGACCAACCCACTAGTCAAGGGTTGTATAGATCTGCCAAC
>CM021323.1:8355459-8403911 GCA_010645155.1 Tigriopus japonicus
CTAGGAGTAGTTGGAAAATTTGTTGAGAAAAAGTATCTACAAGATGATGATTTCTTTGTTTTGATGATTTAAATAAATCAGAAAAATAACGAAAGTATTTTTTTGACGTTTACACAATTGGTTCAGCCAGTCCTGCAAAGAGGTATTGTAGGCCACTTGGATTTTGTTTCCAGTGAGGGCTCTTTTACTTAAAGTACAATGTGACAGAAAAGTCGTGACCCTATAGACGATTTTAAAGAAAACTTACATTCTTGTCACCTAGATGGCCGCCGCATATTTCAGCACGCCCCTAACACATTTTGCTGGGATGCCCTCTCTTGTTCTCAAAGTGAACAACTCGCTGTCCGTCAGAACTAGCTTTCTCAACAAACCAAAGTTTTTGAGTTTAAAGTTTAAAGCGATTGTTTGTAGAAATGTAAGACATGAATACTCTATTCATAAAATCGAATTCTGAAATCGTCAAATTTCCAAATGGTCATTGTATGAAGATCAAAATTGTCACTTGAGGCCTAATTAAAACCTTGAAAGGAACGCTTACTATGAAACCGAACTTTGAAGTGATCTGCATTTTTTCTTGTTGTCCTCATCGTAAAAATCTGTACAAAAACTCTCTCAAGCTAGTAATAATCTCTAGATATGACAAAAATCAAAACTCTATGTTAGGTATGAGCGTGCTGGCTCTTTTCAAAACTGTATTTAGCAGAAATAATAACATACGGATCGGATGTCCGATAGTTAGAAGCACTGACAAAAATAAAAGTACAACTTTTTCTGATCCTTATATCCAACGCAAGCTCTCGGAATGGACAGCGAGAAAAGTCCAACGTTTTCCAACTTTGTAGCTCGTTCGACAATTCGAAAACAATACACTTATGCACCCGAATCCACGAGCAAACAAGTCTTTTTACGAGGATATTTGTGATTATTTCGGCCCTCATATGCCCACAATGCATATCAAACCAAAAAATAAACTCGAACCATCTTGTGACAACTAAATGAAACAATGACGGCCCATTTCCAATCAGTAGAGTATCCAAATTACATATTGGTCGGGTGATTAATTCTAGATTGACCCTAAAAGGCTTTCCTCGAGCGAAGCCTCAAAAAGGATCTCAGTTTGATTCACAATGTGGTCTACAATTGACGTATTTTGGATCACGTTTTGTGTCTTGTGCCACTTCAAATGTTCCGCCTCAAATTCGGCCGTTAAATATGGGAAATGGGAGATTTATCACCTTGATGCAGACCAATGGCACAAATATGTCACGTTCATAGTTCCAACCAAATCTGAGGCATTACTTGAGTGTGCAGCGATTTGCCAAACCAGAATCTGTGACATCTTCTTCCTTGATATGGATCAGTGTTATGTGGGCGATCTGACCAATACAGAAACCATCCTAGCTAATCAAGGTTACCCAATGGATGCTTACTTGAGTATCGGTAAGTTTTTTAAAAAACATTTTAAGAGCATCCGTTCTACTTGCATAAACTTGTGAACCTTGCTTATTTTTATGACAAATTACAGAAAGCCTTTTTAATGAACGTTGTCGTGGTAAATAAAGCAGTGTTTAGTAAAAAATAAGTATAAGCCTTTCATGAAGGAAACGTCAAATATCAGGATAAAGTAAACATGATTCGAGTAAAAATACTAAGGGTCAAATGCACGAGATACACAACACTCCCCAAGAATGCATGTTAAAGTAATATCTATACAAAACAGATTTAGGGAACGAGGAGTAGGACACAACTTAAACGTATAAACAGGTATGTTTTGACCAAAACCGATTGTTCTGTTGTCAGTTCATTTATTTGCTTAACCATATACTTGTCATTTCTATTCTTTATTGTGAGTGGCTATTCATAAGGTGGACAAAATGCAGATTGAAGTTGATCAAGTCTCAACCACAAGTGCGAGCATATGTGAAGTCACAAATGAAGAAGGTTTGCCATGAAATATGATCGGCAATGACACATAAAATTTGACCGATGCACTCTTTTCTGATAGATGGGCAAATAGTGTAAAAAATTTGTAACATGAACACGTTTTTCTGCTTTTATACATTTTCTCCTTTATTTTCACTTTGATATACGAATTTGGCCAAAATTAATAAATTGCAAAAAGAATTTAACTTTGAGAATCTCAAACCTTTTGTGAGAATTTAGAGCAACAAAAATCAATCCTTTTTGTCAAAAAAGCTTCGATTTGCAATCCAACATTCTTAACTTGAACTTGAGGAAATGTGTGCATTTCGGACACAAACCTCACTGTTTATTCTCCATCTTGGCTTTGGCAATAGCATACCATACCTGGACTAAATAATTGCCTGTAACCAACATATTTAATACCGAAAGAAGGTATGGTTATGGAAGGATCTGACAAATGCTGTTGATTATAGCCTTAGGTTTGATTGCCTACTAAGATCGCCATTTCTAAAAGGGCCCTGATGAAATTGAAAACATCAAACTAAGGAGATGTCTGTGTAACGTTTCACGGCGTTTCATTGAGTTGAAGAAATCATTTTTAACTTATTTTCGCACTTTCTAAAAGTTTTGAGAGAAAAAGCAAAAATAAACTTTTTTTTTAAATTAAGTCCTGTTATGTTATAGCGTGCCGTGAATGATATAGACACGATGAAGATCAAATGCTGTTTATTAAGCAAAAGGGTGTATACAACGAAGCCGTCTAGCTATGATTCATACTAGTGATGTGTTTTGAACCAGGAGTGCTGCCAGTTTTGACTCGGAAGTTCATCGATGTTAAAAAGGGCAGGTTATATTGAACTTTTTGAAAAGACCTGAACAGGGATCAATTTGGCAACACTCGAACTAGTTCGATTTCGAGTGCCATTGTTAGTTATAAAAATGGATTTCCAGTTGGCAGTGCTGCCAGATTTTATGACATGATTGTGTTGAAAAGTTTAGTTGTGGTCAGATTTTTGACTCTAAACACCAAAATGGCAAAACTCTGCCAAAAATCCAACTCAAAACACATCAGTAATTCATACAGCTTATTAAGAATAAGCAGCACTCATTACAAATCCGAACTAAAAATATGGGCGTCAACTCTTTTCTATGAGAAACAACAAGTCCAAAAATTTTTGACCCTTAAATCGAGAGCAAAAAGAAAACAAATATTGTTTACAATTAAAATATTGTTTGAGTGACGGCAAAACAAAGCCCATCACTGAGTGGATGGTTTCCATGCAATATTTGAAATCTAACTTTCGGCTCGGCTAGGTTTCCAAACAAAAATATATATTTTCCAATTCCTTTCACGAACAAGACATTTCTTCCACTTAAAACATAGAATTTTTGTCTGCAAAAAAACCACATATTTTTATGGCCTTTTGTGATCAATCGTGAAGATTCATCAATCTCAACCAGAAAAAGCAATACTTCGTGTGGATTGAGCACTCATTTTTGATTTCACTTAGTGGTCAGAACCAAGAAGCACGGATATCAGGGAGTGGGAGGCTAGCAATAAGAATTATGATTTCCAGCAGAAACGAACCATTTGCGTTCTTCTGCATTTGAGGTTTGGCTTGCATTGGGAAGAACACGTATATAAAATTTTAGCCCAATCGAATGCCGGAGTGAAAAGTTATGCCTTCTCAAACTTACTGGATGTACTGAAGAGAGCATAGAATAAATGAACTTGCCCTTTTGTGGTAAAACGATTACCACAAAAGGGCGAGTTCATTCATTCTCGGTAGGATTTGCACTGAATTTTGGGTGAGCATAACTTTTGTCTCCGACGTTTGATTGAGGTGAAAATTGAAAAACGTATTCTTGTCAACATATGCAAGGTCTCATTCGCAGAAAAACGTAATTATATTGTTCTTACTGGAAATCATAATTCTCATTGCTAGCCTCCCACTCCATGATTACAGTGCTTCTTGTCAGAACATAGCAAGTTCCTAAGCGTTGCAATGCGAGCCCATTAAATAGGCCCTTTTGATTGAAAACATCAAAATGAAGGCTCAAAAAACGTTTACAAGTTGGCAAAATTAATACTTGGGATTGGTTCTTGGGGTTTTTTGATCCGACTCACGACGAGTCGAGCTCAGAACCGATCTTGAGCGTGAGCCTGGCTGGACGCGTCCCTGATTATTATTATCTTTAAATGTACAAAGTTTGATGCTTTGATAATATTTTAATGAGGCCTTGGAAACAGATCAATTTAATGACAATTGAAAAGGAACTGCAGTTAATCATCGTCTTCTTTTTGTTTTTAGTTCCTGAAACACTAGAACAGGGGTCAGCAACCACTTTTGGGCTAAGGTCCACCAAATTTAATTATGTGTTGGCCGGGGCCCACCAAACATAAGTTGGCAGGTTCAGGGGCCCACAAATTAACGATCAAAGAGCTTTGGGCCCCCGAGTACAGTACTGTGGATGGCTTCTTGGCCCACCAACACCCAACAACTTGGGCCCACATGTGGGCCGCGGCCCACTGGTTGCCTTCCCCTGCACTAGAACTTATGTTTCCATTTTTTTAGAAACAAATGCCCGGTTGCTGATTGCTAAGATGTGTTTTTTGTCTCAAGAATTCTTCGCTTGTGAATATTTTGACCTCGGTTTGGTTTACTTTAAGATCGGAAGATATGGTGTGTGTTTAAACATTGAAGGATTTTGAAAGAATATTTTTACAATTTCAGTACTGATGGACCTCAATCTGGTTTTCAATCTACTCAATCATTTTTGCGCGCTATTTCGTTGTGACCGCCAATTCACGTAAAGCGGTACATTTGTCATTTCTATGAAAAATGCGTTTGGTCTACTTATGTGTTTCGAGTTGGATTTTTCATGGAGGTCTATAGAGAGGCCATTGTCGTCATTTTGTCTGCCTCGTTTATTGCTGGAACTGGCCAGAAGTTGCGTGAAAAGGCAATTATTTCCGAAGAATATCGTGAAATACTTGCCCAAACAAATGGAAGATCAAAGTACAAATGGAAGTGCGCACAACTTTTTTTCAATACCAAATCCTATAATTGCGTGAAGTAATGCCTGTGAATCGAATTATCATCTTCATTGAACATCTTAGTATAACTTGGGAGAAGCAAAGTGTAGGCAGGACGTCACATGGCCAAAAAACTGAATGTTTTTCAAAAATTTGCCTTCTACGAATACGTTTGTTTGGGCAAGTTTCAACTAGTCGCTGATGTTAAACGGCCCTTGCTGCCTACAATGAAATTTCACGACCGGCCTCTTCCGGTATCTCCACTCTGGGACCTCTGTGGTGTGGGATTTTTGGCAGTGTTTTGCCATTTTGGTTTCAGGGTCAACAATATGACCACGAATAACCTTTCAACAGGCAATAGACCTTATCTACCATAAAATATGGCAGCACTGCCAACTCGAAATCCATTTTTATAACTATCGATGGAACTCGAAATCGAATTAGTTCGAGTGTTGCCAAATTGGTCCCTGTTTAGGTCTTTTCAAAAAAATTCAATACAACCTGCCCTTACTAACAACGATAAACTTCCGAGTCAAAACTGGCAGCACTCCTGGTTCAAAACACATCACTAGTTTGGTCATAAAGATTATCCAAAAAGTACCCCTGTTTTTGAAGACTTCTGACCAGGGGTGCTATCAAAATTAATCAGAGATTTTCATTGTCTAATGAAGACGAATGGCATTGATTAGAATCCTAAAAGATTGAACAGGTGGAAATCAGATTGAATTTCAACAGTACCTACATTTCAGAGCAAGTTTTCGAGCATTCTTCCTTTTGTTTGACAGGTACACTTTCACAAAATCACAATTGACAAGATGTCAAAATGATTGCACTCATTAGCAAAGGGACACGCTCTTGCAATTAATAATTTGTGAGGAGCCAAGTGTTTTGGGTTATGATGTGAAACTGACTGAACAAATATAACATGTTCATAAACCTCATCAAGATCAGCACTTTCTATGTTTCTGTAACGATAATGCTTCCTCAGCATTGTAATTGAACATTTTACTAAGATCTCGTTGACCAAGACTTCAATCTTTATTGATCTCAAAAAGTCAACTCCATTGAATCGAATCAACTGTCTAAAAAAACTAACCATGAGTTCGATATTTAATTTGCCAAAGCAAGCGGGAAAACGTCTGTGTTTGATATTGAAGAGCTAGAAAAAAGAGGTAACAAATAAACCTGATTTTTTGGCGTCAAGGATTCTACTTAAAACCAAATAAATCTCCGTGGAAATTGCTCGTAGAATTTGTGTTTTTCCCTTTTAGCTTGTAATGCGTTGTTGTGTTAGACAAAGTCATCATAAATTGCTTGATATCAAAGGATGGGATCTTTACTTAAAGTTCGAAGGCTTCATGCTTGGGTCCTTTTGAGGTAAATGGAAAGATCTAATTCTTCCAAAATCAAAGCACTATCTGTGTTGTTTTGAACTCCATGAATGTTATTGTTAATTTGTACTTCGATGATCAACGCTTGAACTTATTCTTGGTTGTGGCCAAAGTACAACAACGTTCTTCAGATTAAATATGGTTCTGATCTCTTGCGTTCAATAAAATATTTTATGAGTTCATCAACGAGTGTATTTTTCCCAACATTGTGCGTCACGAAATCGATAGCCGTAAAACCTTTACTAATTAGTAATTGCTAGAGCGATATTTGACAATTTGATACCAATCTATTCGTTAAGTCAAACCATTTTCAGACTTGTAGATTTATATCCAAATCCAAGAAGCACTGGAATCATGGAGTGGGAGGCTAGTTAGGAGAATAATGATTTACAATAAGAGCAATTCAATTATGTTCTTCTGCAAATGAGACCTTGCATATGTTGACAAGAAAACATATTTCAATTTTCACCTCAATCAAACGTCGGAGACAAAAGTTATGCTCTCTCAAAGTTCGGTGCAAATCCTACCGAGAATGAATGAACTCGCCCTTTTGTGGTAACCGTTTTACCACAAAAGGGCGAGTTCATTCACTCTTTACTCTCTTCAGTACATAAGTTTGAGAAGGTATAACTTTTCACTCCGGCATTCGATTGGGCTGAAATTTGAAATACGTGTTCTTCTCTATGCAAGCCCTGTCTCATTTGCAGAAGAACGCAAATGGTTTGTTTCTGCTGCGAATCATAATTCTCATTGCTAGCCTCCCACTCCATGATTTCCGTTCTTTTTTCCGTGCTTCTTGCCAAATCCAAACCAATAGATGCGTCAATATCACTTTTGATTTGTCGCAAATTACGAGATCACCAGTATCATTACTTTTTATGGCACGCCTCTTAACTTAAAAGTTCAAATTTATGAAAGGCAGCTGGACTCAATAGCTTCATTTTCGTTTTAGTTGTTGTTTGTTTCATATTTTGACTGTTTCATTGCTAAAATTGACGGCAATCTTTTTTCTGGAAGTCTGGAATGAAAATTTAGACTTGAAAAACAAGCATAAAATAAGTCAATAAAATATCAAGAGAATTGGACAAAAGAGAGATAAAGAAAATAATTTTGTGCAAAATTTTTCAAAGACTTGGTTACTAATCACAAGGGCATTTTCACCTGCTAAGCTAAATGAAAGATCGAATCTGGCACACTTCAACACTTATCCGCGAAAATATTTACTAGGGATAGGACGGCTTGTGCACTTAAACAGTAAAAAATTTGCTACAACTGCATTCAGATTAGAAGGGCTTCAAATGAAAATTTCAGCAAAAAGGTAAACCATGAACAAAAAATGTCAGCCTCTCTTTCCAATAACAAACATGAAGATTTTCCCTCTGGGACGTGGCTTAAAAGCATGAAAACTTATCACTAAACCAAGGATGTCAGTCAGTCATTGTAATGTGTACTCAACAATTTGAATCAATCAAAGCCCACAAAACTCGGGACAAACATTTTAGTTGAGGACTGCCAACATCTTATTGCATTATTTCTATGTACCTCTAGTTGAAAGTAAATTGGAAAAATCATTTTGCAGACAATCAAAAGTGGCGGGCCAACTTCACCAAAGTGATCTTCACGGACAGAGATCAGCTTTGGCAAGGCATGTCTATTCAAACCAACGATACGTTTCTATTTGCCTTGTCGTGTGCCAGTCATTGTGAAAAGTGGTCCAATTGCCATTTCATGATCTTTGAAGAAGACACGGGGATTTGTTATTTGGGAACACCTCCTGGAAACTCCATATTCAATGATTCTAGTTTAACCAATGGACCAGTACAAAAGACGGCTTGGATGAAAACGGGTGAGATATCAATCAATGCCTTTATTATGAGGCCAATTTTGCATGTGAAGAGTAATCAGGACCAACTCTTGAGAGGCAATAACGAGTTTTCGATTTCCTTGATTTTATTGATATTTCTAGGTCCCATACACTCAAAAAACACTCATAAAAATAGCGTGAGTCACATTGCTTGTTCGCCTTTGCTTACTTTGATGTGACATTCGTTTGTGAAGCTATAATTTTATTGTGAACTAAAGACCCTACAGTCATGTAACTTATGGCAAATGTAGAAAAGGTTTTATAAAAAACCTACTGATTTATTCAAGTCCGAAAGTATAACCAGCCCTAAAGACCATTCAAATCGATTGTGCGTTTTGATTATGTATATTTTTGAGTGTGATTGAATACGTTCTTTTCATATTCAAAAGACATTCTTGGTTAGAGAACCACTTTGCAGTGTCTAAACAATCATGTCCAAAAAAGCGTTCAAGTGCCAGATTGATGATTGATGATGTAACAATCATTTTGCACAACTATTTGTTTCGGCTTTGTAACCTTGATTGAAAAAGTCATAGCCTTTTTATTTTTGCAAAAATGAAGTTTATAGTTAAAATTCTGGTAATGATTCAGGGGCAAGAGAATCGTAAGAAAAGAAAAATTGAAAAGAAAATTGGAAATTTTTCTCACTTGGCCATTCAAACACTAAGAGGAAGAAATACGAGTTGAATGAACCGAGAAAAATATCAGCGGAGACCATGCGTTGCCAGACCCATCTTGCGTTAATTGCCAACATAGTTGCCATCACAAAATTTTTGATGCCACATGTCAACTCTTCTTCTTCGATGGCTATTAGGTCGGTTGTTGAGGTAGTTTGGAAGTATAGTAGAAGCACATCTAGAAGCATAGAAGAAGCATAAAAGAAGCACATGACACGCGGTAGAAATAACCATACTCGATCAAGTTTCGCTACATAAGCTGTGTTTTTCAAAAGCAGCTGCGTTTTTTCAATCGCAGCTTATGTAGCGAAACTTGATCGAGCATGGTTATTTCTACTGCGCGTCATGTGCTTCTTTTATGCTTCTACCACAAACTAGCCCCAGACTTCTCAGTTCTAGCTAAGCAGGTAGACGACGGCGACAGTTGTTTAATCCGTGTCCTCTAGATGACTCAGGCTGTATTTTCTGGATTGACTTGGAGGATCAAACTTCAAAAAGGATATTTGCGTTACAAACAAGGTAGCGCACTCTATGACGTTCCTTATGAAACCATCATTTTTAACAATGTTGTTAGGTAATCCCTCGTAGAGGGCGGTTTTGGCGACGTCAAAATTGAGATATCTCTATATAATTTATCTATGGCTTCTACGTAGATGTGGTTCTACTTCCAAACTACCTCAACAACCGACCTATAATGTTTTTCGAGAAGGATCATTTCTCAGAAACAGGTGCCATTTAAGATAAATTATGCCACTCAAAAGAAGATAATCGTCAAGGAAAAGGACTTAAGATTTTGCCAAAAACCAACATCGTACATCTCGCCTTGGCAACCATGCTGGAAATCGTCGTAAAATGGGTCTGACGACGCAAGGTCTTCGCCGATGTTTTTCTCGGTTCATTACTATCTTGCAGGAACTGTCAGCTGACATCAGTTTCATTCCGACTCTTTATTCAGACAAAATATCTGCTTTTGCGGCGACTCTCTTTAATATTCATTCCTCTATAAATGGGACGAAAGTGGAACAAATGGTTTACAAAGAGATCACCTCAAACGAAGGAATGACCCTTGATCTTTGCCATACTCATTGCATCTTTGATCGACAATCAAATTGTCACTTCACAGTGCTTGCGAATGGCAAATGTTTCTTATGCGAACTGAGCACAGCAGATCCAATCAGCGTTAACCTTCCCATGTTGGTGGACATCCACATTTTTCAATGTAAGTGAGCTATGTAAATCCTCTTAGATGGATACAGATGCAATGGATCGTATGTTAACGCAACTAAGATATATGTTTTAGAGTACATCAAAATCAAGTCCGATTAACGGGCCTTGAGTTTTTACTCGACGAACGTTAATGTGACTTGATTTTGGTATACTCTAAAATTAATCTTCTTTGAGTTAACATGTGACCTATTATGGTTGTGAAATCTGAGAGAAGGCAATGAGAGCGACTCAGCCACAACAAATTGTTGATACCTGCCTAAATAAGCAAGTTCCTAGGGAGAAAAGAACTCGAAGGCTCAGTTGCTCATTGATAGAAAATATTCATTAAAAATGTTCCATATTTGTAGATGCTTCTGGATTGGACGAGATCGTCCCTGTCTTGTTTGGAGGATACAAGGGAATGGAAAATTTTGTCCATCATGTGTTTGAAGTTGCAATCATGACTTTGGAGGAATGCTGCATGATTTGCATATTGACACCACTTTGCCATTTCATCAAGGTCAAAGACAATGAATGTGGCCTTGGAAGTCTTGATCCAGAAGTATTAACCAATGCCACAATGAAGAAAGGCGATGGATTCGTTTACATCAACAAAGGTAAACGAATATGAAGGGTTCGTTTTCCCCCTTGGGTTCCATGCGGAAAATTGAACGATGTTCGGTAGTTTTTTATATCAATCAATCCACAAAATGATCAGAAACTTTCGTTAGAGTCTATAAAAGTTGTCCCCGTCCGAAAAATCTAAAGTTTTCAATTCTCTACAAACAAACAACTATATTTCAGATGAAGTGGCACGTGTGAATATATCAGGTTTCGACCGGGAAAATAGCCTCTCGTCAACATGGAGCCAACACATATTTAAAACTTTTGATAGTGTGACCTCGGCCCAAATGTGCTCTGCTATTTGTATCCTTATAGATGCTAGAAAGACGTGCAATTTTTTCACGTTAGTCGATGAAGAATGTAAGCTTGGAACCTGGGACCATGTGACAGGAAGTGATATTAGCCCTTCAATCTACTCCGACGTGTATTTGTCTCAATTTTACGGTAAATATTTATTGATTTAATGAAATAAGCAATAATTGCTTATTTTTTTAAACTTATTTTTTTATTGTTATTACTTATTTTTATTATTTTTATTGTTTAGACATCATGTTTGAATTCCAAAGATGCTCAATACTTGAAATTTAAAAGAACACCCAACTTGTAAATGGGAACCAAATTGAAACTTTGTCTAAAAGGGGGTCAATAAAAAGAATGGCCTGTACTGTTAAAAAGGTCACCCTGTATTTCATGAGATTGCATGATTTTCTAAGTCAAATTCAAACCTTTCCCTAAGTAGTGATCCCTTTATCAAAGCATAATTTTTCAAACATCTATGGAAATAAACATGATTTCTTAAGGTTAAATTAATGAAACACACCATTTTCCAATATTTTATGTCATCATTGCTATCTTGGGATAGACTCTCACCTGATGTTTGAGGTCGTTGACAACATTCTGGATTGGAAAAATAAGATATTCAAGATTCGAGAAGGAATCAAATCTGACTATGAATGCGAACTGATTTGTTTATTGTCCCCTCGCGGTTGTACCATGTACAGCTTGGAGGGGTCAAGCTGTTATTTGGGTGATTGGAATGTGGACACTTCAGGCGTTCTTGATACCACTCCCTCATCAATTTTATTCGGATACATGGGTAAACCTAAAACTTAATTAGTTGGTCCAATTTGTAAAGTCAATTTGCCTCGAACACATTTTTAGAAGTGGCATATACTCTAAACACGAGGATTTTCAATAATACTGACACCCCTTTCACCCTTGGAAATGACGTCGCTGTTTGGAATCAAAAAGCCTGCACAAACACAGGGTTCCCAACAACTATGGATGGAACGGAAGTCCGCGGAAAGGTCACAGCTTTTTCACACCCACTCTTACTCACTTGCGGAGGACTGCTTTTCACTGAGGGTAAGAAGTAATAAACACATTGAACCATTTGACTTCATTTACACTTGAGCGGCCGAAATTATTTATTGTTCCACTTTTAATCACTCTCGGCAATAATCTGACTGCCGATTTCCTGAGGTTGCGTGATCTATTTCTTTAAAACTGAAACTAAGTTAGGTTGGATTACATTCTATTGTGTTAGATTAGGTTGGGCTTTAGGTTAGGTTTTAAGTTAGGTTAGGTTAGGTAAGGTTAGGTCTTAAAATGGAGTCACGCAACTTAGGATTTTTCAGTGTGAGATAATAGTTAACTTTAAGCGTAATGGAAAAAAATTAAGTCGCATAGCAAAACACTGGATTAAAGGATTTGATTTGGTTAAGTTAGGTTCAGTACGGTTAGGTATCTAAGTTTCAGATTTTTTTGCAATTTTGAGCTTATTTGAATTTTTTTGGCTTGTCTACAGCGTTTTGAGGAAAATCACGTACGTACTTTTGACGACGAATACTAATTTGGTTGAAACTTGTTTAGGAATTGTAGGAAATTTACCCCCAAAATTGCCAGAATCTTATTCATTTTAATCACTGATTAATTTTTTTTTTAGTAGAAAGTTAAAGGGGCCACAATATTAGAAAAATCAAGCTTAATTTTGAAATTACAGCTGATTTTGCCTTTAAAATCACTTTCGTGAATTTCACTTTTGAGAGATAAGCCAAATTCTAATTAATTGATGTCAAATAAAAAACACACGAAAGCCTAAGCATGTGTTTCCGTCATTGGCCTAATTCGTTGCAATTTTTAAAAAAGTTGCATATGTTACTCTCACAGCTTAGAATTTCTTATCAATATTCTATTAATCTAAACATTGGCATAATAAAACATTTTCAATCTTAATAATATTTTTTTTTAAATATTTGGCTTATAATTCCTAAATGTTTTCAGCCGCTCTATGCATCCCTTAATGTTTCTTCAAAGACTTGTTTGTTCACAGTTCGATGTTATAAAATGGATGTAACGGCCCAAGAACGGTTTTGGGAGCCAGCTGCTGACCTTCCTATGCCATTGGATGAGTTTGCCATGCCTGCTGCTGAAAATGGAGACATCTACTTATTTGGTGGTTGTGACACGCAAGGCAGAAATTGCAATGATAAGGTCTACCGATACCTCAAAGATGGAGCATTGGGCAGTTGGTCTGAACTGGTTGTAACCAATCAAAACCTTCTCGAGATCAAGGGCATGTGTGTGGCGGAACATGCTGAGAAATTTGTGATTATAGGAGGATGGTCGTAAGAATCGTTTTAATCAAGCCTTCATAGTCATTTATTCCAAGGTTGAAAGAGTTTTGGCAAAAAAGCGAGTGGTTTATAACTAAAACTGGCAAAGCTCTTAGGGAAGGAAAGCATAAAGCAAGACAAAATGAAACATAGCTAGACCTGCAAAAATACTGAACTCAAGTATCTTTATAACATAACTTAGAACAAGGGCTTCCCTGGATTAACGGATTAATCGATTAATCCAGTGGAAGTGGGTTAATCCGTTTTGTCAGATGGATTAAAGTCACGAGTCAGTTGATGTAGTCTATCTTGACTTTGCCAAGGCCTTTG
Organism: Tigriopus japonicus; assembly: GCA_010645155.1. Lineage (NCBI taxonomy): Eukaryota > Metazoa > Arthropoda > Copepoda > Harpacticoida > Harpacticidae > Tigriopus > Tigriopus japonicus. Next base: position 8,369,127 of record CM021323.1, read on the forward strand.
ATAAGGTAGATCATGGTCTTTTGCTCAATCAAATCAAAGAGTATGGGATCCAGGGTAAGATCTTAAATTGGATTGGTAGTTTCATGAGTGATAGGAAGCAAATAGTCAAGGTTTTTAGGATCATTTAGTGGCATGTATGATGTCAAGTCAGGTGTTCCACAAGGTTCAATTTTAGGTCCGCTCTTGTTTATTCTCTTTATTGCTCCTCTCCAGAAGTTCAGAACAAAAGCCAGCATTTCTTCATATGCTGATGACACAAAATTAGTTTGTAGTTTGTGGAAGGAATGGTCAGGACTCAACATTTTTAGTTGAGAACTTGGAGAAAATCTACTCTTGAATCCTGTTGGATTAATCCTTAATCCGAATTAATATTAGTGGATAAATCCTTTATCTAGATTAATATTGGTGGAGTAATCCTTGATCCGGATTAATATTGGTGGAGTAATCCTTGATCCGGATTAATATTGGTGGAGTGATCCTTGATCCGGATTGATATTGGTGGAGTAATCCTTAATCCGGATTGATTTTGGTGGAGTAATCCTTAATCCGGATTGATTTTGGTGGAGTAATCCTTAATCCGGATTGATTTTGGTGGAGTAATCCTTAATCCGGATTGATTTTGGTGGAGTAATCCTTAATCCGGATTATTCCGGAAAGCCTTTCTTAGGATCGTGAAGTCAGCTGATGAAGAAAAGGTGCTACAAAACCAGCTTAGATAAAGCGAAATATGTCGCCAAAACGAGATGTAAACCAGAAAAAAATGGCTATAGTAGGGCTTGAGCACTTCTTTTTTTTGTGACTAAATGACGAACCCATTTTTGCTGGTGTGATTGAAACATTAAATTTTCATTTACTTTGACAAACTCAGCAAAGGCAAAGCTTTCTTAAATGACAAGGTTATGCATTTTGACTTAATATAACGTCTAACTTTTATTTCCCAAAAGTATTGAACTTTGCTTCACCTCTCTAATACTATAAAATTGGATGAGTTTCGTTCTTTTATTGTTATGGCAAATAAATCTAGCCAAAAGTCATTGAAAATTGATTTTATCCATGGCATTTTGCTCTCTTTTAGGGAGACTCGGAGCCCCTCTGATAATGTGTATACATTTGATTACATCAATTTGGCAGTCACAGACGAACTCCGCATGAAAGGAAGTAAGTAAAGGAAGAAAATGTTGAACTGTGTTAACCTAACCAGTCCAAAATTCCCCGTGACATGCTTGTTGGTATCCAAAAAATTGTTAAGTGTTCAGCTTTCGTGTCAGTGGATTTGTGACAGTGTTTTTTTTATATAATCAATTTCAATGGGGCCAATTTCTGAGGAAGAAACTGAAATTGCGTTGGAGTACCAAAAGAGCAAAGCATATGGCCTCAGAGGATTTTTACCAACACACATGAAGTGTCTTGCACACCGCCTGGTGAAAATTTTCACCCGCATCTTCAATGAGTGTCTTGAATCCCCTTGGCTTCCAAAGAGCTGGCTCAATTCAACTCTCTTTTTCATATTCAAAAAGGGTACCAGATCTGAGCCAAATAATTACAGATCAATTGCCATCCAAGATCCTTTTATGAAGGTCTTCTCGTCACTCATGAATAATAGACTGTTGGAATTTGAGGACCGCAGGACTTTACTTCCATATCAACAATTTGGGTTCATAAAAGGAAAAGGTACACTTAGAGCAAATGTACTTCTAAGAGAGGTTGCCTCTCAACGCCTATCTGAGAAGAAGAGGACGGATATGGCCTTTATTGATTTGATGAAAGCGTTTGACTTCATAAATCGGTTCGTTGTTTTTCGAAAATTATCCCCTCAAGCGGGTCAACGAGTTTTCTTATCTGGGGATTACCTTCTCCTCCCGACTTGCATTCTCCGCTCACCTTCGAGAAATTAACATCAAAGCCCGAACAAGGATTGGCTTCCTTTTTCCACGCCTCGATCTACGACGGAGGCCACGAACACTACGCTGACAAAGTTTCTCAAACGGTACATTGGACTCCCTTTCTCCTCCAACAACGCAATACTAGTTCACCTTCTCACCTCAACCACATCCCTTGAAACCTGGCTTAAACAGATAGCTCGTGATCGCATCTCTTCTATAAAACTGGGCCCAGAATTTGTTGGTATTCAACTAACCCGGTTCAACGATCTTCCAAAAAAAAAACCGATGGACTCTGTTGCAACTAGAGGGCTAACAGAGAAATGACACTTCAAAAATATTCATGAGTCACTAAGCATGCACTGTGTGTGCAATAGGATTTGATGTTGAACACACTGACTTACGTGCTTCAAGACAAGAACTTGCATTTTCAGGGAGTCATTGGCAAAAATACTCATTCAGCTGCTTTGCTCGGACTAGAGCAATTCATGATGAATCAAGTCACTTGACACCCTTGCTGCTGGACCAATCAAATGTGCTCAAAACAAATGACTTATCAACAAACTGACTGACCTGGAGTGACATTTCTCTGTTAGCCCTCTAGTTGCAACTATTCCCACTTACTTTTGGACAAGTTGTACCCGTAAATTTCTGTGAATCCGGCACATAGAAGGAAAATATTCAAAGAAAAATTAGACATCGACCATCATTTGACTTGTGACAAGAAGGAATTTCATCTACAGTAGTTTCTTTACACGAGTGTGTTTGCTCGCTGTGTGGTGAGCACTCTCATCCCTACCATGCTTTGTACTTCTGTAACCATACGAAACCATAACGATGATTTAAGACATCGCAATAAATTTCTTGATTGATTGATTAAATATCAATTAGAGTGAGCCTTGTGGGTCTAAGAGTTACATATTCTGACGAATAAGAATTGTGAACAAATTCAAACTCTAACATTTTGCCCCCACATTGCTGGCGGACATGTCGTGGTTTGAAAAAACACCATTGTGTCAACAAAATCCTTCAAAATGTGAATATTTATTAACATTTTGAACACTTCACAAACGTCAGCAACAATTTTATGCAAATATATTTTTACGTACAATGTGATTTGTTTTGAAGGACAGATGGCCGTTTTTAAGCTCTCTGATTGATAATTTTCATTTTTATTATTCCCTCTTTTGTTTATTGAATACACTACATGTGATTATACTCAAATTGAACTAAGTTTTGTTTCAAATACCTTATTTGCTGGCCTTCCATACCAAAAAATCCGTTGGATTCAAAAAACCAAATCAAGTAAATAAGAGAATTTATGCCAATCCAAATGCTCAATAATATCACAAGGGCCAAAAATGGTTAAATGCAGACCATGAATCAGTTGTTTGTTTTGACATAAAGCTTGAGAACAAAAACAAAATGTCTTTTTCAATGAATTACATAACGCCATATTGGATATTAGAGTCAATCTAACGCTTTTGAAGCAGATTAAGTCACCATTTTGTAATGCAAGTGTTGCCAAATTGGCGCTAGTTTACTTTTTTGTGCCTAAAATTGACCCTCATACTAACTTGCAGGTGATCTAGAAACATAAATACGGAATCAGAAATATACTGATCTAATTTTCATGCATTGATGAGCCTAGAATTAACATCGTCGCATTTATGAATTTATTTTACTCATCCAATCGTTATGATGCACACACATAATAAACTGTATTCGGTTTTAAATCCTTTTTTTGCCTTGCTTTTTAAATCCTTTTTTTGCCTTGCTTTTTTCAGATGTTTCCAAAGGCTATTGTAATAAGTTGGAAGCAACTGATGACGATCCGGCATCAATTATTCACGTTGGAGGAATTCACGATGGTGAGAAATTTTGCACATGCATATTATCAATGCTCTAAATTGGAGTTGTAACGAATTTGCCAGTTTCACACTTGATCTGGTTTTTTAAGTGCCGAAGTTTTAAAAACTCGGATCAGCTGAAAATTCGACTCATTTGACTCGATTTTGAAAATCTGGAAACCTTTCCCCATCACTTATCTTCATACTCATTAGAAGCTTATTGTTTCTCTTTAAAGACCAAAGAAACATATTTTCGGAAAGATAACATTTTTGCATAATTGTTGCAAGGCTACTCAAGGTGCAGAGGATAGACGAGTTCACATCAAAATGGTTTTGTATTTGGCACAAAATTAACATATTCAAGGATGTTTTTAAGCTACTGGGCAAAGTGGTTCAATTTCCTACCGTTAGATGGCAACACACCCCTAGAGGTTAAAGGTGAATTTTTGATTGAATACACCTTTCAACCTTTAAAGGTGCGTCGCCATCTAGCGTTAGGAAATTGAACCGATTTGCATAACGCCATCTAACTGAGCTTTGGGAACTAAGAAAAGTAAAAGACCTGTGCAGGTCCATTGCAGTTCCTGCTGCAGTTGTTGATTTTTTTGTCACGGATTTTTACTTCCGCTACAAGAAATGTGATTTCTTGTAAACAAATAGGTTATAAACGTAATTTATACAATTAATATTTATACGAAATTTGATCTATGAAATAATCTAGAAAATGTATAATGTTTGCTACAACTGCTCATCCACATCAAAAGTGATCTCAAATGTCTTTAAAATTGAAATTGACTTTTCCACCTTAAGCGCCTAGTATTGACTTTTTGAGTAGTCGCAAGGGATTTTTTTATTTTATTTTGTCCTTAATGATGAAACGCTCTTGAACATTAGATTTTTGTTGAATTTTGGTTTTGCTAAACAATTTAGAGCAATTACGAACGACAGCAAAAAGTTGAATGAAGAATTGGAACTTTTGTAAAAAAAAAAAAAATATTTTAGCTCATGATCAGAACCATCAAGGGCAAAACAACAAATTTAATAAATAACTTAAAAAAAGCAGACCGAATTGAATAATCAGAAACTTTGGTAAAATTGATCATTTGAAAGCATTTCAACCTAAACTTCTATCAATAAAAATAATCACTGTATCAGAATAATCTCACACGATTTCCATTTCTCAGATGATTTGCCACCCTTTAACTACCAATCCTTTGATTTTAACGACGATGGTTCCCCAAAGACCATTGGTAGTCGAATGCTCAAAATCCTCACTAACAACACCTACAGTGGTGGTTTTGGAACCAATTCCTTACTGACGTACAAGACGGGTCTTGCTTATTTCTTCCCCACATTCATCAATGACATGGAAACTCTGGCAGTGACTTATGGAGTGTTTTCTTTTGGCTCTTTCGGTTCCCAAAACCGCTTTGATCGCCCATATCTTACGGTAAGAGCGATTTTGAATTGCATTTTAGTTTATTTAGAGATGGACGGACAATATTCGTAAAGCGAACAATTCCACAAAAGCCGAAAATAAAACCGAAGTCAGCTGATTGAAAAATCATAGACAAATTTCCGATCAGCCATAATTTAAAAAGACAAATGACATGTTTGTAATAGTTAGGGACAGGCAAAAAGTACAAAAAAGTTTTTGATAACATAAACTAATTTTTCTGCCTTTTTGCACTTTCCGGCGTTATTTGCTTTTTTATTCGCAAATTTGGCCTAAAATATTCAAATTGCTGAAAATATGTCAATCATTTTTCAAAAGCGTCAACAATCAGAAGATTTTTTTTTCAGATTTGAAAGGTAAATATTATTTAACATACAACTCAAAGGTTCAGGCGATTTATAAGAATAAAACAAAAATGACGAAAATCTTAATAAAAATTGGCGCTCTCATATTTTGAGTACCTGAATACAAAAAAGGCTTTCCGTCGACAGCAACATTTTTTTTGTATTTCAATTCTTCCTAGTATTGTTTTTTGTTATTAGATATAATTGCGGTTTTCCTAATCGTGAGTATTTTTATATCCAGCTTCTGTTGTAAACACAAATCAAGAGGGATGGATTGCTTCTTACGAGTTTGCTTACCTTTTTCATTATGCTTAGTCAAAACATTAAAAACTTTCTTTAAGCTCACAAAAGTTTTTTTGAGAATCTTGAAAACAAGAAAGTACCTAAGGTTTGTATTAAAAATGTTTTTTCTTCTTTTGTGTGAGTTTTGGAGTTTATTTTCGATTTCGACTTTTTTCCGCACTTATTTTGCGATGTTGGGTTGGTTTTTGTTAACTAACAGCCTATGTTTATTAACGCTTTTTACATGTCCCAAGTAATAGTTAACCAATAATTAAATTTCTAAGGTTTTTGGACGACACTAAGCTTCGATTTTTTCTCTTTATCTGTTCTCTTTAGTGTAAATATTTTTTTTCGTTGGTAATATCCAAAAGCAAAACTGAAATTCTCGCCAAAAGTGCTTTCGATCCATCGGTATTTTCTTATCAAGAAATGAGTTTAGTAATTGAGATTGAAGAATCTGGAGCGTCATACATAGGAGATTTTTTTATTTGTTTGTCCTTAACCTTTTATGATGGTTTATGACATTCTATTTTTTGTCAATGTACTTTTAAAAGAACCATTGATATAATATGCTACCATGTGCTACAAAAGCACTTGATTACATGAGAGTTCACAGAAGAACCCCTGTTCATCTAATCCAGAAGACAAATGCAAAATATTTATTATGAAATGTTTGATAATGTACTTTTATCAAACTGTATTTTAATGTAAGTATGATAAGCTATACTTTAATATGCTTATGATAAGTTGTTTTTGAATATCATAATGACAAACTATGATTATAATGAACAATATTTTAATTTAGTTATCATGAACTGTATTCTAGTATAGTTACAATCAACAATATCGAAAAATATTTCCAATATTTTCGTGGTCTTTTAGTATGCTTCTGGGCAAGCCAAACTGCCGGTTTATCTTTTGTGGACCTGCATGCCTCAAACAGAAGAATGGAAGCTCATCGTCAACCATGATAACACGGGAGCATCGGTACAATGGTTTACAACGAGTCAGAACGCGGTGGGCCAACTTGGGGATCACTTGTACTCTAATTTAGACGAACTTGAAACTCTTAGGTATGGGTGGATTGAGTTTCCATTAGCTGATTGAGCAGCAGTATTAAAAGAGAGCGAAATATTAGGTCATATGCTTTGTGTTAGGAAATACATGCTTGAAGCATGCTTCATCAATTGACTTCCACCCTTTTTTAGTCTTTTCAACGTTTTCAGATTTCTAAAATGACACCATATGAATGTCAGCTTCAATGTAATGGATGTTTAACCCAAAATTTGGTTAGAAATGCTCAAAGGCTAAAAAGGCTTAAAATATGCTTGAAGTCAACAATGGAAGTATGCTTGCTGCGTGCCTTGGGGCAGACAAAACATATGAGCTTTTGTTCCAACACCTTGCAAAAGCTAACGTTTCATTCTCCTTTCTCTCAAAAAACTTGTTACGGTGTTCCAAATGGCTTTTAAATTAATATAGACTTTTAAAAATGATTGATTTACTTTTTTTAAGATCCTGCTCAGGAGATTTTCACTTTAGAATGGTTTGGCCTGAGCTTGGTTATTATAATGAATGGTGGCAATCAAGTTCTCCTCTGGCAACTAATGGAGTACAGGATTTTCGAGGTAAGTTTTAGCCAGCAAAGTGGATGAATACTTTTTAAGCTTATAATATAATACGATTGTAAAGACTCCAAAATTACATTAATATAAAGCATTTCAAATACACAAATAATCAAACAAATCTAACTTACCTTCCTTGTGTTTTATGAGAAATGAAGACAAAGGTTGATACCAATCATATGCAACTTGTAACTTCATTTTTTTGGTAGGTTTGCGGATTTTTCATTACCGCTGCAAGGAATGAGATTATTTGTAAAGAAAGTGCTCTCAGGGCGCAAATAAAACCTCTACGATGGCTACAACTGATCTCAAAGCCTGGGTTAGGACAGAGCCTATGAACGCTATTGAAAACAGTATACAATAGAGTCTCGCGATTCAAAACATGGAGTGTACATACTACTAAGAGACCCGGTCTATGTAGTAACTTCTTTCACCTTTTATGCAAGTTTTATCAATGTTTGGTGTTTTTTTTTTTTCATTTCATTCTAGAGCTATTTATTCCAACTTCAAAAGTTGTGTCCTTGTAATGCACCAAAATTGCTTTGGTTTGTCACAGCGGTGTTCAAACGTCCACAAGTCAGAAAGCTTTCCCCGACTTCTTTTCGAAGGTCTGAAATTGATTTGGTTGACGGCACCTCTTGCCTTCTCCTTTTCCCTTTTTTCTCCTCGCTCATTTGTAGTGATGGACCGAAAGCGCTTTCGGCCGAAATTTCGGCTGAAATTTCGGTTTCGGTTTCGGTTATGCTTACCGCAACCGAAAGCAGACAAGCACTATGTAAAATGGAGTTTGACAACAAAATCAAAAAAAAAATGGTCCAAAATTCTCTGAAATTTAAGTTTTCCGATTCTTCAAAATTTGCGACTACCCAACATCGAACACATGAGCATTCTAATTTCTAAGGCAGATTTTGCATTTGAACAATTTTGTAATCAGCTGCTTTGGGTTTCGGTTTCGGTTAAGCCCTCTTTCGGCCGAAACTTTCGGTTTCGGTTATGAGCCCTTTCGGTCCATCACTACTCATTTGTAGAGGCGACTAATTTTGAAACTGAAGTTTACATTTTAAACCAGTAATAACTTCAAAATGAGGCAAAAATCTTGATATCCTTAGAATTTAAGACTGTTTCTTGATACAATAATTAATAACTTGCTGTTAACTGCTGCCAATTTCAAATCACTGGGGATGGACGAAAGGCATTCAAACGTAGCAAAATGAAGGGCGTATTTTCGGAATTTCTCTACTTTCCATTACAAGAAATGCGATAAATGCCGCTTGAGGTCGCTTTTTTCGACTGGAAATACACGATCGGATACCTTTCATACCTTTTCTGAGTACTGTACAGCCCTAACTTCTGGAGCCTTTCCCAATACGAGAGCTCTCACATTCCTGTGATGTTCTCAGTGAAACATCTTTGAACCTGCTCGACCTTTTGCAAACCTGCCGAACTCATTGGAGCCCAAATGGGTGAGGCATATTCAAGATGCAGCTGAACAATCGACTTGTACAGAGTTAGCATCGTAATACTATCTATGGACTTGAAAGTGCGATAGATCCAGCCACATGTTTGAAATGCCTTCCCCACTTTCAACTGGATATGCTCATCAAACTTTCCATCATATTGGACGACAACTCCCAAATCCCTCATGGACGATACCTGCTCAATATCACAAACTCCATTGTCTTTGAGTGGAACATCTAATTTGGACGTCCCATACGTCATCGTGCGGAATTTCATCCCGTTCAATGCCATAATTCTCTCGCCAACCCAAGAGTTGACTATCTTCTAGTCCTCAACTAAACATTAATAACAATTATAATAACACAATAAGCCAAAACTTTGAAAATGTTTCTTATATCGAGATTGAGAAAAAAATGGAAATTTTTTTATCTAGAGAATTCTTATGTAGTAAAACTTTGGTCAGCACGGAAAAGTTTCTTACATCGTGAAAATTTCTTAAACTGAGATTTCTTATATCGAGATTCGATTGTATAATCACTTGGAATAATAATTGCAATTACGTAATTGTAATCTCAATTATGATTACATCACAAGTCTCATGAAATCTCTAGGAACGTTTCCGAAATATTGCTCAGGTCTAATAAAAGCACAGAAATTAAATGAAACAATATTTCTTTCATAAAACAAGCGCGTTATTAAAGTGGTTAGTCTAAGAATGCAATTTTCCATCCTCCGCAAAGGTTTGAACTTAGTTTTATTGCGTAAACACATCTCTTTTTTTTAAACAAAAAAGGCTCGATCTGCTAGAGCTTATTTTCTTGTCTAGAAACCCCTGACGGACCCCTGACGGACTTTCATTAGACACTGGATTTTTGCGGTGTTTTATCCCTTATCAAGTTCTAATAAGAAAGCTCTAATCCACCAACTCACTAACACAAGCATATAATGTACGGTAATTGTATTGAAAATGAATTTTCAATATGAAAAATAAGTATAAGTTACGAAAAATGCTAGGTATTAATTGATAATAAATGATAAAAACATATAAAGTGTAGTAGAATTTATAAATGACAGTAAAGTTAATATGTTGTAGTAAATTAATAAATTGCAGTGTAATACGCAAATAATGATAAGATTAATTGACGACAGTTCGATTATTGAAAAAAGTAAAATGAATAAGTGGTAAATTTAATTTAATTTAAATATCACGTAAATCATCAGGCTCTACGCAACCTTATTTTCGCCGTTTTAGGGATTGCAATGAAGTTCGCCAAGAAGTTCATTGGCCTCCAAGCTCATTCAGGACCCGAGTCTCAAATGAAAGGTGGTGACTCTTCTGATGGTCTTTGGTATGCTTTGGGGGCAACCCAACCCAATAATGGAGATGCCATGCCTGGACCCAAAACTGATGAAAACAATGGAATCAATGTCAAGTTTGTCCAACTATTTGTTTTAAAAGATTGTTGACAGTGACAATTAAAAAACCCAGCCAAAGTATATTTTAAAGGAGATTAAAGCTTCATCCGAAATATTCCACTGTAGAAGGTGCAAACTGCAAATACTTTTTGTTCATATACGCAAGAAGCATTGAAAACTGGAGTAGGAGGCTAACGAAGAGAATTATGATTTCCAGAAGGATTAATTCAATTGCGTTCTTCTGCAAACGAAACCTGGCTTGTATTTAGTAGACGACGTATTTCAATTTTCAGTTCAATCGAATACCAGAGTGCAAAGTTATGCCTTCTGAAACTTATGTACTGAAGAGGGCATCGAATGAATGAGTTCGCCCTTTTGTGGTAAAAGAATTACCTGAAAAAGGTAAAAGGTAAAAAGGTCACAAGGTAAATAGGTCATGTTAAAAAGTCACACGGTAAATAGGTCACAGTAAAAAGGTCACGGCAAGGCACCTTTTCCCTTAGTTTTAGCATGTTCCACTCGGAATATCTTAGAAGCCCATGGGCTGATCTGTATACGAACCAAAGTACCATCATGAGAAAGCCATCATATGATGTAAAAAGGACTCAATGTTCCAACAAGATGCGACTCATCGCATCATGCAAGAACAGTAGGCTGCGCCTTATTTGACTATACAAGACCATGTCCCCACTGAATAAAGAGCAGTCTTTTGACACTTGTCCGACCATTGGTCGACAGTTGATCACTTGTTCCATCCTTAGTTGCATTCTCCTTATTTCTGACTAAGTCTCGTGTCCAAGTTCTCACCGAACTAGATCGAGCAATACATGGCGACCGTAACAAGTTGATCCAATACAGATCTATAAAGAAGGTTGTAATTTTGACTCTAGAGAGGCAAGGGCACCCTCCACTGTCCAACAGATCTAAGACGGGTTCAGACCATTGTTCTGCCAGGTAAATCTCTTGGAAGTTACATTGTCGTGTGAACTGTACTTATGAGAAGTGTAGAAAGATTTTTGTTAACATAAATACATTTTTGTGCCTTTTTGAACCAGTCACTTTTATTTGCACTTTTATTAGCGAATTTGGCCAAAATTGACAAATTATAAAGTAAAATTTCTAGTTTTGAAAATCTCAAAACTTTTGAAAGAAGTTTTAGTCTCAAGATCATATTTTGAACCTGTTAAAGAACCTGCTAAAGAAGAAATCTCGGGTTTAACAAGGTCATCCCTTCCCTTGACTCAAGAATCTTATTGCATCCAGCCAACATATTTCAAACCTAAAGAAACTCAAGTTTTCGTAATGGTTGGATCAGACAACTAATGTAGATTGTAGGCTTAGGTTTGATTGCCTGTTAAGACAGCTATTTCTGAAAGAAGGCCCTTATAAACTTGGAATCATCAAACAAAAGAGATTTAAGTGTAACGGTAAAGGGAACTTAATTGAGCTGGAGAAATCAGTTTTAAGTTCCAAACATATTTGAAACCAGTTTTGAGGTGTTGAGACAATGTCGCATATGAAATTGAGTTCTGGTAATTAGGTCACCGCCCTAAAATTGAAGTAATGTCCCTTAAAACATGCTTGAAAACGCATAAATGAATATTTTCTTTAATGCATTTGTTAGGCCCACGTAGGTACCAGATTGTGTAGATTGTAGAATATTGATCAAATATATTTTTTGCTTGAATTTTCAATGCATATTTTCAAACAAAGTTCTTGGAGGATGAAATCGGACTTTGGTTAAGCCATATTGGAACAAAGGCTTCATCATTTTTGGAACTTATAAATAAATGATGATCTCCAACTCAATTAAGCGCCGTTGGTACACTATGACTATGAGTGACTTCATAAGTGTAAAGGCAAGTTATTTGCTCTTTTTTTCGACATTTATTTGCATTTTCAACCTTTTTCTGCACTTTATTTACACTTTTGGGTACATTTTTCCGCGCCTTTTGGAAACTAAAAGCCAATGTTTACTTGCACATTTCGCCCGTCCCTCCTTATGAGACCTTAAGAGGGTTGGAATAATAGTGCTCCAATTAGCTAATATTGGGCCCCATGGGACAATATTCAACCATGAAACATATCAGGGCCCTTGGGATCACCCCCTTTGCTACATTTGGAGCTGCGCTGGTCTGTGACCTTTTTATTGCGACCTTTTTCTGTGACGGTTTCACTGTGACCTTTTTACTGTAACTTATTTAACGTGTGACCTATTTTCTGCACTGAAGGGGGGGGGGCGACCTGGGAACGAACCCATGAACCCGAGCATAACTCGGTTGTGCGTTAACGAACTGCGCTAGACCATCTCCCCTTTGAATTCCCTCACAGTTTTCAACACTAGCCAATGAGAATTTTTTCCATGCCCTTGATCACATCAACAAACAAAATCTTCATTGAATTTCCAAGAGGAATTGTATATCAAACGAGTTTAATTTAACATATGTGATATCTTCAAGGTTGGGAAGTGCGAGTTGTTGTCAAATAAAATGCACTAAATATCGCAGTGCCTGACTGTACTCTTATATAACAGTGCTCTAAAAATAACCTCATTAAAATAAAACACATTCCTAAAAATCTTAAGAGATTTATAGACAGGAAAAAAATCAACAATTTACTTCACAAACAATGTTATAATCCATTGAAGAGCAATCAACTTGATCAATACTGCCAAACTGGTCGTGTTCAAGAAATGTACACTCCTTTCCAGGAATATCACCCAAGTTGATCTTCATGCCTCCATGATAAGTGAAAGTTTGGCCATCTTCGGCATATGTCACTAAAGGGTTGTCACCACATCTTCTTTTGTTACAATTGGCACCATTAGCCTTAAGACTAAGCCAAATAGTCGTATGACCTGAAAAAAAAACCTCTTTTATAATTTCTCTTAAATAATAGAAATTTAAGAAGAGAGTATCTCTCTTAAAAACTTTTCTTTTAGTCCTCGAGAGTGTTGACCAGAGGTAGGGGTGGGTGACATCAACAATTTCGACATTGACGCTGATACCGACTCCATTCAACTTGTCAAAGTCGACACTGACACCGACACCGACGGCGACACCGACCTCAACACCGACAATTGGAAAAGCCGGTATCGGTGTCGACACCTCGACACCAGCTTCTCGCCCACCCCTAATCAGGGGCTTTTTTGCGATCAAATGGAGCAATTTGACCTATTGTATTTGTAAACGTTCTGCAACAGATCTATGCCCTCTGAAGACAAAGTTCGAGACTGGAAAACATTCAACTTTATGTTCAAATGTTTCAAAATGTTCACCTTATGTTTATTTTGGCAAAAATGTTGATGAGAGTGGAATGATACATATGATGATATCAATGAGCAAGTTCAGTGCAAATCCTACTGAGAATGAATGATCTAACCCTTTTCTGGTATTTTTTTTCTTCCACAAAAGGGCGAAGGCTTTCATTCTATACCCTCTTCAGTACATAAGTTTCAGAAGGCACAACTTTTCACTCCGGGATTCGATTGAGCTGAAATTTAAACCCTTACAATCGCGCACCATCATGCACTATTGGTCAGGTGCTTAGAGGAGTATAGAGAGGCCATTGTCGTCATTTTGTGTGCCTTGTTTGTAGCTGATACTGGCCAAAGTTGCCCATAAATTGCGTGAAAAGGCAAATATTTCAGAAGAATCGTGAAATACTTGCCCAAACAAGTGGAAGATCATAGTACAAATGGAAGTGTGCAAGACATATTTTCAATGCCAAATCCTATAATAACTAATGCCTGTGATTCGAATTATCATCTTCATTGAGCACCTCAGCATAATTTGGGAGAAGCAAAGCATAGACACGAGGCCACATGGCCAAAAAACTAATGTTTTTCAAAAATTTGCCTTCTACGACTACGTTTGTTTGGGCAAGCTTCAACTAGTCGCTGATGATAAACGGCCCTTGCTGTCCACAATGAAATTTCACGACCGGTCTGCTCTAGTATCTCCACTCTATAGACCTCTATGGTCAGGTGTTTGCAGCGTGAGTACTTTGCCAGACGAAGAATCTGCTAGTTCCAGAAATTGTGGGAGAGTACAACATTCCACGTCTACATTCGAATCGATTGACTTTACGCTGATTCGTCACAGAGTGAAGATGAATAATATCACAGATAATTTATTTACAGATCCGAGATACTTGTCTATTTTGAACGACAATTTTCAGATAGCTGACTAAAAGTTGCCAGAATATTACTGAAAGTTCCGACGGTTATTATTCCCCTTGAGTAGGGACAGGAAGTTTAGACGAAAAAACTGTCACATTAAAGAAAAAAAGACGAATAAAATTGACCGATGAAACGAAAAAAGACGAATAAAAGTTCCCATAAGACGGAAAAAAATGAAAAAATACTTTAAGACGCAAAAAAATCGAATCAATTTCCCAAAAAGGCGAATGAAACTGGCTTAGAAGAAAGAAGAAAAATTAAATGCCCGTACTGACGTAAAAAGACGTTTAAAATTGCTCCCACAAAATGGACGAAATGTATGTCCCTATTGATGGGGACCAATCTGTCTGCTTGTGCAAAAACGGCGAAATCTAGAAAATTAAAAAAGGAAGTACCTGATGAGCAAGAATTAGCCAGTAGTACATTTGTCAAATAAAAACCAAAAGTTAAAAAATGCCTCTTGAAAAGGAACATTTTCAGTAGAGCTATACTTAAAATCAGATTTACAGATCAAATAATTGTTCTGATGGCCAAAAAGCTTTTTCAACCTAATAGTAATCTTTTCTTTCTGTGTCTGCTGGGCAACACTACGAGTATAATTGTATGAGTGAGTATGAGTGTAATTTGTACGTGTGGATTGTATTTTGGTGGTGCAAAATCGCAACTGACAATCAAATTGTTGCTTAGGCATAAGCTTTGGCGTTGAATTTTATTCGAAGTTATTATTTGCTTGGAGGAATGAAAACAACGCTTAATGAGCTTGAAATCCAAGAAAATCCAAGTTTTTGGCCAATTAAACGAGAAAAGACAAATGAAATTGCCCGATTAGATGAAAAAGACGAATAAAATATTAATTAAACAAAAAAATCGCGACGAATAAAGGTAAAAAAAGACGAAAAAGATGAATAAAGACGAATAAGTTTATTCGTCTAAAGTCCCTGTCCCTACCCCTGAGTATTTCCAAAATGCAGTACAGGTATAATGTTGAGTGATGCTTCAAGGTCGGTTGTTGAGGTAGTTTTGAAGTACCTATAGTACAAGCATTTCTAGAAGCATTTCTAGAAGCATGAAAGAAGCACATGAGGCAAAGTAGAAGTAACCATGCTCGATCAAGTTTCGTTGCATGAGCAGCAATTTAAAAACGCAGCTTATGTAGCGAAACTTGATAGAGCATGATTATTTCTACTCCGTCTCATGTGCTTCTTCTGTGTTTCTAGGTATGCTTCTACTATACTTCCAAACTAACTCAACAACCGACCTTCAGTCTTAATTTCTCACAGTAGCTTGTTCATGATTCGCAAAAACGGTCAAATTTAGGGAGGTAAAGACATTTCATACCAAAATATTAAGTAATGTAGCAAGCTAATAAACTTGATAAATAGGCAATCAAATTATTCTCGTCGCCATGTGCTTCAACTCCTTCAATGTGTACATAGTCAGTCGAGGTTTTACTATGAATAGTGACTTCGCTCTGAAGGATAGATTGTGCCAGAGCAGTCCGAGTCAACTTCAAAAGTGGCCTACAAAACGATAGGCACAGCATGCCGTATCTGTCAATATCTGAGAATAATATTGCCAAATTTAAATCAATAAAAATTCAAGATGCGGTTGGGGAATACAACGGAAATCAATATTTGAGTGAATTTTTGTTCACTACAGGCACATGTAGACTAGTATACTCTTCTAAAAAATCACCGTTCAAGGGTCATCCAACTTTTTTTTTCTTTTTCACTTTGCCAGCTATTATCAGTTTTAATCATTGCTTAGGCTCCTGTCTTGGCCGAAATCTCACAATGGAAGTAGTCGTTTTTGACACATGCGCCAGTTTTGAGACCTTGTGCCAACGATTGATTTTAAAATTCAACAACTCACAGTCGACGCAGCGCCCATGATACCTTAATTTTTAAGTTCGGATCATTTAAGGCTGGTCTACACATGAAACATTTTGGCTAGATTATTTGTCAAATATTCCCTAAAATGTTTGGTGTTTGCCAAATGTTTCCTTTCTGTTGCTTCTACACGTGAACGTGCAGTTTATCAAATATGTCTCCCCTTGGCCAAAGTGTTGCCCATTTTTACAAATTGTTTCAAGCTGGCACTGCCAAATACTAGTGATGGGTTTCGAACCGGGAGTGCTGCCATTTTTTACTCGGAAGTTTATCATTGTTAATTAGGGCAGGTTGTATTGAACGTTTTCAAAAAGACCTAAACAGGGACCAATTTGGCAACACTCGAACTAGTTCGATTTCGAGTTCCATCAGTAGCTATACTTTTGGATTTCGAGTTGGCAGTGCTGCCATATTTTATGACGTCTCTAGTTGAGAAGATTATTTGGGGGTCAACTTTTTGACCTTAAAATCCAAAGTGGCAAAACTCGGCCAAAAATCCAACTCGAAACCCATCAGTACCAAATACTGTTTGAAAACCAGTCACATTTAGCAGTCCCGTAATTTAGAAAGTGACTGGTATACGTACTGCCACATATTGTCACTTTTCAACGACATTTTTTTTCAATCTTGCTTTCGGCCTAAGGCTTTCTTCTTTCCTTCAGTGCCATTTAATTTGGATGGAAAGTCTTGCGCATAACGCCACGCTATGGACATTGACAGTATCTAATGTCATTTTCCGTCCTTTTCTTGTCCCCCCCAAGCATTTTAAGACCTCTACTCTCCACTGGCATTTGGTTTTGTCGAATTGTTTTGGTGAACATTGGCAGTCATAACTGCCACTTGGCAACGTTGCTACCTTGTAAACTCCTCCGAACCTGTCAGTTGACGCATTTGAGACGTGACTAGTCTAAAACACTACCAATTGATTATCGATGACTTTTGACGGTGTCCATTTCTGTGGATCTTTGCAATCTTTCACAAATGACGTTCAATTTTGGTTATCTTGATGCCAAAAGTTAGAGGATTATTGTTTTGTCATTCAATCCATTAATTTGAAAGTCTTTACTTAACAATAATCGTTTCGTGATTGGACACCCTGCATGCATCGATGTGTATTTCGATTGTCGACCAGAAAAAGTTAGCATAAGGACAAATAATTTTTCAACATGTTCAAAGTCAGAAATATTTGACAAACAGAAAATAATATTTGCCATGAAGCAAATTTTGTCTTGGATTTAACCAAATATTTGCCGTTTTGTTTCACGTGTAGACCAGCCTTTAGTCACGATCATTCAGCTACAAATTTTATCTTACTCAGACAATTGAGGGCACCAGACGCCAGGCCTATGAAATTTTGAATGTTTTCCAAATCTGACGGAGAATTGACCCTTGGAAGTACTCCGCCCATCTGAGTGCATTGATTTTGGGCAAATGCTTGATTATTCACAATGTCCATCCCAACTAATTTCTTCCCATTGACACATTGAGCTGTAAACAAGATATTATAAGGGTTTAGTGCCGAAACAACTACTGTACTTTCCTTTTGCTCTTGCACAAGAACCACTGAATTGTCTGGACGAGAAAGCTAACAATGAGAATTATGATTTCGAGTGAAAACAAACCAATTGCGTACTTACTGTATGCTAATAAATCCTAGCCTGTGTTGAGTACACTAGCTTACAAACCTTGATTTTCACCGCAATTCAATGCCAGAGGGAAAAGTCTTGCCTTTTCACTACATGAACTAAAGATAGCAAAAAATCATTAATTATTCCTCTTGCGACAAAAATGCCAAAAGAGGGCAGTTAGCTTATTTATATTGTGAAGGATTCTTCAATGAGCCATGAGACAACATACTTGTCTCATACATTAAATCTCTTACAGTAAAGTGTTGTCATGAGACAACACTTTACGTTGAGGTTCGATTGAGGTGAAATTGGCTTACAAGCGGATATTTTCGTGGCTTTTCCGCTTCAACGCTTAACTGCTTAACACTTCTAGTGTTACACATACCTATAGAGTTCAATGTCGGCACAGATACATAAAATAGAGATATCTCAATTTTGACGTCGCCAAAACTGCCCTCTATGAGGGATTACCTAACAAAATTGGTAAAAATGATGATTTCATAAGGAACGTCATAGAGTGCGCTACCTTGTTTGTAACGCAAATATCCTTCTTTTTGAAGTTTGATTCTCAGAGTCAATTCAGAAAATACAGCCTGAGTCATCTGGAGGTCACGGATCAAACAACTGTCGCCGTCGTCTGCCTGCTTAGCTAGAACTGAGAAGTCTGGAGCTGGTTTGTGATGTCGGTTGGCATTCTCAAACCAGATTGGTGAAGAATGAAGACAAGCAGTCATGCAGATAAGCGGAAAAGCCACTAAAATACCAGCTACATAGTTTGTATTGCTAGCTTTGTCTGCCAGAGAAATTCATTGGTTCTTGTCTTGTGTTACAGTGACAATTAGAAGTCTGGTCAGTCGTTGTTGTTGTTGTTGTTGTTGTTGTTGTTGTTGTTGTAATAGTAGTAGTTGCGGTTGCTGCTGATGCTGTGTTCATGCTTGCTGTTGTCATTATAATTGTTGTTTGAACGTTGTTGGGTTGGCAAGAAGCCACACTGCAAGACTGATGTTCCATCGAAAAGCCGTTTTGGCATTGGGAGTCTTCCAGAGGAATTCCATTTAATGATTGACAGGAGCGGTGACGGAGATTTATCCCAGGACCACAAGTGGTTGAGCATGATGACTAGGGCTGAATATTTTAGGTTTTACATAAAAACTTAGGTTTTAACCTAAAACGCCTAATTCGGGCAAGTTTTACCTAAAATTAAGTTTTCAGTCAAAAATTTACTTTTTCTCGCCTTTTTAGGGCAATTTTTACCTAAAACTAAGTTTTCAACCTGATATTAACTTTTTTACTTATCCTAAAGTCATTTGCACAATAAGGTCCCTCAAACCAATGTCTTCAAAAAAACAAAACACGAGAACAAAGGAAGAGAGAAGAGGAGTGGGAGCCACAATGATTTTCATCCCATCAACATGCCAAATCAGCGTTACCAGGTGGTTTCAGGCAGACATTGCCAAAAGTTGTTTGAAATACTGCCAATTACAGGCGCTCGCTGCCATTTTTGAAGTCACATAACGCCACATTCTGTCACCTTTGAGCCGAATTTTTCTCGTTTTTTTATCATTTCATCTCGTTTTTTAGGGCTCAAATTTTAGATCTCGTTTTTTAGGTCAAAATTTTTTGATCTCCTTTTCTTGGTCGACAATTTTCGATATCGTTTTTTGGTCGATTTTTTTGCCTGCCTTCCACTTTTTGCCATATTCTGCCACTTCAGAAATTTCTCTACCACAAAATTTTCTATACTGCCATTTCTACCACTTTCCCACCAATGCCAAATTAAATTTTCACTGCCTCTGTCTCTGCTCCACTGCTTTTACTCTTGTAAAAAGTAAACTGCTGTAGAGCAATCAATAAAAGGCTATATTTGGTCTGAATAGCCTCTGAAAAGGTGTTATCTATACAACCTAAAAAAAACCTAAAACGTAATTTTTGGCAACCTAATTATGTCATAATTTGCCCAAAAAGTTAATCTAAAATATTCAGCCCTAATGATGACCAAGATGTCCAAGGGGTCCAGGCTGAATCTAGAGCAGGTTTAGTCAAAAGCTAGTAAGACACATCAATTTCAAATTACATTTCTGAGAAGCTTAATGATATGTAGGGTGTACCACTTAAACTGAAACTCGGGTTTTGTAACATAACTCACCTAATATCCATTCAATCAAAAATGTTGTCACATAATTACAATCCCAGATGCCTTACGTTGAGTAACAAATGTTCAATTTTCAAAATGGCCACCTTTGGTCTTCACTACGGCCTTCAATCTACTAACTGCAGCATCAGCACAAGCACGCACCACAATCTGTTTGACTCAAAGCCTCAACAGCATTGACCAAATGGAAATTTCCATCCGATTGAGGTCTGGAGATGAACGAGGACATTCATCCTTGCCTCAGAATTGAGAAAAGACAGCTTCACAATAACTTTGCCCAACCAGTGTGGTATGTCAAGGCGCCGCATCTTGTTGGAGGACAATTAAGTTCAGAGGCCGTTTTCGCACATTTAGAATTGTCGTACAAAAAATTGTTGAAAACAAGATATCTTGCCAAAAGAATGCACAAAACAAAGTGTGAAACTAAAAATAAGCCAGCGCACTAAAGGCAGGAAACTTTCGGCCTTAATTAAGAAGGGACACCCTGTATGAGTTAATGATTTCGTCAAAAAAGGACCCACATAGATGTTTCTGAAGAAAATTTGGAATACGGATTTGAATCACGGTCCTCAGAGAATTCGTCAGAGCTAGTTGAAGATTTCGAGTAACCCCCATTAAAAACGTATTTTTGAAGGTATCAAGGGGAAAAATTGACAATATTTCTTTTCTCCAGTACGAGTAAAATGTTAACATCGTTGATTATTGAACTCATATTGAATTTCTTGATCAGTATGGCCTTTGAAATTGAATTGAATTTGTCCATCAATTCCTTGACTCCCATTTTTGAAACAGAGTTGATGACTGTCCTTTAACGAACAGCTGACTGGAAGGTCAAGTACATAAGACTGGGAAGTCACTACACTAATGCAACGCCAAAAATTGCACCCTGACACAAAAGTTTACCCCATTTTCGGATTTCTCATTAAATAAGAACATAAATTTAGTTGGAATTTTATTTCGTAAGAATTTTAGTAAGAACCGAAATTTTGCGTCATCAAGCTCAAAAAAAATTGAAAATCAGATTGAAAAGAGAATGATATTAAAAAAGCATTGAATTTCTCCAATTTGGGGCCATTTTCGAATCATTTTTCCCTAAATTTTAAATTTTTGCCTTGTGGAGATTTTTGCCATTAGATATCTATCTTGTTAGTTTTTTATACTCTGAAAGTTCTCAAGGTCATACCAGTAAGAGCATCGTACTTAAATTGCCAAGAAGAACAGCAAGAACTGATTTTGTAAGATATTTTTTTTAATTTACAAGACTTAAAACAACACTGTTTTTTGTATAAAAAAGAAAACATCTTTGGTTGACACTGAGGATTTTCTTCCCAGGGATTACCAAGGCCGCTTTAATAAACAGACATATCGTTAAAACTTATTGTTGCAGTTCAATGAAGTCATCCCAAATATAAAATGTATCTAAAGAAGACCGCGTAAGAAGAAGTGAGCAATTTCCGTTGTGCTTGGAGGCATTGCTCAGAAAAGGAATTTAAGGATTCAACTAGGGGAAAAAGTTTGTCTTTGGGAACTACTAATGTACCTAAAACCCTTAGTATTTGGGATGGGCCCAAAAGCGTTCATTACTGCGACAGATTTATTTTGTTGAGGGATATAGACAATATTCTAGGCTAATATTTTCAACCCTAATCTTGCTTGTCGGTAGAAACATAGCACTCGCACAACCTAACGAAAATGTGCTTTTTGCAAGAGTTTTCGTTTTAGGAAATCTTTATTCGTTTAAATCGTTTAAGGACCACCTTATCGTTGAACAGAGAGGCCAATAGTGGCATGAGTGGCATCCCACATCCTACAATTAGTGTGATGTAATCTTAAATCATTTACTAATCACTAGATGGCGTGCAACCTTTAGTAAAGCTGATTTGTCAAGCGGGGCGGAATGCGTTAGATTTATGAGGAAAATGTCGATCCAAGAAAAATAAAGTTTTCCAAGAGAATACACCAGATGGCGTGATGGTGACACAACTTTTGTTGTTTCTTTAAGACCAGGGCTGCCTGGGCTTCACCATTTGATCTCAAAGCCAAATTTGAAAAGATAACTAGGAATTACAGGCAAAAGAGGAATTTGTTTTAGATGTTTTGAATTAAAACAATTTTTCGAGAAGTTCGCAACACTGTATCAATTATATTGCGGCCAAATATATCTATATTTATTATCACGTAAAAGCCTTTAAGCCCTTAAAGTTGCAGCTAGCTCCCCCTATACAGCTGAAATCCTTGGAACTATATCAGAAACAATGAACCATTAAGTGAACTTGTTTATGAATGAGTGTTGTCTAGGACCAAAAGCTTTGGAAGAACTATTGCATATTTTATGGATTTATGATTGAAACAATGGATAAACCAATTTCATACTTGATTAATTTTTACAAACTAAAAAAAAATATTAATTTCTAAAAACTAGTTCAATTTTGTAAACTGACACCTCGTCTTTAGGAACTCTCACGATGAATATGGGTAAAGTTTTTATGCTTAAAATTGGAACAAAGGAAGTATTATATTTTTGGGAAACGGACGAGTCGCGCTTTGCCTTGACGTAAGAATTAAGATGTTTACTTGTTAACGAACTGAAGCCGTTTTCTTGAAGACTTACGAGGCATCCATTTTTGCTGCCATGGTATGGAATTTTTGCTCTGTTCATACTGAATAAGCTGACATGGAGCAAAACCCGAGGATGAAAACACATGAGGACCAGTGGTGATTTGGGTTGTAATTCCACATCCTGAGCCAACAATAAAACATTCCGCAGTATTAAACAAAATCAGGAAAAGACATAAACCCATGGATTGGATCATTCTTAATTCAAGCATTGTAAACAATTTACTGGTCAAGCTTCTGACACTTCAAGGTGAACCCCAGACTTTGCTAACAAATTAGCTCATGAACATTTCATGCTTTCATTTAAAGAAGCACATGGGAAAGAAGCGTCAACTTGACTTTCGCGACCAGCGGCATTAACTTGAAGCTTCAAAAAAGCCCAAAATACCAAAAAGCGCACGTGAAAAAAATGGAGCAAATAGGAGCCTTTGACCCGAAAAATAACAAAGTAATAAGATTAACATTGCTTACTATGCAATAGGATGAGGATTCAATTGATCGTTATAGAGAATGTGAACTAAATATATCGGTGTAACAATTTCCCCCCATAAGTGGAGACAAACAAAAGGGAGGTAAAAGCTCAAAGTCAATCACATGTTGGTCACATATTGATAATCATTTTACAATTGTCATCTTTAGTATGCAAAAGTAAATTATCCTAACCAGAACATTAGCTTTAAGTAAAGTCACTTGACGTAACTGTCTTTAGTGATTTATACGCACTTATTTCTTGACTTGACTAGGTTTAACAAACCACCCCACCCAGCACTTGCTTATCTTCTCATTTTGGCTACCCTACTGTTCCTCTGCACTTCGGCCTAGCTGACCAGCACAGATATGAGGATAAAAGGGCTAGATTTCACTAGATTTGGAATTGTTCACAACCTCTATTGGCATGATTTACTCAAACTGATCACAAAATCAAATTTCGCTCTTACCTGAACTTCCTGGGTTGATAGTGGTGATAACAACAACAAACAATTAAAGCTACAAAAAAAACAAAAACTACCCTAGTTGACGCTTCTTTCCTATGAGCTTTTTTAGCTTAGGTAACTCAATTATTGGTTGGCTCGCAAGGTGCAAGGGCGCTTCAAGCATGAAAGGTGGTGAGAGACTGAAGTGTTTTTTTTTCATATTTGTACGAGTGGACTCAATCTGAAGTTGGAATGAAACCATGAGGTAAGAGCTACTTAAGTCATTTTCGATTTCGCAATAAACATTATTTAAAGAAATAAACTGCGCATCTTTTTCTTTAAAGCCCCTGAATAAAAAGTTTCACTCAGACCTTTCTCTTCATAACTTCCTTTTTCAAAATGTCATGGAGTTAAAGTTTGTCGGAAATAAAAAACAGACATTTGCGGTAACTCCCAGATTTAGAACACATGGTTTTTTCATCACTGTTTCTGCTATAATAGTCTTTCCAATGTGCGCTCAAAGTTAGCATGTGTTTTTTGCAGATGGATACCAAGAATATCATGTGCCTCTTGTGAGCTTATTTACAATAAATCATAATTAGTTTTTAAGTGAATCAACCAACTAAATAAATTAATAGTTACCTGAAAATAACTGAAACTATGTTCTCCAATTGAACAACAACATCGTAAATTTAATACGTCAAGGGTAGTTATTGCTTTGCATTGGGAACGGTAACACGTTACAATGGCGTACACATATCTACAGAATTCTAAATTTTGCATGGCGCTACAGAGGATGGTTAGACATTTGATTCGGTTGGTCACTTGCGTTGCTAAGTCTGTGAGCTAGATACTAACGTGGTCAATTTGGCCAGACAATGATTACAAATTTCAAAACAGCGTGTGAATCTCGTCGAAAAATATAGAGTCAAGGACCCCGAATTATTTCACGCATATAAGTTTATTTTCAAGGTTTGCCAAAGACCATGAAAGCTGACTAAACACTAACGTGGATGAAAGAAAAAATCGAACTAAAACTCACGTCAAAAAGGAACCTTGTAGGAAACTCCATTGAATGCACTTACTTATTCTCTGTTCATATATGATACATTTCATCAATGGATTTTAGTGTGTTTGGAATTGGATTTCTTGCGTAGTTTTGCTATTTTGGTTTTTAGGGTCGAAAATCTTACCATAACTTGACTTCTCAAAAGGCGAGAGACTTAATCTCACAGTAACATAGGGGATCACTGCCAGCTCGAAGTCCATCAGTCCCAGACCACGGATCATATCATATAATGAATAAATGTCTTGTCAGTGCTAATGGGGTTCAATTTGATTTTCAATCTGCTCTATCATTTTTGTGCGATATATCGTTGTGACTTCCAGTTCACGCAAAACAGTACATTTGTCACTTTTGTGAAAATGCGTATATTCAAAAAGTGACCCAGATTTTGAAGACTAGGGGCGCCATCAAGATCAAGCAAAGTTTTTTCGCACTATTTTTGCATGTATTGGACCAATAACAATAATGCCAGGCCAAAAAGATTGAACAGATTGAAATCAGATTGAATCCCAGCACTAGTCTAATGGGTTTTCAATAACTACCAGGGCTTTATCGTTCCTCGAAAAAAGGAACGGATTACAGTTCCCGTTCCTTCCTCCAAAATGAGGAACGCGTTACTCCTGAATTCCTTTTGGAAAAAAGGAATGTCATTACAAAGTACAAATTACTTTTTTTTGAATAGACATAATTTTGCAGGATGATTGAAGGTGTGATTTTAGACATCTCAATCACAATAATTTAGTTCATATAATAATCCTTATTATTATAATTACTTTTTAATGCTCCCTACACACTTATGATACTTGAAGAGAAATGAATTCTTATTGTGTTTGAAGAAAGATGTAATTAATTACATTTAAAAGTAAAGTAATTGTTATTGTGTTTAATCACTTTTGAGACCAAAGTAGTTGTAATTGCAATTAATTACATTTTGAACGTAATTGGCACATGTCTGTTTAGAGAGACCCAAATAGTCCTCTACTATTCAATCTAATTTGAGTGATCTACCCGAATGTTTTACAAGCAGGACTGGTGCAATGCTTCGTAAAATATCAGAACTAAACATTTCATATGCCGCCTACCTTAGTTTAACTTCAAACACCTATGATTAAGGTCGTATAATTAGAGGTATGGGCACTACTTGCATTCCAAAATGTTCAACCAAATTCTTGCTCCTCAAGAGGTCAGCGTTGTTGTAAAATGCCCTACTGGTTTTGGCTACGCAAAACAATTTCGCAAATGATTGCCGTCCAATCCCAAATGCCTAAAAGTATGTCGTGCCATCTTTGACTAAATCCTATTATATTTAAATCTGCTAGAAAGTTACCCTGTGAAGAACGCAACATACATGTTCAGAACATTTTGGATGTGTTTTCTTAATTGCAAACTTTCTGGATTTGAAAAAGATTGAGAAACGACAGCCCTTGTTAACATGTTCAATGAAGGAAGAGAGATTAATACCAATGGCTAAAAAAGGCATTGTGCCATCAAAACACATCAAGCAGATCTTGTAATGCTCCTCAGAGATTAAGCTTGTCTCAAATGTGTTACGAAACTGTTAAAGCTTTTTGGAGAAGTTTATATATATATATATAAGTTTATCCTTACGCTTCGGAACTACTGGACGACTTACGCTAACGCAACCTTATCTTAATGCGTTTTGTCTTGTCTGTCTTCTCTGAAGGCTTTGCAACTTTTTCAGAGCTAAAGTAAATGCTAAAACCAAAATTTACTGTATTGTTTCTTTATTCAAGTCTCTGCAGCTCTAATTTCAAGGTTTTCAAAAGTTTTAAGTTGTTTTTACTTCTCATACATGAACAGACGTCAACAGATCAAATATCCTCAAGCTTTATGACAGATTTCTGACTGAAGAATGTTAGAGTTGAAGGTATGTGAAGACACAATTTCAACAATATGATAGGTTGGGATTTAAAGATTTCTTTACTTTTTTTTATTTTATTGCGGATTTTTTACTACCGCTACAAGTAATGCAATTCCCTGTAAATTAAAGGATTTCTCCCGACAGCTTCAATCCGACCACCAACAGGATTCGAACCTACTCCGTCTGGGGAAGCACTTACAATCGGCTCTCATAAGAACGCACTAGTACGCGCGGCCACTCTGGCTTCCTTAAATTTATTCCTTATTTGCTCCAACTTAATGAAGTTTTTGTTTGTGTATTATAGGTGAAACAACATAATCTACCCCTTCATTAGCTATCTTCCATTACTTCATTTTGATAATAATTTCAACTTCTCAAGTGACGCAAGCGTTTTTCATAAGGGGTAATTTTGGTTCTTACAACTTAAATTTGCTCTCCTGGCACACCTGAACATCCCACCTGTTCCGGGTTTTCAGATATGTTCTTAGAACACGCAATGGCTAATAATTTACTTATTTGCGGGCGTCAATTTAGATGCCCTTCTTCTCATTCCAGAATTAGTGAAATCAGGTATCTGCATTGATTCATTTACTTTATAAGATGCATACATTTCATAAAGATATTAATCATACTGTAATAGTATCATGACATTAAATGTACCCTGAAAGGTGGAAGACAACATAAATTTATCAAAAAAAAAATATTTCTTTGGTGAGTTAATACGATTAATTTTTTTAGTCTTAGTGAAATTTTAGTCTCTTCTCGTCTGTCGTCGTGTCTAAGCCTCTTTTCGACACACATTTTTTTCCATCTAGCGGTAGGAATGTGAACTAAAAACACGTCATTCTTGGCTCAAAATCAGGGTGACCAATTTGGAGAAGTTATAAAAGATCAAAACTAGGCTGTTTCTCTCAAACTTTGAACAATAGTCCCACTACTATCTCTTCTTTGTGTGTCTTTTTTTCAGGTTTCCTTTAGTTCCTAAGTTCTATTTTGTCGTTTTTAATGTCCTTTTCATGATTACATTTTTAGTTTTACTTGCAAATTAATTTGCCTTGATTAGCCATCTTAATCATTCTTTTGTCGTTTTCATTCATTATTTTTCTTCTATATTTGAGGATTTGTTCTTCATTGTATGTTAGCCTTTGTTTTATCTATATCAGTTAGGTGTGAGATTGGTTGTCTGACACTCTCTCTTGAGCTAGGTTAGTCGAAACTCTTGTTTTTTTTTTCTTTCCTGTTGGCCAGAAAGGGTACTATTCCATTAGGTGACGTTCTGTCTTATTACAGTTAGGTATGAAATTGTTTGGTTGGCTCCCTCTCTTGGGCTAGGTCAGTCTGGTCAGCTTCTTCACCTAGTTGTTGTTTCCTGTTAATCTTTCTTCACACCCCCTTCTTCTCTCATTACTTTTGTTAGAGTTGGTTGTTAGTTTTTCCTTCCATTTACATGATGGAGGCTATCTTGAGTCAGGTTAGCGATGAGGCTAAGAAATGTCTGCATTTAGCCTTAGAAGGGAAGGATCCCTCCGTTGTAAAGAAGGCTTTCATTGTTGAGGCTTTAGTTGCTTGGGTTTGTCAGACCAGAAAGCTCGTTGATTTAAAGGTGGACTCAACTGTAGACAACTCCACTGAAACAGAGGCAACTGAGGTCGAGTTGGTTGAAGTAGCTCAACCAAAAATTGTCCAGAAAGCTCTAGCTTGTAAGGAAGTCTGTCCTGACCACAAAAGGCAGCCTTGTAGTCCGGATAGAAAAGGTTGTAGCTCTTTTGAACACCCACAGTGGTGTCAAAAATTGTTGAAGTTTGGGCTCTTGAAATACAACAAGAAAGGGTGCTCAAAGGTCGAGTGCCCCTTCTTCCACCCGTACATGTGTCGTAGGTCAATGAGCAGTGGGACATGTTTCTATGTGGAGTGTAAACAGGTCCATGTACGAGGCACTCAGAGGAAACCGAGACCAGCAAAATATGGGTCTCCTAGTTATGGATATAGGTTAGCCTCCAATCCCCAACTAATAACCCGAACATTTCATCCTTTCAGCCTCCCCCCTCCTCGTCCTTCTCCTCCTCCTAACTCCTTGTCCCATCTGTCCCCCTTCCCTTACCTCAAAACCTATTCCTATTTCTACCCTTCTCCCGAACATCCATAACCCTGCTCCTAATCCCACTTTTTCCTATGGGCAACCTAGGTCCTACTCCAATGTAGTCGCCCCTTCCCCTCCTCAACAATCCCTTCCTGCAGAGCAAAATTTTGTTAGTAAGCAGGATTTTTTAAGGTGAGACAGGAAGGTCCAAGAACTAATAGACTTGGTCCATCGGAAGACCTTAAGCCCATAAAAGGGCTCTATCTGAACGTGCATTGTCTGATTTCCAAAAAAGACAGCACAAAGGTCAAAGTACTGGAGGAGCTAGCCATTGATAGAGAGGTCTCCTTCATTTCTATCACAGAGACTTGGCTTCGTCCAGGAGTTTTAGACGAAGAAGTAGCAATAGCTAGTTCGATGTGATAGAGTACGGCCGGACAATCCCATTTTCCCACATGGGGGCGTATGTCTACATGTCAGGAAAGACTTAAATTTTAGTCATGTTCATAAGTCGAATGGAGAAGTAGAAGTTTTGATTTGCCACGTCAAGGCTCTTGATCTTACAATAGTAACAATGTATCGGCCACCTTCTTGTAGTTCTTCCTCATTTCTTTCGGCACTCGAATTTACACGAAAGGAGCTAGATCGAGAGGTTTGTTCTCGACTCTTTGTAGTTGGCGACTTCAATTTTCCGGCTGGCATTGTAGAGTGGGAGGTTAGTCCGGATGGGTACATTCCCATTTCGAAAACAGCATCGCCGTCTTTCGAAAAATTAGAAGAGTTTGCGATCTTGCGTAATCTCTCACAACACGTTGGTGTTGCAACCACAGCAGAGAGTGTTTTAGACTTAGTTTTTTCCAACGACCCTGATCTGATCCAGTGTGTCCATGTTGCCCCATGTAGTCTTTCAGATCATCACATTCTTGAGATAGGGTCGACCATTACTCAAAAGCCGGCGAGCTCTAGAGTTAAACCTGCTCAAAAGGTGGGCGTGGCTAAGTTTAAGTTCAAAGATGAACACTGGCCCCTTATTGTTGAAAGATTAGGCGAGTTGGACTTGATTTCCATTCTAAAGCAGGAACCATCAATAGATAAAGCTATAAATAAGCTAATTTCACTTTTTGACGAGGTTTGTTTGTCCAGTGGTATTCCAGAAATAGTGGCAAAAGGTAGGCCATTGTCTAGAATTCCAAAGGTTAGGAAGAAGTTGTTCAAACGGAGTTGTCAGCTTTCGAATAGACTTCGACGTACTTCAAATCCATTTGTTGTAGCTAGCCTCCAAAGCAAATTGGATGTGGTCCAATCAAAAATTAGGGCCTCCATTGATTCTGATCAGATGGAAAAGGAAAGTAGAGTGACCCAGGAGGTTAAGACGAATCCAAAGGCGTTTTTCTCGTTTGCGAATACAAAGAGAAAAATGAAACATCCTGTAGGACCTTTTGAGGTCGACGGTAAAACCGTCAATGATAGTGAGGTTATGGCCAATATGCTTGGAGATCAGTTCTCAAGTGTATTTTCAATTCCAAAAAGGGTAGTCAGAGCAGGCCAAGAGTGTAGTAATGTTGTTGATGAGACTGGCATTGATAGTCAGGATAATCGATTGGAGGATCTGGTTGTCACAGATCAAGATGCTTTTGAGGCCATCAAGAGCTTAAAGCTCTCGAGTTCTCCTGGACCCGATGGCGTGACATCTCAGTTTCTGAAGAAATGCTCACATATTCTTGCCCCAGTTTTCTCGTACTTGATGCGTCGCATCTTAGATCAGGGCAAGTTTCCCTCTTTTTTAAAAGTAGCTCATGTCGTTCCAATTTTTAGGGGCGCAGATAAGTCACTCCCTAGTAATTATAGGCCCATTTCTCTGACCTCCAGCATTGCAAAGGTTTTTGNTAAATTTCGACGATATTTTCAATACATACACCCATAAGACTACATGAGAATGGAGAAGAAGGAAGTGGTCAGAAAATTGTCTCTAATCATGTTTTACGTGACCTTATATCGTTTTTTGCCTGTAACCGAATTATCAGAACTCTCAAATCAATGATGGAATCAGTGCGGAATCTAGTTAAAAATATATTTTAGGAAATCATTCAAATATTGACAAACGCAGACGAAGACCACTTCATAGCTCGTATGCTTGTCTGCACCAAGACATACAGTATTACAAGCATACTTCCAATGTTCACTTCAAACACATTTTAATTTTGTTAAGGGGCATTCTCTAACCAAAACTTTGGTGGAGCATTTAGTGCGTTGATGCCAACATTCATTTAGTGGCATTTTAGAAGCCTGTATCTTAGAAGCAGTGGAAATCAATTTATGAAAAATGCTTCATGCATCCATCCCCCACACAATTCACATGACCTCATGAATCGATTTTTGATGAACAACGTTCCTGTGCGGAAATTAATTTTAATTTTGTAACACTCAGGAAGAGTTTGTTCCTGTGGGCTTTGAAATTCAATCTTTGTCATGTCATTTATTCATATGCTCATTTAAGTACAGCAACCCAATTGGTTGATTATATTGAGCAAATCATTGAAGGGCTCGAAAGTCACGAGTCAGTTGATATTGTCTATCTTGACTTTGCCAAGGCCTTTGATAAGGTAGATCATGGTCTTTTGCTTGATCAACTCAAAGAGTTTGGGGTCCAGGGTAAGGTCCTGACTTGGATTGATAGTTTTATGAGCGAAAGGAAGCAGATTGTTAAAGTTGAAGGATCTTTAAGCGGCATGTATGATGCCAAGTCAGGTGTTCCGCAAGGTTCAATTTTAGGTCCGCTCTTGTTTATTCTCTTTATTGCTCCTCTCCAGAAGTTTAGAACAAAAGCCAGTATTTCTTCATATGCTGATGACACAAAATTAGTTTGTGGAAGGAACGGTCAGGACTCAAAATGTTATGTTGAGGACTTGGAGAAATCTACTCCTGGGTTGGCGAGAGTAATATGGCATTGAACGGGATGAAATTCCGCACAATGACGTATGGGACGTCAAAATTAGATGTTCCGCTCAAAGACAATGGAGGTTGTGATATTGAGCAAGTATCGTCCATGGAGACGTGGGGCCATGGGGAGTTGTCGTCCAAGATGATGGAAAGTTTGATGAGCATATCCAGTTGAAAGTGGGGAAGGCATTTCAAACGTGCGGCTGGATCTACAGCACTTGCAAGTCCAGAGATAGTATTAGAATGCTAACTCTGTACAAGTCGATTGTTCAGCCGCATCTTGAATATGCCTCACCCATTTGGGCTCCAACGAGTTCAGCAGGTTTGCAAAAGGTCGAGCAGGTCCAAAAATGTTTTACTAGGAACATCACAGGAATGAGAGAGCTCTCGTATTGGGAGAGGCTCAAGAAGTTAGGGCTGTACAGTACTCAGAGAAGGTATGAAAGGTATCTGATACTGTATGTTTTCAATAACATTCATGGGCTCTGTCCTAACCCAGGATTTGAGATCAGTTGTAGCGATCGTAGAGGTTTTACGTGCGCCCTGAGAGCACCTCCAAATCCTAAGGAATCAAGGCTAGTTCGAACAATGAAGTGCTCCTCTCTTCTTTATCGGGCTCCTTCATTGTTCAATTTGTTGACTATTTGCCTTCGTCGGGAATATGTAGGAGCTGATCCTCTAACAGCTTTTAAGGCAGGATTGGACAAATTTTTGAATACTATTCCTGACCAACCCACTATTCAAGGGTTGTACAGATCTGCCATCAGTAACTCTATGGTTGATCAAATTTCATATAAACGGTAATTTTATAAACTATATTAATCATTAACTCTCTTTGCAGGGAATCCCATTCCTTGTAGCGGTATTAAAAAATCCGCCCCCCCCCCCCAAAAAAAAAAATGATATGTATTTTTTCATTGTCTGATCTTTCCCTTAGAATGTCTGACAAACTTGGGGAACGGATTTCATCCTGAATCAGGTGTTTTTTCGGCACCCAAGGCAGGTGCTTATCTTTTCATCATTCATGTGTGTACCCACGACATGAAGAAAGCTTTGCTCACAATTCACAAGAACCAGAAACAAGTGGCTTCCTTCTATGACCAAAATCACGAATCTAATCATCGAAACTCGATGGCTGGACAAAGTGTATTGATCGATCTTGAAGTGGGCGACCGAGTGCAAATTTATATGTTTGTGGACACTGGCCTCCAAGATAAGCGAAGCAACCACCTAACTCATTTCATAGGTCTCTTTTTAAGGCCCCATGATTTTGTGAGTAGGGCCAGTCACCCTGGCCATAAGTCCTTGACCAACGGTTGTTAGCCATATTTCAAAATAAATGGTCAAACCTGAGCGCCGAAGCACGCTTCATGATTATTTACGTCACTCCACCGGAGTGCCACAGAGCCAAATGTTAATAATGTTGGTGGGTTTTAGCCACTTGTTTGTCCCTAGTTCCAAGCCAGGTTAGATCATGCGGTTGAGAAAGCTCAACTTGGAAGGATAAAGAATAAAGCCCTCATTTGTCCATGGACACCGAGTGAGTGTTCTCAGAGGAAACTAATATTTTTGGGCAACGAGTGTGATCTAAATCATGGGTTGGGAGAGAGAACTGCACGAGGCTGTGACCACGAAAAATCTCAAGACAATTCACGAGATTCTCAGCAATTCCCATATTCAAAAAGAATTAGTACAAAAGGAGATTTGGAAACCAGGGGTGCTTCAATGTCCTCTCCATCAGGCTGCCTACCAAGGGGACATAGGAACACTAAAAGTATTGCTTGATTACGGAGCCAACGTCAATGGAATTCTCGACATCCCTGCTCGACCTCCTATCAAAATTTCAGTTTTGCATGGGGCCGTACTCTGCAATGAAATTGAAACCGTACGGTTCCTTCTTCGAAGAGGCGCTAATGTCACGATCCAAGGCGAATATGTGAATCACGACGAAGCCACCGGTGAAATCACCAAGCTCAATGGATCTCCCTTAGACTTTGCTCGATTGGTCAAGGCCACGGCAATTGTTACCGTCTTGGAGGAGCATCACTCAGAGAATGGTCTCTCTTAATCTAAAAGTTTATTAAGCATTATTCAATTCAAGTTGCCATACGTTCTTCCATTTTGCAGGCATTACTGATAATTCAAGTTGCGATCCATCTTGCCTAGTTATGTGACGCCAAAACAACGGTTTGTCATTCCAGAGTGTTTTTGACAAGATGTTTTACAAGAAAATCTAACATGGAACTCCACAAAACATGATGTTTTGGGGAACTCATCAAACTCGTTTCCAAAAATTAGCTGCGTATGGTCGCAAAATTAAAAGTTACATGTGAAAAACGAAAATGATATTAAATGGCACAAGTTAACTCGCATTCTACATCCTTTAACTCTGCCTTGGTCCCTTTTGATGCGATTGTAATTTACCATCTTTGCCTGGCCATAAAGAAATATTAAGTGATAGAAAATTTAATGTGAAAAAAAGTTCAAACTTGTTCTTGCATTTAAACCGTACAACGCTACTACATAAAATAATCTTATCTATTTGCGTTTCAGTTTGCTCACAAAAAATCCTTAACGTTAAACTATTACCACAACATTACAAGGATGAACGATTTTCACACTTTACCTCACTTTTCCTTAATATTTTTCTTTTTTTGTGTTGCGTTCTCGATTGTAGGTAAAAAAGGTCACAAGCAAAACGGTCACAGGTAAATAGGTCACAGTAAAAAGGTCACACGGTAAATAGGTCACAAAAGTCAGTCAGTCAAAGGCAGACCAGGAGCTCCACAAAATTGGATATCTCCCACAAAATCCCCAAATTAAATGTGAGGAAAAACTTTTTTAGCAACAGGGTTGCAAAAATCTGGAACAGCTTGCCACATTCAACCCAATCCTCAATTTCAACTCAATCTTTCAATAAGAGCATATATTAGTACTAAGAAGAACATTGAATCAATGTTCAATTAAACTTTGAGCAGAAATGCGTACAAACATTCTATATTGCACAATGTGACAGAAGAATAAACCGGATATACATACACATATACAAAAAAGGTCACACGGTAAATAGGTCACAGTAAAAAGGTCACACGGTAAATAGGTCAGGGTAAAAAGGTCACAAAGTAAA
>CM021323.1:8413707-8457645 GCA_010645155.1 Tigriopus japonicus
TAGACTTATTCCTCTTTTTTTACCTTTATTCGTCGGGATTTTTTTTGTCTAATTTGGATTTTTTTTCGTCTTTTTTCGTCCATTGGGCAATTTTATTCGTCTAAACTTCTAGTCTCAACTGATGAGGTTGCTCAGGCAGATATCTCTTTGGGAGAGATTGAGGCCCATACCTAACTGAATTTCCTCTTTGAAATGTCCGGGGATTGCAAGGATTTTTAAAATGCTCTTTTCTGTCGAATGGGCTGCATTCCAAAGTTCGCGGGGTTCAACTCTCGGTAGGAGCAGGGTTGCCAGGTGGCCAAATCCTCGGCCACTTTTGCCAAAAGTGGCCAAATTTGAAACCCGGTGGCAGAAAGAAAAAAAATATCTCGGCCACTTCTAAAAGTGGACGAAAGTGGCCGAATTTGAGATCTGGGGCCGAGAAAAAAGTGTTTCCGCGGCCATATCCAAAAGTGGCCGAAAGTAGCAAAAAACATAATCGAAATGTTTATGAATTTTAGTAAAACGAATCCTGCATTGGTCTGAAATCTTACTACATTTGAATGTGCCATGTTTTACCTACCAGAGCATAGACATCTTGGTACACATAAACTTGAAACATCTAGTTTGTGTCCATAAACTGGCACTTGCAACCCTTGATAAAATGGTCAATTTTATTATTAGAAGCACCTTTAGTCAATGCTTTAGTAGAATTTTTAGGTTGATGTGACTTCCGTTTAATGGTAAACCCTTTTTCTGAAGAAACTTTTGGTTTCATTTGGTTACTCAAATCGTCAATCATTGCTAAACTTATAAAAAATGGACAAGTCAAACTCACAAATTCAAGAATTTGATAAATAAATCCTCTTATTTCTCTAGATTTGAAACATACCTCATCGTGTTTCCAAATTTTATTCCAATTGGATAACAATATAAAGTTAAGTATCTTTACTTGGAAATGTTGGAATTAGGAATGTTATTTAGGAGGCTGCGCCAAATGTTGATTGAGGGAATTGAAATTTGCCTTATTGTGATACAAGTATTTCTCAGACTTTTTTCCAAATTTTTAGTTTTTAAGCTGAATGCTTGATTTTTTTTCATTTTTCTGAAAAAAATTTAAAAAATATTGAAAAGAGAAAAAAAAATTGACGGATCGATTTTAGTTTTAGGCAAAAACGCCATTTTCAGTAAAAATTGTATATCATGTTGTAGCCGAAAGTGGCCGAAAGTGGCCGAATTTCAAAGCAAAAGTGGCCGAGCGGCTTCCCTAGAGCCTGGCAACCCTGGGTAGGAGGGCTGCCAGAGGTCCTTCAACCAAATTTGCGAAGGCATGTCTTTGAAAATTCTTGCGGTGTGGGAGGAGGCGCAATCTGTCATTACTCATTGCAAGTAATGGCATTACTAACGCCCTTGATAAACATACCATTTCTAATACTTCACAACTAAAGGCTTTATATACAGATAATAATATAATAATTTAGATATGTATGTAAAGCCTTTACCTCACTCCATACCAAGGACATCTTCCAGGGTTGCAAGGATACTTTCATTTAGGTTACAATTCAAGGTAGATATTGACAATAAAATATGATACATCGTTCGCTGGAGAAGTACATGTCACCTGCTTCTTGCAAATACATCTCCTGTGTAGAGAAGGCTTAACGTTTTAAAAATTGAGCGTCTCGTATTCGTCGCTCCCCCAAGAGGTTCCTCAATGGAGGATTATCAATGAAATTCTCCCGACACAAAGGGCATGCCAAAAGTGACGAGGAACAAGATCCACATAGTGTTCCATGGCATCGTTGACAGCAATAAACACGTTGCAACTCTGTCTCACAAATGGTACAGGCAGTTTTCCATTGGCTTTTGATTGTCCGATTAGAAGTTTGTAGATCGTCACCCTCGTTCAAAGTCGGATCCCATTCCTGAGGTTGCGTGCCGGATCCTTCCTCCGCCAAAAGTTCTTCGCGCAAATCCGACAAAGAACTGGCCTGTGAGACACGTGGACTGGGGCTTCGAGTTAACGATGGAAATCGGACACTCACTGTACTCCCCGATTTGATTGGGATCTTGGAACGGAACGAGTTCTCACTTTGACTCCGATTTAGTGGTGGCATTGTCACAGAATCCTTGTCTTTCTTGTCCATGAGTGCCATTAGAAGCTCGAGCTCTTGTGTGTCTGGTTTTAAAGGCGTGTCTCCTTCAGATTTGGACTTGAGTTCGTTCAACCGGGCCCGATTTGCCCCTTGTTCGGCCTTTAAAGCTTGGACTTGTCGTTCCCACCGTTTATGCTCATGGTAAAGTTGCAAATCCTCGGAGCTTTTGGGATTCCTTCTCATAGTTGAATTCAGCTGTAGTGGTGAAACTAAAATTGAAAATCAACAGTTGTAAGGCCATCAAAACCCTGCCGCCTATAATTTAAAAGGTTGAATTGGACACGCGTTGAGGTTAAGTATCCAAGCAGTAAATGCCCTCGTCAAGGCTACGATGAACTTTCTCTGATTCAGTCGTTTATTCCGAAAAGAGAAGTCAATTCTAAAGAATCTAAAAGCTCAAAAGTTTGAACAAAAGTCAATCTATCACAAAATGAAAGAGCCAAGAGGCAGAGTCAATTTTGCTTGCTTTTAGTTAGTAGTAAAAAATGAACCACGTATTCCACCTTGAATGTGACTAAATAAAAATATTTCTCAAGTTCAATCATGTTTTGATTTTTTTTAAATAAAAAAATGAAATATTTCTCAATTTAGAGCAGAGAAAAACTCACATGAACTTTTGCAAGACTGGTGAAGATTACGTCTTAGTCTTATATCTTTCAAATGTCTTAAAATTGTGCCATTAATACTAAGGAGCACAAAATCATATTCGGAAAAGCAATGAAGTAATTATTGAATAAGCTCTTATATTTCTAGCAAAAATCGATGATTTTGCAAGTAAACAGGTTAGAGATTGCATGATATCTTCAAAATAAAATCCTCCTGAACTCTCAATTTTTAAAATAACTTTTTTCCGTTTAAGAAGAAACGAGTATATTTAAAATATCTCTTCTTCAAAAGCTAAAAATATCAACATGATCAGATTAAGGAAAAACCACGCACCTGCCGGATTTTCTGAATTGTTGACTTGAACAAGACCATTTGCCGAGTTTGTTGGCAATGTTTTTGAGTCTTTGATTGATAACAACGTCAAAATGTCATTGGCCGTCTTAAGATGCAAGAGTCCTTGAGTTGTGACCTCTTTTTCAGCTTGTTGAGCGTATTCCAAGGCAATCCCGCTAAATTCATCGAAATAGTGGCCATGAATAGCACAATCAGCGCCCAAATCGAGCAATAACAGGACTGTATCAAGATGCTGATGTCGAATGGCACAATGCAGAGCAGTTTCCTTTAATCCGTTCACATTGGTTGATAATTGGTCAATGTTCACCCCTCCTTGCTTCAACACCTAAAAATGTCAAAAACTAACTTGGTTAGTCAACTCCTATCGAAATGTATTACCTCACATTGCTGACATTCATTTACGTCCAAATCCTTCCTTGTGGGAAATTATTAATCACCATTGAGCAAATATTGTTCACTGATCCTACCCTGATAGTGGCGTTTTGTCCAGTTTTGGCCGCTGATTGGAGCGGTGTCTCCCCATCACTACTGGCAACATGAGTTTTCACATGAAAGCCATGCACCAGAAGTTCGACCGTGCTAACGTGATTGCCTTTAATTGCGCAGTGGAGCACCGTTTCCCGGAAACCACTGTGATGTTCCAGAATGCTATCCATGTTCCCGCCAAAGCTTTGGAACAGTTTCAAAATTTCATTTTGACCCAGGCAAGCGGAGAAATGAATAGGCGATTCGCTCCTTGTGCCTTTCCAAAGACTCTTGCCAAAGTCTTTTAGGATATCAGTGGTTTTAAAGATGGTCTTGATTTTCTTAATATTTCTAGCGCGAACAGCGTTAGCTAAACTTCTTTCCACGTCCATGGTGATTGGGAAATGAAGTATTGAAGTTCTGGTAATGCTAGATTTTGTGGTAAATCGTTAAGAATATAGATCTGACTTAACCGTTAATCATTCTTTATGAGCACTTTATTATCATTGTTCTGGCAGTTTGTTTTAATGAATCTGTTCTTGCATAAAGGATGGGCCGGAAATTACCGAATAATGACTTAAGTCGTGAAGTTTCTTTTAGGTTAGTTTCAGCAATAGCCATTCTGCTCTTTGGCCTCAATGAATTATTAAAGAACTTTGGGAAAGGGAGAGTTTTGATTGTAAGAGATTTTTGGCAAATTGACAATCAACTCTTCATTTCGTAAACACGATTTGCAACCTTATTTCGTTAACCTACCAAAGAGGCTCGGAGATACAGAGACAAGGACCACAGATTTCGGGTTTAGGGCAACAATTTCGAGATTGCTAATTCGCAAATCTATGTTCAAATTTCCCTTGAAGATGTAGTGATAACTGATCACTTTGATCCGATCATTTTGGGGTCATTGAGCTCGCTTCAAATTTAATGTTGGACCGAAAGGGCTCTCGACTGAAACCGAAAATTTCGTTGGCCAAAAGAGGACTTGGCTGACAACAAAATTTTAGACGAAAGCTTTTTCTGTCTCGCACTTTACCGGGTGCTTCAAAAGAACAACTAGCTACGCCATCTAAAGTTTGCGATTAAAACCATGATTTGCCAAACACTTAGCTTGAACAGTGAGCACAGTAATTTCCCCAACAGTAGTTCAATATTTAAGTGACAACGTGAAGGGGTATTT
Source organism: Tigriopus japonicus (assembly GCA_010645155.1). NCBI lineage: Eukaryota > Metazoa > Arthropoda > Copepoda > Harpacticoida > Harpacticidae > Tigriopus > Tigriopus japonicus. The sequence continues at coordinate 8,418,445 of CM021323.1, forward strand.
TATAAAACAGCGTTCGTGACTTCGACTTCTTTCTCTCGAAAATAAGGTGACGTAAAGGAAATAAAAACTCGTATATCTAAAGAGTTGTTTTTGTTGTTGTATGCCGCGTCCTTTTGAACTTGGTACATTTTTGTGAGATTGACCATTTTCCAGTTATGGCCATGGTTGGTTGTTCAGTTTCTTAAAAATCACTAGGTTTAATGGAGTGCAAATCGATTTCCAGCTAAAGGGATTGTATGTATAGGAATTGTGATGTGATGATGATGTTTATTTAGGGACTCAATAGTACATTTTAAATAATGAATGTGGTGGTTTTAAAAATAAAAAGGAGATCCCTTGGTCGCCTCATAAACCTAATGGTTTGTATTATTGGGGAACCTTGACTAGATACGTCACATCTCGCCAACGACTCTCGAAGTTTCTAACTCAAACAGCTCTCTCATCTCATCCCGAAGCTTGTCCTCTACTTGACTTGGTTCATAAGAATGTTTGGGCTACTTTTGATGGCAAGAAAAACAATCCAGTACCTTGCAATCGGTTGAATAGGCATTGGTGATTGTCTCCGTTAAATATAAGGTCCATCTCTTTGTCGACTTAGGTAGTGATTCTGCTTTGATTTTATTTTCTGAGACGAAAATGTTCCATGAATTTGGAAGAGCATAAGACGGTAGTCGTTGGTACCAAGTTAATAGAACACGAGGCAAGTCAAAACGTATGATCCCTCCTCTAATCAATTTGTTAGCATACGTGTTAATAACTTCTGGTACGGTACAGCGAATACAATTAAACATGAATTTTAAGTGATTTACTTTCACAAGATCTGGAATTTTACATCTCTTCCAATTTTTAAAAACATGACTAGTATGAAATTTAGATTTAGCACCAACTATCCACCTTATGACACGCTTTTGTAAAATGACAAGTCTTTTAACAGCAGAACTTTCACCATAAAATTCAATTCCATATTCAATTCGGCTCTTGATCAACGCATTGTAAAGAGAAAATCGAAGTGTTGGTGGTATCGCTCTCTTTGCCATAAACAGGGTAAATATCATTTTGACGATTCCATCAAAGGTTGCTCTTTCTTGTGGTATAGTCTAAAAGATCCTGGAGCCTTATTTGTGCCTCACAAGATCGTTGGAAGAAGGATGTCACTTTTTCGAGCTCAAAAAAACGAAGACCAAGGTCTTCATGAAACACAAAAGGTGCCAAATATCGGACTGATCATCATTTAATTCGGATATGGCATTTTTCAATCTTTGGTTGTTCCCATTGAGGAAAAAAACCGGAAAGAAAATAACATCCAGGACATGGAGGGCCTTCAGAAAACTCCCGTAGGGGTCAGCAAAAATTACCCTAAAGATTTTTTTGCTGCCTGCTTCAAGGAGCAAGTGCACCTTTGGAAATTGGTCAAATGAAATTGATGAAAAAGAATTGATGAAAGTTTGATCGAGATGAGAGATTGAGATTTTGATCATGTTCAGAAATTGCTTTTGATGACTGGTTAGATAGATCTTATTGTTCTCAAGTTATTACACCATTTGCATTCTTTTTGGTACGCCCCTAGTAGATTTATTCTTGCCTTTTTTATGTCAGGCATGAAAACAGTTAGCCTTACATCCAACAAATTTTCAGAAGCACCCTTCAAAATTTGCTTCGCATAAAGTCTTATTTTGGGCCTAAATTCATCCTAGAAATCTAGAATCAACGATAGGACACCATTATTTGCAAGTAGTGTTGGAGTAATGTGCTTTTTAATCTGCTAACCCCTCCACGCTCCCATCATCATACCTACCATTCCATATGGAACAAATGGAACTCCCCAAAAGTCTCCTTCATGTTCCAAGGTTGCTAGGGATAGACCACAACCATGGATATCCGCAACTTCCAAACCTTAATTCGAGCTCTTTTACGTCTACTGATGTGCTTCAAGTTCGATTTTTGGCAAACTTTTGCGACATTGACCCTTGTTTAGGTTTTGGGTCAGAAAGCTTAACTCAACCAGACTTATCCAAAGGCAAAAGGCGTGAATTCTGAGTCAAATGAAAACTCGAATCACATCAATACAGTTTTACACTACTTCTCTCCAGCCCTCCTATCAGCACCAACAGACGCTTTTTCTTCAAACCTGGCCGAGGCTCGTCGTCCACAACTCGATTTGTTCCAAGTGCTCGGTCTATCCCTAGTCACTTGGTGACCAGCTGTTTCGAAACGTCTCCGTCTGGTTGCCAAATTCATCTCAGATAGCGAGTGCACAGTGTACAAAACTCCTACCATTTATCTTGTTACAGCTCATAACTACCCCCGTTGTGTGGGAGGAGGGCAGAAACCAATCACCCCCACCACCCTCACAGCCCAAAAGAGTTGTTAGCCCCCGCAAACATTCATCTGTAGGGTGGGTAATGTTCTTGTCTATGGAACGTACAGACAGCAACGCTCTCTTCATTCAGTACTAATCACACAAAGACAGAGTGCTAGAAAACGAGTTTCCCGGAAGACCTCGTGATATCGTAGCCTATTTGGCCAACAGCTCTTATTTGATTGGTTCCTTTACCATCAAGAACATCCTCATTATCATCATCTTCAACCTAGTTACCCACGCATCAAGGTGAGTTTGAGGGTTGCTTGTTATCTCTCATAAGAGTGTGATTTCTCATTGGATTTATGAAATTTACAAACTAGAGATAAGCGGAAGGATAGTTTGATAGCGAGGAAGCAAGGTGGACATTGAATAGTATTTTTAAGCCATTTGGATATTATCCCCTAGAAGCTGGGTATTTTTCCCCGTCTGAATTTGTAGCATCACATCATCATGATGTCGGATGCGGGATCTTCCAGTGAACATGAGCTTCAGCCCCTCCTCAAAGGTAAGCTTGGCCTTTAAGATTCCATTGGTCGTAGGACTGTGATGTGCAGAGTGCAGACTCATTTCCACAGGTGAATTTGGTCGCCTCGACAGCTGATCATGATAGGAATGGTTGTTTTGAGCGGTACCAATCAGTGCCTAGTGCCGTTGAGTCATTCGGGTTGCATTAGAAGCTTGAGTTGTTTTTTTTGTATTCCTTTAAAAAAGTTGCTGCAATGAATTGTGTTGCATCACTTGATTAAAATGTAATGAATTCTCAGTCATGATCGGAAATCGGGCCCCATCCGCCCACGTGATGCAAGGAGACTTGAGTTGTTTGAGAAACAGTCAAAGTCAGACGCGTATGTACTCCAGAACAAGAGGAACAACTGTCAAGTTGTTCACAAAGTAAAGTTTTTGTCTCTCTTGTTCCCCTTTGGACAAATGATCCTCTTGTTTGGAGGGGATACAGCTGTGGAGACTATCAAGTGACGGGGAGTAGTTATAAGAAGAACGTCAGTGTTCCAGTTTGACGTTTGAGTGTGTGATAAAAGGCCCGTACAATAACAAGGCTCCGTGTTTCCTGAGATACCAATACTATGTTGTCAGAGACAGATCTTGATACGGGTGCCACCAATACCATCCCAATGTCAGACTTACACAATGGTAAGGGCCCGTATGTTTCGGGAAACCCCCGTTTATCTTATCTGTAGACACCCAAAGCCACCGAAATTCAGGGGGAGTTTCAAGTGACCAGACTTCTTTGTTCGTTTGTTTCGCATTAGTCGGAACACTTGGCTCATGACTCAGAGTCAGAGTGTATAAGTTGTGAAATAAAGAAACACTTGTGCGGCAAGTGAGTTGGTGTTCATGCGCTAGGTGTCTGCATATTTTGATTGATTCTTAAACTCCCATGAGCTCATATGAACTGGGTTCTCTTGACCCTTCAGATAGAGTGGAGGTTCTATTCTCTGGTGTGAACCATAGTCTTAGCCTCGAAAAAAAGCCTTTCCAATAAATTGTCTAATATCCCATTTGCCTTTTAGGGTCCTCACCGAGGAACGGATTTGGCTCCTCCAGTAATCACCGATCTTACTCACCTTCCTCAAGCCAAAGTTGTTTTTCCAACATGTGCTCCTTCGGGGGAAATGCGGTCTTATTCCGCTCCGAGCCCATGTCCCGATGTCAGTTGATCCTCCAAAGTGAGGCCGCATATAATTGCATTGCGGAATTGGGTGAACTTGGGCTTGTTCAATTCGTGGATCTCAATCCTGAGGTCTCTTCTTTTCAACGGAAGTTTGTCAATGAGGTCAAACGATGCGAGGAGATGGAGCGCAAAATGAGATACATCCAAAAAGAGGCCATGAGGGATGAGATTCCAATCCATGAACCAGGTAAGGCTGGGGAAACGATATCACATCACAAAAAATCGGTCAAATAAAACTACCTTTTTTGGTTTGTACAGATGAAAACCCGCCAGCACCACCCCCAAGAGAGATGACAGAGTTGGAGACGTCGCTTTCCCATTTGGAAAAGGACTTATCGGATGTGAACACGAATTACGTTTCACTGAAAAAGAACCAACAAGATCTGTTGGAGATGAAGAATCTTCTGAGCAAGGCCGATGCTTTTCTGTCCGAGAGCTCGTTGCAGATTTCGGATGCATCCGGTGATGAAGAGACCCGAAGTAAGTGACTTAATATTTTACGGAGCTGGACCTAGATTAGTAGTTGATTTACATCGTAATAATGCCTTGAAAGTGGCAAGTAGTTTGAAATACTCCCTCTAATAGTTACTATCTTCTAACCTCTGCAGCTCTTCTGGAAGGTAAGGTTATGGTGGTAGTCTTTCACGTTTGGGTCACTTAGGAGATGGGGTATTCCTGAAAGCACAGCTTTTCTCTATTTCTCACTGATCATTTCTTCTTTTTTACGCTTCTTTGAAAATATAAAAAGCCATGGGTTTGGTGGATGATCGAGGTTAGTTTGATGTTGCCCTTACATTCATCGATGCACAATTTCTGCATTGAGCACCTTGTGAAAATTGGATTTCTTTGTGGACAAATTCTACTCTCTTGTTCCTAATCGTATTTTATCCTTGTTCACTTTAGATACTGACGATGCTCAGTTGATCGATGTCCGAACTGATGAAGGATTTAGCAGCATGAAGTTCAATATCACGGCTGGAGTGATCGACAGATCCAGAATGAACTCCTTTGAACGAATCTTGTGGAGAGTTTCAAAAGGTAAGGCGGCCTCAAACGTCAATTTGAGTTAAGGCTAACAACTATATTTTGACTAACATATTTACCATTGCCAGGAAACGTGTTCGTTCGATTCTCCGATATTGAGGATGAAAGTGCTCACGGATCACTTCTGGACAAATCTGTGTTCATGATCTTCTACCAAGGTGAAGCCCTGAAGTCTCGGGTGAAAAAGATCTGCGAAGGATATCATGCCGTGGTCTATCCTTGCCCGGAAAAGGCCTCTGAGCGCCGAGAGATGAAATACGGCGTCAATACTCGTCTAGAGGACATGAAGACCGTCTTGGATGAGACCGAGATTCATCGACGACGCCTCTTGGAAACGGGTGCCCGCAATCTACGCCTCTGGTTCACCAAAATTCGGAAGATCAAGGCCATCTATCACTGCTTGAACTTGTTCAGCTTCGACGTGACCCAAAAGGCCTTGGTGGCCGAGTGTTGGATGCCCGAGCATGACATCCAAATCATCCAAGAGGCTCTTCAACGAGGTGCCGATGCCAGTGGATCCACCATTCCACCCATTCTGAATTCCGTGGCCTACGTGGACGAAACTCCACCCACGTTCAACCGATTGAACAAATACACCCGTGGGTTCCAGAATCTAGTGGATGCCTATGGCGTGAACTCCTATCGAGAAGTGAATCCAGCCGTCTACACTATCGCCACATTTCCCTTCTTGTTTGCGGTCATGTTTGGCGATGTCGGGCACGGATTGATCGTTTTATTGGCCGGAATTTGGATGGTGATGCAGGAGAACAAGTTGGAGAAGACAGCTGAGAAGTCGGAGATCTTTGGAATCTTCTTTGGCGGTCGCTATATCATACTACTGATGGGCCTTTTCTCGATGTACACGGGTTTCATTTACAACGACATCTTCTCGAAGTCGATGAATATCTTTGGTAGTCACTGGAACTACAACGAGACGTTCCAGTTCCCACTGAAGATGGATGACTCCCTCATGTTGGATCCGGGTAATCGGGGTCAATATCAGTTCACACCTTATGTGTTCGGCATTGATCCAGCCTGGCAAGCAGCTTCCAACAAGATTAATTTCTTAAATGGATACAAGATGAAAATCTCGCTCATCTTTGGACTCATTCACATGGTGTTTGGTATCACGTTGAGTTTGTGGAACAAGGTGATCAAGCGGTCCTATGCCGACATCTTTCTGGAGTTTTTCCCGCAATTGTACTTTGTGGTGTCCATCTTTTGCTATTTGATCTTCATGATCATGTTCAAGTGGGTCACCTACTTCGCAGACAACGCCACCCAAGACACCAATGTCTATTCCGAACATTGCGCTCCTAATCTGCTCATCACTTTCATCAACATGATGTTGTTCAAGGGCGCCGACCCCGATCCCAAATTGGCCGCCATTTGCAAGGGCAAAGAAACCTTCATGTACCCCGGACAGTACTACATTCAAGTCTTTTTGGTCATCACAGGAGTCTTAATGGTACCCGTCATGCTCTTTGGCAAACCCATTCACACCATCATTGGTAAGAGTGCTCGACAAACGGGCTGAGTGTCTTTTCCCGTCAATAACCTGTTTTTTTTCCTTTTAGGTCGCAGAGCTAGACGTCGTAATTATGAGCCAATGGCCGACAATCTTCTGGATGCTGAAGAGGGTCCTGCCCGTGATGGGGATGTGGAAATCCGAAATGGTCAAGCTGGAGGAAGAGCGACACAAGCTAATAGCGGTCACGGTGGAGGCGAGGAAAGTTTCGCCGATATCATGATCTACCAAGGCATTCACACCATCGAATACGTCCTCGGGAGTGTCTCGCATACTGCCTCCTATCTTCGTCTTTGGGCCTTGTCCTTGGCCCATTCTCAGTTATCCGAGGTTCTTTGGACCATGGTGATGCAGATTCCCTTGGGCATGAAAAATCCTTATGTGGCTGTGCCCGCGCTTTATCTGATCTTTGCATTCTGGTCGGCATGCTCGGTTTCGATCTTGGTGGTCATGGAAGGCCTTTCGGCTTTCCTGCACACCCTTCGACTTCATTGGGTGGAATTCCAATCCAAGTTTTATAAGGGCGAGGGAGTAATGTTTGTGCCGTTCAACTTTTCCGGATACTTGAAGGAGGCAGAAGCCGCCGATCAGGAAGTGCTCAAAGGCACCGCTTAAGGACGGAAATGAAGCGAAAGATGATAGATGTTCTTGATTCCTCATGATCTGTTGTACCTCCCCTATTATATGATTGTCTTCATTCAGTTTTTGCAACCTCATTGTGAAATTCATCTGATCCGAAAGTTAGACTTTTGAGTAGAAATGTCTCCTCTAATGAATTGGCTTCATAATCGAACCATCCAGTCTTTATGTGACACAGAATAAACAATATTCTTTAATATGAGAACCAGAGCATTTTCGCATTGATTAACACTCAAAAGGCATCAATTGGCTTCTTAAGTATCATTTTTGGACTCTGGTTGATTGATTTAACTGTACCCAGACAATTTCTGTTCGAGCTAGGTTAGGGTTTCAAGCAACACCCACAAAAAAAAAGATATTTTTTGAGGGTGTCAAGGGGAAAAATTAAAATATTTTTTGCCTTCAGCACATGCAGAAGGTCAACATGGTTGATTAATGAATTCATTTCACGTTTCTTCATCATTATGACCTTTTAAGTAGGATTGAAGTTGCGCATCAATTCCTAGGCTACCATTTTTTAAATGAGCTATGAATTGAGAAAATTGTAAACTTAGGCCCTTCCTTATGCAAGCTATAGTAGAGCCTATGAGTAACAAGATTAAGACAAATACTAGCCTCTTAAATGTTGTGTTGTATTGAATTTTTGAATATGTAAGCATTTTTGAGTAATTGCTCCCTCTTTAAATGCTAAAGGAACTTCAATTGTAAATCTTGCACCTTTCGGTTTTGAGCCTCTAGAAGCACTGCAAGTGCGAGTCTGTCATGGAAAGTCAGTGCCGTCAGTGCCATGAAGTTGTCAAATCCGATTTTACAGTGGCTCTGACTCGCAGGTTGCGTTATCTTCGTTTCATAGCATTCCGATCTTTCAATTAAACGGAAACACGCCCACAAACCAATGACATAAGAAGAATGGGTTAAATGGACACCAATAGACAAAAAATTAAGGGTATAGCTAAAGCTGACACAAAACTGAAATGCTTTCTGAAAGCTGTTTTGGCCTAACAATGATTTACAGTGTTACTATTTGTTTCATTACCTGGAACTCTTTCACATACAAAATGATTCATTCATTACAATTTTTGATAAAGTAAAAATAAGGATGGATCAAATTTAATGGATCAACACGTTTCTTTCACACTCAGCTTTTGTCAAAGCATTAAAAAGAAAAGGACTGAAATCTGACAGACATAACACTACTTTGAGCTTTCGAGAAAAACTAAATTACATGTAAAAAACCTTTTGAGAAAGCCAATATGTAGACTTTTGAAATAAATGGCCTTGCAATGAAAATTACAAAAGTATTGTGTGTTCAAGTACCTGACCCCGCGCTTTGGTTTTCCCTAGAAGCTTGCCCAGTCAAAAACCATCAAATATATTTCCCTAGTTTCTGGTGAAATGCATTAAGAAACCGACAGTTTCAAAATAGTAAATCAAAACAGGGTTAAAACATTCTTAAAGAAATTCTTTGCCATTTTGACCTTCCAAACTAGAAATCTCCCTGATTTTCTCAGATTGGAAGTGTCTTTTTTATATTTACGTTTATCCATTTGAACATTTCATTTTGCCAAAAATGGCTGCAAAATTTAACCATCAACACCAGCCTAAAATGTTGGACACATTTGTTCGTAGTTTTTACTTTATTTTTTCTATCTTGAAAAGTAATTGGCAAAAAATCCTGAACACAAATAGTGGCGTGATGAAAGGATCACCCAACCTTTATAACAAAGTTGGACAAAAAAAAACGAGTGAAAATTCAGTTGTCGTTGACAAAAGAACAACATAGCGCTCAAAAACTGGTGATTTTAGTCTTGAGTCGGTTGGTGTTCAAAGTATTTTGAGAGGTCACCGAATGTCCGAAATACAGAAGTCATGGAGAATATATTTGGTGTTGAATTCCTTCAAAATATTGCTTTAAGTGGTGTTGCTCACTTTTGGGATGACTTAAGTCTGTCCTCCATCCTGTCCGAGACGCGGGTCAATGATACTTTCGGGTTCTGAAGCGACCTCAAAACAGGCCTCAAAAAATACATCGTCATTCCCATGCTCGTGCTCACATTCATCATCTACTTGAGTTCAGCAGTCTCATGTTCACATTGAAAAGGTAAAACATCATTCAATACCGGAATATTTAGTAATTTGTAAATAGGAACATCAAACTGGTCCAATTCAACATGTGGAACTGACCAAATTTCAATGGGGCCAGATTGTTCACCCGGTATCATCACTGGAAATTGCCAAATGGTTGCAAAATTTCCTCCAAGTGTGCCCTTGCTCGATTTTTTAAGTTATTCCATTAGCCAACAAAATCATCTCAAAGAAAAGCCGACAAAGTTTTTCAAAATGGATTTGCGTGGTTGCTTTTGACAGCCGTTTTTAACATAAAAGTCAGAGTAATGAAGACCAGAAATTAGGGGCCAAAAGGTGAAAAGGAGGAAATTGGACTCGTGCTTTACTAAGATTTTTTGGTTCCGAGAAAAACTCGCTTGCTTTTTTGCCAATATTCAGCGGTTTTTATGCATCATTACTCGGTAATTACTATTTTTATTGTAACAGTCGCAACAGCAAATGTTGGTGAATAGTTAGGGATCGATAACGAAGGGCTATTAAAAAAAGCCAGATCAGCTCTTAGAGGATCTTTGCAGCAACATTCGTTTTCTTTATGCAATTCGAAACAGGTCAAACGGGGAAAGCCTAACCCAAAAACTGAAACTCTAAACGGCTATTTGAAACACCCTCATGATGGGGTCTTAGTTTGAAGTCAAATGATCGTCTTTTTTCCAAGACCCATCCAATTGAATACATTGGCAATGTAAGTAAGGATTTTTACAAGACAGGAGGGCCCTTTTGAATGAATTCAATGCCACATGAAGTGATTATCCACAAGACATGTAGAGGCTAGGCTTGGGATCAAACGGATCAAACACATGAACCGGAGCCTTGGTATGGTATATATTGGTCACGTATTAACCAACTCTACTTATGCAAAAGACTTCGAGAGAACTCAACTGTAAGTGAAAGAGTGATAGAAAGTGGCAGCACAATGGAAATTGAAAAATGTTTTAATGATGAATTTCAAGAGGAGTAAAAGAAAAGAGGCAGAGAATGTAAGACCGGTTGCATGATCAAAATGTTCATCAATCATCATAAATGGATTTAAGAATTTTAGCGTCAGGACCTACATTATTCGTATATTAGGAGACACCATAAGTCTAGTAGCCTGTATGTCAGCGGCCAAAATATTCCAAAATTAAGAGTTATCCCATTATCGGCATTTCTATGTCTAATTTTGGATGTATTTCAGCCATTGAAGCGCCATCACAAACATTATTGAACACCTTGCAACGCTGACTTTTAGAACTTGCGCTAACTGCAAACCTGACGAACTCATAGAAGCCCAATTGGGTATCGGTAGAGGGCTAAATGGAGAGAAGAGACACTCCCACTCAGCCGCTTGCGTGGTAAATTGCTTTGGCTTTGGTAGCCTGGAGTTAGGCAGAGCACCTCAAAGTGCTCTAAAAAGAAGAGTGGCTCGACTGCCCAGGCAGAAATTTGTCAATTTTTGAGCTGATTTTGTAGACAAACGGGTCACAAAAATACCTTCTTTTACCATTAGTATTCAAGCCCATTGTCATCCCAACACCCAAAGCACACTAAAACATGAAATACGTTGGTCAAACTCGAATTTGAAAATGTCAGGAATGTTATGATTAAGAGGTTGTGTTATACTGACATTATTCTTTGCGTAGTTAAACACTCGGACTTTGAACATAGATATGTATAGATACGACATTTTCATTTTTGTGGGACAATAGGTGGAAAATGTTTTTTTAATGCGCCCAAAGTTTCCAAGGAATATTGATGTATCAATTATGGTTGATTTGAGCAGAACCATGTCCTATTTTCTGTTTTACTAGTAAAATAAGATTTATCTCATGTAAATTTGTAGTTTTGAATTTGTTGCCCTCAAATCTTGACAGGGAATAAACAAGAGGTGAAATTGTTTAAGACAGGGCTAGACATATTGCAAATATATGAGTATTAAGCCCCAGAAAATAATTTTATTTTGCTGTGGAGCAGAAATCCTAGACCTTAAATAATGTAGGGTCAGGTAATGGTTATCTTCAGCTAGCCTTACCCTCAAAACGTCTGAGATTTCTTCTCCACAGCAAAAGAATAAAAGAATATATAGATCATGATCTGTCTTTTCTTCAAAGACTGGATTGTCCCAACCTTGGGAGTGTGTCCAATTTGACTATGACCAGAGACAACTTTGTTCTCAGTGACAAGACTTGAAGGAAGAGAGCTTGTTGATGTTAATCTGTTTCATGCAAAGACTCTTGAGCAAGGAAGCGACACGACATTTTTTGTCCCGCCAAGTTAGGCCATTGTTTGCAAGTCTACAGATCACCCAAGACCTTAATTTTCCCTTTTACCCATTCCAAAAGCATAAAATGCATTCATATGATGCCATTTGGTGTTCAAAAATCCATTTGAGCTTTGATTTGTTGTATTTTAGGCAAAAAAGTCATGCACAAGTTCAGTTTTGCAAGAATAAAGGTTGAACAAAATAACACTTTCTTCCAAGGTTTGCCATTTTATGATATTGAATAGAAACTATATAATTTCAGACTCTATTTAACTGCTATGAATTAAGGATAGATAGTATATAAGTAGTTCACAACTATTGTTATTAATAAATACATAAGTCAATGGGTAAAAGAGACCTAAAATGCTAAAATGGGAGGTTTTGATGGCTGCTTGGATATTTTGTGTTTGTTTAACTCATTGGACACTCATGAATTCATGAATTAGGTGCCTGAGTAATATTTAAAATGGCAGAAACCCTTGATCCATGGATATTGGTTTGTCTTGGGGCTGAACCCACCGGGAACTTTCAGATTTTACTTTTAAATAACACTTGAAGAGGAACTTCTTGTTCTTGTTGTATTGTTAAGTAGCAATAGTTTGTCATTGCCCTTCTATTCTTTCTGAGCCACAAGCACAGTTGCTTTCTCAAAAGTTAGAGAACACTGGGCATTGACAAACAGTTTCTTGAAAAACTGATGGCATTGCACCATTGCTTAAATGATTTTTAGTCTTGATCATTGAAGCCTCAGTTCAGGAGCTATTTTCCAACACAAATGAAACCAATGTTTCAAAACCACTCTTTGATATGCCTCAGACACCTTAATCTGCTTTGGCGCACAAATGCCATTGGGCAAACATCCAAATCAATGTTCAAAGCCAGAGCATGGGGGATTTTGGGCACTATTGACTAGCAAGCATGGCTCAAAAAGTTCTTTAGAGCCTTTGAATCAATGACATAATTGTGGCATCTGAAAACATAGGTATTCCTACCCACTGCAATTGGGTTTTTAGATGAGATAACACGCAATTTGAAGCTTTTTCATCTCTTGACTGTCTTAACGTTCTTTGTTGTTGTTTACACTTAGGCCCAAGTTGGCGGGTGATTGCAAAAGGTGACCATTCTTTGCTGGAGGGAGTTAACCCCAGAATCATCCGACAAAATCATAGAGAGAGTTGACTGAGCCTGTCCTATCTATGCATATCTATGCTTTGAAATACAACTGGACAGCGGGCCAGGTTGACCAAATGTTGCACGAGTCCTAAATGTCAAACGGTTAGAAAGTTTTGATTGGTACTCTTGAATTGATATTTGAATGTACCCTCTGAGTACACATTATTTTCTGATTTTTAATAATTTGACCCATAGTCATGTTGGTTGAGTTGCAAGTACATTTCTTGAACTGAGTTCAACTCATTGATGGAGCTTGGAACCCTTTTTGCATTTCGAGTGAAAGCACAAGCACATGAGGTTATTGACGTATTTTTGAATTTGGCGCCATGACTGGGGAAGCAGAGAAACAGCAAACTGTGTTCATAACAAAAGCCTTGCTCATGGGAGTGACATTTCTCTCCATTTAGCCCGCTAGGTATCGGGTGAAGCAAATCCTTGGCGAGGCAAAACTTGTGTAGAGGTAATATCATAATCTATCTCTGGACTTAGATTGTGATGAATCTGTTCTGGCCAAATAACCCTTTGGTTGCCAAAATTAAGTAATTCTAGTGGCTGAATGTGCCAAAAGCATTAAAATAGCAGACTAGTAACCCTGGTTCACAGACCATTAAAAGATAGACGTGCTCTGAGCCATGAAGAGGGTGACAATATTATCAAATCAGCTGTACAAGCCCCCCTAGACACTAAACGAGGTGGGGATTTTGAGCTGCTCCCACATCTGCAAGCGTGGCCAAATCCAGAACGAACTCGGCGTACTCTATGTACTTTGTTCACAGCGTGCTACCGAGTCGTCACTCTAGTCAGACTAGTCGTCAGGGCGACCACGGGATCGTTCCCGTGGTCGCCCTGAAAACTTCGAAGCTAGTGTGCAACAGCTGAGATGTCGTACTTCGCCTCCACTAAAGGAGAGGCCAAAGCGACATCTAGTCCTCAATCGAACCGTGCCCTGGCTCCGCTTGCCCTCTTGCTATTCCTCCTCCTCCTTTTCCTCCTCCATTCCACTTTCTGATGGCTGTTTTACTGTTCCTGCTCTTCTCTCTCTCTGTCGGCTCTGGACTGGAGGGTGTCTTGTGCCTCTTTTGCTTGCTCTAAACTCGGCTGACGTAGTCGTCGTCGTCGTCGTCGTCGTCGTCGCTGTCGGTTGGACTGTTGGAAAAAAGGCCAAGTCTTCGTTCTCGATTCTGTGTGTGTGAGGGTGTGGGAGGTTGCCTACCTTGGCCTCATCGTCCTCGTCGTTCGTGTTCTTTCTGCCATTGCTCGTCGTGGTGTCTGAGCCACGGATCACGACATCGACCGCCGACTGGCCGCCGCCGCCGGGCTTGAAGGCCACTAGGTCTGTAAATTATCGGCCCTAACTAACTTCCGATCTGGGAGGCGACTCATCTGCAGCACTAGATAAACCACAAATACCCCTCTCAGAAACAACAGATCGTGGTGGCTCAGAGCTAGCACTCGTGCTTACTGCATAGCGAGTTGGGGTTCGCGCCTCCACGAGGGTTTTTGTTTCAAACGTTTTTCAGTAAATGTTGTTTGTTTTTCTATATTTTTAGGTATGTTTAGGTTAGGTTAGGTTAGGTTAGGTTAGGTTAGGTTAGGTTAGGTTTAAGTTTAAGTTTAGTTCAGATTATCTTTGCTCCTCCTGTCAATATTTTGTCCATATCTATGACGGTATGACTCATCTCCCAGATCGGAAGACATTCAGGGGCCATAGTCTGTAAATTGGCCAGAGGACAGCCTTCGACCGAGGTAGAGGAGCAGCATCATCCCAGGCCTTTTAGGTTCCTCGTCCCTCCCTCCTTCCTTCCCGAGATCGGGTGGAACACACCAAAAAGTCAGGATCCTGAGACGATCCTTGCTCGTTTGTTGGCTTGCATCTTGCTTACTGCTTTGGTTGGATGGGTGGCAACTCGGTCCTCGATCCAACCCGGTCGTGACCCTAAAGCTTTCACGGTGGCCAGGAGTGTGCCCGTGTTCCCAAAGAGGGTCCAGGTTCGAGCCTGGCCTTCTGGTCAATTCAGGTATGGGTGGGGTCAGCTGGTCTTGAGGGTGGTAGTGTGTAGGGCCATCCTACCAGAACTTAACCAAGGCCTAAGGCGTGGCATTATACTACTATAGTGACTTGGCTATTCATGGATGGAAATTAAATGATATGAAGGCTTTATAACTTTAATTTGAGGTGATATAGGCCAAGGATGCCATCCCAGACAATGATTGTATTTGTGTGTGTGTTTGGCTGTTCTTGTGCTTAGTTGGTCAAGCATGAGTGCTCGTCGCGGACGGCCATGACGACGCAAAGAGCTTGCTACATACATACTTGTGGTCAGATTTCTCGATTTCTCAACCATTTCTCTGTCTATTTTACAGAGTCTCCATTACCAAGTCGAGTATTCCTGCGGGAGGGCCCGGTCCACGGTTCGTATCCCGGTGTCGTCATCTTCGAGTCCCGTTTGAGAATCTTGTGAAAACAAAAGTATTTGTGTGTGCCTGGCTCCTCTGTATTTGTGTGTCTAAAACAGCCAGTGACCTTGTGAGCGCGGTTTGGCCTTTGATGCGGCCCTATCATGACCGGTCAGTGTCAGAAGTGATCAAACCAGCTTAACCCCGAAATCCACGTCGTGGTAGTGTTGGCGTCTGTGGATCACAGCCGTAATACTATGTCCACAACATCGGCTACCATGCGAACGCCCACACTTCAACCGGTACCTGAGTCCCTTTCCACGGATCACGGGACAGGGTCCAATTCCAACAATAGTACCAATAGCAACTCGACCAACAAAAGCAAAAGCAAGGTAGGCTCAAAGAAACCAAGATTTGCGCATGAATCATGATCTCCAGAAACTAGAAATATCGGCTGCAGTGCGGAAAAATCCGTGTCCGATTCGATTCGCGGATGTAGTAGTATGTACAGTATATTGGTGTGAAGCTGGTAGTTACATCATGCGTCAGAGACATGTGTCAAACCCAACAAATGCATTCATCTCTCATGTGTGTTGTGCAGCAACTAGGGGAAAAGAGATGCGATCACTTCTCATTTGACGAATTTGTGATCGAATTGGACGGCATGGGAAATCCACAATCTTGCTGCTTACTCGAACAACCCGATGTAATCCCAACAACTTCTTTTACTACTAATAATGGTCATCCTCTGCATTTGTTTCCCGTCGTCGTGTGTACAAAGAGGCTACAATGACCCCTTGGGAGGGTAAACCGGCTTTTTTTGGCTTCGGCTTCGCCATGAAAACGTTTGCTTTGAAATGCTGGCTTGTCCATGGGAATTCATCTGATCTCGAGTCTGTTTCCACGATTTCGAAGTTTCACCGAAACACCCTGAAAATGCCTGATGTCATTCATTCACACTATCTTTCTCTAAGAGGCCTTTCTGTAAGCATGCATGGTAAAACTCTCACGTTTGAAGTTGGAAATGTGATACATAAAAATTGGCGCATAACTCTAAACATGCTTGAGAACAGGTTTTGTCTCGGCGTATTCTTTAGTTTTCGGGAAAGCTTTAATCGTTCAACACATTGCGATACATCCTTGAGTTATTGAACCCCCAAAGAAAACAATATGTTGAGCTTACATCCCAACTTGATTTAGCACATTTTTCAACGTAACATTGATCCAACATTGAGCGCGGATTTCAGTTCTTAGGATAATGTAATGGCCTCTTCTCTTCGTAAACTAAAATATTTCCGATGGTGGTCCGTTTTGTTGTGGTGGCTTGATTCTTATTTACATTCTCTTATCTGAACATTTTCAAACAGTACTTGGCCTCGAAAAGGTAACGGTATTATTTTCCATCCATTCCAAAATATCTTCTCACAAAAGATGAAACACAGTGAATGATTATTATGACTAATTGTTAGCATTGAACGCACCTGGTCAATTAGAGGATGAAGAGTTGAATCAAAACTTTTTTAAGGACGTCGTAGTTTTTGCAAACTCCACGGACGCAGGCGACCATTGCAAAACTATTTTCGCAAGATCTCTATAGTGAATGGATTCATTAATGGTCAAACTCATTTTTTTCAATTGTACATTTTAAGAGAAGCAATTGAAGTTTAGGGTGAATGATTATATCAATTTTTTAATATTCTCCATACGAAATATACGATGATGAGAAACATGAAGTGTGATTATGACACTTAATGAGTTAGTTAGTCGAAGAACGGCTCTCCAATTACCTTTTAAATTACTCTCATAGAGGCAAGGAATGCTAGCTTATTTCAGGAACATTCCATAAGCCCACGTTCCGGGCTTGCTAACAGGTATAAAGAGTGGTTTCATGAATCCGAAACTTAGACATAGACCTCGTTCACAGGGAAATCAATTCTGGTTGGTTTTGCAATCGCTAGCTCTTTGTTGAAGGCTTCCATTTGCCTTCTCAGTGCTTCCTTCTACTTCCTTTT
The DNA here is from genome assembly GCA_010645155.1 of Tigriopus japonicus. NCBI lineage: Eukaryota > Metazoa > Arthropoda > Copepoda > Harpacticoida > Harpacticidae > Tigriopus > Tigriopus japonicus. Next base: position 8,435,656 of record CM021323.1, read on the forward strand.
TGCTTCCAACGGTATCTCCCATTTCTCATTGGTCTCTGTGCAATCCACAATCGTTCCAGAGTGACTCACAAGAATTCGAGTCTCTGTATGTTCGTATTTCAAGGAAGGCCGATTGGTTGCCATTCTTGTGTCGAGCTTCGTTGCAATGCAGCTAGATGGCGCTGGCCTCTGCAAGTGTCAGTTTCACGAATATGGAGGACATGTCCGCACGCAAGTTTGAAAAGTCATGCACTTGCGACTGAATAAGACTAAAAGCAGGCGCATTCCGAGGACACGTGACTAACCCACTTTCAGTAGGGTAATTTAATCTCCTTGCAGATAGTTAATCATGAACGAGGTTGGAAAAGGCTTGAATGAGTACATGCTACTAACGTGATTGATCTGTTCCAGCTTTTTCAAAAGGCGGGTCTTTTCTAATCTTAAGACATTTTTTGCCAATATCAACCTTCCTGTTATTTGTCTTGTATCTACTCCAAAGGTAGGGCGTACACCATACAAGTAATAATATTGCTGTGTTTTGTTTACCACTAGAGTCTATCCGTGAATCTACATTTTTGCAAAACATGAGCTGTATTTCTTTTCTAGGGTTCAAGGACTGTTCATTACTATCTTGATTTCTTGTCTTCAGTTCCTTTAGTACATCTTGGGTATGGGTCAAGAATCTTTTTAATACTAGTAAGCCTTTAAGAAATTTTTCTTTGGGTATTTTTTTTATCGGTGACTTCCTCATTTCCTTTGAGGAATAGTAAACAAGTTAAACATTGGAGAGCAAAAGAGTTCCTCAATGAACATTTAGTTACCTTTTGCTACAAACAAATTCGAACAAAAAGAAGACAAAACTTAATTACTTATTCAAGCACTACTGTTCGGAAGACAAACAAACGAAAAAAAACTTAAGTCATTTTTTTTTAATCAGCATATGCCACTAGTGCAAAACTTACCATATCACTTGAAGTAGTAAATACTTTATTTCTGAAATGTTCAATAAAATGTTCATGATAAAGGTTATCCCTTCCTTTGGGCTAACTTAGATTTGCATAAAATGCACGTTAATGTTTCATCACACCGATATCAGATCCGGATAATTCAAGATTGATTAAATGCCTTCACAAATAATCATGGTTCAAATAGCCTCAATTAGGTGCTGATCGGTTCATCGAATACGGCGAAATCCTTAAGAGATGGTTCGGTCGTTTTTAGAAACCCTCATTCAGTTGGATACAACAGATTTGAGGCGATTTGCGATCTGAAAGAGAAACAATCGCCCGGAGAGGATTTCCTCAACCTCAATTCTGTTGTCACAACATGACTTTTTTAGATTCTGATCCTTGAGGGCTTCTTTCACATGACGTTGTAGTGACATATTTGGAGCTGAATGTTTTTTCGATCTGATTCAATTTTAATGAGTTCAATCACCCAGGAAAAAAACAAATGAAAACAAAGCCCAGCTCTCCATTAAAATGATTTTGTTTCGGGATTTACAAATAAAAACTTGACATGAACGAGTGATCGTGGTTCTGCGAAGCATTATGAATTGGTCACGGATGCTTGTGTTGTTCCGTTTTGAAGTCGCCATTCATGGTATTGCCGCACCCATTTTTCCATTTTCCCAAGTGAACGATTTGCGCCCAAGCCTTAAAAGAGAGCGCTCGATAACTGATGTGAGCAATGAACGAGCGAGGTACAAAAGAAATATGAGTAGTCAAGTGCTACAGTGCGCACACACATGTTTCTGTCGTTGGTCTAATTTTGAGGACACTGCCATTTCATCTTGTCCCCATAGCTACGAAGAGTGGGAACAAAATCAATCATGGAGAGTACAAAGAATGGCCTGAACGGAGTTGAACGTACAATACTTTCTTTTCTCGAGTTTCTCCCAGATTAATCAAAATTTATCAAGTCGTCAGCCACTTTCATTGGCGCGAGGCACGTTTTAACACCCCATAGATCATGGAAGCTTTTCCCTATTGTGACTATTCCCTTACACCAATTTAAGAGGGCCTACTAGTATGAGTAAATGCTGTACCATGTAGCTGTACAAGCGCTATTGGATTATGATCCTCGTGCAAGATTCACTTGGGCCAAAGACGTGGAGTGATCCTCGAGTTCACTACCTGAATCGACCCAGGCCAATGAGGCGTTCGTCAAGGCATCTCAAATCGAACCATCTACCTGAATGAACCGAGTGAAGTAAGGAAAGAGCCTTTGACTGCCTTAGTGGGTGGTGGGGCTACACGCAACAACTCTGAGATCGAAGCACGCGGGCACGGATTCAACGAGACTACTTGTGACGCGGGAGTGTGAGGCCCTTTCGCCAAGTCAACCCGGCCCCTAATTCGACTGCCTTTTCAGCCTGAATACCTCATAGGGCCTGTCAAACTCTGTAACATCAGCAAAGAGGCCAGAGAGGTATTTTCTTCCAAAAAACATCCACCAAGACATTGGCATGAGGTGGTACAAGAGGCTTGACTAGTGCGTTTTTATGAAAACTCGATTAAAAAGTGTCATGGTGGTGCTCCAAACGTGCTTCAGTGACCCTTTTGGGGGTGTTTATGTCAATGTCAAGTGATCAAGGAGTGAAAGAGAGAGCTTCTTGGTTGGTAATGCTGCTGATCCATCGCCTACACGTTGTTTTAGACCATTGTTTTATTAGAGTAATGACAAGGCTCTGTCTGGTTGAGTGGGGTGGAATTTTGGTTCATTTTGTAATGTGTCTGTATGTCTGTTTTTTTTTTCAAGTCGCCTTTCGCTTAATTTCACTTACCAATTGGAAGCGACAGTACGATTTCAAATTTACAACCAACGCTTAGGAGTAAACTGTTGGGAAGCCAAAGAAGCTGCCAACCAAACTACATTAGCTTTTTATTGCCTTGGCTAAGAGAAATGTGCGTCTCGTTCAAAGAGAGATTATTCATGTATAGGTTATCAGTCGATTCAACATTCATTTAAAAAAAATGATTTGGGAATGTTATCTCTCGTGGAATAAGTTATTAACACATTAGCGAGCGAGATTCCGTTCCTTCTTCCACTTTCTCGGTCAGTGCAAGTTCAGTAGTTTTCGTATACCTTGAAGTGCAATTACCTGAGGTATAAAACCCAGCCAAAAAGAGGACTTTATCGATTTTTCCAAGTCTGTTCCACGCTCTTGGTCACAAAGGCAACAGCAGACCCAAAGCAAAAGAGAGATCTCCTATCCTAGTCTTTGGCATTGCACCTAAAGTAACGATTAGAAGAAAAGCCAGTTCTTGGTAGGAGTGCTCTTTATGATGGATTGGGATCGGCCACAAAAGGCGTGAATCATCAAGAAATGTGCAATAGTATCAATCGCCCCCCGATCCAATTTCAACTCGGGAGAGAAGCCACTTGAAGAGCAATTTCGCCTTCGTAATCTTTTAGCAGCCATGCATGGAATGTGTGAGTGTCTTTTCAAAGGAGTCTTCGAACGGTAACGAGATATCTCGCGTTCAAGTGTACAAAGAACTTTGTTGTGGAGAAGGATAATGCAACAAGGACTGTTGTGTTTTAGTTTTGACTGGCAAACTGTGTGATACTCACACAAGGCTTAGCAAGCCCGCTCAAAGTATAGGATATTATTGAAGTGTTTTGTTAAAAATTGCTGTGGGTTGGCGTTCGTCATCAATCGCTTCGCCCACGCAAAGCCCATGTCAAACGGTGGATAAAGTAACAGCATTACCAACCATGATGAGATTTTCAGAACCTATGTGGCGATAAGCAATTCATTCAAGCCCAAGAAATCCTCTGCATGAGGTGTGATGTATTTTCTGATCATTGCCTGGATTACCCAAGTTCCATCAAAGAAGTGATTTTGATCCAAATCCCACCAAATTAAGTCTCTGATTGTGTTATCTCGGAGTGGAGAACGGCATCATTTCTTGATAAAGTACAACAAACCCAGACTCTTGGTCAGGTCAATCTTCGTTAAATAAAGACCATCGTTGAGCTCGAAGAGACTGGGAAGTGGTCCTAGTATGCACAATTTCAATGTGAACCCCCACTTGTCAGTCCGAGGAGGAGCTCATGCTGAAGATCATCATCCTCACTCATGGTTGTCGGTGCCGTTGTTGTTGAATCAACCTGTCTCCCTCGGTCCTAACCAACCTGTTGACTACTTGGAATCGCCTGTGTTCTTTGACTTCTCGTCGGCCGCCAAACTTTTGAGCTTGGATCCCACTAGCCCAAACTGCGATCACCTCGACTACCTTCTTGACTCCTACTCCTTGTCCTGCTGTCCTTCGGATCTTGGAGGAGCCTGTGTTTGCCACCAATACCATCACCAGTCGGATCAGCTAAGAAGTTTTGGCACCCTCTACAGCAACAGCATTCCTCGTTGGTCGACACTCGCAACCATCGCCACTACCATCACGACTGCTACAACTGCCAAGGCAACCATCATCTTGTATACGAAGAAGAACGAAAAAGAACGAGTACGGCAAGTGCTGGAAGGAAACAAGAAGGACGAGGAGCAGCAGTATGCTCAAGCTACTACGTAGGAAGTCGTTTAGGAAGTCCAAGGATTTCAAAATTGTTAACAGCGGCAGCAGTCATTCTGCATTTTCGGGCACCAGTTCAGGGAAGAATCAGCGAGACCAGTCCAATCATCACAATTTCCAAAATGACAATGGACTAGCAGAAGACGGAGGACATTATCGAAGTACTTCAAATTCTCAATACAGTTTCAACAGCTGGGATCGAAGAAGCCAGGCCAGTGGGCCTTATCGATACTCGTCCATCTCTACCCACACTGTGGGAATAGAGTCTCCTCCTGAAATCCTCCAATACGCGAGGCCACCTGAGAACCTTACCAGCCCCCTCCGTGAATCCTCTGGAGTGCTCCAAGATAGTTTAGTGCCAAGTCCAGGACTTCAGAAAAAGATTCAGGAGGAATCTCAACAATTCTACGACAGTGAAGTGAGACGGAGGCGTGGCTCACCTACCTCTAATTCTGGCCATCGTACTCCGGCAAAGAAGAGTGCCAGTGGCGGAGGAGTGATATCAGCTTTGCGGCAAAGCTTCCGTCGAAAAAGTACAAGCGCCCGGATCCAACGACAACAAATCAAAGAGCAACGGAAAACCTCCGCCTCACAATACTCATCTAGTGTACCTAGGTCTATTTCGCACCAACATACTCCCGTGTCTCGGAAGATATCCGGAGACTCGACCCGTTCCAGTGCCTTCAGCATTAATACTTCGGCCTCAAAACGAAGCGGTTCTGTCGTCTCAATCAAATCGGGCCAGCCCGGAGGTGGTCACTCAACTTCGAGGCAACTCTTGCCTGGACGTGCAGTGGATCCAGGCCGACCTGTGGTTGTTGTTCCCCCGTTCCAACAACAGTTGTTGGAACATCCAATTCTTCCCAGTAACGGGAAAACTAGCTCGAGCCATCTCGAGAAGCCGGATTCGTCACTTGAATCCAACATGGCCACGGCTGTCACACCTACAACACGGAGGAACCATGCCTCGAATGATATGGAACGCTCCCTTTTGACAACCACGCCCTCTAGACAACAGCGATGTCTTCCCCAAACCCCAAGTCAACCCTCTCGGACGGGTTTGACACCTTCAACGACAACGTCTCATAGTTACTCGAGAGAAAATAGTAAATCTACAGCCGTAGTGACTCCGAATACAGTGAGTGCTCCAACAAATGGCACGTCTGCAACGTCTTGCCCAAGGCCTGCACAAAGGCATAGTTTACGAAATAAGGTAAGCACGTGATTGTTGTTAACAGTCTGACGACTATTAAATAATAACAGTCAGCATTCGTTGTTGAAGTTTGTGCCCATACAAATTGTGAAACTGGTTCATCTAAATTTTGTACACGTGTCTAACATTGACCAGCTGACGACCAAGATCATGATGCGGCATCTCTCCCTACATAAACTGTAATCTTTCGTCTAATCGACGTTGTCAGAGTGAAATACTTTCAAGGTCATTGTCTCAACTAGGAAATGAAGTACTTGTAGTTGGCGCTATTGAAAGTTTATGGTAAATTTCTAAGCAAAAACGTGAAGGAACAAAAGTTTGCATGTTCGGATTCTTTATTGGTTTCCAAAACTTCTTGCCAGCGGTCTCTGTTTGGCTCCTGCTTCCTCCAAATACTCCATTGTGAATAATGAAATGTATTTATGTCCTCCGGACAAACATTTCAGGAAATCAGATATTAGTTCTTCATGAAGCCTTGTCATTTCAATTAAGATTTCTTGCCCCTCTGAGATTTATTTAAGTGTATGGCTACTGTGTTTAAGCTCCAAGACTTGCAGGTTTGATGTTTGAAAAAAAACAACTGTTTTTCATGATCATCCACTTAATGAATTATTGCAGAAACTTGCCCCTGGAAGAGTCGAGTGCATTCGCAGAGCCCTGCGAAGTACATTCATGATTCCCCACGTTAGGAGGCATAAAAATGCATATCCTGTGTGTTTATGATCCTAAAAAGTGTAAAATTCCATCAGAGCCTGTTCTCTTTGTGAAGTTTTATTTTTATTTTGCATCAGCTTTGGCATGTCATTGGCGTCACAATTAAAAGTGCTTCTCATTATGTTGGTGTGTTCAATGTTCATGATATGTCATCGGAAATTGAAGTAAATTAGAATCCAAAATATCGAATGTACGTTGAACAATTGGATATAAAATGGACAATTACAAGTCCGCCCATTCTTCAAATAAAGTATAGAGTCTGCAAGGGAATTAGATTATAACTTCGCATTAAAAATTACTAAACATTAGCAACACTGACTTTTGTGGGGATTTTATAACTTGAATATGATATGTCATCTGCATCTGCTTTCAAACTGCTTGCATTTGATGGAGTTTAGCCAGAACAAGAAGTAAAAATGATCTAAATGCTTGATTTTTTGCCAACTTTGTCATAACTCTGTGCATAGTTAATGTATAACAGCTCAAAAGAATCTCAGTTTTGCAATGAGGTTAGCGCCTTAATCTTTGGATAAAACTTGCAAAGGTAAAGTCACAGGTTGAACGTTTTCTGGAAGAGTCTAGATTTCCTAGAAGAGATTAGCGCCTGACTCCACAATGACGAGAGCTCATCTCAAATGCTTGGGACGAATTAGAAGTTGGGCTTGTACTGCCAATAAATTGAGCTGAGGGTTTTGAGGCACTCAATCCATTTAAGTACGGTTTATATATTGGACCACTTCCTTCTGAATTATAGTGTCCATTCCGGTTGCACAAGTAAGCGATTGGGCAAGGAGACTGCACAAAAGAACCTGACATTTATTTGTCTTCTAATGCTGGCCAAATATTTGAGAGTAGTTACTCCCATGATGTCTACAAAATGAGACTTCCCAGTGTTTGGAAAGCCCCTCAGACATGTTAGCTGAAGACTGGCACAAAATGACTGCAGCCATTGGTATAGACAAAGCGCGAGCTTTTTTTGTACATTCATCAACCATCTCGAGGTACATGTGGCTGATGTGTGTGAGTGAGTGAGTGAGGTGGTCGAGGTTGATGTGAACAAGGTCAAATGAAGATAGAGTACAAGCAAAAAGCCAAGATCAAATTGGAAACTGCCCTCAAAGAAACTCTAGAAAGACGAAAAAAGGCTATTAGAAATGCAGGTCGTGATTCCTTCATCGTCAACCACTAATTACCTCGAGTCGTTTCCAGAAAAGACGCTTGCTTGTCTATGACAAGACCTGATCACAAGAAACCCATGATGAAGTTTGGGAACTGGGGAATAATTGGCTGATCACGAAGCTCGAATTCTTGGTATTGATTTGGTTGTTTTGCGCGTTCATGATACGTTTCAGTCTTGACTCTACGACAAGGGACATATTTGAAAGATGTAGTAGATGTCCTTGACTTGGGGTCTTCTTCGATTTTGCGTTGTTGGTCAAGGATTGGCCTTGATTCCTGACGCTTGTTTTCGAAACGACATATTTACTCAATTAAAGGCAATTTCTCGGCGAATGCAGCCTTGGCAAGTGGTTGTTCTTGGTACTCCTACTAAACATACGCAAATATTCGTAGGAAACGTAGTTGGGATGATTTTAACGAGCTTCGGGTCTTTCCACTTTCGGTAAATTTCATGAATTAATTTCGAACAACTGGTACCTTGTTTGTGTCCGCAAATAGCATTTCCACGAATAGTTTGTCCAATTATGGGTGTCGGGCCATCCCCAATTGGATTGTGCTTTAAAGTTTGGAGAAAGCGTGGCACCCGCCAACGTGATGTTGATCATCATGAATGAGCTCTCTTCTGTTCCATATTTTGAGGGCCTTGGATGCCAACAAACCCATCCAAAGGAAGCCTTTTCTTCTATTGTCATTGATGCGAGATTGAGGACAAGGGAACCGACTTTTGGGTGTCCTTGAGGTTTTCCTCATTCCTCTCGATTTTTGATGTTGGCAGATCGGTCTTTGTAGGTCATGGGTATTTGCTAGAAAGTCATTACTGTTCGGCATTTCGGGTGCTCGACTTTTGTAAGGCATCAAAATTATGCGAGAGACGGACGACCTTTTCAGGTCTGGGCGGAACCTTTCCATACCCAGATGAATGAAACCTATTAATGTTCTCTCAAACAATGGGTTCGTCTGATAGGAAATTGCCTCTTTCAGAATGAACACGGATAGTTACCGTTGTGGGCAAAAAGGCCGTTTTATTAGAATGTCGAGGCTCCGGAATGAGTAACCTCGTTGCGTCCTTCCGAAAGCGAGGCCATTCGATAACGCATCATCAGTATTTCTCTGTTCGTTCCTTCCTTCCTTCCTGCCTCTCTCTCTCCCTCTCTCTCTCTCTTCTTTATCGTCGTGGTCGTCCTGAGGAGCCTGGCTAACATGGTCTTTGTCAAGGCTACCAGGACCCTCATTCCGTTTGGTTCTCTGGTGCGCGACCTTCCTTTTTCTTCAAAGCTAACACTCCAGACGCTGAGAGAGACCACAAGTACGACCCACTCACTCACTCATTCACTGCACTAGGAACATTTCTTGCTGGCCTTCAAGTCTACTGGGTGAATGCTGGTTTTGTCCAAGTATTGCTGGATGGGAAAAAGGAAAAAAACGAGAGCGAGCAGGGTGAACTTACAGTGGCAGCAAGGCCGGAAGCGGTGAAGGAACCGGCCCTACAACCTTGGAATCTGGTAGTCTTCGTCGCTCACTTGACGGCTAGTCGCCTCATCTTGGAAGGAGCGAGAGAAAGAAAGAGAGAGAGAGAGTGAGGAAGGAAGGATCAGGGGACTCCTGTAACAACTGGTGGTGTTGGATGGAACTGGTCTTGTCTGTAAAAGCAATCCGGGTGAAGAACATTTTTGTCTCTCCAAGTGGCAAGGTCTTCTCTGGGAGACGGTTCATTTAGCAGTAATTGATTCTGGTAGCACTGGCTTTGACGTCTCTCGTATTCCATTTCGTCACCGGGAACAATTTTGGGAACCAGAGTGCTTTCAAGTTCTCTTCTGAGAAAGTGTCAGTTCACTTTGAAGTGAACGTAGCCCTTCACCACCGACACCTTTGCTGCCGCTTCACACCTCCAATTGAGAGGAGCTGGAAACAAGATCAACATTTTTTTCCATTCTCGTTGTGCCTATTTCGAGTCGAGTTCGTGTGGGAAAAGTAGTGGTAGCTACAACTTTACTCACCTGTTGTTTTGTGGCTTATCAGCTAGCTTGTTATCGCTTTTCTCCCTCACTTCCGAGTAGTCTCTATCAAATCCCAATGTGTTTGTGAAGTGCTTAATTCGGCCTTCTAGCCAATACTTTGTTGTGGCAAAAGAAGGGGTGTGCCAATGTCCCGACATATCCAGGACCGTTTCCTCAGAGTGTCGAATGTACTTGTTAGCACTCGTCAGTCTTGCAGCTCAATCGCAAGCTCGAACGGCAAGAAATAGTGGGTGTGCTAATCACGACAGTTCGAATAGCAGCCATCATTCCAACACGAATCATAATTGCTTTCACAATTTCAACAATACTAGCGACCCTAATAGTTCACCGGGGATCCCGCGTGAGCTGACCACCAACTCCGGGTCGTCTTCCAAGACCAGCATGGTGAACAATAATCCAAGACGAGCGAAACCTCGAGGAAAGGTGGGTCGAACAAGTTTGATGTTGAACGGTTTCGCTTTCCCTCAAGATTTAAGCCTCATCTTGAACTTGAGTTAAACTTTGGCTTTTTATGCATCCCTTCTTTCTACCGTAGCTTCATAGATCCCTGGCCATTAACGTTCACGGAAAGAGAGTTTTGTCAGTCGTTCAGTCTGTCCTTTCTCCTCCTCGTTCTCTGAATGGATGGACACAAAGCTAGGAGCTATATTTGGTGCCACAAATGTAAAATTTGGTGTATAGTCGACTATGCATGAAAAGACCATCAGTGAACGGTCTCCCTCATGCTTCTATAGGTTATCGAAAAAGAACTTGGAAAATGGTTTGGCAGCTTTGAGTTGGTCTACTTGCACGGAGATGGAGAAATCCGATAGTTCTGTTCCTCATGAAGGCCTACGTAGGAGGCTGTTCTACAACTTTGTTCCAAATTTGAAGGAAAACTTCCCCAATTCATTGTGCCAAGGCCTGGATTTGTCGCCAATTTCTCTCTTGAGCCTTAGCCTTAGCTCTTTGAAGTGATCTTAATTAGACCATGCAATGTTGGTTTCCCTTCAGAGAGAATAAAGGGCTTTCATTTGGCTTTGATCTCCCGGATGACGTTTATAATATGCAAAGACACTCACATAAGCACTCTCTGGGGATATTCATTTGTATATCTGATTTTGTTTTCTCCTGAATTTCATATATTTCTTCTTTTTCCGTTCCAGGTATGTCATATAGCAATGAAACAATGTTCACTCCTTGAAACGAAAAGAAGTGGGACAAACTAGAGCACGTTATTCTCGGGCTCACGTAGGATATATGTGAGTTGAAGTGTCAGGAAATGAAATCCCAAGTACCCCCATCTTCATCATGTCTTGGAGATTTGTGAGATACACCAAGTTAAGCTGAAGTAACGGGAGCCCCTTTGCAATTCTTTCAATCTCGATTCGTTCCAAAACTGGACCAGAATATATGACGCGGGTTGAAAGGAAACTTTTCTACTCGTCTCCCTATTACGGTCACTCTAATGTCAGCTTTTACCTACTCGTAGAGAAAGAAAATCCAAAATGGGCAAAAGAGGAAAACTTCTTTTGTGAGGAAGGTAGAATTCTTAACCAGATTGTTGTTGTGGAACGAGAAGTTCGCTTTTTAATTTATCCTCAATTGCCCATGGAACAGGGAAAGATGCGCGAACTGAGCTCTTCGGATCAAACAGGGAAATTCCTCGGATAACATTTGAATTGTACTGTACTTGAGGAGAAAGCAAACTCGATCGTGACTTAGTGCTCAAAAGTCGACCTCGAGAAAGTTTCTTGGCCTCTTCAATCTTGTCCTCAGGGTCTTCGTTCTAGCTACTAGGTCCTCTATCTTTGTTGTTGCCAGAACAGATTGATGACGTCAGGTTGAAGTTACTTGACAGAAACAGTGAATGAAATGTTTTGACTGAACAAGATATCATATCCCGTTCGTACTTGTGACGTTCAATGCCTGACCCGATCATGCCCACGTCTTGAAACTTGAATTTCAATCCGTCTTTCCAAGAAGTTTGACAATCTCCCGCTAGGTGGAGCCCATGTCTGAATTCTCGTTCAACTGAGGGAAACGAGCATTTCTAGACTGTCTGTGAAAAGATAAACTCTCACTCCGAACCGGGTGTTCACTCCTATCCGGAAGAATTTAATAGTTGTTCTCATGGACTATTTCTCTCACATTTAAATACCAACAACCATTGAAAGTTTCCTTACCTAGAGCGGTAGGTTTTCTGGCCTGGTTTTCCATACCTGTTACGAACAAGTAGTTCAAGTAGTAGTTGGAAGTAGAGGTAGCTCAACCTGTAGAACAAAGGATGCACACCACCGGGATGAGTCATCTAATTGCCATGCTTTAATCCTCGATGGTTGAGAGTCAGTTTCCGTGTGTGGTGCTTTGCTTTGGAGTGGTGAAGGTTTTGGTCGTGGTTGTCATGCCGGTTTTTTTCCATTTCGATTCCTGCACGGTACGGCGATTCTTTTCTGTGTAGAGAAGAGCTGAATCTCGTCATGCAAACGCATGATGATGGATGAAGAGCCACTACCAACACCAGTATTATTACTCGTATTATCATCATCATTCTCAACGTCATCTCTGTCAACTTCATACGAGAGTAGATGTGGTAGATTTTCACTGGATTATGAGTAGATCTGAAAATCGGGATCTTGATTTGGACTCACACCCGTTCATAGATTTGACTTGAGATTTGGTTCGTTATATATAGAACATTACAGAGGAAAGAAAATGATAATTGCTGAGGCGTTCAAGTGGATAATGAGATGCAAGCGATTATCCAGAGCGCTGTTTCATTTCATGACATCTATTGCCGACCACGCCCAAATGAGTTTGTCGGTCTTTTATTTTCAATTTCAAATGCTAACACCAATGTTTGGCAGGGAATAATTGCCCCGATTGTGTGCGTGGAGGCTCTCGTCTTCGTCGTTTTGGTGTCGTAGATCTACCGAGCAATTAATCAAAGAGGAGCTGCTTTTAAGAGAGCGCGTTCTCTACCTCTTCTTCCATATGGGCCTAGTTCAATGAGGTTCATTGTTCGCACAGTCCCCTTTTTGCTCGAGATTCAGCCGAGTTTTCTTCCATGCCTCGAAGGCATGCTAAAGCACTATTATCTTTCTGAGTGACGAATAGAGTTTCTAAAGTTTTCTTTTTTCACTTGACGACCAAATCCAAGTTGGGGGGCTGTAATTTCAGTACACTGTCAAAAAATGCCATATCCATTAGAGATGTTTCAAATTAGAGGTGTGCATCGGATCCGACTTTGTGTACTATTTTCGGACTTTTTCGGATCCGAACTAATACATAAGTCGGATCCGATGCACAACTCTATTTCAAATGCTTTGAATTAGAATCCGTAAAACGGTTTGATCAATAAATACGCTCGTGATTATATCAAACAAAGGCCCTTTTCCCTCAACTTGTTCCTCTTGGACCACATGAAGACATTTTTATCAGTGAGTCCGTCTTGAGAAATGATCAATGTGTATGTGTACCTGGGAACCGAAAACCTAGCAATCTTGTAGTATTTGTGGCGGGAGTCTCGGTTCTTCTGAATTGCCTCGTTCGTGCACTCGATTGCATTGAACACTGGTTGGATGGAGTACAGTATTTCCCTGTGCGCTCAGAACGTAGTACGTACTCGCTCAGAAACAGTACATTGGAGAAGCCTCGCCAGAACTGCACTCGTCGATGACTCATCTGCGGCTGAGACAGTCGACGGGGGAAATCATGGCCATTCCTGTCACACGGATCATATTATCAGCAGATTCAAGTACTTGGACAAGTAGGCCTGACGACTTGAATAAAAGGCGAAAAGTTTAAAGAGCAAGCACAGAGTACTCGTCTCTCAAAGAGCGCTTCGTTATTCAAAGCTAGCGAGATGAGAGATTATGGACAGAACTGCCGATTAACTACTGCAAGCCATGGTGGGTAAATTAGCCATTTTTAGAATAAAGACCAATGGGAAAGAGTAAGAGAGGGTGAGAGGAGAGGCTTCCCAGAATGAACACAATCAAGTGTGTGTGGACTAGGGGAAACGACGACAATGAGGCTTTGAAATCATCAGCCATTTCGAAACGTGATGGTGTTCACGACCAAGCTTTGTTACCAAATCAATCCTGGAGGTGTCTTTGTACGAAGAGGAGGACGAAATTGCAGCACTCAGGATGACATGGAAACAAAATTCAGACTTCTCTTCCTTCCACTCTGCTCTTTTTTAGTACAATGTCCCGGTGACATGCCACCAAAAAAGCCGACAAGAACTCGTGTTTTTAGGTCGAAGTGCAATTTTTATAGCCGTCCTACGAGTCTGATTGCCAAAGAGCATAGTCGCTCGTTTTTCCGGTATCCTTGGCTTTTCGGAAGAGTGAAATCGACGCCTCGGCCTAAAAAAAGGATGCTGCTCTAGTTTAAAATTGTGATGTGGCTTGTCGAGGCTCTTCAAACCCAAAGGTTAAGTGAACTTTTCGGTACCGCAATATTTTAGTGGTCTATATTAGGTCATTGTCTCTCTCTTGCCATGAAGAGAAAACTTGGATAATGAAGCCATACGTGCCAGAACGGCTTCCATTTTCAATTCTCAAGCATAGAATAAAGGAGCCAATAGATAAGGTTGCATAATGATTCCACAATGAAGCACACAAGTTTTCAAATCCAAACCTCAAACACCCCGTTTTGTACTTGGCATGCGAATGGTCGGTGAGAGTCCTGGAGGTCTTTTTTTCTGTTTGATGGCTAGGGGCATGTATTAAGCTGTGGAAAGCGGACAATGACATAGATTTCTGGGGGCTGGCAGTCAAAAAATGAAGACAAGATTGGCGTCTGGAAATTATGAGGAATTGAGTCGATATGTGGACGATGATGATGATGATGATGATGGTGAAGGAGGAAGAAGTCTGGTGTTGGACCGACGGTCAGGCTCTACCAAGCATGCCAATTTCCCCTCAAACGTCGTGATATGGTATATACGTAGACTATCTGTAGCTGGGTTTGAACAAATGGACGATCTGTGTTGGATATATAGTGGCATGCTAATGATTTGAGACAAGATCGTTCGTGTTGCCCGGTAAGAGCACTGTTAGTTAATGCTCTATTCCGATCCAGAGATGTGTCTGACTAATTTACGTGCCTCGTCCACGACCACGAAAGTGTCGATGCTGTTGATGATGTGCCCGAATCATTGGAGCGTAATCTTGAGCAAAACACTATGCACCCAACGGGCCCAGATCTCTCCAGGGTTGCTGGAATCAACCTTCGAGCTGCAGCTCCGCACGAAAGCAGCTTCATTTCATGCTTTGAAACACTTGCTCAATGCTTGGGAGTTTTTTTTATGAAAGCTGTCAGGTTTGACGTGACAGTATTGCACGCAATTGGTCCACATTCTCGGTTGTGGCAGCCCTGCGCTCTCTTTTCCCTTCCAAGTTTCCTCTAGAGATTCGAACGCCTCTCTCGAGTCTCTGTGTAGAAGGTACATATGTCGAGCAGCCTACCATTGACTGCAGTTCTTCTACCTACAGCAGTGCCATAGATCCTCCATCCATGGCCAATGAAGCTGGTTTGGACTTGGAAGAGGGGATGGTTGAGCAGGCACTTACTTGAAACCATCCACCTACCAGGAAAGAGTAGAGAAGGTACATAGAACGAGGTGTCTTCCGAGCTCACGCATTCAGAGCTAAAGCCCTTGTGAAGTGGCCCAGTGCTAGTTCTACTGTAACTACTTCTAGTTGGTTGGGAAGAACCTCCTCGGGAGTCAGTTAACAGTGCCTGGTTGTTGTCAGGTTGGCTTTGATCCAAAAAGACACGGAAAAAAGCTTCCCAATAACCAAAGAGCACTTACCTCCAACCAAAGTCTTTCAACGTTGCTCGACGAATGTCGAGTTTATTCCGGTGAAGTTGTGAAGTGGGCCAATAGTGGTTTGTGAAGTGGTCCAATTCGGATTGTTCCATAACAGAAACGAGCCCCCAAAAAATCGGAAGCTTCCTGAACTGTCAATCGGTATGGTTCGTGGAACAATGTGGATGGACAATATCCTTCCTGGGCAGAGGGGCGGTCATAGTAATGGAGGGGGAGGAGCCTCGGATGCCGTGAGTGGCGGGTCCACGTCCCCTCCGAGGTCGCTTCCGCCGTACCACGCCCCGCCAGCCCCGCCCTCTTATAACCATCATCGATACGGACAGAGTTCGTCCTACAATAATCCCTGGTTGATTAGGGTAAGCTGTCGTTGTCAATTGCTCGGAAAACAAAAAATGCATCGCCAATTCAAACCCGTTGAAGCGCGAAATATTCAGTTCGATTTGAGGATTGAGAGCTTTGAAGGCATTGCCGAACTAATTTTTTCCCGCGGTGTGAAGTTGAAAGAATAAATTAACCCACTACAAGGCACTGAACTGAATAATGGCGATGATGGTGATGGTGGTGGAGGATAAAACGGAGTTGAGACCCGCCCACACTTGGAAATGTCTCGTGTTTTTTTCCGCAAGTGTTTCAATCAAGGTATCGAAGCCAGATCTTGAGGTTGTTGGCAGGTGGCTAATCTTCATGCATGCAATCAGCCATTCATGACTGAGATTGTGGCACATCCTTGAAACTCGGGGAAGTTCTGGTGTTTGTTTCTTGAGCGTGAATTTGTTTGGGCGCTCCTCAAAAAATCCCCACAATTTGTCTTGGAAACAGATCTGAGAGGATAAAGGGAGAGAGTTGATTGATAAGGTCAAATTCGACGTTAATTTTCCTAGAAGATTCCGGCTTTTGAGCTTTCCGAGAACGTTGGACAAACGGCTTTATTTTGCATGGACTGCTCTGGATTTGTTTTGGATGAATTGTGGTGTCTTGGAGCTTCCTTGAAGACGATTGAACTGTCGCGTTGTCTGCGCCATTCAGCTGTCATAGTATCACCCCCTCTCACAAAGGGATCTCTGAAGAGATGTCCAAAAACGAAATTTACATTTGAAAGGGATGCTAGATTCGTTCATTGTGAATCAATTTCAGCCTTCTGCCCTCGTTCCTTCTTCATCTTGCTCTTCATCTTGGACAAAATCCGAGCTCACGAAGAAAGTGAGACTGAGACCAAGGATGCTTGGTGCCTTTGTCGCCAATGGAGATCCTTTTGAAGGTCCTCTCTGAAATGACCGATGAGAAGGGGAATGCATTGCTTTAGCAAACTTTTACCGTGGTGATTTATCATCCTTGGAGGGTAGGAAAAAAATTCATTCGCCTGCCCTTGATGCCATTTTCTTTCCCGAAGAGTTCAGGTTCTCGTGACAAGACGTCTTACTCTCTTGCACCACCTTAATCATAGAAACAAGGGCGTCTGTCCGTTTGTGACAGTTCTTGATGGCGGTTCCAAATTCTGGGACATGGCAACGTCTAGACACTCCAGACTCAGAATGAACCTACTGTTTCACCTTTGGCTCATTAATAAGATGTGCAAGTTTATAGCGAAGCTCTGGTTGGATGTATATGGATTGTTCAGACTGTGCTCGCTCACGTTATTAGGACTAATGGTAATAAGAATGATAGTGATGACTCGGCACCGCGGGTATTCATACACACACGCATCCTTACACTTCCCTGATCAAAGTGCGAGCCGATAGATAGATCCTTGGTCGGATCATCATCCTAGGGAATGACAACCAAAGTAGAGCCCATTAGGATTGAACTCTTGCCAAAGATTCATATTGATTACGACCCCCATTAACTCACGTCACTGTTTCCTCAGGGGGAAATTGTTTTCCCCCACCAAGGCCAGATTTTGAGAGGTGCCTGTCTTTTTGTTTGATTTCTGATTGTCATGTGCAGGATATGAACCAAATTAGGTTAGCTCGCAAAAACAAAACCCTCAAGGAGTCCTTTTCTCTCGAGTCAAAGGTCAATGGCAATGACTCGGAGAGAAACGTCACTCTGTCGAAACTAATTCGACGTTTGAATCGCATTTGGTATCTGGTTCTTTTTTTTCGTAAACCATCAATCAAGACTTGCACACAGTGTGAAACAACCTGTTGACTGACCTTGATTCGGATTTAAAAGAATTACGGTACACCATCAAATCCTGGAACGTGAGCTGACACAATCATCAGCTGTATTTACTTATTTGTTGAACTTGTCAATGTAATGCCTTTAGACAACTGTAAATATTCACTTCAATAGCTCCTCATTCATCCGGATCTTTGAAAAAAAGTACGAGTGCAATGAACGAACGGCGGTGTTGTTGGTTTTACTTTATTTTTTTTATTAGGAAAAGAAACGCGTCGGTGTGACCAATTGGCAATTGTGGGTGTTCATTTATGAATCGGTCTCGCTTGAACGAAACCATACCACATTGGCTCATCAACCACGCCATAAAGAACTGCAACACCCCAGATTTGGTTCCGGTTATCATTTGGGTCCAAATGTCTCCAATTGGAGAGTGAAATCCGTCACATCCCATGAACCATTTCAGATCTATATATGTATTCCACACACACTCAAGCTCATTTGGCCCATGGACAATCATTTATGATGATTATTATGGAATGCAGGTCCACAATCTGTGGCGACAGACTGATACCAAACTTTCGTGATTGTCTTCCTTGTTTGGTCATGTTTCATTTTGACGTCCACGTTTACGACAACCAACTAACCTCTTGAATGAAAGAAACGTAACTCCCACACTCGCCAAATCTTCCGTCCAAAGAAAGACCTTGGGAGTGGAGGAATTCTTTGGGAATTAGATTCTCGATCCTGAATGTCACTGAGACTTGAGAGTCTGGCAAGAAGGCAAGCAAGAAAAACCGAGAGCAAGAATAAATATCTCGTGTGTGTCTGAACAAGAACTGGATGAACGAGCATATCTGCAGTTATAGCGATAAATGCTGGCTCATGTAAAAATCCGCATTATGGTGATGTCGCGAAGAACACCACTTCATGTCCCTTGCGTGCCAGGTCCATGAATGTCTTGATGAAAGTTAATCCGCAGAAACTCAATTCAGAGAGTACTTGGCTTCTTATTTTTGTACCTAGTATTTTCGTGTAACAGTTTTTAGCCAGGCTGTTGTGGGCCTATTGAAGTAAAGGTAAAGAAAGGTAATTATTTCCGCCTGAATGGTTTGCTCGGGAAAACTATGAGGTATCGAAATATATCTGGCCACTTCTGGCCGTCGATATTTTAAGTTTATGGTCGTTGTCTCAATTAAGGAAAAAAAAAGAGAAAACGATAACCATATTTGTCCATTACGAGACATCACTCATCTCTTGGATTTGAAGGAAAGAATCTTAGAAATGGAAGATATTCCAAGTCCACTTGGTCTTCTTATGTGAGAGGAAGGTGATTTGGCAAGGGATGGCATCGACGAGCTCTAAGAAATAAACAAAAAATGGCGGCAACAATCCCAAATGGCAATTGAAGGGAGCATATTCGCATTTTCGGGGGACTTAACCAGACTTTAGGAATCAAACCATCAAACGAGTTGAAGGTTTAGCGATCAATCATTTTAGTTCATCATTTTTGACCGGATCCAAAAAAATGTAAACAATAACTAACCAACATCTTCGGTCACTTACTTTGAAAAGAGAAGGGGGAAATTGCATTTCGGTAACATCCTTTTGAATGAGTCGGGATTCAAAACATTCCGATTATTTTATCAATTGGTGAGTTTCGCTGGAAGGCCAATTGGTTGTAATGAGGACACCTTCAATTGCGGACATGTCGCATTTGGGATGAGCCACTTCAAGGTTTGACATTATCACCTGTCGATCTCTAGTTGCATGAAAATTCATCCCACAAGATCTCGTGGATTCGGATGAATCAAATGGATAGCTGCATCTCATTTTGTAGTCCCTCGGACCAAAAAAAGTTCTTTTTAGCGTTTATGTTTAGAAAATAAAAATTGTGAAATTATGTAACATTTAGGAAATGATATTACACGTTTGGTTGGTTTAAGATCTTTATCCCGACTATTATTTAGGCAGGTATACACTCACACATAATAGCACTTTTCTTTTAGAATGTGTCCTATCTTCAAGCATAGCCAACCATTGGATCTTCAGTTGGAGAGGGATATTTGCACGCTGAAAAAAATTAACCCTTAAAGACGGAGGAAAGGAAAAGGAAGAACACAACCTTGTGACAAAAAAGAATGAAATCTAACATTCTCCTTTCATCTTGATTTTGAGCAATTAGTCAACCCCGAACCTTAGCCAACAATGCCTTCGCAAGTCCTTTTCACAGCATTTATGAGGCTACAGCATATGAGGCTACAGCATATGAGGCTACAGCATATGAGGCTACAGCATATGAGGCTACAGCATATGAGGCCACAGTTATAGACTTTATGAACTGACGCGTTTTATCCCTAATCTTTGGGAGCCTTTATATACCAAAATAACAAAGTTCGAGCCCCTAAAATAAATCCAATAACGATACTCAAACTAATGTATGCTCTCAATGATTCCTTTTCCAGGGTGGCGACATGAGTTCGGCCCGGATATCGTCACGTCGTGCCGGCGAGGAGCCGCATATTGGTAAATATCGCCTTCTCAAAACCATTGGAAAGGGGAATTTTGCCAAAGTCAAATTGGCCAAACACATCCCTACCGGGAAAGAAGTGGCTATCAAGATCATTGACAAGACCCAGTTGAATCCCGGCAGCTTACAGAAGGTAAGTCCATGGCCAAATGTAGTACCACTATTCATGGATCGCGATGACATGGTTCTTTCATTGGCAGCTATTTCGTGAAGTCCGCATAATGAAAACGCTCGACCATCCCAACATTGTGAAGCTGTTCCAAGTGATTGAGACCGAAAAGACTTTGTATCTGGTGATGGAATACGCCAGCGGTGGCGAGGTCTTTGATTACCTCGTCCTTCACGGCCGAATGAAGGAAAAAGAGGCCAGAGCCAAATTCAGACAGGTGAGAACAACAACAATGTATATGTCTTGTGACAATACAGCGGTGGCAGTAGGTAAAAGGGATACATTGTGCATTTTGGAGGTGGGGAAAGTTTGGTCTTTAGAGTCAATCTCAGAGGGCCTAATTGTCACACGTCGTGGCCGGTGCACAGCTCCATGGCGAATGTGAAGCAATTTCTTCTTTCTTTTCCCATCTCTCTCTGTGAGTTCGTTCCCCTTTTGCTGACTGGTTTTCGTCGTTCGATTCGTTTCAGATTGTATCGGCCGTGCAGTATTGTCATCAGAAGAAGATCATCCATAGAGATTTGAAAGCAGAAAATCTCCTGCTGGACAGTGAAATGAACATCAAGATTGCGGACTTTGGATTTAGCAACGAATTCCAACCTGGAAGCAAATTGGACACGTTCTGCGGCAGTCCTCCCTACGCAGCACCTGAACTGTTTCAAGGTACAAACAAACATAATACTACTACTTCTTCCATTAGTAAAGAAAGGGCAGTTAGTTATCTTAGTCGTTGATAGTTAAAATGTGGATATCAACGACAATTCTCAGTCCTAAAAAGGCCATTAAGAGATGCTGATTATGTTCTGAAAAGTACAGAAGAAGAAGATGAAGAAGTTAACAAAGGCTCAGATTTCAGCACAAAATTTCCAAGAGAAACTTCCTTTTTAAAGATCTGCTTTCGTTTTGTCGATCGATATTGTTTCATCTCGGTTTGTGAGCCCAAAATACTTGGGTTCGATTAATAAGCTCGAAGATTTTGGTGATTTCTTTTTGAATTTCGAATCTTCTAACGCCTAATTTAAAAAAAGTGAAGTGACGTTTCTGAAAACGCCATCAAACCAAAGTAGAGAAAATGTTCTCACCCAACAAGTTGGAAAAAGTCACAATCTTCGCTCTACTGTTATTAACTCTTTTTTCTTGTTTTTGCTTTAGGGAAAAAGTATGATGGCCCCGAGGTGGACGTTTGGTCATTAGGTGTGATACTCTACACGCTAGTCAGCGGTTCGTTACCCTTCGACGGGTCAACCCTCCGGGAGCTCCGCGAACGGGTTCTCCGGGGAAAATATCGCATCCCCTTCTACATGTCAACCGACTGCGAGAACTTGCTCAAGAAATTCTTAGTCCTCAATCCAGCGAGGCGAGCCTCTCTCGAGGTTGGTCCACACTGGGTACTTGACTTGAGGTCGCGAATCAGCTCCATCTAACGTGTTTGCACACCCATTTCTTCCAGACCATCATGAAGGACAAATGGATGAACATGGGCTACGAAGAAGAGGAACTCCTTCCGTTCAAGGAGCCCATCTTGGACATTAGCGACACAAAACGAATCGACATGCTCGTGACCATGGGCTATAATCGGAAAGAGGTGGAGGAATCGCTTCGAACGCACAAATTCGATGACTCGTACGCCAGTTATCTTCTCTTGGGACGACGTTCCACAGACGTAAGTGCTCCAAGCTTCTTCATTTTTGGCATCCTAACTGATCAGTCACCAACCACA
>CM021323.1:8478783-8580022 GCA_010645155.1 Tigriopus japonicus
TTCAAAACAACCTGCCCTAATCGACAATGATAAACTTCCGAGTAAAAAATGGCAGCACTCCCGGTTCGAAACACATCACTAGTGGGAATGCGAATTTTGCGCTAGGTCACAAGTGTGGCCAAATTAAGAACGAAATGATTCAATTTACCTTACCCCCTACATGATCGAGCCTGTTACATCTAAGCTCATCATCGCTCTGAAATTTTTTAACCTAGCGCAGCTGGGTGGTATCTACTGATGTGTTTGGAGTTAGATTTTTAGCAGAGTTTGTCATTTTGGTTTTTAGGGTCAAAAATCTGACTACAACTAAACTTTTTAAAAGGCAATGGACCTGCCATAGCTGCCATAAAATATGGCAGCACTGCCAACTCGAAATTTATTTGTAAAACTATCGATGAAACTCGAAATCGAACTAGTTCGAGTGTTGCCAAATTGGTCCCTGTTCAGGTCTTTTCAAAAAGTTCAATACAACCAGCCCTTTTTAATAAAAAGATATCTCGAGGGGTTTTTTTTGTTTTTTCTTGCTTTTGCTTTTCCTTGAGCTCTAGCCAAGCCAGTTTGAGAATTCCAACGGAAATCGAACATAATGGGTCCAATTTAATGATCAAGCGGTAAAGTGGTTAAGGAAATAAGTCACAAATACATCAGGTGATATGTTTCAAACATTAATGTGAAAGCCCTTGACACTATTTTCTCTGCATACCTTGTTTTTTTTCATATTCATAACAATACAAAAACAAATGCAGGGAAGGTAAAGTTAGTTGTATCATTGAAATTCCAAATGAAACAATGTAAATGACATTTCAGGTCAGCACTTTGATTTTTTCTACCTCATAGTCGCATTTGACGTATTCAAGAGGAGCTCAAAAAAAGACAGCGATTGCTTGTCCAACATTTTTCCTTTTTCTTTCACGTTTGAAGGCGACTCGAAACTCCTGCAAACTATGACGATTCGTGTCAAATTTCTCAAACGTTTCGTTGATGCTTTAGGTCCCAAGGGGATTGAGAAAATTGGTTTTAATTCTCCACAACGTGGGTGGAATCAATGAGAAAGTTTTGAAAAATTGGCGGATATGGTAAGGCCAATTTTCTCAAAGGTTTGTAGATCTGCGCTAACACACGGGTGATCCATTTTCCCTCCAAGTTTATGAATTTGTAACCAATAAAAAGAATATGATAATAAAAAATTGGCTCACATACAAGTTGTCGATATTGAGAAAAGAGGCGAAGCTAATGTGACTTTGGAGTCTAAAAATATTGGGATTGATCCAGATATTTAAACTCAACAAAATGTTTTCTACAAAAACATTTTTGCGGACGAACAAAATTTGAGGCCTTGGAGAAGGCTTTTGGATTTCTAGACAAAAAGTGAGAATCTACGCAATGCCAAATACATCCCTTCTTGGCTTTTCTTTGAGATTGTAAAAGGATATTTTTGTGATGGATTAACACAGAAATTTCAACAAAGCAGACCTCTGATGTAATTTGAATCTTTTTTTAATACCACTACAAGGAATGGGATTCCGTGTAAAGATAATTGATTATTAATAAAGTTTCTATAATTAATGTTTATTTGATATTTGATCTACCAATGAGTTCTACCAAATTACAATTTCATTTTCACCAAGAAAACAAATTCAGGGATGAAAAAATCTCAAATTTAACCATCTTTTTACGCTTCTTACACATTATTGCCCTTAAATCGAAACGAGCTCTAATTGCGTATGAAGAATAAAAGAACTCATAACATTTGAAAACAAGTGATTCCATTTTTGTGACCTAAGTAATTGTAAATAACTACATTATAAAAATAATTGACACAAGTGTAGCATCAAGTGACAAATAAGGTGAGGGGAAATTTGTAATTTTGAGGCTAAAAATGTTTGTTCTTCGTGTCTGACGAAATGTGAGGATATTAGATAACCCACTTTAAAATCACTGACAAGATCTGAAAAGGAATGTTTGCTTTTCTTTGTAATTGGAGGCTTTTTCACGTTTATTGTATCACGTCAAAACTATATTATTGTGAAGATTTTTAATGGCCCTTGACTTACACACAAATAAAACTCCACTGAGGGAAATCAGAACACAGAAACTAATCAATCGGCTCTCAATTGCTGAAGCGGATAAGTTCCGGATAGTCTATGGCAATGTTTCATCTCCATCCAACAAAAAAAACTACAACAAAAAGGAAGCTTCTCAAGATTAATCAGATGATCGAGAAAGGTCCCTCTCAGCCAGATCTTTGAGGTTGCCCGAAAATGGTCATGGCAAAGAGGTCGTTTAAGGAGGACACTTTCCCCTCATGGTTCAGTCCTTGCTTGGCCACAAATGGAAACTCCTTGGCAATCTTCTCGTACAACTCCTTTAGGTGCTTTTCACGTTTATCTGAAATGGAACAGGATTCATGAAAGCCTGGGCTTTTCTGGAACTCATTTGGAATGCTGAGGTCATAGCAAAGTACTGACTAGGCACCTAAATGGTTGGATAATGAAATAACACACGGATTCAAGTTTGTTTGGAATTGGTCCAAAATTTGGTGGACCCAATCAATAACGTTTTTTGCTTGATTTTTGGTTGGACACATAACCAGATGTTACATAACATGCACTGTTTTCATTATTTTTTGCGAAATATATAGAATTAAGCACCTTCCGATCATTTTAAACGCGTAGGAATGAAATTTAGAAACGGAACAGGGTTTTACAGGCTTGTCAAGGTTTAGCAAGAATTTTGTAATGGAGAAAAAATGCTACTCAAGTAGAGATGCCATTAATATCCTTTGTGAAAGGAGCTTTACAAGAAGAAATATTTTAGGATAATGATAATCAATGGACAAAGATACAGAAGCTCATGTGAAAGAAGCGTCATCAGAGCACTAGCGACGATGGCTTTATCATGAAGCTTTAAAAATTCCAAACATATCGGGAAGTGCAAGAGAAAAAATGCAGCAAAAAGGAGACTTTGACCGAAAAATATCCATGGAAGGGCTTTGAATTCATCTTTTTTTATAATCCAATGACTGAATCAATCTTTATTGTCATGATCTTGGTAAACTAATTGCAAAAATGACTTTCTTTATAAATTGGACTTCCTGATTGATGTTGGCGACAACAACGGCAAACATTTGAAGCTTCGAAAAAGCCAAACAATGTGACTGTCTCGACACTTCTTTCCTATGAGCTTCTTTAGATAAAGACTCATAATGTGAATTGCAATTGGCATTCAACAGGTACGTGAGCCAACTGATACTATGCAACATAATAGATTTTAACTATGTTAAAATAACGAAATAACACACCACCAACAATTCACACATTGTGTGACAAAGAATGACACCAAAATCCTCGTTCCAATGCCATTGGTACACTAAAATCATGAACTAAAGTTGCAAATCATCATTTTTTAAAGCCACCCTGTTCCAATGTCAACAAATAATTTTCAATTACTTGCCCATAAATAAACTTGAAAAAGCACTCACGTTGTTTGGTAAAAGGGTTATAGAACTGCATTTCTGGCGGTGGTTGGCTCGCTCCTCGCTTAGATTGCGAAAATCTTCGGCGAAGCTCCTGCATATCATTGATCAAATCGTCCTCAGTAACGTCCTCTAGCGGTCGACGACGAAAATTAGTTGCCAAAGCTCGATATGGGAGTTGAGCATTGGCGTAGTCTGCTCTAATATCGCCGCGAACGAAACCGTAATCATCCATGGCCAAAGGGTGAGGGAGAAGCTCCGTTCTGAAGGCAGAATGACCGAGTTAGATAAAGGTCGGTAAATCGTTTTAACGCCATGGGATGACATTTACTGGATTACCCAAGAATCCTTCTCTTTTTCATGAGGCCAGCCTTTGGGGAAGGGGAAGGAAAATTGTTGCTTTGGGAACTTTTGTCGATGTGTAGGTTCACACGGTTATAGGAGGAACAAGTTAAGTAAGGCTCTTAAACCAGGGGAAAGTACTACGGAGGTCATGATTTTTTATATTGGAAATATTATACAAAGTGGTGTTGCTGAAAAACATGTTCTTTGATTTTTGATTTCAACAAGCTTAATTTCATTTATCACCCAATGTTCAAATAACCTTAAAATAAAATACTAGAGTCCTTTGTGTTCAAGAAAATCATCAGAGAAGATATCAATCAACCTTTTTCAAAATCATTTTGTGCAACACTTTATGCATTTCCTTCAGTGAACTTTGTTAATTTATTAGATTTAACTTTTTCCGCGTTCAACAAACCATTTTTTAAATCAAAATCAAGTATTTTTGACCTAAGCATTAAAGAAAAGATTCAAAAATGCTATTTGAGGCATTTTTGGCTTAAAAATTAACTCATATGAACAGGCTTGAACACCTTCTGTTCTTTAGAAATCGAGCTTGTTTTTGTATATTTCACTACAAGAAAAGCAATTCCATTTGCAAGTACATAATTAAAGATGAAAAGAAATGTGTTCTTTTGCAACATCTCCTTTTAAAAACCGAGCCCTGTAACTAATGCATTTTCTTTCAAACTTTAAAATATAGGGGTGCCCTGCCTGTTTGTTCACAAATGCACAAAATGCAAGAAAGTGTTATAAATAGGTAATGTTCAGGATTTCAATCATTAGTTTATCTTGGGACTTTCCCGTTTTAAGAGGATCATCAAAAATGAAATTGTTCATTTGCATCATTTTGACAATCCACCTTTCGCCCGCTTTAGGTAAAACAAGGCTTAATCTGCAAACCAATCTGAAAATTAATCAAGCCAAACATTATCTTTTCTAGGGCTGGCTGATTGTCCTGATGATGGTTGGACTGCTGGCGAAAGTATTTGCTTTAGGTAACCTTTATCACCCTTGACTAAGCTAAAAGGTCTGATGCAATTTATTGCTGATTTCAGATTGGTCCATCACCCTTTGTCCTTCCATGCCGCCAAACAAAGTTGCAAAACATTCAATGGCCAACTGTTGTTGGTATGAAATGTTCCTGAAGTGGCCAACGCTTTAGGAGATACCATGGTTGGCAACGCTGAGGATTACCGCATTGACGGCTGGGCGGATGGTGTTTGGTAACCCTTGAACATCAACAGTGTTGTCTAGCTGAGTGGGAGGAACAGGGTGTCCAAGATTGACTGAATCTTTCAGGTACAATAAGGAGAATGAGACTCTCGCCCATGAGAACTATGAGTTTCTAGAATCTCTTCGTCATGCAACTCTCACTTTGAACTTGGAGGATTTCCGGATTATGGGAAGTCGTGATATCCGATCACAACTGGGCTATGTTTGTGAGGGCAACCCTGAAGTTCTAGCTGGTGCTGCTGCATGTGATAAATCAGGTGGATTGAGAAGATACCTAAAATCAAGTTAAATGTGACTCTCTTATTGAACACTTATTATTTTTAGAAAACATTGATGAGAACCCCCTCAGAGAAGAAGATGCCATAATGATTACAGATTCAATGGATACCAAAATGTGAGATCTTGAGAAGAATGCTTGGTACTATTTGGAATTTGAAAAATGTCATTTATTAAAATGTCATTTTGGTTGTTGATCTAACTTATTTTCATGTTCTTTCTTGTGAAAATACTGGACAGAGGTGCAGTGAAAATGATGATGAAGTAAACTGCTTTTTTTACCACTAACTTGGCAAATATTTTGCTTTGGTTGTTTGATAACAATCTATACCTTTTCTGCAAAGGATTTTTTGCTTGGACAATGCCTTGCTAAGAAGGGAAGGGGGGTGCATCCTCTTCCAACATCTTTATATGTTTCAATTACAGTCAAAGCTAAATCAAAGAACATCATTACAAAATATTTAATCTCTCAAAAAATCTCAAGAAAGAATATTGTCTCGATGACTGAAATGCATTTTTAATGTTCAAATACTAGAATGGCTTCTTTTGGAACAATGAAACTCCTACTGATTAGAGCCTTATACCTACCATTTGTAATTTTTTGTCCTTTTTTGAATTTTTTGCCAATTTGTACAATAATAAAGAAAAATAAGGGTTAGGTGGCATTTAAAGTTTAATTTGACAAAATGTCCTTAGGTACAATTTGAAACAGATCTTCTACTTTCATTTTTCATGCTTTACATATTGTTAGCATGAAGAAATGGGTCTGGATGGGCCATGAGGTGGTTAAGTATTGGATGAGATGGGTTAGAAGGTTGGCTTGTCATGAGCTTGTTCATAAAACCATGAAACTGATCTGAAGTTGGAATCAACATATGATGAGTTTATTTGTAAAACTTGAATGAATAGTACTTGGACGCGGGCAAGCATTTGTAACTTTGGATTGGAGCATTCACCAACAATCCACAACAATCCTAGTTCAAAATCCTGGGCTTGCCAAGTTCTATTGGCTTGTGGTATTAATTTACATGGCTGTGACAGCTTAATTGGCCAAACCTGCGGTCATTCCTGAGCGTGAGGTAAATAAAACGTCGTTGTTGTTGTTATTATTTTGCTCAGGTAAGTCTGGCTGCATGTAGCCTATCTGGATTTCTGTGACCCAGGGTACAGGAAAAATTAGGGACCTAGTTTTCAATTATTGTGTCAGGTTTTTAACATTTTTTATCCCGGTCACACTCAAGACTTTAATGATTTGACTGGCATTTCATTCAAGAATTGAAAATTTACAATGTAAACATAATCCTATTGGAAAGAAATCTTAATCAAAAGCAATTTCAGGTTATCACTAAGGGAGGAGATGTGGCGTTGTGGTTAGCAGTTTCCTAAAGTGAGAGAGGTCCCAGCTTCAATACTCCTCCCTTATTTACTTCTTGGAATATTTAAGACCGCTTCAACTCTAATTGAGTTAGGCTAAATTGGGCCTCATTAGGCTAGAACATGCAATCTTATAATCCTGGAATTTTTGCAAAGTGAGATGAAAGGGTAGGATCTTAGAGGGAGGACACGTGGTGTCATAGTTAGCACAGTTTCTTATAGTGAGAGAGGTCCCAGGTTCAATTCTCCTTCCCGGATTCTCAAGAAAACTTTTAGACGCTAATTCACACCCACAGACGGAGAACCCTTCTGATACCGGACATGAGATTGGCCATTGGAAAAACTTTGGAGGCTCAGCCCTCTGACCCTGGCACCAAGCATCCAAAAAATAAGTATTTACTACCTCTATTTCTAAACTTAGTAGAGACTTGTGGAGCTAAATTTAAATAAATTGAAAAGATTGAGTACTAAAGGTTCTGGATATTTTTGGAACCATTTGTAGATATCACTTTTGCACCTAAATCTACTAGAAAGGACAATTCTCCAATAGGGGCAATGACAAGAATATGTTTAAATGAACCACCCCTGTGATGTTATTGTAATTAAAATTTCATAATTGCAATTACATTTCCATCTAATTTCAATGGATGAGTGTAATCGAACGAATTCAGTTGTGGATTCTGGGGCCAAAATGACTAAGGACGGGTCATAACTAGGTTCGGACATTTCATAGTTTTAGTCTGCTTCATGAGGAAAAAGATCTTATTTGAATTGATTGTCTAAATGAAGAAAATGAGTTGGGCTCCCGAATTTTGATTAAAGTTTATGGAGGGTGAGTCTTGACTCCGAGGCATCCCTAGCCATTTTGGCCTCACACTTCCCAACTGAATTTTTTTGATTACACTTATCCATTGTAGTTAATTACATTTTGTCAAAAGTAATTTTTCTATTACAAATTACAATTACATTTTCATTTACAAATCACGTTAAGAGTCATGCATTTCACTAATCTATCCCCTAATATCTGAGATTATTCACTATAGGAATTGATGAACCCTGAGTAAAACAGCTTTTTTCTCTTCTCTTGCATTTTGCCCTTCAAAATGAAATGAGAACAAGTTAGTTTTGA
Source organism: Tigriopus japonicus (assembly GCA_010645155.1). Lineage (NCBI taxonomy): Eukaryota > Metazoa > Arthropoda > Copepoda > Harpacticoida > Harpacticidae > Tigriopus > Tigriopus japonicus. Next base: position 8,486,616 of record CM021323.1, read on the forward strand.
GCAAAAAAGTCGTTGAAATATAAATGTAATTGCAGTTAATTACTTTTAAGACCAATGGAATCATCATCGTAATAACTTACATTTCAAAAGTAATTGGCACAGGTTTGAAGGGAATTAACATGACTTAAAGATTGAAAACTATGTTTAATGTTGAACTTGCCATCATACCCTTCACAATCTTGTCTTTTTTCTGTTTCATAAATCTCTGTAAGGTTTAATGCGAAATGAGCATTGCTTAATTTTTTCATTTTAATGGGGAAGATGGTGTAGTGCAGTTGACTAACGCGCGACCGAGCTATGGTCGGGTTCATGGGTTCGATCCCAGGTCTTCCCCCCACCCTTTCTGTCTAGTGGATATTCCGCCTCGAATGGCGCCTCCAGAACCCAGAATGGGCCCCATGACTCCATTACAATTATTGTATAATATATTTACAGATGTATATCCAATGAGACATTTCTGGCAATAAACATTATTATTATTATAAATTCATCTTTGGCGCAAAATTTGTCCTGACCATTTGAATTCATGTTTTGAAAGATAGCTTGTTATTGTATGATTCTGGAGAGCCAGAGAGCACTACATATGTCACATATACTAGACTATACAACATTCAATTGGCTATTTAGAAGGTGAAAAGTAATAAGAAGTATATGAAACTGGACTTGATTGACCATGTACAATTTCCAAATCAGAACCACTGATTTGGCCAAAACTCCACTAAAAAGTTAAAGATTTGTGATCTGAGACTGACGGAAATGGAATAATTAACGCTAGAATTTTTTTATTCTTGTTACCAATATGATTGATCCCCAATTTTATCAAATGATCAAGCAAGTTTTTTTTTAATCATTTCAATCCTTTAGTATCGCCATCAAGAATATTTATTGTTGCAACTGCAATGGGAAAATAAACCTTTTTCAAGTTGATGGCTCTTCTCAAACGGGAAGGCTACTTTCTTGGGATGATTTCTGAAACAGCCGTTGTTCTTTGCAAACAAGTGTGTTTCACGTGACACTCAAGGAACATACATTAAGCACAAAATATTGACCTAATTGAATTTCATCAGTAAATATGATCTTAAGTTCCTGAGGTTTACATTCAAGAATCGAGATTATTGTTAATGCTTTTTAGAACATCAAAGTTCCAACATGCTGACAGCATTTTTCAACTAATGTTGGGGAAACATTGTTCTGAAAACAACACACTTGCCCTAAAGAAAATTAGTAACAAAACATTTACCAAATTATGGTGCTTGTCAAACTTTCAAATAACGTCTTGTTCCATAGGGCATGCAAAGTGCAACTTGAAAAGCCAATAACAATTTGCTTGAAACTTTCTTCAGATGTTTTAGTGAATAAATAGTAAGTTCTTTCAAGCTAAATTCATCAGTTTGTGTCTTGTATGGGAAGATATTGGACATTTGAGACACAAACATGAAGTTCTTCATCTCTGGTATCCTCATCATTTGTCTATCCTATGTTTCTGGTAATTAATCTATACTTGCATTTCTCATTGCTTTGCTTTTTCTTTGTATTTTGATCTATTTTCAGGCGAGATTGAATGTCCTGATAATGGCTGGACTGCAGCTGAAACAATCTGTTTCAGGTAAGGCAAAATGTAATAACTAGAGACTGGATCTGATAGGATTTTTCAGTTTTTCCAGTCCTTATTTGAAATAAATTTGAGTCACTTTTTGACAAAAAAAAAATCAATTTTTGGAGGAAATTAGATTGACTTAAACAATGGAAACTGCAATTTTTTTCACTTTCTCTCCCACCACCAATGGATTTTTCATACTGCCATTTCTGCAAAAAGTGGCAATGGCAAATGTCAACTGGCAATGTTACATTTGATTTCTTGCTTATTTAGGTCAAACTTGTTTCAGATTGGTCCACCATCCTTTGTCCTTCCATGCCGCCAAACAAAGTTGCAAAACGTTTAATGGTCAACTTCTGTTAGTGGCACATGTGCCTGAAGTGGCCAAGGTTTTAGGAGATACCATGGTTGGCAACGCTGAGGATTACCGCATTGACGGCTGGGCGGATGGTGTTTGGTAACGCTCGAACATCAACATTAGCTCATATGTTTTGTCTGCACCAAGGGATGCTGCAAGAAGCATGCTTCAATTATTGACTTCAAGCGTATTATAAGCTTTCTAGAGCATTTCGTACCAAATTTTGGATTAAACATCTAATAAGTAGGAGCTGACATTCATACGGCGTCTTTTTAAAAGCCTGAAAACGTTTAAAAGACGCAGAAAGGATGGAAGTCCATTGAGGAAGTATGCTTCAAAGCATGGATCTCCAAACACAAAACATATGACCTAGTGTTGTCTAGCTGAGTAGGAGGAACAGGGTGTCCAAGATTGACTGAATCTTTCAGGTACCACAAAGAGAATGAGACTCTTACTCATGAGAACTATGAGTTCCTTGAGTCTTTGCGACACGCTACTCTGACTTTGAACTTGGAAGATTTCCGAATTCTTGGTAATCGCGATACTCGCACGCAATTGGGCTATATTTGTGAGGGCAACCCTGAGGTTTTGGCGGGCAATGCTGCTGCTGCTGCTTGTGACAAGTCCGGGGAATCAGATCTGGAAATCGTTGGTAAGACTTTGAAGATTTGGGTGTTTGGTTGGATTGATATGTTTGGAAAACTTCTTCACCTATTTCAGAGGAAGAAATTGGAGACCAAGCCGAAATAAGTGAAAGAGAATTGAATGAAAATGTCCGGAACATAAATCCTCGATTTCAATAAACTTGTATTTGCTCTGGTAATGCTGCTAAACACCCATTATAAAAGTCGCTGATGTAGTTGACTTTGGATTTGACGATATTCTTGATTGACTTGTTACGCAAATACTTTTAAAGTATGAATAAACCTCCCTGAGTGATGAACTTCTCCAGTCTCAGTTATCCTCAGAAAAGGTTTCGAAGTGAACCATTAGGGATTGGAACCTTGGAGGGTTTTGAAGACCGCACACAAACACTGATTGCTAAATGGCTCCAAAACTTTCTGGTGTTATTGTCATTGCACTAATTTTACCAAAATTAGTTTGCACTTCCTTATCATGTTCAATGACAGTAGTTATTGGGTTGTCACGAATTAGAGTCCCCTACCAAATCAAGAATCATTCGTGACACATATTATTTGTGATTACATTGTAGTAACACCATTTGAAGAAATCAGTTTAGGAATACTCAGGCAAAGTATAAATGGAATTCATTGCTCCATTACAAAACTAAGATTTTGCATTCAAGAACGGCTCCCTCGCTCAAGGTACGCACGCTCTATAATCAATAAACATCCTTACTTTGAGTGCCAATTAGAAGGACTAATATTGCCGAAATTCATAAGACGGCAAAAACAAAGAGTTGGGTATACACCTGTGTTTTTAAAGCCGTTTAACCTAAAGTTAACTTTATCGTCTGCTTTTGTCGCAACTAATCATCAAAGTTGTTGGGACTCTAAATTAAAACAACCCTGTAAATGGTTCAGCAAAGTTATTTTTCTGTTTTAGGTGAGTTATTGAGGGCATTAGCAACTGTAGTAAGTGCAAATAATGATACTGGAATAAAGTCAGCATTTCAGCTGATTTTGTTAACCGTGAAGACATGTTCACAGTACTAATTTAAATAACTCAAATATCCCAAATAAAATCATGAACACTACTTTGGTATTTTAATTTGATAAAAGGCTCACCACACCAAATGAAAAAATAACAGCTGGATTTTATCTCAATCACAAATCAAATTCGTCTTGAAGAATCAAGTTTTCCAAGAGCATACAACACAAACCCTTGTCATTTTAATGATATTGTCGGTCAATAACTATAGGATCAATCAGAATCTTAATCTTTAGGATCAAAATTTGACTTGATTTTGATAACCTTTCAAAAAATTTCAATCGTTGAACTTCAACCTTTTATCAGCCAATCGGCTGAAGTCTCCAGGACCATTATTCTGAATTGATATCGATTTTCTAGATTCCCTTAACAACTCACCCATTACTTGTGTGCTACTATGCATCCTAACGCTTACAACAATTCATCTAGAGTGAATACACTACAACATAAAGGAACGAGGAAATGCAGTTCCACCACTGGGTTCCATGGTCATTTTCTATTTCGCACCTCCCACTGAACGCAATTGGATGCTTCTGAAATGGCTGAATTTTGGCCATTCCTCCTGTTTTGGTACGATTGGTGATAGAACAAACTTTTTTTGGCATCGGTTCCGGTCCTCTCTTTTGCAAAGTTAAGCCCAAAGCAAAGATAATCTCGATCAAACAACAAACTTAAATTGAGAGTGTCACCTCCTTTCAAGTCTCCCTCACCCAATGTTATTTGGATATCAAAGCAAACCTTAAATAATTCTCCTATATTCGCAAAAAAACGCTATTCTCTCTAATTCCTTATTTATTACTTTCCTTACTTTTATCATAAATTCTTATTCTCATTAATTGAAATTGCATGAAATCGGCCACGGTTGTCTCCAAAAAGGAAAAAAAAACTAATTTTCGAAGGGCCCCCAACCGAAATAGAAGCTTTCGAAAGTAAAAAAAGATGGCAAAACCAAAGCTACCGACCAAATAATAAAATTGTTATCTCCCTTGGAATTCTTATTTTCAGGTCGAAGGAGTGACAATAAGTATATTTAAACAATTAAGAAGAAATATTTCAGTGTTTCTAAATAATATTTTTGTTTTGTAAACTCAATTAATTAATTCTTTCCTTTTAGGAAAAGGTAATTTGCTTTTTAGTCTTTTAAACATCTTAATTGTCCCTTGTTTTTTTCGGATACTTAAGTAGGTTTGAAACCTTTGCCTTCTAAAAAAGTGACACTTGTAAATCGAACATAATCAGACTTCAACAAATGTTGTAGGGCACACTTGTGTAAAAACATTCAAACAAACTTTGTACAATCGTTCCTCGATAAATGCAATCTCAGTTTCAGCAATTTTCGCGATATAAGCAACTTTTCCGCGCTGACCAAAATTTTACAACATAGGAATTCTCGATATAAGAAACATTCTCAAAGTTTTTCGCCAACTTCTCTTGCTCAAATTGGTCACAACACAAAAAAAACAAAAGAAACGAAGTATTTCTAAAAGGATCGATGCAGTGCATCCATATCTTGCACTTTTGCGCAAATCTTCCGCTTTTTGGGGTCCCTTTTGTGCACTTTTTTGGGCTTTTGCACCTTGCCTTTTTTCAAGTTCGAGTCAGAAGAATGAAAATTTGCATTTTGAACCCTAGAATCACAAAAAGTTGTCCAAAATGCCACTCAACAAGAACTATTTTAAAGACTATTTTATGCTTTAAAAATATTTATCGACAATTATAAAAAATAATTTAAGCACATTTTAGTTTTAACAAAAAATCTGCAATGTTGGAGAGTGAAACAATTTTCTGTGTCAGGCAGCTATGTAAGATATTATCAGCTTGTCAATGTTTCTCTCTCTATCAAAATCTATGATTTTCGAAGCTTGTCTTTCTTCAAACTGAAATAAAAGTTATGCCTTCTAAGATTATTATTTCATTGCAGTTTATCTTTGATAACTAAAACAATCGAACCATGGACCATATTTCGGTTATTGTTCTCACCTTGGAAAGGCCTGAACCATGGACCTCCCATCGAGTCCAATCCAGACGAGGATGGCCATAAATGAATGGACTTTGTTCCATTTTCGTAAGCATCCACGCATGGTTTTGGCACTGCTTGAACGGGACACTGGAGGTCTAATGGATTTCCACTCTATTGTAAAATGACCCGCTGATCTGAAATAATGCACCAACTCTGTTAGAAAAAGGAAACGTACAACAATTATTAGAGGAAAGCAACATTATATCTTTCTCGAAAACAAGTCATTAACAGAGTAATGGTGCACTGATGACCTCAAAGAGACAAGTTTATGATTTGTCGTAAACCGTCAATGTGTTAAAACATGCAAGGGAAACGTAGTATTCCTCCTACTATATTATACAAATTGTTTTTGACAGTAGTTTTTGACAATGAGGCTTTTTTTGAATACAAGGTAAATGATTGATTGTTAAGGTTGTTGCGAAAAAATAAAAATACTTTTACAATAATGCCAATGTTTTAATAATCACTTAAGGATGTGTTCCTTTCCAACGAATTCTTGTTATTACAGTTAGTGACTAAAAAAAGTAAAGACTGAAAAAAAGTAATGACTAAAAAACTCAAAATGGCTAACAAAATAATCCTCGCTTTTGTTTGCAACATTTTTTTTTTCTGGGACGTCATTTAAAATGTCACTTGCACGTGTCAACAATGACTTCAGACTCTTTTATTTTGTTTGGTATTTTCAGGTGTCAAGAAGTTTTCAAGATGAACTCTTTGACGTTTGAAAAAAGTTATCGTTAGAAAACGTCCCTAAAACATAAGCATGAGCAACTTATCACTTTGTACATGTATTAGGGATAGGCCGAGCTGAGATCCGATCTGATTTGACCAAAAACCAGGGACCCGATCCGGAGTCGGAACCAACCCCGGAGAAGTCTGCAGGTAAAATTTGAATATACGTTACTTGATAGTTCGGCTTTTTAATTTTTTTTCTCACTTTTTCTCACTTTCTGCCAAACACTCCTTTTTGTCTGAAAAAAATATATATTATTTTGTTAAATATGGTCATTGATATTAACAATCGCGATGACAAATACAGGGATTTTAGACAATCCCTCTACAAGACCCTACTTGAGTCGGATCCATAACTTCTGTTCCGCTTTGGAGCCGAACCAATCCGACCCGAAAAATCACCAAACTGAGCCTAATCCGGAACCGACAAATCTTGGTCCGACCCATCCCTAACTTGAACTATCTCCAGTATTCATGAAAAAGCTCTCAATCATTTTGGTAGGATTGGTCTAATCCAACGACATTGATGAAAAATCATTCATGGACGGTGCAATGGATAATGAATTTAGTCAAGGCGGTCGTAATCATCACTAATTGTAAAAACACTTGAACTAAGGGTTTTCCTAAACTCAGGATTGCCTAGTGCAGGGGTCGGCAACCATTTTTGGGTCAAGGCCCACGAAATTTGATTCGTGTTGTCTAAGGCCCACCAAACAGACAGTGGTAGGCTCAGGGGCCCACAAATTAGCGGTCAAAGAGCTTTGGGCCCACAAGTACAGTACTATGGATGGCCCTTGGGCCCACTATTTTGGCCATTCTCCATAGCCCCTGGGCCCACATTTGGGCCGCGGCCCACCGGTTGCCGACCCCTGGCCTAGTGGAATGATGCCTGTTGTTTTTCATTGAAAATTTCAGTTACAATCTTCAAATTGATATAATATTTAAAAGGTAATTAGATTTTGGCAAAACAACCACGACTACTGTTCCTTATGCCTTATTGAATGAAAGGTATTGAAGTTAATCATTCATTATCGTGGAAAGAACATAATTTTTAACAATATGAAATCTAGGATCAAATTCGGCAAGGTCTTGCTCTAACAACTTTTGACTCCCCAAAGGTTCCTCAATAGGGAGGATTGTTGGAATATGTTGAAACGATTTTCATCGAACACCTGCCGAATAAGTATTTTGCAAAAATGAGCGGCAAGTATTATCGAATTCCCCTGGGAATGTTCCTGAAGGAAAAGTCTTTTTCTGCCTGTCAATCCACCTTTAGGAATAGCCAAGTACTTCTTCAAATCGGGATCTCTTTGACCCTTTGTGATCCCTAAAAATGTGAATGGGAGTTTCAACTTCAAATTTCCCGAAAATGGAACCTTGCCTTAAAGTCACAAGAAGAATGTTTATCTTAGAGCAATTTCTTATGAGAAGTACGTAGGTGGACTAAAAATCCTTTGAATGACATTGACTGGTAATGGTCTCAATCTACCAAACAAGTTTTCCTTAATATATGTTAGAGCCTAAGTTACACACTTGTACTGTATACATTACGTTTAAACTGTAATGGATTGAAATTAGTAATATAATGGCTTCTTATGTAATTTAATTACCATCAAAAAGTAATTTTACTACATTCAACTATATTTTAATCACATTTTCCTGGAGCCTAAGTCGTACTAATTTCATACTAATTAGTGCGAATCGTTTAACACGTGCCAAAAAGGGTTATTTTAGTTAATTACGTATCATAATTGACATTACAGTCACATCATTGAACCCACTCAAATTTCATGAAAATTGGAGATTGCAGCCAAAATTGCTCTTTCAAAGTTCATTACATAATTATACACATATTGAATAACTCTTTTCGTGTTTTTTGGACAAAAAAGGCAAGCTCATTCATTTTAGCTCCATTTAAGTACACAGATTTAAGATGGCATTTCAAAAAAGAACAACTGAATCTTTTGGATTTACAATATCAGTTTTGATTTATCTGTTAAAACAAATCATTCATCTGCAAATGACACTTTGGTTTTAACAGAAAATCAAAACTCAGATAGCAAGTCCAAAAGATTTAGTGGTACTTTTTGAACTGACTGAAAGTACAGGGTAGTTCACAATTAACGTCCCTTAAAACTTACCCGTAGTCCATAACAAGACAAAATATTTTGTCAAAGCTACTCTTTTGTTTGAATATGAATTATGGTTATTTGCTTTTTCTCTCTCTCTCTTTTTTTTTTTCGGCATCATATGGCCTTGAAATGTGCAATTAAAAGAAATTGTGTAAAAGAAAAGAAAGATTTTTCAAAATAGGGCTTGAGTAACTTGGATTCGATAGTCAGGCAATATCACTAGAAACCAAATAATAGTTTCTTATCGAGTCAATCAATATCAATGTATTGTCAAATATATTGTCTATATCATATTTTATTAATATTTCAAATGTATTATCAAATATATTGGTCACGATAAACCTAAGGACATTTCCTCGAATTAGTTTTTTTAGTATTTTGATGTTCTTATAGTGTTTTGAGAAGTTCTTTGTTGGACATGGGACAACAAATATATGACTCATTGTCGAACAAACATCATTAGTTACTTCATTACAGGTCAGTAATTGCATGACCAATGGTTTAATGAGCGTAAAAAGATAAAAACTCAACTTGATTCATTGGATTGTAAGGTCCGTGACGAGTTGACAAAACAAAGTCTGATAATACATTGAAATCATGTCAACGAACAATAATGAACCGTCCATTTATTATTTTTTGTACGTCTTTGTAGTTCTAAAGAGACCTTTGCATTTTTTGGACGATGTTTATGGTTCCTTTTATCAGCAATTTACTGTTTTATTCCCTTGCCTCCGTCTCATTCAAAAAGTGTTTGTCATTCTTAGACGAAATTCAATGACGTACATCCATAGATATCTATAGATGCGAGATACTCAGTTTTTTTTTGTGTGGAACAAAAGATAATAAGTGTTTGCATGAGCGAGTTCAAATTTCCGAGGACCATTCATGTACTATGCAGGGTAGGTTCAGGTGACCCCCAACCTGTTTTCTGTCCAAGCAATAATAGCTATTTCTCTCATGTAGCTAAACCAAGAATGGGCCCCCAATATTGTATATTCACAATTGTGTGCTTGTTTTTGTATTCTGACATTACGCTTGTCAATGAGAAACACTCTCGAAATAAAGATAATTAATAAAATTGATGTTTTTATTTTTTTGCCCTCCATTTGTTAAAAAGAATGCATAGGAGATGAAAAATAATAAGATCCACTGATGTCATGTAAGGCAGGGGAGACAATTTGCAACTAATTTTCATGATCAACCATTTTTTTCAAAAACCGAATTGAATTGAACCAACCCTAAAAATGTGTCCAATTGAACTATAACCTTGTTGTTGGTTGATTGCAATACAGTGGTCCAGGTCAACTTCAAAAGTGGCCTGTAAAATAATGCGTGGAACTGTCACAATATTTCGTATCTATCAATATCTGTGCGTACATCATGTTTAACGTTGACGTTGTTTCTTGGAAGTGTGAATTTTCAACATCTTAACCACAAATCTTCAAGTCAGTATAAACTTTCTGCTTTTCAACTCACGTTTTTAATCAAACTTTTCGAGCATGAGTCACAAAAATATTTGCCGTCAAAAAGTTTTAAATGTCGGATGATGAAATGTCCCATTATGCTTGGAACCCAACAATAGTAGAAAAACACCAAAACACCGATAAGATGCAAATGAAAGCCTATCACGTCAAATCAAAGCACACACTTTTATTTTTCGCCAAGCAAGCTAGAAACCTTAGTTGAAAAGTGTTCATTATTAAAAGCACGGTATTGAAGGTGCGAATTTGCCCGCGAGGAAAGATGTTGATAGGAAAGTGCAAAATGCAAATTTGGTCAAAAGATTGCCGCATAGAGCAACTTTGCATAGAGCTGAATTTTTGACACTTTTTGGGGCTTATAAAATGCATAAAAGATCTGCAAATTGCCTTAGGAAAAACTCAATGATTAAAGAAATATCTGAGATTGAAAATAAGTGAAGATAAACATTTTCTGGGCCAGTTTGTCAGTTTTGGTAACTCGTGTGCTTTTCCTCAATTTTAGAATCGCTTTTGTTTTTTCACGCGTTTATCTTTTCGTCTTTTTTCAAAAACACTTTGAAATTTTGTTAACATCTGTCATTTTTCATATCATTGAAATCTGCAAGAATTATTGTAGTAAAAAAATGTGATTTCATTAAATTTTACAATCCCATGTCCATGTCCAAAAAAATTTGCAAAATATCCTGACACCACAAAATGATTTGTAAACAATAACATTTTTCAATTTCCTTGTCATTTCAGCTCTATTATAATCATCTCGGGAAAAATATCCAAAAATTCATTTTTTAACTATAAAAATCAAGTTTTTATTTTCAAAATGTTTTTCTTTTTATAATCGAACACCAAGTTGAAATTGTGTCCCAAATGTTTCGATGAACTTCTAATGTAAACTTAAGCAAGTATAGGCCTCTAAAGAAAAAAGTCCTTTGAATGTAGGATAAGATGCAGAAAGTGTACTAGTAAAAGATTTTTAATTCTGCTTCAAATAGAACTTACGGTTCAGGGAGAGGAGCAACAAGTGAGTAGTGCGCGTTCAAAAGGAACTAAGGCCAATTCAGTATGGGACAAGGCTCTTTAAAGATGCATCCATCTAATGTGGGAAAGCTCGAGCCTAACCATTGGTTCCATGTTCCACATGGGTCTCTTGGAACAGGAAAGCCCTTGGCATTCCTCGAAACCATTGGGAGACCAAATCCAAAGCGTTGAGCGCTTCACAAAAACCAGAGCCGACTTTCGTCATGCAACTAGAATTAGAGTTATCCGAGTTTTGCAAAAAGAACGGGCAAATGTTGTCTCTTTTTTGCAGTTAGTTTGCCCTGTAGTCTCAAAGAAACAATTTTCCAGTGTTTGAAATGAACATTTCTTTGAATGGGACAAATATTTCTTGTTTATTTTGTTTTTATGGTATTGAATAATATGATGGTAAATATAAAGTAGAGATGTCCGATTTAGTAATCGTTTCCTTCTTAGCAAAATGTCTTGCCAAATAAAGAGATCTAAAAGTAACTACTTCTGACATGATCGATTCGACCAAAACATTTATGATATACACGATAAAAAAACCTGTGTGAAAAGTTCAATCCACAAAAATTTGAAGTAAACGTACAATAGGGAAGACATCAATTGTAATCAAAAACCGACGTTGGTTGAAATACAATTTATTTCAATGGCAGCTACTTAAAATGATGCTTGCAATGGTAATTGAATTTGCAATTGGAAAATGCAGCACACTCAAGTTAATCAGTGTATGTGCAACAAAAATTAGATCCTAAAATGGCCTTCATCCGCAATCAAGAGTTGTTATCTAATGGTCTGGGAAAGCACTTGACCAAAGAAATAAAGCATTAAATTTGCTTTCTATGTATTCTTCATACGGGGGTATACAAAGACATTAAATATTATCAGAAATTTGCTTCAACGGTGCTATGAAAGTATTTGGTTTTTGTGAAAAAAAACTTAAACAAAACCAAAACTGATGTCAAATAAGATATTTCGATCCATCACTACGTTTGGAATTCTTCAAGCGCTCCAAGATTTATATCGAGTTGGCTCAAGCTCGCTGTTTTAGCGTTGTCATTTTACGTTATGAAATGCCTTCCAAAAAGTAATCTGACGTCATCAAAACATTTCGTTTAGCCTCTCCTTAAAGAAGTCCATGGTGCCAAATCTATACAAGTCCAGTTTATTCGGGTCCATGGAAGCAAAACAATATCCTTTTTTTGATAGTGTAATCTTTACACGAGGAACATTCTGCAATGTGACATTTACAGTTTGGGTCAAGAGAAGTGCAATTGATTTTCCTCGAAAAAAGGCTTGGATTGTTGAAATTCTTCGTTGTCATTCTTAGTTCCAAAAGCCTCAATGCGGGATCTTAAAGTTACGTTACGGGATATTATATCTGAAAGACAGAGAAAAAAGTTGTATTCGAGGCTGGATTTTTGATCCAGAGATACGAGGCAAAATCAGTACAACGAAGTTTTTGGCCCATGCGATTTGATGACTTTCACAACAATCAATTGCATTGAATTGAAATTGGGCTTGTCATTCAAAATCAATCATAAAAGTGTAAAGTAGTTCAATTTGATGGCGGAAGTCCGTGTTTCACGATGGTGGGAGAAACGTCAAAATCCAAGTTGCATGTTGTGCGTCATAGTAACTTTAAATCAATCAAGAAGGCACTCATATTATATCCAGTTTTTGTCATAGTTTGCGACACATGACAAATTGTTTAGCTAATATTTTATATTTAGATATTTGTGTTCACATTTTTACGTTCTATCCATATTGAAAGGACTTGGAGTACTTTTAGAAACTGCCCAATCCATGCCCAAGCACATATTTCTTTTTTTTAATGAAATTAACAAATGCGGAAGGATCTTTGACTACAGGCTCATAAAATTCAAAAGCATACTGTTGTTCAAAATTGCCCCTTTTCGCCTCAAAAAGTTGTAGCGTAAAACAAATGTACAGTGTAAGTCTCCTCTTTACACGAAACACTCAAATCGTGCCAAAACTGAATGAGAATTACAGAAGGTTTCTTTAAGTGAGGGTTTTAAATCATTCCGATAGCGGTAGAACATTCAATGATTCTAGGTCCTTGGAAGCGATGAATATTTTAAGTTTTGATACCTCTGCATACATTTGGTTGATAATGTGCTCAGTTTATTGACTAGAAAGGGAGATATTTAAATTCATAAATAACTAGAAGAAAACATTTAAAACTAATTCATTTCTCTGTATTGGCAATATTTTGAAAACATGATTCTTTGGAATCCATTGAACAAATCCCTGTCTATAAATCAAAGTTGTTTGGATCAAAATTAAGTACTATTTTTATAATACCACAAGGCTTACCTCATTGCTTTTTTTTTAATCACCCTAAACATATTCTTTGCTTTTTACTGACCCTATTTCAGCCAAGGTATCTTTACGTGAAATATCAATCGTTTCCAGGGACCTAGAATTATCAAAAGGACGCTTAAATGGGAAAAACTTGAATTCGTCAAAATGGGCTGGGCAACTCAGCTCAGCCAACGGCCCTGTTTTACCGCCAGCGGAATGTTTTAAAATGCTCACTTGAAGCAAACCTCTTGCTGTGCCATCGATTTGATGTTTCAAGAACATAATAGTCACAAACAAGCCTCATCACAAAACAGAAATCATGAATAGATAATCTTCTTACACCGATGCTAATATGGGCTCATAAATCCTCTCAGAAAGGCACTTGTTTTAGCTTAAATACACCTCTCCCTGAAATGACAAAACCATTGCTGTTGTAAGTTTTAGTAAATAAAAAATAAAGCAAGTGTTAAGGAGGCCTTGTTGGGTCAAAAAAGGTCAAAAACCCGAAGTAGAACATGTGATCAAACTGAATTTGACTGAACATCATGAGTGATAAGGTCCGAGAAACCCATTACAGGCTCATGATCAAATTTGAACGCTGTTTAAAAAAAGATTCAATTTATCCAAAAGATTTATTTACCCATGATTAACAAATGTTGATTTGATCAACTAATATTGACTTGATGGCCAAATCATCATTTCGCCCTATCTGATGATTCTGTAAAGTGTGATTAAAATGCTCGTTTTCAAATTTTCAGGAACCTTGATTTTACATATATTCGCTTATTTCGTTTGATGAAACCTTCAATCTTTTAAAGCATACCGGTACTTTTGACGAATACTCTGTTTGTAAATATGCTTTACATTTTTGATTGGAGCAGTATTAGATTCTTCAGTTGCTTCATGTCACAAAGCTATGTACTATTTTTTAAGATTATTTTGCCAATGTGTTGGCAAAGTTACTAAAAAGGCTCAAAATAGTGCAAAACTGTCAAGGCTGCATATTTTGTGGACGGACTACCACTAAAGGTCCGTCTAACCGTGGTATCATATGGCAAATAATTATCCAATGACAAGTAAGTGAATTTAGGTGTTTTGGTTCAGGGAGATAAAAAAGCAAAACTTAGGGGTTGTGCACTCTGATGATTTGATAATCAAATTATTACTTTTCGATGTTACATGGTTGGAGAGTGTTTGCTGACTAATTGCTTTATTCAAGGGAGGGCATGATTAATAAGACTAGTGACGAGCATGAATATTCAGATTAACACTATTGCATCAGTTAAGGACTGTTTTCAAAATTATCAGTCAGTTCTTAAGACCAGGTTCAGCAGCCATTTAAGAACAATTTCGGTTCGCAAGGGAGACAATACTTTTATCTTTTTGCGATTCCAACACGACAGAAAAAAACACGCTGGTGACCATAAAAATACTTTTGAATTGTATACGGTTTCTTGTCAATGATATAAATCAAATTAACTTGTATGTATACCCTTGATCCGGCTGCCATTGTTTCTCCCTCAAAGGCATATTTTTGGCGCACAATGCTCCGGAAAACCCAACAACAGGTCTTTGTTTAATTTACCAGACCATAGACTTCTAAAGTACTGGATGTCGGACTCATGGAAGGAAAAACCGTACAATAAACCGGTTCCTGATTACAGGGTTGGCGAACTAAGTGTAGACTTTGGCGTTTTTAGTACACCAACCAGTGTCCGGTCTAATTGAGGCAAATTGGCTCAATTTTTTGCGGCCCATCCTTAAATATGAGATATTTTGGGATACAAAACAGTATTTCATCGATGTAATGGTCTCATTTAGTCCCAAGGGTTGCAACAGGGAAGCGGAAGCATATCTTGTTACATACACTTCTGCTAGAAGTAGAAGTTGTTACTTCTATTAAATATTGTGGCGCTGAAACTAAACTGAAACTATGAAAAACAGTCCATCAAAAATTGCAATATAAATGATGAATTTAAGGGATTTTACACTTAGTCTCCCAATCTTTTATTTCCTTCGAGATTGTTCATTGCACTATTTTACTCCTCGCGAGGTTGGTTGTCCCATATCCAGTAATTTAGAAATCTATGAATAGATATCCCCTGTTTTCCTTGATCTGATGAAAGACTCGCATTCTGACTTTTTGGTGTTCCTCGCATTTGATTTCCAACCAACAAGCGAAGCTAAAGCTAAAGCTAGAGCATCAATTCACACTCAATTGTGAGTTATGGTCTCGGGAAGGTTGGTTCCACAAGGGAACATGAAAGTGGAACGATGTCGACATTTACAGACCAAAGGCATGCTTCAAGTAAAACATCTGTATCAAACGCAATGTGTTGAATCGAAAAAGTGAAGAGCTTTGACTGGAAAATGAGCTTATTTTTCTTGTTTTGTGTGAAAAAGAGTACTTTTAAAGTAATACTGTATATGTTTGTATATGCATCTTTGGACATGCTAAACGCACTGTGACGTCATCACAGTTCAAAAATACTTAAATGCGCCTTAGTGAAAACAATTACAACAAACCTTACAAAATACAGGCTTTGATAAGAATAAAAAAATCATTGGCTCATGATTTTGATTTATGTGTGGCTCTCATCAAATATTACACTACATAATATTCAAAGAAATTAAACATAGTATTGGAAGTGGTAGTGAGGTGATTTTGGTTGCGGTGCCGGTTTCGGCTAAACCCTTTACAACATTTTTTTTTGGTTTTGGTTCAGTCCTTTTGGTCCATCACAAAAAACTTCATCCCAAACCTACGTTCTTCCAAAACATGCAGTCGTCACATCAGCCTTGAAAATGTCCATGCTTCAAAAGCTCTCATGGATTTCCCTGTAGACACTACAAACCTCTTTTCGCCAACACATCACCCTTTAATGAGATTAGGGACTCCTTGCTCGATGGACGCACAGTTTAAGAAAAAGTTGATCGTTTTCTGTCCCATTGAACCAAAAAAAGTTTCCCCCTCAATTTTAACCTTATTAAAAATATATAGAGGTTGCGTGATCCATAGGAAAAAGGGATATTTATTTATTTCTTGGAATAGTTGAGTGGCTTCAATTCTAATTGAGTTAGGCTAAGTTGGGCCTCATCAGGCTAAGTTTGATTAGATATAATTTACAATCTTGGAATTTTTCCAAACTGAGATGATCTGGTAGAATTTTAGAGGGAGAACACATGGTGTCATGGTTAGCGCAGTTTTTTTATCATGAGAAAGGTCCCACAATCAATTCTCCTTTCCGGCCTTGCTCAAGGAACTTTTAGACGTTAATCCACACCCACAGACGGAGAACCATTCTGATACCTGACTTGAAATTGGTTATCGGAAATATTTGAATGATGTGATGGCTGGCTTTGCTGGCTGGGCGAAGCTCAACCATCTGATTCCAGCACCAACTGTCCCCCCAAAAAATCCTCGAACATCTTTGTTATGAATATATCATATTTTATTTTCAGTTCAATCAAACATCGGCTTCCATAAATATGAACACTCAAAGCTCAAGACATAATCCTTCAAGCAGAAAAAATGAGGTAGCCCTATTCTGGAAAGGTTTCGTGACCAAAGGGCGAGCTGATTCATTTAATGCACTCTATAGTACCTAGCCTTGAGAAGGCATATGTTTTCACTGAAAGATTCAATTGCCCTAAAAATAAAAAGCAAGGTGTCAAGTGAAAGGGACGCAATCAACTTATTTTTACTGGAAAATCATAGTTTTTCTCCTAGGCCTCTTTGTCCAGACGATTCAGTGGTATTTTCAGTGTGTCCCCGAGCTTCAATTCGGTTACCGTTCTAGTTCAGAAGAGTACTGCTAAAATAGACCCTCGCCTCGAAAATCATCACTCATTTCCAGCGTTTGGGAGGCAATGCAATCTTCCATGAGGGGATAAAACAGCTCTGGGATCAAGAATGAAAGAGGGTCGCGAGAATGCGGATATGGCTTCCATGAACTGACGAAAAAAATGCATTTCATAATTCTGGCAATATCCCCCATAAAGACGGCGAGACTCAGTGGAAATGCAAGAACTCTTGAGGTTCATCATTGTTTATTTTTTGGATCTCCAAACGAAAGAGGTCGAGAGAAAATTGGTTTCGGATGTTCTATATTCACATGGTTTTCACAGTGGGACATTTTTTGATGATTTGCTTTTGAGATAATCCAGACATGAGACTGGAACATCGAGTGGATCAGGGGTGGAAGAAGAGTATGTCCATATACCTCATTAACCTTATGGACAATAGACTGAGAATGCTTTTATCCATCTTTCCCACGGCCAAAGTATTATCCTCTCCCGTTACTTATTCCAAAAAGGAACTTGTCAACGATGGCTGTGTTATGCTATTATTGAAGGCGGTAAAAATCGATGCCCAAACAAAATTTTTGTTTCGTTTTTCTAATGTAAGGAGGACATTTTTTTGGAAATATGGGAACAATTCAAAGGTGAACTTCTATAGTGGCATCGAGAAAGAAAGAAGGATGTAAGCAAAATCGAGGCAAAAAATTCCATGGTGCCCTCAAGGTTTTGAACAAACGGACGTTTTTTTCATGTTTTTTACTTTACGTGACTAAGTTGTAAACAAAAACAGAGGATGATTTGAGAAAGTTGTTAATAAGATAAATAGCAAAAGTTGATCTTAGGTTAGGGAAAGAAAAAAAAAACCACCTGTCAATACGGAACTTGCCAAATGAACTTATGGGTAAGGACGGGCAAACAGATTTTGGTCACATAATCACATATATTTGACTTTTTGCGTTTTCTACCCTTAACTTACCCTTTTTTCACAATTTTTTCGCGATTTTACGCTATCAAGAAGCGCACTTTACAATCTGTACAGCTAGAGTAAGAATAGTGTAAATCTCATTGAATATTGGACTTTTTGTTTTTGGAGAGCACAGTTTTTTTTACAAAATGTAAGACTGTTTCCGGCCAACAACAACATTTTTTTACTTCTGGTAATTTTATCTTGAAGACGGCTTTTTTAGGCTAGGATTGGTTAGCAATCAAGACCTAAAATTTTGCTCTTGAAGATCGAAAAATGCCAAGCATAAGAAAAGAAGGTATCAAAGCCTCTATAAATGAGACATATCTAGTTGATCAAAATGAAATATATTTAAAGAATTCAGTTTTTTGCAATATTTGAAACTAGTTTGCGATTTTGACTTTGTCCTGCGCTTTATCTTGAGACTTTGGGAAACTTGAAGCTTTCGTTGATTGGCGGGTTTTTCCTGTCCCTACTTTTTTTATAGAACTAAAAAAATATATTTATTGCGAGGGTTTCCCAAAATTCCCCAAAATTTATCAAGCTTCTCAGCAACTAAACATAAAACTTCCCTCTTTAGTTTCTTCGAAGCAACCTGATCACTTTTTAATACGTTAGTGTCCTCATCAAAGATTTTCACATAATTAAGCATGGCTGTGCAATGGTGCTCAACGACTAACACAATAAATGGAAATTGTAAGGACATGCAATCTATAAAAAAAGAAAAAAACAGGACAAAAAATGTCTGTTCAAATGTTGGTACGGTGGATATTGAAATTGGAGTTATAATGTTTTGCGTTTGATGAGAAAAAAAATGTGTTCGAAAAAACTCATCCTTCTCCCTTAAATGTTTTTTTCAAAGCTGATTGAAACCTTTTAAGTATTTGCGTAAGTAATCGACCTCCGTTTAATGTTTATTATGCTTATTATATGAGAGCAGGTTTAGGCCCAAAAAAGTGAATTGTTAATGCTGGACTGAAAAATAATATTTTTTGGATATTGCACTTCTATAAAAGAGGGTTTCCACCTTTAAGTAATCTTTTTTCCACATGATCTAACTTGAGTATCTAATCAATAATTACGCCGCCAACATCAAACGCATCCGAGCCAAAAATAACTAAAACTAAGAGACAACAAAAATGTCTTTGATTTGCCTAATTTTACAACAATTGATTATTCCAATAACATCACTTAAACCAAATGTAGGCCAATCCAAAATATTCCATCAACGGCGAGGATTTATGAAGGACTTGTTTAACCTGGACCATTCAAGCAATTGCAAAAACCAAGATTGTTGTAGCATGACCGAGTGTTGTTGAACGATTAGTTGTTTATTGTCTTGGAGACACAGATATACAGAGTTGTCACGAATTAGAGTCCCCTACCAAATCAAGAATCATTCGTGACACATATTATTTGTGATTACATTGTAGTAACACCATTTGAAGAAAAGAGTTTAAGAATACTCAGGCAAAGTATAAATGGAATTCATCGCCCCTTTACAAAACTAAGATTTTGCATTCAAGAACGGCTCCCTCGCTCAAGGTACGCACGCTCTATTATCAATAAACACTTTGAAAAATACTTTGAGCGCCAATTAGAAGGACTAAAATTGCCGAAATTCATAAGACGACAAAAACAAGGAGTTGGGTATACACCTGTATTTTTTAAAGTCGTTTAGACCTTAAATTAACTATATCGTCTCCTTTTGTCGCAATTTGTCATCAAAGTTTTTGGGACTCCAAATTAAAACAACCCTGTACTGTATATACATAGTAGATTGACTAGTGAGAGCACGAGAATTGAATGGAGAGCATGGTTGGTAAACTACAATTCTTAATGACAGCCAGGTCCCTTGGATAAATACATGCCAGAACCCCCTCAAAAATATGCCAAACCGGGCAAAAAAAGGCCAAATTACTAGCACAAAACATGCCAGAAAACACATCAGACTATTGCAATATAAATCGTTCTATAGTTAATAAAATAATCGCGTTTTTGGCATTTTGTCCGTTAAAAGCTTTTTTCAAAACATATTTTTCTTTTAAAGCGAAAGAAAACAAAAAATAGAGGCCTTTTGCAAAGTCGCGTGCAAAGTTCATTGTCGCGAAAGAAAATGAAAATTTCGAGTTTTGAAGGTTTTGTCAAAATAGCTCAAAATAATATGTCATATGTATAAAAGGTATCTCTGTTACTGTACGTATGTCTTCGAGAGCATTCATGGGGCTTTTCTTAACCAACGATTTGAGGTCAGCTGTAGCGGGTGTAGAGGTTTTACGTCCGTTCTGAGAGCACCTCCAAAGCCAAGGGAGTCGAGGTTAGTTCGATCAATACAGTCCTCCTCTCTTCTTTATCGGGCTCCTTCATTGTCCAATTTGTTGCCCATTACCATTAGTCTTCGTCGGGAATATGTAGGAGCTGATCCTTGAACAGCATTTAAAGTAGGGTTGGACAAATTTATTCTATTAAAACTATTCAAGGGTTGTACAGATCTGCCTAAACTAATTCGTTGGTAAATCAAATTTTATAAGTGTTAATTTTATATTTTTAATTTATCCAGTTACGATTATGATTAATTCTCGCTACAAGGAATCCCATTCCTTGTAGCAGTAATAAAAATTTACAACCCACCCAAAAACATATCTCTAAAAATGCACCGAAATTAAGGTTTTTGGAAAACATATTTAATTTTTTTTACAGCATACTTTGTTTTGTGATCAAGCTTTTGTAGTCCATACCTTGTCCATTAATTGTGCCGAAGGTTAGAGTTTAATCCTAAGTGTGTTCACCTTCAAAACTTAACTCTTTGGAATCAAAAGCTGTGTCTTTCAATGCAAATATTTACCAATATAATCGTATATAGTGGTGCAATCAAAAAAAAAGTGTCGCTTTTTGTTTGATTGTAAAAAACTGCTTTTTTTACATAGGGCTTACAACTCAAAGCAATTTTGGTATAAGCCATGCATAAAAGGGAAAGAAACCTACTACATAAACTGGGTCACTTTGTACTAACGTGCACTCTACGTCTTGAACTTTGAGAGTCAATAATAATAACTCTTGACACACTAATATTGTGAAACTTGTAGAAAATATCCCTCTACATAACTTTGACTTCATTGAAGTCTAGGTAACAGTTTCACAAAGTTTATATGTCATGAGTAGTTCTTGTTATGTTATGGTATGTAACAATACTTTGCGACAACCCTGTACTCACGAACTTCCTTGTCTAATCAACAAGATCAAATGAATTCAAAGCAGAGAATCGGATATAATAAAACTACTTAAGATTCCATGAATGACTAGTGGAGCCGAAAACCTCTCTTATCTAAATTGAACACGATTGGAGATTTTCCTTGCCTCATCATGATAATACACAAGCGGGTGTGACTGACATCTTTGGTTGCTAGTTGAAACATAAGCAGTGCTTCCATTTTTCTCACATGAATGTCAGGCAAGAAACGTCATCCTCCTCAATTCTTAAAAACGTGTTTGTAAGCGGCCAGAGTTCTGTCGCTGATGAAGACTTCTGGAAAGACTTTTGGGTAGATGGAAGAACAATCTCAAAAAGTGTTTCCACAGGTTGCTCCAATGTAACTCGTCGAGAAGTAGACAATTTGATTGAAGCTCTTTTTGTGTTTCTGACTCAAGACGACAAATTCACCACAAAGGAAAAATAGGTTAGATTACTTTAAATGTAAGCTTGATCCTGGTTTGCAATTTTTCAGAGCTCGATCACGTTTTAAGGAGTTTTAGAATTTGGGTTATCTGAAATATCTTTTATATTTTTGGGGGGGTTGGTTGCGGTTTTTTACTTCTATAACGATTGTGATTCCTTGTAAAAAATAAATTGTAAATAAAATGATTTAAACAAGTATTAACACTTAATTTATAAGATTTTTTTTTTTTGTTGTTGTCGTTGCGGATTTTTTATTACCGCTACAAGGAATGCGATTCCCTGTAAATTGAAGGATTTCTCCCGACAGCTTCAATTCGATCCCCAACAGGATTCGAACCTACGCCGTCTGGGGATGCACTTACACTCGGCACTTAAAAGAACGCATTTGTACGCGCGGCCACTCTGGCTTCCTTAAAAGGATTTCTCCCGACAGCTTCAATCCGACCCCCAACAGGATTCGAACCTACGCCGTCTGGGGATGCACTTACACTCGGCACTTTTAAGAACGCGCTAGTACGCGTGGCCACTCTGGCTTCCTTAGAGCGCTTTTTGTGAAAAAGAAAACATAAATAGAAAAAGCTTTACACTTTAAGTTCAGTATAGTTCAATTCATTGACAAGATTGGTTTTGTGATATATTCAAAATGAATAGTTCAAGATTGATTCAAAAGTGGAGGATAATGGTAAAAATTGTTTGACAATGGGGAAAGATCACACAAACTACCTTCCTTTAAAAGTGATGTCAAAATCTGTTTTTTTTGAATTTGAAACTGGAACCTTAATCTCATTTAGTTTGTTAAGGCGTCTATGGAAACTAAACGCTTTTGTACAAACTCATTTCCAAATATTACCTTTCAACGATATCTTTGGAATTCGGCTTGAAAAGATGAAACACGTCAGTTTCCGTAAGAGGTCGCTTTTCAAGCTTTCATTCTTTTGCAAAAGCGCTTTGGTAGAGGTGACCGGGTTCTGCAATTTTGACTTCGACGCCGACACCGACATGTTAACGTCAACACTGGTACTGACCAAATTGTCAAAAGCGACACTGATATCGACCTCGACACCGACACCGGCTTTGAACGAGTTTATTTAGTATTTTTTCGTTTTTCAAAAAAAATCTTGTAGGGTCTCGTCACAAAATACCGGTGTCGGCACTGAAAACAAAAGTTGGAAAAAATGGTGTCGGTGTCGAGGTGTCGACTCCGACACCGGCTTCACGACCATCCCTAAACCTCTAGTCAAGTCTAAGTGTATGACCAAACATCAGAGCCTTGATATCTTGCGCTTTTTGGGGTCATAAAATATTGAAATGTTGAGCTTTTAAGTACAAAATTGCGCTTTTTGGGGTCTGATTGGCGCGAAATTCTTGACCAATTACGTAATAAATTGCACAATTTTTCAAAAAAATGGGTTTTTTTTACTTGATCTATCTGGAAGCACTGCCAAATAAAAAAAGACAGCTTTCACTGTCGGTAAATAGAGTGTTAGTCTTTTTAATTCAAAAATTAACTTCGTCTGAGTCCGTGTCTGTTTTGGCCCATGGGACAACCTACTTTATATCTCAGACTACCTTTTGAGCTAATTCTGTAATGGAGCAGACTTGGAGGGCTCCTAACCAAAAAACATGGGAGCATCCTTTCTCTTGGGTGTGATTTCCCTTGAGGTGTTACTTTCAATTTCACAAAGGAACTTAAAATTACCATTGGGATGGCAATTCACTTTCCACCTTGGTAACAAATAACACCAGTCACTGCTGCAGCTCTTCAAATTTTGCACAGAAGGTTTCAAATACGCCTCTTTTCATCGAGTGTGGTAAAGATAATATGCGTGATAATGGACAAAAACAATATTTTTATATTGATATGATATTATTGAGAAAATCTTCATCCGACAATTTCTATGGCGAGGAAGAATTAATATAAACATGTTTCATCGTTGTTTTCTGATTTAGAACATTTTACAAACCCAAAGTTTTTTATATTACATGTATTTTCTAAATTTAATGAACACGCGTTTTGGAAGACCTGCATAAGCATTTCAACCATAATATATAAAAACAAATTAGTTAGGTTTAACATTAGATGGTTTAGCTTCAAACATAACATCAACCTGAGGAATTTGGCGCCGTTCGATGATTAGAAAGTTAGCTACAATCCCAATTTAGGTATTTCTATTTTTCAGCCACAAAAATCATTTTAAATGTATAAAATTTATTCCTGTGGCATTTCCTATTTATTTTGAAAATCTTGGAACTTAAAGTTAGTGATGAACCGAATGGTTTCAGCCGGAATATTTTTTTTTCAATATGTCCGAGTATATGTAAGTAATAAAGTAGTGGAACACAGAAAAATGAAAAACAAAAATGACCCTATGAAATGAAATATCAAATCTTGAAAACTATTTCTACCATAACGCGATGGTCATTTATTGTTCTTGCAAAAAAACTCAAATTCAGGTTGACACTCGAGCTTTATTAGAGCACGGGTTAAAAGTTCGTATTTCAAACGAATAAAAGTTATTTTGGCTGTTGTGTTCCTAAAACATTTTCATGTTTATTTATTTTTTGGCACATTCTGGAAACTCCAAAGGGAATTTTTGTGTTCTTCAAACCCGAAGGAACTTTACTGATATTTGAATCTCACCTACGAAAAAAGTTGTCCATTTTTTCTTAAAGTGAATGAACGAGTCCAAAAATATTTGCCCTAAAACTAAGAACAAAAATTTGCCTGATAAAAAACACACCAAATAAATTTGGCTTCCTAAGTGAAAAATTTCAAAGATTTTTCTTCCATTTTTAGCTACAAATTTTTTTGCACGTACAGTCAGGAGCAAAAGTATTCGTAACCCCGAAAATTTTATTGATTTTTAAATGATACTCGATTTTTGAAAAATACATTTACGAACCATTTTGCTCCTTAGTTATTCTTTTATCATTTAAAAGCTATGATACTTTTCTTTTTAAAAATTTACAAGATTTTGGTTAAAAAACTGCTCAGAACATGTTTTAGACCAAGAGCAAAAGTATTCGTAACATTTTGTCAATAGTTTATTGAATGCCCTTTTTGCTGAATTACACTTAAGAGACGTTTTTTATAATCATTTACAAGATTTTTACATACATCTGAAGGAATGTTAGCCCATTCTTCATAACAGATTTGCTCCAGTTCGTCAATTGTCTTTGGATATTTTGGTTTTCTCGTCACGTTACAAATACTTTTGCTCCTGACTGTATGTATAAAAACCTTTTGTTAGGCCATTTATTTCAATTTATTTGCACCCCATATAAATGACCGCTGCTTCTGGAAAAATCGTCTTGAGAGCAAAAATTGGACTTCAAGAATGTCATATTAGAAATGTGCCTCCGTCTTAACACACAGCAACAAATAGTTGGAGAACTCTAACTTGTATGACACTTAATTTTCAAAAGCAATTGATAGTGGACGACGTGACATGATTCCTATTTAATTGTTCTTTGACACTAAGTAGACAAGGGAGTTTTACACATTCCACAATATCTTCAAGCAAGTTCCAAAGCTTCTGTGTAAGTAGGGAGACCATCGTCTGTGTTTTCTTCGTCAGTTTCCACTTCCACTTGAATATCCGGTTCAGCGGTTTGTTCCTGTGTTTCCGATCCCGATTTGGCCTCACAAGCCTTGGATTGCTTTTTGCGTACAATCCTTGAATATTTTGGGGGTTCTGAATCCACTAAAACATGATATGCTGGCGGTGGTGTTTCCACAACTAATTTGATCATATAAAAAAGCTTTTTAAGAACCATGCCTTATTGTAAATGAAAAACGGGGGTGCAAATTACTAACACAGTAAGATTTTGCAATGGGGATAATAACGTATTGGTGCTTGAGAGACTGCTTTTTTTGTTTTTGAAATTAAAAATCGGTACTGGGTTTCAAAAGTTTAGTCCATCTTTTAGTTATTTACCCCGTTTACAGTGAAACAAGCATTTTACCTGGGTTGTGAGGGACATGTTCCGAACCTCTTTGTTGGGATGACGAAATCCTCTCGGAGAATCTTTTCTCTATGTGAGTTTTTTCCGTAATTGACTGAAAAATGTATTTAGAAAGATTAGTATTTTGTGGAAAAAACGTTTGTCTTTACATATTAATTTGACGTACTTGAAGATTGTTCAGACCCTTGAGAACCATCGCGGAAAACCCAAGCAAGTTCAAGATCCATGCGAATCGCAGAAGGATGTCCAAGTAGAATGGAAGACTTCCGGATTTGGAAACATAGATCCGGACAATCTTCTCCGAACTAATTAGAGGGAATTTTAACGGAATTCCCATATTATAGCGCCCATAACGATTGGCGAAAGGCCTTTGTTGCCTTCGAATTGGATTCTGAAATTAAAGATGCGTTCATATTTTTAGGGCTGATTTTACGAGGTTTTCAAGATACGGGACTAAATTTTCCGACGAAAACAAATGCTCCTGAACAGAATACTAACAAAATGTTTGTAAAGAAAGCATTCAAAATTTACGGAAACAGCTTCGTTATTTCACTCAAATGAGTCAATTTGGCAAATATTTTGCCACATTTTTGAGAGGCTAAATTTAGTTTGGCTCTTTTTCCATGGATTATTGCACGGTTGCAACGCTCAAAATAGCTTGATTGCTCGATTATCCTCGTTAAAGGATTTTCAGAGTTAAATCTCCGAAAAATGCAAAAAAGGATTTGCTCAAATGTTTGGTCTCTGCTCTAAATATTAAACTTATTATCGTGGCTACTTGTGACAAAGAGTTAACGGGCGCTAGAGGTCGTTGTTCTTGCTCTTACGCTATGGTGAGCGTGCATTGATAAAACAATAAAGCGTGAAAAATGAATAAAAAAATTAAAAAAAAAGAAATACACCATAAACAAGTGGAACCTACTAAGAAAGAAAATGGAAAGGACGTTATACTTCCTAAGCATTAGGGGAGGCTTGGACGAAATTTGGAATTGACAAAATAATTAAAGCATGTTTCAAAAGTGTCAAATGTAAAGCTGGAAATTCCAAAAATCCCCTATAAAAATACGAACACGCAACAAAACTTCCAAAGAGAGGAAAGATGACACATTTTGGAAAAAGGTCAACGGAAAAAGGATATTTGCCAATTTTGCAGCCAAAAAGGAAAATCGTAGGTTTTTTGCATACATTGGGCGGATGAAGATGAGAAAACATGTAGTAATCCTCTGTATCCTCTAGAGTGATTGCTTGCATGTGCTCGGTCGAGAAATCCCATAAAAATAGCCGGAGATCATCCCTCGCCTCGATGGTTTTGGCCAGAGTAGATAAAGAGATTTGGAAAACCATCGCATCTCGATCAATGAACGATTGACCCACATCAGGGTAAACAGTGTTATCATACCTGAGGAGAAAGATATGTTTGAAAGTCCTAATCAAATGTTTCAAAAAATACTAATGAGATAGTAATGCGATTTTTAAATATTGATTTGAATGAAAATTGTATCTTTGTGAAAAGTACTGATGGGATATTCCAAGCTATCAAGCACTTCAATTCTTTCAAGCTGGGATTGTTTCAATTGCAGCTACCTCAAACCAAACCAAGCATCAATCTGTTTCAAGGTTCAAAGCTGAGCAGAAGACCTACAATTGGTAGCAGGGTTGCCAAGCTATTGACGGTCCCTTTTGCCTAAACTGTAAATTAGCAACCAAAACGTGCCATCTTGTATAGAATTTGCCATTATTTTGCCAAATTTGTTAGGACATTTGCCATCTCAGTGGCCATTTACTCACAAGGGCCACCAAATTTTCCAAAAAAAATAGTGCATAAAAATTTCGTATTTTTGTAATTATTTTGAGAAATAATACAACGAAAATCTGAAAACTGAATATTTTTGTTGTAACTAAAATTTGTAATGTCGGGCGAAAAGGGAACACCATTGAATTTCCAAAAAGATTTATCAGAACAAGCAATTTTCCCACATTTTTTGTAATTTTAAGCACACAAATTTAAGCGTCTGCGTTATTCAGGGTTAATCCAATACATATGTGGACAAAAACTAACTTGTGGCTTCAAGAACGAGTTTAATAAAGCTGGTCTTGGTTTGCATGTTTGGTCACACTAACTGTCCGCTCAACAGTTGTGAGGGCGACATTTTTGTCATAAATTTAACCATTCTGCCCCGCTTGCCAAATGAGCCTGACTAAAGCTTGCACGCTATCTAGTGATTAATAAATGATCTAAGACTTGAAAGTCCTTGCAAGCTTTCAGCACAACTGAAAATTGTTGCTTGACCAAAACTCGTTTTTAAGCAGCAGATTGTTCCCGTCAGTAATGAAAAGGAGATACCCACTACTGATGCGTTTCGAGTTGGCAGTGCTGCCATTTTTGATGGAGAATTGTTGTCCCTTATTCTGGCAAGCAAGGACCATTAAGGCAACACTATGCTGAAAGTCGAATTCAAAACATATCACATTTTACAACCCATTGAATTCGAAGCAAGTGACAAGAAAAACATTTGAAAAAACAACATTACGAATTTAACAGTCTGTTGACAGCAACTGCATAAAACCCTTAAAAGAGGACATATAATTTTGAGGGCACGCTATCAACACGCAAAAAGTTCAAATGCAAGAGTCAATCAAATTACAGACCAAGGTTTCGTGAATATGCAATGCTATATTTGTCATACCAAAAGCTCATTAGTAGAAGTCAAAGCAAAATATGTATCTCTTGCTTTTTGACCAAAAAAGGCAGGATTTTTACAATCTTAACAGGTACACTGAAGCTAAAACAAGTATCAAAAGCTACAAGTACGAATACATACGGGTACAATTAAGCATAGCTCAAGCTGGGATCGCGTTAAAAATACTGTTTGAGTCCAATCAGTTTACCAAAGTAAATTCGACGGACCAATTTTTTTTGTTACAAAAACCTCACATTTCAGCACAACATTCGACCCCATGTTGTACTTTTTAAAATCCGCACTGAGTTCAATTTGCCAATCAAGGTTTCAAACCAAACCAAACTCACCATTGTCTCGGATGGAAGACCTTCTTGACTCGTTTCCATTCCCCCATAGCATTGAGATGTGTACGCAGAGTGAACGTGATTTCGGGATTAGTGTTTCGAAGGTGAGCAATGAATTGCTTCATTTCTCGGGGAGTGAGCCGAGCATCCGGGTAATACTGATCATTCGCAATGGCGGCAATGATGCTGATCACTAAAGAGATGCCTGCAAAGAGAACGCGACTTAATGTTATCCTTCAACCATTTTTGAACATACTGAGGAAATCAGTAGCTGAGTTTATATACCCTGTGACAACTTGAGTTGTGACAGAAATTTTTCGCTACCACACGCCGTTGACTTCAATTGCAAACTCGAAAGTACATAAGTTAGGACAAGAAATCCTGTGGCAAAAGTTATGAAAGAGTTTTGCGAAGGGGCTTACAAGCTTAGCTTTCTTTGAACGATTTCTTGTGGCAACTTACGTACTTTCGTGTTTGCAAATGAAACCAACGGCGTGTGGTAACGTAAAATTTCTGTAACAACTCAAGTTGTCACAGGGTATATAAACTCAGCTAATTTAGCCACAACAGATGGGAAACAAACAAATTTAACAAACAGCAAACAAAGAAAAACAAATGTTAGCGTACTAAACAATTACAAATCACAAACAAACACAAGCAAATGGGACAAAGAAAGCCAACAGATGTTGAATGTTTTGGTCTCCCAACAAATCAGGGCTGCCAAAAGTGACACCCTTTATGTGAGGAAAAAAGCTTAAAAGTAACTTAAAGTCTTGAAAACCTTCTACTGTCAAAACCAAGAGCTCCAGTGTTATGAAATATCCCTTTGTAACCAATCAATTTTTTCACGAGCACAAAGAATTGCGGCGAAAATGATCCCTAGATACTTGCGTTGACTAGAGACGCTTTATTGTGAGAGACAGGCGGGGTTTTGACTGAAGCGTCATGGAGAAAAGTAAACGATTTTTTTAACTAAAAACATTTCCAAATAAACAGGCTCTCCAGGCTTTGGACGTAAAAAATGTCAAATGGAATGTTCACAGAAACCTTTTCAAGTGACCTTGCCCATCGTTCAGAGTCTTAAATTGCAAACTTTCAGAATGGTTTTGGAACAGAAAAATAGAAGTTGGAAGCATCAATCTATTTTACAGCACATTAGGTTGGGCTCTAGAAAAACGCAAACGTTTTGCTTTAAAGTAAGATGTGGAGGCACTGGATTGAGCGAGGGCTTGTTGAGGCTTCCATCTGCTAAAAATGGCGCCCAAAAGGGAATCAGCCAATCACATGATGCGAATTGAATGACATCATTGACGCCGGTCTCAAGCTCGCCCATCTCTCTCTAGAGCGTCTCTAGCGTTGACAAATCACCACAAATCATAACGGCAACACTTTTTATTTGGGAATGGTACAAATTTACCCCCAAAAAACAACCTAAACAAATATACAAATAAACAAAGAAATGGCCAATTTGTTCGCATCAGTAGTATTAACTCTACAGAATTCCAACGATTTTTCACGCAACCTTTTCTTATCTACAGCTGCTATTTGAACTTCAAAACGCAACACTATGTCATATCTATAATGTCTGTGGTTGCATGGAGCACAGTTGTCTCTGAAGTTTTTCTGGTGAAAAAGTTGAAAGTTAGTAAACAGTTGAGCTTGGCTAAGAAAAGTTGACTGCTGTGTCGATTTCAGTACCAACCTTGAATTTAAAGGAAGTTTTGATCACTTGTTCTTGATAACATCAATGCTCGAAGAAAGAAACCTCAAATCGTTACTTTATCGGAAAAATGGTGTTTCTTAAGTTGAATTTTCTTTGCAAAGGTTTCTCCTCGACTTCAAATATCAGGATGACGACCTTTAAGACTTTGCAGTTTTCGAAGATGTACACAAGAGAACCGAAGCTAAATTAGATCCAGCCTTCATTTCCAACCAATTGTGAAAGGCCCTAACGGATATACGTTTTTTTCTTGGTGAGAATACTTGACATTTGAGTTAATGTCTCTAGGGTATAAACCCAGTAGATTAGCATACTCCATCCAAAGCATGGACTATCGCTAGTGGCTCAATTATATCCTCGTTCTATGTTGCAAAAAATCCCTGGAAACACAAATTTGGACAAACTATAAAGGCCATATTACGAACCTAATGAAACTCACATCCGGTACTTAAGATGCATTTTGGGGCTACAGGCTTTCGTTTCATAGAAGCGATTAAAAATGGCTCAAGACGTGATGAAGCTCTTTCAAAAAAGCTCACAAATTGTGAAAAATGGTAATCAAAAGCTCCAAATTGCAAAATTGATTTCATTAACCAGAAGCACCAAAGTTCTCGATTGGTCAATATATCATAGGATGATAAATATGACATATGTATTGTCTGGTCTCTGCGTTCTTTTTGTTCAGAATATGGCTAGTATTTGAATTGACTTTATCTTTGAACGACTCAAAGGTGCAGTCGTGACCAACTTTTAAGTGGAAATAAAGATATAAAGGACAAATGTCCTATAATAGTTGATTTTTACCCAAGAAGATTCCTCCTGTGCAAGCTACCGTGGTGCAATCTGGACATTGGAGACTGGCAATATTTTGCCAACAATAGTTATATGTAAAGATGAAATATACGATCCACACCCAAACGGAGACATTGGCATGAAGCACGGCTAAAAACCAGGTCCAAGACAGGGTTTCCGAAAACGGAGATCTGTAAGTAAAAAGAAGTCAAACAATTTAGATAAATAATCGAAACATATTCCTGCCCAATTGGCCCCAGAATACCAAATTTTGACCTCCAAAAAAATCAATGAATCTATGAGTTTTATCGTCATTTGTTTTGATTTCGAAAGATGTCGTTGCTGTTCACTATGAAGGATTACGGAAAGCCATGTTGGACATTTTCACATTGTACTTACTTGAAAAAGCAAACGAGTCCAAGCATGGGCAAAATGACCTCCCAAATGATCATGATCTCCCAAAAGTAACTGTAGTACAACAAGTTGCATACCGAAGAGAACTGGAAAAGAGAATAAAATTTATTAAAAATCTATAGTTGGGGCGGAAATGATACGTTTTAATTTATTACAAGAACATGCGGGGTGTTTAAATGCGCAATGAAAGTTATTTTCCAACGTTTGTTTAGATACATATAAAACGTCAATCACTTTATCTCTTTCTCGTGCTTTTCCTTGTCTGAAGTCGTCAACTTTTGGCGGCTTCCTTGTCAAATCATTCAATTTTAGCGAAGAGGGGAAGCTAAAACATACAAATCTCCTTTATTCCATTGAGCCTTATTTATGAGGAAAGCTACGTGGGGATTCCAGATTATAGTAAGTAGACTGGGCCTGTAGTTTGTTAAGTTGAACGATTTTCGGATTTATGCCAAAGAGCAAAATGAAGATTTATCTCTTGTAAGCAGGTTATATTTTGCATATCGTGTTGTTAGACAAACTTGTTCGAAGTTATGATTTAATTGGGTAAGGTATGTTGGGTGACCCCTGCGCAATTAAAGAAATAGACGCAAAGAGCGAGAAAGTCGTCAAAATCCAATATTTTGTAAAGTAAAGATGTTGCTTATACTCATATATCAATATTAGGGGAACAACTCTTGAGAAACAACGGTGAGTTTTAATATAAAACGTCTTGACTTTAAAAGCTACATCATTTTTCTCATGTTGCTCGCTCTTGTCGCTTATTTTCTATGGATAAAGGGGTCGCCCACATACCTTGTCTAATTAAATCATAGCTTTGAACAAGCTTGCCTAACAACAAAATTTGTAAAATAAGGCAGCCTCACAAGAGACCAATGTTTATTTCGATTTGTACCTAAATTAAAAAATTGCCGCATTTAGCCGAGTTACAACCCCAGTCCACCTCTAGTCTGGATATCCCTCTTACATATATTGCAAAAGACAAAAAAAAACACAATAATTCAAATACTTCAAATGCATTTTTCTAGGCTCAATATTCAATTTTTAAATTCGATAATCGGCAAACATGAAATAGCCATTACAAAACACCATCTAGCATTCAAAATACTCTATTGAATCTTAAAAGTAGTCTTTCTTAAGTGCAGATAAATGGAGCGGCTTTAGGAAATAAGTTGTTAATCGGCGATGATGGAAACACTCTCTGAAAAATGATACCCTCTTCATTACTTTTGCAAGCTATGAAAAATAGGATCGTGGGAGCTGGAATAAATAGTTTTTTATATCATGCTATCCTAACATTTTCCATAAATGGCAAACTCACAAAAAATCTTAAATCTATTAGTAGTGCCTAAGTACAGAAATAGAGCTAACGGCTTGTCATTAAAATGAGAGGTTATTTCAAACCAGTAATTGTTCCGTTGCATTTTTATTTTAGTAACTTGGACGTATGTGGTGTTCTCTAATACATCCCTCGTTGATTCAACCCTTCCCTAGAGCACTATAAAATTATAGTGCTCTACCCTTCCCTATCGACCTCTCTCTTGGGAAAACGAGTTAAGAACGTTACGAAATCACTAAGAATTTAATTGATCTACTTGTTGCATTCAAATGAATAGTGTGAAAGGATGTTAAGATTATAACATTTAGTTCTTTGGAAACTATTGTCTGTTCAAAGAAATCCTGATTTGCAATCGTTAAGAGGTTTAACCTTGATGAGTGTTTTTCATGCATCAAAGCATTTTCCACTCCAAATAAAGAAGTGCTTCCAAAGAAATGGAATGTGCCTCATTGCCAATTAGAGATAGTTGGGCACAATTTTTCGCAATTCAAAATCTGTGCTTGTTAGTTCCTAATTAAGGACTTTTACCACACCTCATGTCTCAATTAGGGCTCCAATAAGGGTACATGGATGCACAAAAATACCTGGTGAATTTCATTGACGGGGTCCTCTGAAGTGATCTCCTCAACGATCTTTTTGGGTACCACTTTCAGATCCAAAAGGTTCATTGACTCCATGGCTTTAGTCAGGACACTCAGAGACAAAGAAATGGCCATACTAAAACCTCTCCACTAGAGTGATTTGTTTTAAAACTGAGGGCAAATGGCATGCCTCCATGTATTCCTCGTCTAGAGAGACATGGTTCCACTTTTACTCTCTTTTCTGTATTCCTTTTCCTTGGAAGTATGCTGTCACTTTCAGCTGACGATGAGAATCTTCAAGGGATTGATTGGAGAGTTATGTCAATCTATTGATTTCTGATGGCACTGTGATCCATTATCTTGACCACATCTCCAATCAAATAGGGACCTCTTTAGTGTCTTGAGATGATTGGAATGATGAACACGAAATGGAACACTTGTGAGGGATTGCGTGGATCACACTAAACCCGACTTTCTTTGGAAGTGGAAGCTCGCATTTGAACCAATGGCATTGTGCTCTCAGCTTCCAAAGGAGAGCTTTCCACTGGAAAGCTGTAGATAGACCAAAGCCAAGAGAGGGAGAGAGGGAAAAGAGACCGGAAAATTTAGTGAAACAAATATATTTTGGAACGTTTTTGCGATTAAGTTTTTTTAAAGTGCAAGCTCTTGCAACTAAAAAAGCACTAGATGGCGCACTTTATGACTGCATTCTACTATTACAGTAAACTATGTGTATATAACTATAACTACTAACTGTATATAACTATATTTAGTATGACTAACCCTATCTGGAAAGAACTACTTTTGGTAAAAGTTTTTTAAAAAATTGTGCTTTCAAAATATTTCTGCATCTCTTCATGTACTTACACAATGTGTAAAAGAATATGCACAAGAGATTGATAGATACTGCTTGGGACCAAGTATCTCCTCAAAGTAGATCAAGAAGAGAGAGAATAAAAATGTGCAAGACAACATAATGCCAATAACATAACTTTGCAAATCTTATGTTTTATCTAAGCATTGCAATCCTGGGACCAAAAAATAGCATGCCCATAATCTTTTAGTACAGTTGATTTAGGTTCTGCTCACTCTTGATTTTTGAGTATATCTTTATGACCCAAAGCTTTGAATGATATGGTACGTTTTAACAAAGATACATTGATGGTACTTAAAGTTATGCTTGCTTAGTAAATGTTATGAATTTCCTTGATTTAATTTTTTTTTAAATAATAATGTTTATTGCGATAAGTTATTTTATCATTGGACAAGGGGAAATAGAGATAGAGAGAAACTGAAGGATGATTCCATGAATTATTATTATATATTATGAAGTTCAAAACAGAAATATTCCACTGACAATTTTTGCACATTAGTTATGATAAAATTTCATTCATGATATTATTGGACGTGGTAAAAATGTTGTACAAAGACCGTGATATGTTGTTAAAGAACATGATGACTTTCTCATTAAATTTGAATCAAAACCAGTTTGTTGCACTGTTAAAAACTCTTTTCTTATCGACCTCTCCTCACTCCTCAAATGTTTTTAACTGTTTTTAGTGTGAAATCTGACGACTTTGTACAAAGTGTAAGAATGGTCTGTTTTCGCCTAACTTCTCACTGTTCGTTTTTTATGTGATCAATCTGCCCTTTGTATTCTACTTTTGCCTCTTCATTAGTTTTATTTTTTTACCTATACCCTATATACATCATACTTGATGATTTGGGTGGTCCCTACAATAAACAATCTATGCAATTATCGTTTTTATCATTTGGTTATGTCAGACAAACCAAAAAACCAGCAACACACTCATTGGTGTAAGAGAACGACTTACAGATTTTACTGTCTTTTCTTTATGCATAAACTTCCCGTCTCTATGAATGACGTATTCCATCTGTCGTAACACATGTATTTCAGCGAAAATGCGACGACAATTTTGTAGCCAGCCTCATGAAACAACGTGAATGTGAACAATTGGGCAAGAAACCATCGGCCAACACAGAATAAGAAACACTGGAAGAGGGTGGGTCATCAAAAATCCTTAAAGAAAAGCGTGTATCCAAAAATATCGGCAATCAACTACTTATAATAACATTCTAGAAAAGAAATGGATCCGACATCAAGGCGAGATTGACAGGGCTCTATGATTCTCGCCTTAGGAGTGTCATTTCCTACCATATTTTGAACAATATCGAGTCTTGCATATTGATATCAAGACTCTAATGGTTGTCTTATATGGTACAAAACGTGTAATGCATCTTTCAAATGAACCGGATGAAGTAGAAAAAGACGTGGTTTGGATTTTGGTTGAAGGAGGAGTACAAAGATCCGGAACTGTTCTGAAATGAAAATGAACAATTTCATTAGCCTAATGGGACATCTGCCTTGTTATTTGATCCAGAACCTTTCTGTTAAATCCAGTTTTTATTATTATTTTGAAATACTATTTTGAACGATTCGCGATCAATTCATGAACAATTTTTACAAAGTACAAAGATTTTGGTTTGTTAGAGAACACATGTATTTATATTTTTGAATTCTAGATAAGGAATATCCACATTTAGAATTTACAGGGTGATTCATAAGAAAAAGTTCAGCAAATCATGTTCACGGTGCTAAAAAAAACTTTAACTTGCCACTTTTATTTACGTTAAGTCTACATTAAAATCTAAACACCTAAAACATACTTTATTAACATTTTATTATAAATGTAATCAACACATTTGGAGGATTTTAAAGAAAACAAACAGTTTTGTTACTTAGATTGCCGTCATATCATTCAACACACCCTGCTGGGGTGCCCTCTCTCGTTCTGAAAATGCGATTGTAGGTAAAAAGGTCACAACCAAAAAAGGCACAGTAAAAAGGTCACGGGGTAAAACGGTCACAGTAATAAAGTCGAACGGTAAATAGGTCACTTTTCAATGGGCATGATTGTGTTCCACCCGGAGTCTCTTAGAACCCTATCTTGACAGGCAGATCTTGAAAAATTATCTTGCAAAAATGTGGATCCTGGGCCCGTTGGGACCATTGTTTTAAAAAACAAATAGTGTTGGGATTCGCTTTGTGTTGACTATACTAATGAGACTGGACATAATTGTGTTCCACTTTGTGAATTTTTGGGTCCCATGGGACAGTCTTCAACAATGGCGCAAGTTAGGGTCCCTAAGGTACCCCCTAGGCTACCTCCGGAGCTTTTTCGAGGGTCTGTGACCTATTTACCATGTGACCTTTTACCGTGACCGTTTTACTGCGACCAGAGCAAGCCTTTGTTAGGAAGTTGAATTAAGCTTCAATCTAAGAGAAAAGTGACAAACTGCGCGATCTTAAGGTTCCAACGAATTTGGATGCCTCTCCAAAATTCTGTTTTTCTTCCCAATTTCAACCAAATTTTGACCTTTATTTATCATCACTTGCCATGACTTTTAGATTTTTGAATGTTTTATTATCGTAGATAAACTCTAAAAGACTCGAAATATGAAGAGAAGTCAACTGCAAGAAGAATGCTGCAATTTTGTTTTTGCTGCAAGTTTAAGTTGAGAATAGCTCTGATATCAAAAGACTTTGCTCCTTTTGCCTCCATCTTGTGGCGATTTTTGGAACCCTCGGTTAAACTTCTTCATTGACAACGTACCAACATGTCATTTTATGGTTCAGAAGTACTCAAGAGAATGCTTTTGAGTATGTTCTAGGTAACATTATACATTATTTTGACATTGGGTGACAAAACATACAAGACATAATATCTTTCAAATTCATTTTTTATCATATACCCAGAGCGGTTTTTCACTTTTTGGGGTTGAAATGGGCCAATTGAATTTGAACAACTTGGCAGTTGATCGACAAATTTTCAATTAATTTCAATTCAATAGGTATCGTAGACAGCTCTAAAAGTGTGTTGCCTAGATTTTCAAAGTTAGATGTTTAACTTAAGTCTAGGCCTGATTTAGATAAAAGTAGAAAATCAAAGTTGTTTATCTTGGTTTCATTGGTATAGTTTGTAAATATTTTTCCACGTCAAAAATTTTGAGAGACTCAAATTTAAGGGAAATGAGTGTAAGAGTATGGATTTTTATACAAAACATTATTAACAGACCAAAGATTTATCTGAAATTTTTCGGCTAAAGCTATTTGAAAACAGATATAATTGCTTTAGCATAAGTATACGTATTTGTTAATACTTGGAAAATACACAGGGTTATTTTGAATTGAAGTCCCAAAAACTTTATACACCCAATAATTAGTTTTCGTTGTCTAATAATTCCAGCATTTTTAGTCCTTCTGCAAGAAAGGACGTTTTTATTTGGAATAGAGCATGCGCACCTTGGGTGAGGGAGTTTATTTTGAAATGAAAACCAAAGCTCTATAATGATCAAATCAATATCAGGATACCTCAAACTGTTTTATTCAATTGGTGATAGTTTAATTAAATAACAAACGTAATGTGTAATGATTCTTGGTTTGGTATGGGACTTTATTTCGTGACAACCCTGTATTTGCTTTAAATAATCATTAATAAATGGAAATCTCAAACTCAATTTTTATTCCAAAAACTCCACAAGTTCAAAACAATTCCGTTGCATTCCATGTCTTTGAGATAACCTAACATATTGATAGTTTGTTTTGAGGTGTTTCTTTTTACCTAAGTCTTGATTCAGAGAGTGTCACTTTGTCCTTCACCAGTAAGATAATATGGAAACTCGTTGTTTTCCACATTGGTATCCTGTCTGTTGGAATCTCCTCCGCGTTTGAACATCCGATAAACAAGAAGCTTTTGATGGCTGAAAGGCAAAGTACAAAAAGGGTTTGTTACCAAACATAAAAAGATTCTCTTCTTGAGTCCTTCAAAGAGCGGAATTTGCAAATGTCTCACAAAAAACATCTTTGATTTATTGTTGACAACAACCAAATTGAGATCCACAAAGGTGTACTTCTGAGTGTACTATGCCGCATTTTGCCAAATGTATTTGTGAGAGTGCTTCTAAAGTTGATAGCTTCATTACTTTGAGAACTTAACCAAAAATAAAGTTTCACATGCTCTGAGATTGATCCACAGAGTCTGTTTTAGTTTTTGTGCTTTTAAGCTTTTGGCTCATCTTTTTTTGAACTGGGGCCGCAAAAAAAGAAAGAAAATATAATCACTTGATGGTTTTTGCTTCATGGAGAAAGTGGATGCTGAGCCTCAAAATAAAGCTTGTTTTTTCGAATTGAAATCTGAACAATGTGGTTCTTCACTAACTCATTTGTTATCTAAAACTAATCTTTTTACTTTTCAAAAAAGCCCCATTGCGAATTCGATTGCTCAAAACCAAAAATCGAAAGGAGGTGAGGAGGGTAAAAACAACAATGTTGCCAGTAATTATTCCACTCATGATGCCAAAAAAATGTCTGAATAAATGATAAGTATCGCCAAATTTCAAAGAATTCTTACCTTTATGTTCTATTATTGAACACAAAATGTGAGCCAAAAACGCAATGTCATAACTTGCAATGACCAAAAAAGTTATTTTTCAGCTAAAAATGGGCAAAAAAGATTTTTTTAAGGATGAAAATGAACGCAATATGGTTGTTTTCCCCCAAAAGTGGCCAAAAAGGTTTAAAGTAATTTGTCAATTAATAAGGCAAAATATATTTCATCTGTTGTGTTTTTTTGTCGGCAATTTTTGGTTCTCCATTTTTAAATCAACAAAAAAAACTTTTTTTCTTTTTTGGTCCTCGTTTTAAATATTTTTTGTGTCTGAAAAAACGTGAAAAAAGTTTTTTCTGCTTCAAATTTCTATAACATGCAAAAAAAAGGTTTTGTTTTCTGACAAAAATGGGCAAAAAAGTGTTTTTAAAATTTAAAGTTAAAACTTTTTAATCCTCGCTCTAGTCAACTCATAACCTTTAAACATTTCAGAACCCATAAAGTATGAAATATTGCATTATTGAATTAGCAGAGGTTCATTTACTTCAGTTTCACAAACAGAAGACATCCATCTGTTTATGGCAGTGTTGAACAATACTGCATTTGTTTGGCAACACTGTTTTAAAATCCTTTTTAAGAAAAAATGAGCTTTGCTTTTGAAGTAGTAAAATTTAACTGGTATGCTCCTTTTAGCCAAAAAAATTATCATCAATGATGCTAGTTAAATGTTGCAATACAAAAGAAAATCCTGCTCCATTTTGGACATGTTCTAGCCCCAAAACTTTCGTTCCCGTTGTTGATTCTTACTCGTTCGATTTGGCGCCTCCTTCATTTCTGGCCACAAGTTTTCTGGTCACTCTTGGATCCTCTCCTAGATCGAATCTCTTATTGGTGCCCATCAGAGGGATTCTTCTTAAGTATGGAGCTTGCATCCTTGGAGGATAGAGATTGGGGTAATAATGACCGGGATGTTGAGCAAGGTATTGCCTCACTGACATGGAGAATGGTTCCGCATATTCTGAGGCTTAAAAATGTATAATGTTAGGTACAACCGACATATTTGGTTTGTTGAAACGTTGGTTTATCAACTGTTGCTTAATTGATTATGACATAGCATTGAACACGATTTTCATGAACAATTTTCCACCCTGATTAAATTGATTTATGTATTGAAAGAATACTGTCAAAAGATTTTTGATGACAAATGACACACTTCTACATCTTATCATATTCTACCTTTATTAGCCTTATTATTATTTAAACCTTTATACCTATGTTTAGTTCTTCAATTTTGAATCACGTTCATTTTTGACACACACACATTTTTTCAACTACCTGAGTTTCAATAATAAAATATAGCTATTTCACTCTCCCTCATGTGCAAAAATTTGATTTGAAAATCGCTACTGATATTTTTGCAGTATATGGTCCTTTTACGAAGAGCTGCCTGGGATGTCACCATACTAATACAGCGCCAAAAATTTCATCGACACAAACGTTTACCCCATTTTCGAACTTTTCACAATACACTGGACATTTAAGAACAGAAATTTTGAGTCATAATTCATAAAGCTCAGAGGTTGCACGTGTTTTCTATTTTACTGGTTGCGCTTAAAGGACTCTTGCCTTGTAATCAAAGTTTGCAAATTTTTCCCTTTTGAAAAGCTTTTTTTGCATTTGTTCAACCAAACCGGCATCAAGACTTGCTGTTTTAATGCCAATTTATAAACTTCAGACATTGCACCATTTTTACTCTTAATATATTAATCCTGACAAGAGACCATTCATTAGTCTTGGGTGTTGTTCTGTTCTCCTTGTTTTCGACGATGAAAGGTTGCATTTTAGGAATATGTATAGTGGGTATTAGTAAAGAGATCAATAAAGACAATAAGACGGGAGAAGACAAATAAAATAATTATATGAAAGAAAATTAATTTAGGAAAACCATTGATTTTCAAAAAACGAAATGTTGAACACTGGCTGCTTGGACGGTAAAATATTACAAAGCACCGGCACTGGTTTGTGATCAATTTTCATATCACTCATATTACTATTTTACCTTCCATTCGGTCGGTTGCCCTACATCTAGCAATCTAGATATCCAAGATTGAACCAAAGCTAATTTTCAATCAAGCTAAACAACTAAAACATACCTCAGCCAAGAAATAACACAAGTTTTATGTCTTTCAATCACGCAACCTTGATTTCTTGTGGGTCGAATACTAAATCAGCTTGCTCCTGAATTAATTGAATGTGCTGATTTTAAAACTTAACATTGATAAATCAAAATATCTTTTTCTACTTTAATATGCATCACAAGTTTTGAAACGCAATGAATAGTAGATGGCGATTCAAAATAGTCTTAGAAATAGTTAATTAAGTGATTACCGGAAGGGATCAAATTCTACAACCCAGACACAACATTTTGCTTTGTTATCAATGTTCAATCAAACAAATGGCACAACAATAAAAACGGACAAAAAGCAAGTGAGCGGGCCAAATTTCAAATTTTGTCCAAGGAAAGAGCGGAAATGTCCTGAAAATCCATAAAAACCGTTCTTTACTTCCGCACAATATGATACTACAATAACATGATGAGAAACCCATCTGAAGTTACATCACAAGTTTTTTCTAGCACCATTAAAGAGCTTTAATGCGAAACACCGAAGTTTTAAGTATATTAGAAGAAGTATGGTAAGTTGTGAAATGCAAGCGTTTCGTTTAACATATGCCAGTATTCAATGTGTCGACTCATTGAACTCGGATAAGTGACAGTTCATTAACTTTGGATGAAGGTTGTTAATTCGAAAAGTGGGCAAAACGCGTCAATGTTCGCTTTCAGGTGTGGATGACAATTAAAAATGTCGACAAAGCTTGAAACTAATTTGTGACCTAATAATCGTTGTAGCATTCAC
The DNA here is from genome assembly GCA_010645155.1 of Tigriopus japonicus. Taxonomy (NCBI): domain Eukaryota; kingdom Metazoa; phylum Arthropoda; class Copepoda; order Harpacticoida; family Harpacticidae; genus Tigriopus; species Tigriopus japonicus. Next base: position 8,528,550 of record CM021323.1, read on the forward strand.
GTATGTGAACACTTGTAAATTAATTCCTGTCAAATTTAGAAAGACATTTGGAGTACCATTTCTCATTGGAGGCTTGAAAATTGTGTTGAAGCAAGCATGAATTGCCACTTCTTGAAAATATGTGCTCTTGTGTGAAATGTTCCAAGGGTAAATGGTCTGAAGAATTTTTATGCAAGATTAAAACCTGTCCCAAGTACATTTAGTTACCGTAGTAAGGTATAACAAGAACCATTGAATTTCACTGGACTGGGAGGCTAACAAAAAGAATCATGATTTCCAGAAGGTACCAACCAATCAATTATTTTCTTCTGCAAATGAGACCTTGAATATGTTGACTAGAATGCGTATTTCAATTTTCAGCTCAATCGAACGTCGGAGTCAAAAGTTATGCTCTGTCAAAGTTCAGTGCAAATCCTAACTAGAACGAATGAGTCTGGTAACTGTTTTAAGACAAAAGGGCGAAAGCTTTCATTCTGTGCTCTCTTCGGTACATAAATTTGAGAGGGCATAACTTTTCACTCGAGCATTCGATTGAGCTGACATTTGAAATACGTCGTTTACTGAGTACAAGCCATGTCTCATTTGTAGAAGAACATAATTGAATTATTCCTACAAGAAATCATGATTCTTACCGTTAGCCTCCCACTCCAGAAATTCAGTGCTTCTTGGGTATAGATAAAACATTTTAAGATCCCAGTGCATCTTCGGTGCAAGGTCAATACTCATTTATTCAACAAGAATTAGATTATTGTTAATAATAAAGGAATCAGGAAGAATGCCAATTTTTTGGATTTGAGTAAAATTCAAAATGGAAAAAGCATAAGAATAAAAAGGAGGATAGAATGAATGAATGATCGGCAATTCAGCAATGAGCTGGGAAAATCATGTCAACTTTCCTCAATTGAAAGGAATTAATAATTTGATGGATTAAACCTAGAAGCAACAAAGAATGTGTGAGACCTTTGTTATCCCCCTCCCAAGAAATATATACCCAACAGTGAAAACGAAACGATTTTCGTAAAATTGACACTGTTTGCAAGAAACTTTCAGCCTTGATTAAACACACTATGGCATTTTGGTCTCTTTAAGAGGTTGTGACATTTTCATTAAAATTGTACATGTTGTGCTAAAAAACAAGAAGGTATCATGTGACTTTATTTGTGTTCTTTTAAGCTCTTAGTGTTTAAATTTTTCATGTACCGGGTGTTTCAAAAGAAACGGAACAATTACGGATATCATGTGTGATTGAAACCATATATCTCTTCCTCCTTTTTCCTCTTTCCAACTATTTACATAATTTCATTAATCTTACATCTTTCTCTCTCGTGTCCAGTTTCTGGTGAAAACAAGCAAAGCTTATCCAGGACCTGAGAAATATTCGTTCATTAAACATGTTGTGTAAAAGTTGAGATCTCATGTTTTTTACCGATGTCTTTAAATGAACAAAATATTTCTGAAATACAATACAATACAATACAATATACACGTTTGAGTCTCAGGTTTACTGCATATGAGTTGCTGAACACTTGGCTTGAAGGGTAAAAATGCAATAACCTCCTAATTTAATACTTAAGTCAAGACATTTATGAAAACAGAACCTTCATGACTCAGAATTTTCCCCTTCCGAATTTATGCTAAATTCGGAAACAACGCGACGTAAAAAGAATTACAAAAAAACAATTAATTCAAAATATAATATCTGCTGCTTTTTGAGCTTTGTACATTTTATGAGACCAAGAATTTCCGCGTTACGGACATTTGTTTTTGTCTGTTTCTTATGAATCATCCGGTAAAAAGCGCATACCAGAAAACGATATGCATGTTCACCTTTGGGTTTGAAACAATCAAATCATACCCAAAACCCGTTGTCAATAGTTAATTGATGGCCATATCAAATGTATGCTTAATTATCACCCCTTGAAAAATGCAATTTTTATTGTTTACCTTCCGAAGATCCATGGACGGCAACGGCCAATTGAAGAAGGAACCCCAAACAGAGGATCCAACTGTTCCAGGATACGAAATTGGAACAAGAGTTGGATCGGGTAAAAGTTCCTTTAACCATGATGGTAACCTCTGACTGACTGGCATTAATTCAAGCTCAATTAGGCTATAAGTAATGATGACTCTAGAACCTGGGAGGAGCAACCCAAAAACCATCGCCAGGGTTCCCAAACAACCCGATCTTTGAAAGAGGTAATGCGAGCCATTGAGAAAGACCAGTGGGACAAAGACCACGTGGGAAAGGAACTCTGAGCGCCTGATCTTTTTTCATCTTACCCTTGAGCTCTTGTTTTGGTCGTGGCATTGTGCTCGCCACTATTATGCATTCATGGCTTGTTATCAACCAAACATGTGTCATTGGTCCTAAATGAGCTTTACCGTATGGTCTTTCCGAAAAAACACTACCCCGTGAATTTAGTTTGAAAAATGATTGTTTGCAAGAATATTAGGATTTTATGTCAAGGCGAATCATAGCTCTCAAAACGTCGTTGAAAGTTTCAAACATAATTAGTGGGCTTGTTTTTCCTACAAATGGGAATAAGTGTGAACTGATCCTAATTTTTTTTTCGAACATGGCAAGTTTCGACCGATCCAAACCTGATCTAGACCTGAAAATCCTATTTTCTAGTGGCCTGACTTGTTTCCAGTTTTCAAGAAAACACCACCAATGGATCAAGTCGTCAAAAATACTTATTGTGACTAAAGAGGGAGCTATTGACCTTCACGAGCAGGGTTAATCAGGATAAAATGCTAGGATCTAGGGAAGATCAGGGATGGGATTTTCTGATTTCACTAAATGATACATCATAAACCTGTGAATAATAGTGGTAATTGAATAATAAAATGCTGGGATTTAGGGGTCTTTTGGTGAGATTCTCTAACTCCGAAAGGGCAAAACGGCAGAGAAGTGACCTATATTTATGACCATAGGTCTTTTAAACGCAATCAAATATGCCACACAATGGCAAAAAAATAGAGCAACCAAGTTCTTCAAGTTTTGCTTCAAAACTTGAAAAAGGGGAACTCTTAAATACAAAATAAATGCCACCCTGTTCAATTAGCACCCTCATTGGACAACTAAGTTCCTAAACGAAACTGAATGATTGTTGAATAACTTTACTGGTCACTAGGGGGTGGAAAAATGTTAGAAAAAATGTCAAAAAATGAAGTTCTTAAGTTAAAAAATATGGGCAAAAAAGTTTTTTTCAGCTAAAAACAGAAAAAAGGTTTTTGTTACAAAAAAATGCAAAAAATGACCAAAGAAGTTTTGTCTTTTTTTGTCAACAATGATAGGGCAAAATATATTTTGTCTGTTGTTTTTTAGCCGTTGTTCACGATTATGCGATAAAAAATGTGTCCTCAAAAAATTGACGACCTCTTTTAAGTCGGATTAAAATGCCAAAAAAGGTTTTTGTGCCTAAAAAACGCGATAAAAGATTTTTTCTACTTCACATTTTTACAACATCCAAAAATAAGTTAAAAATTTCCAATAAAAAAGTTCCAAAACCCCAAAAAAGTTTTTCCGGGCCAAAACGTCCAAAAAAATCTTTTTTTTTTAATTTTAGGTTAAAACTTTTTAATGCTCGCTCTACTGATCACTAGCACTCCAACACTCCAGTGAATCTTATGAGCTTTTTACTTTTCTGTTCTCATCCAAACCTCAGTTCCTATTGAATTTGCCAAACGGGCGTAAGATGATCCTTCCCCTTGATAGGTCGGTTCCAAAGATAAATTAGGTACAAATCTCTCAATTTTGACGGCGCCTAAAAGCACTCTCCAGAAGGGAGTACCTCGAATTATTCTGAAATGCAGTGCTTCATGACAAAGATCTTGAAGGACGCTTTCTGTTTAATACATTAACAATTTCTTTTTATTTCAATCTTCAAAGCTAACCAATCAAAATGATGCCTTGAACGGGACAGATTAAACTATTGTTTTCTCAGTGTGCCTGCTCAACAGGAATTAAATAATATTAAATTTTTATTTAATAAAATGAAATACTCTTGAGCTTTTTTAGGCCTCGCGTTAAAGCCACTTGTCGCTAAGGTCAGTTGATTTTTCATTCCCATGAGCTTCTTTATGAAAACCTAAATTCAAAACTGTTAGTTTTGAATGTGCCCCAAAAGTCCCCCTATAAACGTAATTCAACTCTGATTGTACCAAAAAGTCCCCCCTTCAAACCAAAGGGAAACAAAATTCTCCAATCCCATTCAATTATAGGAGGGCAGGCATTAAAAACCCCATGGGAAAGAAGCGTTAACTCTGTCAAGATTGTTTGGCTTTTTGAAAGCTTCAAATGTTTGCCGTTGATGTCGCCGCCGTCAATTTGGAAGTTCAGGTTAAACGAAATTTGATTTTGCAATCAATTTATGTGGATCATGCCAATAAAAATTGATCCAGACGTGATATCGCAAAATATGATGTGATCACGCCCTTGCATGAATATTATTATTGGTTAAGGCTACTATTAGCTGCATTTCTTTCATGCACTTCTTTGTTTCTTTGGCTTTTTTTTAAGCCAAGGTTCAGCTAATAAGGTTATCTAAGCTTGAAATCTTGAGGAAGCTCATGCAAAAGAAAAAATCAACTTGATCCTAGCGCCAAGTGGCGTTAATCCCAACCAAAGTAAAATTTATGCAATAGCATGAGCACTGCTTATTATGCAATATGATAATTGAATTGATCGTTATTGGCATGACTTACTTAAACTGATTGCATAAGCGAATTTAGTTTTAACTTGAACTTTCTGGGCTGATGGTGGTGGCGACAACAACGGCAAACATTTGAAGCATCAAATAAGATAGTTGACGCTTCTTTCCCATGAGCTTCTTTAGGTTACCAGTGGTTGAGTGAACAAACTTGATTAGTGGGGAAAAAAACCAGTTAACTTTGGTTGTGGATGCAAAAAGGTTGAAGAACTTCACAAGATTGTGAACATTATACCTAACAATACGTTAATGTTGGGAAACAGCAACAAAAAAAGGATTTTATGATCCTGGTTTTGTACATTGTCGTGTTTCCTGTCCTTTTTTGTGTTGCCAGAATTGGATAATCATTTGACATTAAAAACTGGTAACACTTAATTTGGAGCGAGTAGGGGACTTGAATGGTCCGGAAATTTGCGACCGTTTAAATTAATGGTGATTATAAGGAACCCCACATCAAGTCCTGCGCATTTATTTCTAAATGAAGTATAATTAATCCTTTGCAGCAAAGTCTTTTGCATACTTTAGGCTGCCGTTCCATGACTAACATTCGCATGAAACTTTATTTGTTATTGAATAGTCATACAGGGCGATCATGCAAAAGTGTCTCAGAGAAAAAAGACAGTACTTGATTTCATTTTTCACTTGTTTCTTTTTTTCTTTTTTGCCTCTATATATATTTTTTTATCTTTTAGGAGATCAATCTTTAAAAAGTAAAGATATCAATTTGTTATTGTGTACAGCGAATATTTGGAGGCTCATTCATAATTATCCAAACCCTCTTTCTTGGAGTCTCAATCGAGTTTCCGACTTTGGTTTTATCAAAAACATCTCATCATGGAACAAATTAGTGTTAAGGCTAATGCAATATCATAAACCCCTAAAATACTAACATTGTATTATTTTTATTGCGATTAAGTCATGTCGGTTAAAATACAGGCTGTAGATTATGTATATAAGTATCCGTACAAATACGATAAAATAGACAGGGAACTAAAAAGTCTTAAGAAGAAAATCGTTTGACCCTTTTAGGACTTCAACATAATTTGACTAAAAGTCTTTTAAGCTTTTCCACAGCAATTTAACTGGACGTGAAATGCGAAAAAATCTGGTGTTTCTGGACAGCGTTGCCAGATTTGCGTTTAAGCGCTGCTTTCTTCATTCATTGGTTGCCAAGGTCATTTTCAAACATTATTTATTCATGATTTCCTGGGTGCCAGGTATTCGAGAACGGTCCATGAAGTAACTCATTGTATCAAGGCCAGTTCTGAGAATTGATCTTGCTGAAAAAAGGCTGTTGTCTGTCACCTTTTAACTAAGTGAGTGTCACATATGGAAGGTGGCAATGTCATGACAGAATATTGGCCAAATTTAAGCCCATAAACGAACCTGACAAAGGCTTCCATTTGGGTGAGTTACGCGCTTCAAATTAGACAAAGGCCGCTGTTCACTGTTGACTAAATTGAGTGTGCTCATCAAGGAAGTGTTGAAAATGGCTCAAAGTTTGCAAATTGAGAGCCGTAACCTTCGTGTCAAAGTCAACGAAGATCAAGGGGGAGGTGTCAAGTAAAGTTTGAATTATTTACCACTTTTCAACGTGACACACACTTTTATTTGGTCCGAAATAGTGGATGACCGACTTTCATGGGACGTCTCTTTCACAAGGATGTGCTACTTTACTGAATGAGGCACTGAATTCCAAAAATTGACACAAATCGAAAAAGAAGGTGTTTGGAAGGTTTTATATTCAAAATTACTTTATTTCCTTCTTTAAAAATGGTAAAGAATAGAAATGGTGGCAAATATTGAAAACAAATAATTAAAACAACAGAAAAATATGTTTTTAAGAATTAAAGAAGGTATATAAGCTCAATGTTTCTTGGCTTGTATTAAAAAGTAAATTGTTTCTTTTTCAAACAATATCAAAAATATGCACCATATGATTAGTACTGAATCTTGAAGAGTAATTAGAACATTGCTCCAAAACCTGATTTTTTTTCAGAAAGGTCAGTTACATTCTATTCAAGTAAAAATATTTCAATTTCATTTTTTTGGTGAGTCATATTGCATAAAACACTGGTGTGAACACATTCTTCAAAGCTTGATGAAACTAAGCACTTTTTGTGAAGTCCTACAATTGGCTTACATGATAAAAGTGAACAATTAGGATAAAAAAGCAAAGACAATCCAAGGTCATTAAGTTTGCTTACCCTTTGCAGGAGACATTATTTGACTGCAACTCATTTGCTAAAAACTGATCAAATTTCCAGATTAGTTTGAATGGCTAATTAGTATATTCCCAAAACAGTCAAGAAAAAGCTCTTTTTGTCAGTTAGCAACTGTCAAATAAAAAGCTAACTTATCCTGCTACATAGTGTCCCCAGAAAAAAGCCCATTTTTTATTACTACTAGTAAATAACAAAGCTTACATCAATCGCTCAAGCATTAAAAAAAAATAAGTCAACCGACTCCTCCTTTTCATTTATATTTTAAAGAACCATATTAGGAAGTTAATGCAGATTTGTTTACTGGTACTTGTTGACAAATTTCGTGCTTAGTGTTGTGTAGGATAATTGAAACTTATATTCAGCGACTGCAAAGGAAGAAATAATTCAATTACTGTTTGTAGTCACTCAGAGATTGATCTTAAAACTAGTTTGAAGCGTAAATCCCGCAACACTACATCGTGGTACCAGCAAACAAACAGCTTACCTAAACGTCCGAAAGGCATCACCAAGACTCTTTGCGTATCCAGTTCTCATCCCTTCCTCTCCTTATGATGCAGTAGTCCAGACTCTTGCTCATCTACAGAAAGAGAGAGGGGTCTGCTCTTCCTTCTCGAGCTGAGCTTTAAAGACGATCCTGGACGGTCGAAGCGAATCCAGGTTCATCCATCCTACCAATTGCATAGGTGACCATATAGGTCTCTGGTAACCGTAGAGCCTCCTTCCAAAAGGGCCCACTGAACCAATATGTAGCATGGACTACTAAGGCAAGGAAGATACAGCTGCTTCCTTCACACGTATTGAGCATACCCTCCAAACAGAGGAAGGGAAAAAAGAGTCATGGATACGCTCCAAAGACTTTCGTTCCTGCATACGAGTTGAATCGTAACAATCTCAAATAAAACAAACTAGTATAGTTAACGTGAGACACTCTGAAGCTTGGTGTGATACAAGATTTTTCTTAAAAGGAGTTGCTATGGTTTTAGAAAGTGAGTCCGGATCTTCAAGATGGAAGAACTGGAAATGTTGACGAGCAATTGAACGTCCTATTTTTGTACTTGGTGGTTGTTTTTTGGACTTGTTAGGGAAACGGAGAGTATGAACCTAATTACGGCCAAAATCATTGCCTTGATTCTTCTTGGCGGAGGATCCATTATTCTTGGATTTATCCCAATTAAACTCAGGTAAGTGCTTTGTTTTTTTACGTTTTCGAGTCAAAGATCAAGGTCATAAATGTAGGTAAATCTGTCCAGCAAATATGGTTTTAGAACCAAAACTTGGTATTTACTTGCCAATGAATTTGCCATTTTTAGCCTACAACTTTCAGGTTGAAGCGTAGCTTTTGACCTCAGAAAACGAGACCATCAATAACAAAAATTGCCATTTTATTTTTTATATTTAGGTTTTGTTGGCATTTCAGCCGCTTTTATGGCTTAGTTTAATTACCAAAAAAATGCTTCATAATTAGATTCAAGAAGATATGGTGTCTTTGGTAAATATTAGCAGTTTGAGCATATGTCTGTCTAACTTAAGGCCAAATAAATCAAGAAGTTTGACCATAGATCTAACTTAAACCAAAATATATTAGAGATATGATAAGTTCAATACAAATAGCAATAAATTAACAAAACATACAACGCATTACAATCCAAATGTAATAAATTGTGACTTGGAAACGTTTCTTTATTGTTCGCATAACAATGAGTCAGAGTTTCATGAACCTCTAAATCAGTCATGTTAAATTGACAATCAGTTGTCAATCACATTTTGCGTTCTTGAAACAACGAACGCCCTTCTGTATTTAGGATGCAATTTCAGCTACTATGTAAAGAGTTCCATAAAAATAATAATGATGCAAATAAGTCCCCAATAGAGAGCCTTTTTGTGAGCAAATATTTGCCATATTGCTATTCGGGAATATAATGTGTACTTTCAAGTCATTACGTATCCGTAATTGTGTCTCTAATTTCCAGGCGTCAACTGGGTTGGACCGAGCAAACGTCACAGAATCGGAAGAAACGGATCCTCACCTCAATTGCTCTATGTTTTGGAGGCGGGGTTCTCCTCGCCACATGCTTCATTCACCTTCTTCCCGAGGTACTAATGACATATTCCGGTTAAAATTAGCTAAATTACTGCCAAAATATGACCTTGTAATTGGCCCATATTCATGTCAAAGGTCAGGGATGGCTTGTTCCATTCTCATCGGGATTTTGACGCCATTCCGGTGGCTGAGATCCTTCTTTGTTGTGGATTCTTCTTGATTTATATGATAGAAGAATTGGTCTTCTTTGCCACCAAAGTCGGTGAGTTCCAGGCTTTATTTTGATATAAGCAATATAAGGCCAGTTCATACGACTTAATTTTTGTAGGGTTGATGGGATCTTCAGTGGGACATGGAACACTGGGAGCACTTCAAAGGACGTTTTCATTAAGAGGAACGGGACCGTCCACTACATCTACTCTAGAACGTGAACTTGCTCCACAAAGTATGGAAATTGATGGTATCCCACCTCCTGAAGTCCCTTCTATGGAACAAGAAACTTCAGGTATTATTTAGCGAGGAAATATTTGGCTTTTGACAGATTTACCTCTCCCTAACAAGAGTTGTGATATAATTTCATGTTTATGGGCGCACTTATTGCTTTGCCTAAGAACTACTGAATTTCACTGGACTGGGAGGCTTACGAAGGGAATCATTATTCCAGTAGGAACAAATCAATTATGTTCTTCTGCAAACGAGACATTGTTTATGTTGATTTGAATATACTTTTCAAATTTCAGCTCAATCAAGCCAAAAGTTATGCTCTATCAAAGTTCAGTGCAAATTCTACCTAGAACGAATGAACTAGCCCTTTTGTGGAAATTGTTTTACCCCAAAAGGGCGAACTCATTCATTCTATGCTCTCTTCAATACTTAGCTTTGAGAAGGCAGAACTTTTCACTCCAGCATTCGATTGGACTGAAATTTGAAAAATGTGTTCTTTTCAATGCGATCCTGTTCTCACTTGCAGAAAAACGCAGATGTTTTGTTTCTACTGGAAGTCATAATTGTCACCGTTAGCCTCCCACTCCAGAAATTCAGTGCTTCTTGCTTCGCCAAGTTGAAGATTCAGGATTGGACAAATTTGAAAAGATTTTATAGTGCAAATGAGTTAGAACGTGGTTGAAATCAAGCACGCTTGAATAACTTGCGTGTTCAGCAAAAATAGTGGGATCTTGCCCCTTGCAGTCGAAGTTAATATTTTTATTTATTTATTTGGGCGAACAAGTGATGAAAGCTACACATTAGTGTCCTTAACAATTCAATCATGCTGCAAATCTAAAACTTGGGTGTCTCTAAACCATCGAAAATTCAATCGGAAGTGACTCTCCAATCTTTGGCAATATGCTATGTTTTTTACTGTGAGGATCCGGAACTTTTCTTAAATACCAAAATACATTGTAGATATGATGTCATAGAAAATACGATCCTTGCTTGAGTCATTTCCGCTCTAAATTCTGCTCTTCTCTCATTAAATCCTTTTTGTCACAGACAACCCCAAGGTGTTCAATCCCAAGTATGCGGTCAATCTCAGTACTTCGGCCCAATCCATGTTTCCAAATTACCACAGTCCTGATGGGCCTGTCAACACGTCGACATCCACTGCAGTCACCCAAAAGAGGGCAGCCTTCAAGGATCTCATTACCATTCTGGCCTTGTCATTCCACGCCATCTTCGAAGGATTAGCCATTGGATTAGAGGAGACAGTCAAAGACGTCTGGACTCTATTCATAGGTGAGAGAGCTAACGTGTTATTTTTTTGTCAGCGTTGCCACGTGATCTTTCTCCTTAAAACCAGTGTTGCTAGATGATCTCGTTGAAAGCCATAGTGCTAGATGATCTTGATGGAAATTCCACACGGAAATCTTTAGAACATTCCAAAAACTCCCAAAAGTTTTTTTTGGCTAAAACATACTTTTCGGCATAGTTATTCAACAATTCATTTTTGTGAATGTAAGGACAACTAAGGTTTAGGACTAGAACCGAAATTTCCAAGCTTTTAACTGCCTAGTGAATTCACCAAGTTGATTATTTACGCACAATGCAACCCAGAAGTTCCATCAAGACATCCAGAAACATGCCTTAAAATCTGAAGAACATCTTTGACCAACTTCTCACTTAAAAACATCTAGAGTATTCCCAAATTCCAGCAACCCTGGCTTGCATGGGTTGTCCATTAACCGACTAAAAATAAAAATAAAACATTTCAGCAATTGCCACGCACAAGTTTGTCATCATATTTTGCATTGGTCTTGAACTGGCCATCAATGAGACTCCAATCAAATCGTTCAGCCTTTATATGCTCACCTTTGCTTTGGTCTCACCATTGGGCATCGCTATTGGCATTGTCATTGCTGAAGCCTCGGCCTTTGATCCTGAAGGTCACTCTCTAATTGTTGGAATTTTGCAAGGTAAGATTCTTTCCTGATTTCATGTTTGGTTTATTGTTTTAGTAGTGATGGAAGCAAAATAGCTCAAAGCCAATACTACTGCCGAAATTTCGGTCATGGTTTGTACCTACCGAAACCGCCTGCAGACAGGCACTCTTAAGAATGGAGTTTGATAAAAAACAGTCCAAAATCATTGGTCCTAAAACCTCTTAAAAACTCAGTTTTTCGGATTTTTTCTTTAGAATAGATTTTTGGTAGTGCAAACAAACTGGTCTGTACGCATTTTAATGGTTTTTTAAAATTCATTGTTTATTTTCAAATATGTCTCGAAAGTACCTTTCTTTTTAACGCCAAATGCTAGTTCTGTTCTAGAAATTTCCCGTTCATGTAAAAATCATTCATCTTTTTGATAGAAAAAATACCTGTTCCATTACATGAATGAGTGATATCCTTATTGAATAAAACCAAGTCTAGTTTGAACCACACACTTTCAATCAAAATCATACAAACAAAAGAATGTTATCTTTCTAAGGTAAAATTGGAATCCAAAATAAAAGTTAAAAAATAGACTAACAAGTTTTTTTCAACAGACATTGTAAAGATTCCTGTAACAAAAATGAATTCAATTGCAGGTCTAGCTGCTGGAACCATCTTATATGTGGTGGTTTTCGAAGTGCTTCAAAGAGAAAGAACAAAATCCGTGCCTGGTCTTCTGCAATTTTCCTTTGTGGTTTTGGGATTTTGCACTCTCCTGTGCATTGAGTTGTTTGGTAAGCTGCCATTCACGGAACTTGACCAGTTAAGATCAACAAACCTCTCTTTTTTCCAGTTGGCCACCACCATGACCACAGCATTGGATCATCAACTACCACTACCCAATCTCCAATTGAGCATCATCATGTCGGTGATGCTGCTAGACCGTTAATTCTGGACTCTAAAAGTCATGAACATTTAGATGAATTGGACCAAACAGTCCAGCAAGCCATTGAAACCAATTTTGAAACCATGAATGAGACAGAGCCTCAGGAACCCGTTGAAAACGATCTTTCCAACCAAAGTGAACAAGTTGATAGTGGGATCCCTGAAGAGCAAGAGGAAGCGTCAACAACCCCACCAAAGGAACAGGAAACTGTGATAGGACTATAATTGTTAAAAAGAAAAAAAGAATACTCCCGTTAGCTCTCTTTATACACTCACATTTATATCAGAAAAAGATGAAGATTAAACACACACATATATTGACGTTCACAGCTTGTAAGTGGTTACAGATTCCCGCCATCGGGATCGGGTGGTTTGAGGTGGAACCCTGAAAGAGGTTCCTGGATCAAAGGATCGGGCAGTGGATTGGGCTCCAATGGAGAACACAGATGGGTTGGGCTCTGCAAAACTGAGGAAATCCTTTTCAGGGGGTTTCCGGTATATCATCCAGGCCATGGCCACCAATAGAACGAATAAGACTAGAATGGCAGCCAATAATAGCCACGTGAAAGTGATGTAGGTGTTACAGTCCAGCCCTGAAAGATGTCCTTGTTAGTACGAGGGGTATTCAAGTAAAATATATAAAAGGGTTGGTCTTATGAGAGATGCTAGATCCTTGAAGCCTTTAAATGTGGCGAAAAGTGAAGGGATGGAGGCAATTGGTTGAAAATAAAAGATCAGCAATATTGTGATTCGTATGGTTTTCAGAAAACTTAATGCTTGGAATTTTCTTCGTAATGGGATTTCGAACTTTTTAGGCATTCTCATGATACGAAGGTTGTAGTATAGATAGATAAAAAGTGCTTTTAAGTTTTGTGGAAAAAAAGCTTCGATTTTCTTGTTGTTGCTACTTGGAACAGGAACATTAGAAAAAAAGGATTTGCTTGTCCATTTCATCTCTTTTCGTCGGGAAAACCCCCTTGTCTAACCTTTTTCAGATCTCACTAGGATTTTCCATACAATTGGTACAAAGACTCTAAAAACAAATTTGCATTTCAGATTCATGGCGCAAATAATTTCTCAAATTTATGTTTCAAATGTCAATCAATCATTTAGTAAAAATGGCTACCTTTGTAAATATTTTGCATTACTATTCACCCCTATTTTTAAGTGGGTATTTTTCTTCGATTTTTCGTGAGTCAAACAGAAAAGTCTGAGGCCTTTGATCAATTCAGGAGTCCACCTTTATTGGTCTTTTTCTTCTTTTTCTTTAACCCTCAAGTTGTGCTTGATGTGCTCTAAAACGTGTTGTTTCCTGACTGACACGTTTAGATTAATAGAAAGGACTTCACCTAGTTAGACCACAAAGGATTTTGATATTTTTGATATTTTTCGCTCACATGTCTTTCGCATTTTCGTTACGTTTGTTCTTTCAAGAACCACTGAATATCTCTGGACTGGGATCAGTCCAAATTATGATTTACAATAAGATCAAATCAATTACATTTTTCTCCAATGAGACCTTGCTTGGATTGAGTCACTTACCTTTTTCAATTTTTTGAATGCTAGAGTGAAAAGTTATGAAGACTTCTCAAAGGTATATACTTAAGAAAGCATAGAAAGAATGACATTTATAACACCCATTCCTTAAACATTTTCCGGAAACGGGCTAATTTATCAGTTTTCAGGAGGATTTGTATTGAGATGAAATAAACACAACTTTTACCACCGACGTTTATCTAGTTTACCCACAGTGGTAAGGTCTTTTTTGCAGGAGAACGTAATTGATTTGCTCTTACTGGCAATCATGATTTTCATGGCTAGCCTCTCAGTCCAGGAAATTCAGTGGTCCTTATTCTGAGGTAACTCATCAATTTTCTTACCTAGATGGGCAATCTCAGGGCCTTCCCCATAATTTGGATTGTCCACCAGATCCTCAATATATTCATTTAAACGCGGCAAATAGTTATACCAGAACTGATAAGCCTTATCTCGGAAATTCCTTCCCGGGGCGTTGCTACTGATATCGAAAAAGTCCTTGCCATTTATGGTATACTCTTTCCAGAGGAGATTGGCAATGGGAGTTCCAGAGGAAATAAAGTTGCCAAAAATGGTCTTGAGATTCCGAGACAATCTGTCCTCTCTACAAGATAACAAGGACCTTATCAACTGATTCCTTATTAATAAAGCCCATTCAAGTGACTCACGCAAGACTTTGGAACCGTCGGATAAAAAACTTTTGGTACATTTCCGGTCCAAAAAGGTACAACAAATCCGATCCATGGGACGCTGTGGTTCGATTGAGCTGATTCCCAAAGATATCTGCACTTCTATAGGTGTTTAAATAGAAATGAATCTGCCCACCACTGCTTTGAATGAGATTCATTTGGCGCTCAAGCGGAGCCATGAAGTACGCCTCGTTATAGAAGTCAATGATGTCATCGAAGACTTTGCTCTTGTCTCGAGCATCCAAATATTGACCAAAGTACTGAAAACTGATCACATCTCTTGGGACAACTTTATCGCTAATGGAGCTTATCTGGCTGATGGTAGCTGGGATCACGGTGGAATCCACAAAGTTCCTGGAACCCATTTCATATTTGAAGATGATGTAAACTCGAATTTAGCATGTACAAACCTTAAATCCCTTAAAGAGAGACGATCGATAATCTCTTTCAGAAAATAAGCCATCAGGACCCCATCATCAAAAACCAGACCACTTAACATCGGTACCTAGAATATAAAACATGTGTGCATACTTTTGACGTTGGTGTATCCTCCTAATGTATTTCTTTATAAAACACTCATCCAAGTTTGTTTATGTTGGATTGATTGCAACAGCGTTGGCAAACTTTAGATAAGAATTGCAAAATCTAAAGTAGAAAGAGTTAAAATAAACACAACTAAAGAGTAAAAGTAGACGTTTGTACGACATCAGTGCGCAAACAGGAAAGAGCTTGAAAAACATGGTTTGTAGAGACTAAGAAATTGTTTGTAAGCTAAAACGTCCTTTTGTGGGACAAAAATTCACAAATTGTCATTTTTGACAAATCCTTTCCATATCTTTTTTAATAGTACGAGTCCAACACATACCATCAATAAAAAGGTTTATTGGGCAATTGTTTCACTTACGCAATAGTTTTATATGTAGGATCAACAAACTTGATGGATTTTAGAGGAAATCATAATTTTGCAAATTGCGTTGGAATTTTTTATCTATGCAGAGAATTATCAACAAATCAAGCTAAAGATGATTAGAAGTCAAATCCTTACAACAACATGATTTAGTTACCAAAAAACTTTCACTCTATCAAAAATTTAAAAAGTGTCTTTGGGAGACAGCATTGTTTTCCAGATTGTCCTAAAATTATTATTGCAATGATTGGTATAAAATTATTCCCGCAACAGATAAAATAAAAATTTACAAGTTTCGACTGTATGATGTCTAAACCAATATTTTGGTTTCAATAACGTGGAGAGAGAGATTTTCAATCAGGTGGGATAAGAAATGTTCTGCCTAAAAATATCCCTCTATGTTTATTGCTTATTGTTTATTGTATCGATCCACTCAAGACATGTTAAATGTATAGAGATTAAAGAATACAAAAATTGACAAAACGACAGAGTAAGTGAATAAATTGTTGTTTGGCAAGTGCACGCGACTTATGGCCCCCTTACAAATTAAGGAAATTGCGTTATTTAATATCAATGCTATCCATACCTTCTTGTATAACCCTCGTTCCAAAGCCATTTCTGGGTCAATGTCGAAAAATCTGCTGGTCGATGGAAGGAAATCGTCTACAACAGGTCCAAAGATGGCGCTGGTGTTGCCATCTCTAATCATGTCATCCACAGCTGAGACAATATCGCTAACCCGTTTTTCTTGCAAGCAAGAGAGTAAGGCTCGAGAATCGTAGAAACTACAACCAACCACTTGAGCCAATCTGCGGGCATTGGCCCGTGCATTTTGCTGAAGAGCCCATGGAGCCAAACCCGATCCAGACATCATTATAGCTCTGTTAAGGAAGAGTGGAAAGGTATGTCATTGTATTGGTTTCAAATATATAAATCATGGGCATAAGTGATTTGGTTAACTTTAATAAAAATCCCAGCAGGAGTCGTTGTGGACAAAAAAAAAATTGAGCAAAATTTCATGAAAGTGTTATGTACTCTAAATATATATCTGCTCTAACGCAGCCTTCTCTCTCTTTGTATAGAATCCTTAAAGCGCTACCAGTGAAGTAGAAAAGTATTGCAACATTCAAGCATTATGCTACAATATATGTTCTGTAAACCAAGGGTGTAATTTTGGGGGGTTTATTTGAACTACGACCTCCCAACTGACCCCTGAAGTCAACTGTTGCTAAAAGATCATTCTCAAATAAATGATTAACAGAATAAGACAAGAGCCAACAAGGTTTGGTTTTAAAATGTGCTATTAGAACTTACTGAACATGTGTGAGGGGTTAAGTTTCATTTTTAAATTCTAAAAATGACAAGCCATTTCCGTTTTTGTTCAAATAGTGATCGTCTTTATTCAATGCCTTGTTTTCACAACAAATCAATACATTTCAAAAAAGTTCGTCACCTGAAGATATTCAAAGCTGTATACTTTAATTGGCTTTAGTTCAATTAAATCGTAATTGTTGTGTCAGGAGTAATTCTTAGCTTGGCTTGGGAACCCTGTAAACCGTTGAATAACCCCCTCCCCCAAAATTTAGCTTACCTGGAAATTCGAGGATTGGAACGGGATGATATTACATGGAACAAAGTACTAGCAGCTCCAGCAGAATGTCCCATCAGTGTGATCTGATTGCGATTGCCACCAAAGCTCTCTGTAACAAAACATTAAGAAAATAATACCTTGCTTATAAGTAGGCCTCGGAAAAAAAAAGTTTTTTAAGTGAAATTAAGTTTTCACTTTTTTTGGCGTTTTTTTTGAGAAAAAAATTTTTTTGGTCATTTTTCGGATTTTCACTTTTTTTGGCCATTTTTAGGCCAAGAATGGATAATAAAATCAAATTTCATTACTATTTTTTTACTTTCGGGCAATTATGAAGGCCTGATATGAGGATTTTTTTTTTTTTTGCCACAAAAGTCAATTGTTAAGGGTGTTTTACACGTCACTTTTTTTACTTTTTTTTCACTTTTTTTGACGTTTTCAAACTTTTTTTTAGGGAAAAATGGACAACTTAAAATTAATTATTTTGGCACTTTTCATCACTTTTTTTCCGAGGCCTACTTGTAAGTATCAAATATGTACACACCAATGTTCTCGTAGACCCAGGCTATAGCCAACGACTGATCCGTGAGTCCCATGTTCCCTGGAAGAACGTTATCCTCCCAAGAGAGGAAACCAAAGGCGTTGACACGATAGTTGACCGAGACAAACACCACATCTTGATCAGCCACAAAATCCTCCGCGGGAATGTCTGCCGGATTACCCAGTGTGAACAGCTGACCTTCAAGAAAGACCACTACTGGCCTTGGACGGCCTTCATTCAATCTCCGAGGAATCACATTGGTCCAAATATTGAGATAAAGACAGTCTTCATCCATGGTTTCGCGGACAACACGACTTCCTGAGGGTTGAGGACACGGTGGTTTGAACTCAATGGCTGCATAGATGCCCTTGAAAACATGAATACGGGACAAGGTTGATAAAACAAGTAGGTCTTAGATTTGGAATTTGATCGTGGTGTTGGGAGCTTGCTTTAAGGTTTGTTTCGGAACCAAAGTGCCATTAAGTAAAAACCTTTTTGCTAGACTTGATATTGGTCAAATACTCAACAAACAAACATTCATACATAACAAATTGTATGAATTTAGTCATCCAAAAGTGTCTCAAGAAAATTGTTGCAGCACATAAGTTGCAATCTTCAGTTATTTGTCATGTTGTTTTGTTATTCTGATCGTAAATTCTGATATCGCCTCATATTCCTTCATCACCTTTTAATCTTGATCAGTTACTGAAAGGCTTTGTTTGACCGAAAAGTGAGTTTCATAAGCGTGCAGAACATCCTAAAAAGCAATGATTTCTTAATAAAAAAATCAGAAATCTCTTATTGGAAGGCCCTCTTTTCATCTTGCGAGGGTAGCCTTTTCTCTAATACGAGTCTTATCTAAGCCAAGGATGACTCAACCCGTGTTGTTCCGTGGTCTATGTCTAAGCTCAAAGTCTTAAATCAAGAACGACACGGATCTGGACAATGAGTCCAACCAACGTGACTTTTTCTTCCAATGAGATTTACCTTTTTTAGTTAAAGCTAGAATTTCAATATCCAACTCTGTCAAATGTCCAAGTGAAAAGTTACGAATTATGTCATATTGGGAAAACTAAATGAACTCTCTCTTCTCTGGAAACGTTCTTCCAAAGGCTTCTAGTGATGTGTTTCGAACCAGGAGTGCTGCCATTTTTGACTCGTAAGTTTTTTGTTGTTAAAAAGGGCAGGTTGTATTGAACTTTTTGAAAAGACCTAAACAGGGACCAATTTGGCAACACTCGGACTGGTTCGATTTCGAGTTCCATCAGTGGTCACACTTATGGATTTCGAGTTGGCAGATAAGGTCTATTGCCTGTTAAAAAGTTTAGTTGTTTTAAAAAAGTTTAGCTTTTTGACCCTAAAAACCAAAATGGCAAAACTCTGCCAAAAATCCAACTCTAAACCCATCAATTTTTCATTCACTTTGTGTTTGAATAGTTACAACTTGTCCTTCGAAAAATCAACAAAACTTTTGACTGCGACATTTGATTGAGTTGAAACTTAAAACATAGATAATTTACATCATTAAAGTTCATCTTTGTAAAAGCACCGTGCACTTGGAAGAGCAAAAAACATATCTCTCTTTGCAAAGATCCAAGCCCACTTTCCCAGAAATCCTAGTTGCAATTAGTCATAGAATCTAAGCCATTAGATATCGGACAAACGACCGATCAAAGGGTAATACTAGTTAAGGATGATTCAGGCCAGGATTACTTTCAAAAGACACCTTGAGTCCTCATCAACAATAATTCCAATGAAAATTCAACCGTACAATCAATATATGTTGCAACCTCACATTTTAGAACAAGTGCGTCATCTAGTGCCTTTATTCAAGGATACCTTATAGGTCTACCTGCTTTATTGCACCATTTTAACCTCCAAGTGTTCAGTCGTCCGACATCTAGCGTAGTAAACAAATCTATGCATCGATAATCCAATCAATTTAAAAACTCAATCACAAACCTCCCATCGTGAATGAGGTGCTGCAGGACGAAATCGTCGAATTCCCGTGGGCGGTTCCGCATAAGGAATGCCCCTAAAAGTGAACACAGTTTGTCCATCTATGACCCTGGCAGATCCTCTTAACGACCCCTGTTTCAATTGCACACTTTGACCAATCACTCTCGAAAACTGACTGTAGAGCACTAAAAGAACCAATGATTGTAACGTCATCACGACCACTAAATCGCATACTTTCACGAGAAGGTCATGTCAGTTATCATTTAGCCATCAACAACCTTGAATCCAATTCGACTCTAGAGGCTTGATGTTCACTATTTATTTTTCACCCATCACTTCCATTGCCACAATGAGGGTTCTATTTGGTGTGTTTTCAAAGCAGATGCTAACCCGACCAGATTCGGGTCTCTAAACTGCTTTTGATAAATCATTTCACTCCCTACTCCTATGATGCTTGAACAAAAAAGGCGTTTTAGAAAATCTGGTCGAATGGCAACACAAGTGTTGACAATGGAGGTTAAAAGCGAGCGACGGTTTTCCCATTAATGAATCAGTGCGATGACACCAGATTCTCGCCCTCGTGAGACCTAGAACACTCGAATTGTATCAGACAGGAGATCAAAAGCGCTCGAGAGTCTCGATTCTTCCTATTTGTGAGTTCAAACACTGACACACTTTAGCTCACAGGTATTTTTTTCATTTACTGTCCTCGAGGTTAAATGCTGATAATAGGAATATTCCCTAGTAGGTGAACATTAGAATTTAAGCAAGGTCCTTTGGATGCATGTTATTGGGAATGTTTATGTTTCAAGATGTCCTATTTATGTACAAATGTCTCTTTGTAAACATTTCGGTATCTTTGGTTCATTTTGGGCGAGCCTTATTGCGAATTGACCACTCATTTATTTTCTTCAATTTTGTCTGAAAAAATATGCTTGAAAAGTCGAGAATATGTTTAAGTTTTGTGATACTGTACACTTACGTACAGTAGATATATTGTTCAAAGCTTTTAGTTTTGAAAAATATACTTCCGGACTTCCGGACCCTGTACATCAATAGAGAAAAGAAAAAGGTAATGTGACCTGCTCCTTTCCATCTTATATATCTTTTTAAGCCTTGAAGAGAGGAAGAAGAAAAAGTTCCAGAAAAAGTCCCAGAAAAGGAATTTGTAACATGCAATATAACAGCCTCAAATTTTGATCCGTTTTGAATTGGACACGGTAACCAATTAGACACGAGAAAAAGCTTTTAAAATGGAATTGAATTTCAGTTTGATGGCTATGATGATTCATTACTTTTGAAACCAATGCTGTTGTAATAAAATACAATTGAAATCAATATGATTATGATTCATTAAGTTTGAAATTTAATGGCCACAAGTCTAGTAAGAAATTGCACCACGTAAAAATTTTCTGTTTTGAGAGTCCAACCCTTTTTACTAAAACACCAATTTCCGGCCTTACTCATACATTTCTGAAGTATCGTTGTTATCTTGAGTTGAGCGACACGTAAAGTCGTGAATGGGGTTGATCCTGATCCTGAAATAAATACTCATTTTTTTTTGTTGTTGAATTAGCCATACAGACTGTATGCAAGCTAATTGATTGCCTCACCTCTTTCTAGTTGTTATCTCTCACTTGGGCAAAAAAACGAGACAGTTCTGGCTCAGAGGTGAGAGCTGTATAACAAATATGTATCAGTGTCGCAAGAAATTATAGTCTAGGATTAGTAAACTTCTTTTTAGTTATTCTTCTTTGTGTGTGATAAATGCTTAAAATGTTGCCATCATTTATCTAGATGTGCTTTGATTACTTGGTATTAGGCTCAATTTTGAACCATGTAACGTAGAATTCTATACAGTACGTGGGGTATCCAGACTATAGGTAGACTGGGCCTGCCATTCGGTAAATTGCACGATTTTCGGATTTATGCCAAAAATCGAAATAAAGATTTTCCTCTTGTGAGCAGATTTTGTTTTACAAATTTTGTTGTCAGACAAACTTGTTCGAAGCTATGATTTGATTAGACAAGGGATGTTGTGCGACCCCTGCACGTTTCAAAAAAAGGACATCAAGAGCGAAAAACTCGTCAAAATTCAATATTTTGTAAAGTAAAGATGTTGCTCATATTCATATTTTTATGTTAGGTGAACATTTGTGCAGAAAAAATGATCAATTTTGATATGAGACATCTTTGCTTTAAGAGATACATCATTTTTGTCATATTGCTCGCTCTTGAAGATGATGATTTTTTATGTATACAAGGGTTGACCAACATACCTTGTCTAATTAAATCATAGCTTCGAGCAAGTTTGTTCGACAACAAAACTTATAAAATAACATCTGTTCACAAGAGATAAATCTTCAAGTCAATATTTTTCATTTACAAGCCCAGTCTACCTCTAATCTGGATATCCCGCGTAGACATTTTTGCGGCCCTGCTCTGTAGTATTGATTGGTGAACCAGTCTAAATTGGGATTCCATTCCTCAATTGGATCTCCGAAAGGAGGTGAAACGAAGATACATCATCGTGCAAACAATACATGCTTCAATTGGCCGTGTTAATGAATAAAGGTAGTAAGAACATGGTGTAAAATTACATGACAGAACTTTATTAGAAGGATTAGGTACCTATGCAAGTGATTACCTTCCTTTGCTTCGCCGGCGAGAAAGCTCAAGATTGTTAGGCGAATTCAAGACTATTGAATTCAGATCACAACTCAGCTGTCAAATTGTAGTCTAATAGGGTTAGCCCTAATGGAGGAAAGGCTAGCATTGAATTATATTAGAAGTATAGGGACCTCAGGAAGAATCAAGAGAGCGTATTGCCTAACATTGATGGAAAAGTAGTTCGTAAATCATGCCAGCCTGTCAGCAGACAATAACTTATAATAGTCGGAACAAATGGCGGCTACAATCCAGGAAAATGAGTGAAATTTGTTTAAGATCTAAAAGTGATGCAAGTAAATAAAGACAAAGTTAATAAAAAATCTCATAATCCATTGTTAGCGAGTTACTTAATATCTTTTGGATTCTAAATTTACCTGGTACATTTTGGAAAAACAGGTCATTAGTAGTATTTCTTTTTTACACGGAGAAAACTAGCGGGTCAGTAGAGGATATATTTCAAGTCAGATTAGTGATAATAGGTCATATGTTTTGAATTTGGAGATCCATGCTTGAAGCATACTTCATCAATTGACTTCCATACTTTTTGCGCCTTTTTTGACGTTTTTGGCCTTCTAAAATGACGCCATTTGAATGTCAGATTCTACGCATTAGATGTTTAACCCAAAATTTGGTAAGAAATGCTCTAGCAGGCTTAAAATACGCTTGAATTCAATAATGGAAGCATGCTTGTAGCATGCCTTGATGCCGACAAAAAATATGAGCTATAGTGTTAGTTTTAAAGCATTTCAATGAAATTGTATTTGCAATTGCAAACTTGAAAGTATTTAAAATCAATTACAAGTAAGGTCTTTGACTAAAAATTGATTTTTAAAAGTAATCATAATTAACTACGTTGAAAAAGAAGGTAATCGTAATAGCATATAACAATTTTTGAAATCATTGTAATTGCAATTGGTTAAACTTAAAAAGCAATTACCTTAGGTCTGGTTCAAGTATTTAAGTTGGGGAATGCCTCCAGCCCCTAGAATTGCTTCTTTTTAACCGTGTTCCATGATGTTCCAATAACAGGTGTAAAATATCCGATTGATAACCATTGCATGTAATAACATTTGGTTGTTTGAACCGAAGTCTGGCAACACTGCCTGTAATATCCTTCAAGCCCCTTTTTGTCTGTGATGATTGAAAAAAGGGTGACAAATTCCCGATAAGGACACTGGCAGAATTTGCTTCGAACAATCATAACCGATAGAAATAAGATGGAATAGAAATCAATTGGGGTTTTAAAGGAAAAAATGTTTTCATGAAATCTTACCCTTTGTACAGTAAAGATGCTAAGCAATATGGCTTTCATTTAAAATTGGGGCATTGTTTCTTACGAAAATTGCCCGTGTGTTTACGATAACTTAGTAATTCGCGAAGTCGCTCTTCGTGACTCGGACGAGTAAGTAAGTACTGTACCTTCACATCGGAATAACTCAAAAAGGAAATATTTCCAGTTTCTCTAAAAGCTCAGCATAATTGAAAAAAAGTGAGAAAAATCATATTTCTTTGACTCAGCTTAATGCTTGTCTTTTGTATTGGTTTTGTCGCAAAAAATGATATTGTAAATTTATCATACCAAAAGGTTTTTATCTTTCAAATTGGAAAGCAAACGTCTTACTTCTGTACAATTCAAAAGCTAATGCGAAAACCCTTTTTAAAAATCCCTCGTTTTGATTTGTCTTAAAGTTCTACCAATCGTTGCGGATCTTACTTTTGTCTCAAAATGAAACTGAAGATTAGTTGAGCAAAAAACAGCTAATACGCACATTTGAAAACCCGGAATGAATGGCAAAAAGATTGGAGCTCGGAAAATAGTACTAAAAAATCAGTTTGAATTTGTTGAGCTGCATTATGAAAAAAAACATTAAACGTTTTTATTTTCTTGAAATCCAAAACATCTGCAAACGTTGCTGTGTTTGTTGGGCGAAACCGTTCACGTTGCAGAAAATTAACCATCATTGCTTTACGGATAAATAGATATGGCATTAGTATTGTTGGCATGCTCATGATTCAATGAATTTTCTATAATTATTAGTTAATGACATTGAATTGAGAAAGGCGAAAAATGGTCACGTTTTACACTCAAGCCGTTTTTCCTATTCCTTTATGATTTTTTGACATGATGAAATTTCAAAAAAAAAACGAGACAAAGTGTATAATTTAAATCTGCATCCACTTTAGAGTGAAGTCATTCTTAATACATACAAGCCATATAACTGGAATTAGTTGTGAGACAAGCCTTTAAACTTGACTGTTAGGTGTTCAAACTTGATAGGAATTGAAGCATTTGTTCCCAGATCTTGGAAAAGGCAAGCCATCCTCATTCTAACCCGCGCCAAAAAGGACCATTGTGACATTTCTGAGCTTTATTAAAGCTAACAACTGGGAGGGATATCCACAGATATTTATAGATACGACATACTTGGCCAGTCCCTTTTGAAGTTGACCTGGACTGCTCTATAACAATCTGTTCTACCGAGCGAAACAGTTTTTGTTTTTCTAAGCGCAACCTCGATTGTCTTCGAAAATGCCCCTTTATATCTAAAACCCCATTATCCATAAGATAAAACCGAAGCCCATTCATCTAAGCATTTTTTTGGATCATCCATTGGTTTTAGATTGTGGTATCCAATATCGGATGTTTTATCTTTATCCTAATGGAAATGTTGATACCTCTCTTCCGTCTCACACTACTTGTGAGGACATGTTGGAGCCTGACGGTACAGTGGGATCATTATCCAGAGGGTATTCTCAAACTAGGTGAGTGAAAACAAGATACGTAACTCAGAGACCCTTAAATACAATCTTGGTTTCCAAACATTAACTCGTTCAATAATGTTTTCTTTGGGACTGCGCTTTTACTACTGTAATTATGTTCCTGGGCTTTTTCTAAGCTATGAATTAGATGAGATTCGGATTATTTTGGAGCCTGTTTCTCTCTAGTAGATTGCTTCCTTTTTTTTTCTGTCACAACCTTTCTGACCACTAAATTTTAGATTTAGAAGTAAATCAAAGAAATTTGCACAGTATTGTCGTTGTCATTAAAGGACTTTCAACGTTAAATTTGTCAGAACTCCACGTTTGAATTGGAAAATTTAGTATATATTATAAATAAGGTTCGAAAAAGATGCTCAACGCAACTTACATCAAAATTTAAAGGTTTTGATGTTTTTGGAAAATTTAGCAACTTTTTTTATTTTTCCGCATTAAGGTGCAATTTTTGGCGTCTTTCTGCCCTCATTATTGGAATTCAGTGAATTTTTTTAACAAAGTTGCACAACGCAACTTGCACGAAAAGTTGCAGTTTTTAATTGGGACAAACGGAAGGTAACACTCCTTTTTTTGCAAAGGAATAAATTGGCAATTTCTAATGATCGTGGATGAGGGAAAGAATTAATGTGAAAGAAGTAATCAAAAAGAGATGTGTATTTGAAGAAGTTGGAAAAAAAGTGAAGTGACATTTGGGTTGCAGCTGAAACCTGCTCAAATTTGAACATCTAGAACACTCATAGACCAGAATCATTCCAATACTGTTACTGGAATCACTCTCACAAACATGTACAAACACAAAGATATTTCAAGTAATAATTTGTTTGTCTATGGACCTATATTGCAATTCCATTTTTACACGGTTAGTTATTTCAAATGTGTCCCCATAAATATTGGTCAGATCGGTAAAGAAGACCAACAAGGGCAACAAGGACCACTTTTGGTTGTGGTGGAAGCAACATGGGATGAAATCCAAGTGCAGGAATAAGGGCGTGTAAGTTGCGACTTTGATATCAAGATGGTCTGGCCGGTGGTTTGGCCCAAGGACAAATAATATTCCATTTTGTTATGGATGTTGCATGAGAAACAACTTCTTTAAGCAATATTTTCCTATTGACCTGTTGAGGAAGAGTTACATCATAGGGGAGATGGTATAGCGCAGTTGTTTAACGCGCGACCGAGCCACGCTCGGGTTCATGGGTTCGATCCCAGGTCTTCCCCCCCCCCCCCAACATCCTCAACCTTAAGTCTAGTGGATAACCGCCTCGAACGGCGCAACTTAACCCCAAAATGGGCCCTCCATCTACGTTCAATTGGATGGAATTTGTAATCTAACGTGACATTAATGATTGTAAAATTATCCAATGTGTAAAGAACACGCAATAAAGATATTATTATTAAAATTTATGTTTCATTAATTATACCTAGCCCTGCACTAGTGATGGAACGAAAGGGCTCATAACCGAAACCGAAACCAGCTAACCACAAAATTGTATAAATGCAAAACTCACCTTAAAATTTTGAATTGCTCTTGTGCTTAATGTTGGGTAGTCGCAAATTTTGGAAAAAACTGGAGAGCTAAAATTTCAGAGGTTTTTGGACCTAGGTTTTTGGACCCCCCCAAAAAAAAAATCGATTTTGTCGTCAAACTTCATCTTTTATGATGCACTTCTACTTTCGATTTCGGTAGGCAAAACCGAAATCGAAACCGAAACCGACATTTCGGCCGTAATTTCAGTCGAAAGCGTTTTCGGTCCATCACTAACCTGCACTGAACCATGCTGTGAATTGCTTGTGCGTATCTACACTTAAATTTCCTTCCATCACTCTGGTTGCAAGTGTTTCTATGTTACTTATTCTTGTCCTGGGGCAATTAAAATCATTCATCTCCTCTCTTTCTGACTTATTTTGAATTGCTCTATTTTAATTTTTTTAATAACGGTCCCTTTGAAAGCTTGAAAACAGTCTTGAGAAAAACTTTTTTTTTTTCAACCTATGCATGTTAAACTACTTCAAGCTGTTTTAGAGGTTGCTGTAGTGAACAAAACCCCTAATCTTTGAATTTCCCGCCTACATCTTTGCTTATTTCGTAGATGTACGTAGATGTATATACTTTAATCAGCAAAAAATTTCTAACCTAGAAGATAACTTTCTCGGAACTTAACAAACTTTAAGAAACAGCCAACCACAATTATCAAGCAGCTCCGTGATCTACAATTAGAAGGTAACAATTTATGAACTAGTCAGTTCATAAATCTTTAAACAACTCACATCTACCCTTTTGCGAACCTGCCAGAATACCAGAATACTTCTTCTTTGTGATGTGGTTTTTGCAGTGATCTGACTTGGTACCAGGGTAAGCTTTTATACTTGAGGTTGTAAGCTCGGGCTGCCAATTTGCCCATGTGAAATCGTATTTCCCTCTGTCCACCAGTCTTCATAAACTGAGGCTAGTTTTTAAGACACAAAAGATCGATCTCAAGATCGTACTATAGTACTATAAGTCCGATCTTGAGATCGATCTTTGCGGCTAAAAAACTAGCCTCTGGTCTCTTAATTAAAGAGCACCAAAAGGCAAGGCGTCTCTTATGTACGTCCCTAACTTGTGACTTCTGAGGAGGGTTGCAAATTAAACTCAAAGTTGCGTTTGGTCATATATGAGAGCAAAGCACAAATTCTCCAAGAGATAATAAAGCTACTATGTAACCTCCCGTGAAAAAACATGAGCAAGCCCAGATTTCAGATCGCCAAGGTGTTGTTGTCAATCTCCCACCCGATCATGAGACATTAATCGGTACTCGTTTAAACTCTACACCTTTCAAAAACTGTTTTTTTACACAAGAGAGAAATGCTTCAGACTCATTTGCTGCAAGCTAGGAACTTTTTACTTTTAACCAAACTGGGCGCTAAATAGTTTCGATCTGTTTCTTATAAGAAAAGGCATCCTTTAATCATGAATTTAAAACAAATGGATTGCAATAACCAAGAACATCTAGAATAGAGGAAATTCTAGATGTCCGTGCAATAACACAACAGTCTTAAATTGTCGTGTCTAGTCAAGGATGGCTAAATTTTAGATCAATATAATCACTAGATAACTTGCAAGCTTTAGTCTGGCTGATTTGGCAAGTGGGGCGGAATGCGTTGAATTCATGAGGAAAATGTCGCCCTCACAACTGTTGAGCGGACAGATAGTGTGACCAAACATGCGAATCAAGACCGACTTTTCAAAACTCAATCTTGAAGCCACAAGTCAGCCTTTGTCCATATATGTATTGGATTAACGCTACATAACGCACTAGCTTAAATTTGTGTTTTTCCTATCACTGAATTATTCAATGTATTTGCAAAACAGTCCCTAGTTGTAGTATTCAAGTCCATGGCATGGTCACCTAGTCACGTCTTCGGTTCTTTCAAGAAAGTGACCACTAGCATTAACAAATAATGGCCCAAAAACATTACTGAATTCCACATTTTACTCATCACTTGCACGGTTGACGTTTGCTTGGTCACACATTTCAAAAGTTTCCGCACTTTTGTCCGCTCCAACAGTTGGCGACCGGAGACACATTTTTAGGCTTAAACTCGATCTAGTATTAATAAAAGTCAATGGGCTAAAGCCAGGATTACTTTCAAAATACACACTGGGTTCGATTCGTACAGTGAAAATTCAACGGAACAATTTATTTGTTGCAAAAACCTCACGTTTTTGTAAAATGATCCAAGGGTCCTTGACTATCTCTAGTATTTAATAGAACTCAATGGTGGCGACCCGTAGACGAATGGGTAGTCCTCCTCAGCGTGACCAACTAACTAAGATCAAGAAGAGCTAAAAACCTCAGTTCAGACGCAAATTTTGGAGCTAAAAGAGCTAACATTTCTTGAAAAAGAGCTAATAAAGAGCTAAATTTAAAAAGGCCAAACACATTGATACTTTTATGTTTTTGGACCTTATATAATTGGTAGTGTCTTTCAAGACATGGGAAAAGTTGACTTTTAGAGTTTTTTTGTTAATTTCTTTCAAAACGGCCAAGACAAAAAAGGTTACTGTGTGATGCAATGTTGTTGGCTTTTTGTACCAATTGTCCAAAAGGACAAAATGTGGAGTTTTAGCCGGTACTAGTACGTGAATGCTAATCGCGAAAGTTGAAAAATTGTGAAAAGAAGCCAGAAATCTTTAAAAATTGCAGAAAAAGAGCTAAAAATGGCAAAAAAATCAGTAGGTACTTTGTCCTTAGGGCAAACTTGGTCATCTTGAAGTTGTTGTAGATGAGAAGTTGGCGGCACACAGACTCCAAAAATGAGTTTGTTTTGGTAGCAACAGCTGGTGCAAGTTTTGGTGCAAAAGGGGCGAGAGAAAATTGTCATTTTAATGATAGTATAGAGAGGTTAACTCAACAACTGACCTCCCTCTTTTTGGGTGTTTGGCGCAAGCAGCCTGAGCAGGTACATCGAGTGAACTCATTTCTATGAACGGAGAGTTTTTACTTCAAATCCTCGGTAGTTAACGTGATAGAGGTAAAAAAAAGCAAGAAAATGCCCCATTGAAAACATCGGAAGGCTTTGTGTCAAGTGCCAGAACAATCAAGCGACGCAGGAAGTAGTGGAAATCGGATTCTACCATTTATGAACGAGTGGTTTCACCAAACTAGTTACCAAAGGAGCTAGCTAAGAGTTCTAAAAGATCCAAGTGAAAGAATATCAGAGCTGGGCAAGAAAATAGAAATTGATAAACCAACCTGAACATTGAAGGAAGAATCTGTTTAGCTGTTTTGTCGGTGGAACCAACGTCAAAGAAAGTCCAGTTTATGAAATGTCAATGGACCATCCACCTTCCCAATTAACCATCGTTAGCCCTTTAAAGTCTTATGAAGACTCTCAAAGTTTTTTTTGGTCTTTTAAAAGCCTTAAGTGATACTGAGAAGCTCCCAAGAAGCCCCAGCCATTGACATCAATGATGATGTTCGAAAACTCCAAGCAGTTCCAAGGACGACATTGGGACACAAATGACGAAGAAATGCAATAATGACTTATGCTTCCAAATGATGATCTGTTCTCAAAACCCTCATTAATATGCTTACCTTTAAGTATTAAACCGAATTAGTTAGTGAGCACAGAAAAGAACCTCCGGCCTTTGGATCTAATTGAGTTGGCATGTTTAACATTTCATGACCTTAAGGTGAAAATATAAAAATGTGATCCTTTTTTTTGAATAATCATTTGCGTAATAAATAAATGGAAAAATAAAACATTGATGAGAAAATTTTCTAGTTTTACAACTGAATTCTAGAAATGGATTTATTTACCTTGTTTTGGCATTAATCTTGTTCTAAACTCGTACTAAAACTCGTTCTAAACTAAAGCATGAATACGGTCGAGATTTGCCTCCATCACTGCACTGGAAGCTTTTCTAATTTATTGCGCATTTCCGCAGGAATTACTTAGCTTACCCTTGATTTCCTCTACATATGAAACATTGACATATTTAATTATTGAGGATTAAATCTAAACACTACTCATATTTGACACCCATGCCAGAGCTACCTGGTACTGAAATAACCCTCTTTCAGTTTTTCAAGTTTTTCTCAGTCAGGTCCATATTACAGTTTATCCTACTAATAATCTACTAAATTCAGTATTTTTCAAATGTTAGAATAAAATCGACAATATTTGAGCTGAGGCGATCCATTTTTGACCCAAAGAAGCGGAAAGTATCTCTGGAAATATAAACACCCAAATTCTCAAACAATATAAATCTTTGAAAATTTAATTAAGATGGAGAAAATGCCATTTTTGTATGTTGTAACACAAAAAGCCAAAGATATAGAATTACATAAAACCCACATAAAACACAGATTTTTGAAAAATTGCTTTTGAATAAGAAAAAGGCTACACAGGGTACACACCACATTTTGTGGCATTCTGCGGTTTTAAAAACGCCTTTTGGTTCTGCTATTAATGAAGAATGAGAAAATGTGTTTAAAATTGACATGGGGATGAGGTGGTAGGAATGTCTACTCTGCTTAGTATGTTAAGAATTAAATTAAGTTATCCTATTTTAACTTAATGAAGTGATATAAAGAATGAGTAAATTGATAGACGTGACATACCCATTGGGACTCTTGGCAGATTAATAGTATGATATTTCAATGCTATTATAATTGAGGCAAAATAATCTACAAAGGGTGATATAGTTAACTTTAATATGGCTTTTCATGTGCAAGAAAGCTATATAAGCAACAATTGCTTACAGTAAAAATAGGCCATTAAGGTATACCAAATATTTCATGAAGAAATAACCTATCTGAATCACTTAAATGGATATTTACATATATTTAAATTGGATTCTCTCAAGTTAAAACTATGTTAAAATTTGATGTTTTGAGTTGTCTATCCATGCATGAGTATTACAAAAATACCAAACCGTGAAAATCCTTTACATGAGAGATGCGGAGACTGAAAAAAAGCTAGAGAAAAGGTAACTAAGTTGTTAACATCTAACATAAGGCTGAATTAAGTAACGTACCTTCCTGAGCAACATGACGCTAACAGAAAAGGTTGCGTTGCCGTCAGCCGTCCTGAAGTTCCGTCCGTGGTCTATGGGTTAGGACAGGAACCCCTGAAAGGGGAGGACACGAACTCCGATTTTTTAAAAAATAGTATGAGGCCGAGGCTGTTTTTTGACACAACGTCATTTATTCCTTATTAACGGCTAAAACTGTTGAACATGCGTCTTTCACGCAAACTTTTTGCGTTAATATTTGAGGACTGGATGTTCTTCACCTTGATTTTAGAGGTCCCAGCACTCTCTTTCCTCGTCTCATGAACTTTTGACATTCAGCTCTCCAAAGGATTTTAGTCCTCATAAGAATGAGGAAAATACGTAGATGGAATCTTGCTTCACCCATTAGTCCAACTTCAGTGAAACAATGCTAAACAGAAGTATCTGTGGTGGTATCTGGAGTGTTACTCCTCTTCCATCCTCTTTAACACCTCCACAACGCAGGAACCATTTCCATAGGAAAATGAAAGAACAAGAATGGTCTCATTTTGAAACAAGATGGAGTCCAAGTCGGAGATGTTGTTGGCTATAACTATTGAAGGGCACTTTTCATGGTTCTGGATCAGATCAGCCATCTGATCCGGATTGGAATAGGAACAAAGGCAATCACAACGTCCTTGAGACAAAATGAGTGAAAAACATGAGGATTAAATCCTTAATTGTGGATTTGATTGAAATTTTTTCAAGTGTTGGAGCTCGAGAAGGTCAGGACCACGCAGGACTGGGGCTAAGGGTCCTTCCGGACCAGAGGATCATGTCTTATCATTGCAGGGAAAGGCTCTACAGGCTTGATAAGGTTTGATTGATTTTCTTAGATCCCCTTGTCCAGGAATTTACAATCAGATTGAATGAAAAAATACACACAATTCAATCTTGATGGGAGAATTTCATTCTAAAGACTTTGAGAGGGTTCATCTAATCCAGGTCTGGCAGTCTATGTCAGATCACCAATTTGGGCTGACTGACTCGAAAGGCAGATCAAAATATTGAGCCCATCCTTTGCTAGTAGCTCCACCCGATAGGTTTCAAAGTCATCTTAATTTGTTCTTCATTTGATCGAACTAGTGATACTGAGGCCTTCTTCTTTCTTTGTTCTATAATCTATATGGACCTTTTTCCGAACGCAAATTCCTCTTGAAAAGGGATTAAGAACCAACTTTCCCCCACATACTCTCATCCGGATCAAAACGGGGAGTTTTATCGCACTCACCCATCACACAACTTGGACAACTAAAGAATATCTTTCCTGTCCTTATTATCCTGAACTAAAAGACACAACTATACAATATAGGAAATTCGAAAAAGGACCATCATTTATAGAACATTAAGTTATGTCAAGGTGACATAACCTATAACAACCTTGATTTCATACAAAGTTCAGGCTAATACCTTAAATATTGATGGATGGGTTCAATTGTAAGTTCAAAGATACTAATAAGACGTTCAAGTCAGATAATAGATTGAGTGTTATTCCTTATGCCTCTTGCTCTCCTACTCTTCATATATGCTTGCTCTGTATATCCGATACTTCTGTATCCATGCCCCAACTCCCGATAATAAAGCAGTTTGCAATAGAGCTTTACCGAGTACACATCGTGCATCCGTCACTCGCGTCCATAACATAACATGGCGCAGTCGGCATGATATTGTGATTATTGAGTTTGTGAAAGTAGTGAATATCGTAAGCTACGATCCATCAGCAGTCACGCAGTGAATCCTGAATAAATGGACAGAGTTAAAGAAAACATTGCTAACAGCGAAGAAATTAAAAGCTTAACAGTTTCCCTCAAAGGTTCCAATGGCCATTTAACTCGAGTGCGATTCTGAACAATTGTGTGAGTTTGTTGTTGACAAACCATCATCTCTGGCTGCATCTGAGTTGGAAAGTGTTTATAGCAGTTTGAAGAATGCTTTCGATAAGGTGTTGAAGTCTCTTTTAAGGCTGCAGGAACTGACACCTGCAGAATTCGATGCATATGAAGATGGAATTACAAACGCAAACTCTTTGTATCAGTCCAGTCTTCAAAAGTTGCTGACTACTATGTCATCGAATGCGGGAACACCCACCCCAGCACTAGTTAGTGCACCGCCGATTGATGGCCAAGCGGTTAAAAGGAGTCGAGCAAATGATGCTCTGAAACCCTTTGTTGTAACACGCGACCACACCCCAGTCGAAATGAGATCATGGGTCACAAAGTTCAAGGCTTTCTACAGTTCAAGCTGTTTGGAACGTTGTTCAGTTTCAGAGCAGCACGCATACTTTCGCATTTGCGTCGATGCTCAATTGGAAGCCAGAATCCGTGATCAGATCCAAGCCGACACCCCTATTTTTGGTGATGGAGGATGCATTTCTCTGTTGGAAAAAGAATTCCTCCTCAAATATCCTTTGGTTCGCAAGACGACTCGATTTCTTCCGTCTTCAGCAATCACAAGGCTAGCTCTTCACAGACTTCTGCGCTAAACTCCGTTCAAAAGGGGAAGAAGCCGATCTTCACAAACTATCTGTGGATGATCTTTACGTATTTCGATACATCTGTGCCTGTTCGGATTCGAAACTCAAAGAATTGTTTTTGAAATCCGAGAGCCCAAATCTGGAGAAGGCTAAATCGAACAGCACATGCTTATGAGGTTACTCAATCCACCCTCAAAGCGATGAGTGGGACGGATTGCCAAGCAGCAAAATTGACGTCAAACCAAAACAAGATGATCACTAAGGGGAAAACTTCGAGGCAGAGTTTTCAGAAGAAAATCTCGCCCGACAAGTGTTTTAGATGTGGAAGTTCAAGACGTGCAGGGAATGATTGCCCAATGATTAACGTTAAATGCCACAAATGTGGTAAGGTGGGACATATCAAGCCAGTTTGCACGGTCGATCGCGGAAATGGTATCTGAACTCAACGGGCCATTAGGTACGAACACCGAGGACAAGCCGACACAACGGCGACACTTCAAGTGGCCAATGTCAATGCTGTTGTCCATCATCCTACACCAAGATTCTTGGTTCATATAAATCCGTTAAAAGGCAAGAAATTCACCTTTAACGCCCTGCCAGATACAGGAGCAACACGGACTATTATATCTACGTATTTGGTTAAGAAATACAGACTGCCCGTCAGTCAGCAAGAAGTCCAATTAACCGCAGCAAACGGCAACACCTTGGCTTGCGAGGGACTTGTGGAGTTTGGTCTCTCCATCGATGGTTCTGCAGAAATCGATGTGACAGCAATCTCCTGTTCAGAGGTTGAGAACGACCTATTTGTAGGTTGGAAGGATCTGCAAAGATTAAAGGTCATACCGGAAGATTTTCCGAAGGCGCAAGTTGAATCACGCGCTCGAGCTGCAATGATGGAACA
Organism: Tigriopus japonicus; assembly: GCA_010645155.1. Classification (NCBI taxonomy): domain Eukaryota; kingdom Metazoa; phylum Arthropoda; class Copepoda; order Harpacticoida; family Harpacticidae; genus Tigriopus; species Tigriopus japonicus. The sequence goes on from CM021323.1 coordinate 8,563,416, forward strand.
ACACCATCAAGATTTGGATATGAGTCCAATTTTTGAAGACTTCAAAGATGTCTTACGAAACGATTTGTCTAAGTGACATATGAAGGGCCCTCCGATGAAAATACATCTGCGTGACGTCGACATTGAACCACGTAGGGTACTCACGGCACGCCCAGCACCTTTACACATGAAGGAGGAAGCCGATCTTCTCATACAAGAACTGATCGATTCCGACATTATTTCACCTCTTACTTCACTTACCTCACACAGGGATAGTGAAAACGAGGAAAGCCGCTCAGCAACTTTACTATTGGCCGGGCATCAATAATGATATCAAAATCATGATTGATTGATGCGAAATTTGCAAATTCGACGACGGACTCAACAGCGAGAACCTCTACAGGAGGTGAATCAAGCCATGGGGCCCATGGACCAAATTGCGGCCGACCTATTTGAATATTCTGGTCGACACTATCTTATGGTAGTTGACAGATATTCCGGCAATTCAATTTTTTTCAAAAAAATTCAAAACCAAAATTCAAGTTCAATTGAATTCGTTGAAAACCGAGGCTATCACGAAAATTCTAATGAAGATTTTCCTCCAATATGGCTTCCCACGATTTATCCGTACGGATGGAGGCCCACAATTTCGAAGTGAATGTAAAAAGTTTTGTTGCGACAACAACGTTATTTACGAAGTGTCCTCACCATATAATCCCCAAAGTAATGGTTTGGCAGAGTCTGCAGTGAAACAAATTAAAGACCTCTACTTCAAATGCCAGAGAGACTCTTTATTAATGGACAAGGCTCTGGCCACATGGAGGAATATTCCAAAGGCGGATGGTATTTCCCCGTCACAACTCTTTCTGGGTCGTAGACACAGAGGTTTCCTGCCTACCCTACCCAAAGCCGTTGGTTTTATTGACCAAGGAAGTGCTGCTCGAATGAGGAAACGGGTTCAAAAAGCGTTCAAAATCAAATTTGATCGCCAAACTCAGCCTTTATCTCTTCTCGAAATTGGGCAACGAGTGCGCGTTCAAAATCCTGTCCTCAAAACATGGAAAGAAATGGGCACAATTGAATCGATCAGGCCATCTGGTTGTTCATACGTCATTCGTATGGATGAGGGACATGCATCTCTACGGAATAGAATATTCATCAAGCCTTTGCCTAGAGATGTTACGTTTGATCGTGGCCAAAAGCGTCAAATTCCTGGGGAGTCAGGAATGGAGGATATCGTTCCAAGAAGAAGTGAACGTTTAAGAGAAAAACAATTGTCTTGGTGAGATCACTTCATCTCAACCGTTCATCATGGAAGCAGGCCCATCTCAAGAGATTATTTCTCAACCCAAGGACGTGGAACAGAATTCTGGTTTCCACATTGTAGAAATCCATATTGGCACGGCCCAAATGGGACTTGTCATCCTGGTAGTGTTAGTGCTTGTGTTTTGTGCTGTTTATAAGCGTTGTATAAAGCTTCAACGCCCACGTAGTGGTTTACCGTGGTATAATGGTGAACAGTGTTTTGTTCCACCACCCCAACTTCGCCGCAACGTCCAACCGCTCGTTGAAGATCGCTTTGAAGATATTACCAATGCGATGCCAACGCCAGGAAAGTTTTACTTGGGCGAATATTTAAATTATGTATTCATATTATTTGGGGGGAGATGTAGTGTTATTCCTTATGCCTCGTGCTCTCCTACTCTTCATATGTGCTTGCTCTGTATATACGATACTTCTGTATCCATGCCCCAACTCCCGATAATAAAGCAGTTTGCAATAGAGCTTCACCGAGTACCCATCGTGCGTCCGTCACTCGCGTCCATAACATAACATAGATGAGCTCGGAAAAAAACGTTATTTTGTTGTTGATAATTCAAGTAATCGTAAGATATTCTTTGTTGTTCAAGTTGTGTATTGGATGTGCGTAAAGAAACTCCCCGTTTTGGTACGGGTGAAAGTTGGTTCTTAATCCCTTTTCATGAGGAATTTGCGCTCGGATTCAGGTCTATATTCGTTCTATTAGCTTTAGTTTGAGCTATCACTTCCAAAGGTTCTAGCACGTAACCTAGGCATCCGATTTCATTTGATCACTTGATTGTCATATTGTAGAAAAGACACCTTGCGAGTTCATTTGCACTTGATGTCATCCATCAATTAATTATTCACTCTTTCATTCACTCGTTCATGGCTGAACTTGGATGTCTTTTAAACACCAACATGGGACTGATTTTTGGGCATGGCGTGACTTTTGCCAAGGCTAGGACTTGGCTGGACCTGCTTGAAACACAGGGAATACCGATTGGCGCACTATCTTTTGGACTTTTGGTCGATTTCCGTTTGATTTTCCACTGCCAACATGGCCGTTCGTACTTCTTGTTTACGAACAAACTTCTTGTTTGTCGGCCTCGTACCGGAGGTTGCGTGAGGGAGAAATTCCGCGAGTTCGTATCCATTATTTATACTATTATATAGGTTATCCCTGGTTAGGATAAGTTAGATGCAACTTTAGAATAGGTTGGCACTCTGAGTTCTTACAAATGGCGGCGAAAAATCATTCCTTATTTTTCAGTCTTTTTTTTCAATTCCTTCCACGACATCTAACGCACTGGGATTTTAAACTTTTTTCAGATACGGCTGATATCAAAGATGTTGATTGTATGGTGTATAATCTAAAAGCGCTTAATGGCAACTTCTCATTGTATTGTTATAACCACATCAACAACATTGCTACATACTTCGATGGATACAACAAAGATGGGACTACCAATAGAGACGGCTCAATGAAAAATACCTTGAGCACCGCTGTTATAAAGGAACAATGCGGACCTTGCTTCGATTCCTTTGTGTGTCGGTAAGTTTGCTTAGCTTTAAGCGTGCAATTGATAACAGATTCCAGATCAAAGTACACATGAATATTTGCAGTATTCATGATATTCATGTTTATATTGATAAATGTTCGGTTAGGGGTGGAGTCCAAACAAGAGCCCAATTGTAATCTGTATTGGTTCCAAGATGTCAGGGGAAAGTCCACAATAGTGGGCTCAAGTAAACAGACTTGTGCTGTAATTGCAATTACATACAATTACGTTATTGCACTTACATTTTGAAGTTAGTAAACTAAAATTTGAAATCAACGTTATTGTATTTCTGATTGATTAATATTCAGCCAAAGTAATCGAGGTTCTTCAAACTACTAATAACCATTAATTTTTTACCTAAATACCAAAATTTTGGATCAAACTGTTCTAGCGGATTTTTTATCGGATCTATCGAAATCACTGTGTGCAAGCATTAATCCGTCAGGCCATAGTTGTCCACTTATAGATGTCTCCTCTTGTGCATGAAATGTCGCAATAAAGCAAAAATGGGAATTTCCCAAAAAGTGTAATTGATTTTTTTTTTTTTTGCATGAAAATCAATTGCAATGAGACATGCAGGGGGAGGTTTAAGTGATCTCTTCAAAAATCTTATCGCGGGCGGATGAAAAAAGAGAAAAGGCTTGTTCGTCAATGTAAGATTTTGGTCAGTGAAAGGGTTTTCGCGTTTTACAGACCGCCCTTATGACTTAGATGCTGCAAAAAATGTCGAATTGCCAGTTTGGACATTTTGACTCCCGGTTTTGTAAGAATTTGCAAAATTATTCCATTGATTAAAAATGGCAAGCACTTAAAAAAGACCTTTGATATTGAAGAGAAACACGTACAAAAAACGGCATTTTGTTTGATACCATGATGGTTTTGGAGCTTTACAATACAAATCAGTGCTTATAACATCACTTACACTTGTACTTACCCAAAAAAGTGGCCTTTTGTTGAGAATTTTCTCGTGCAAGAACGAGCAAATAAAGTGTGCATTTTTTTCCAAAATCCTAACCAAAGGTGTTCAAACTTGCAATTCGACATTTTTCATGGCATCTAATTCGCAAGGGCGGTCTGTAAATTGCAAAAACCCTTAAACTGCCCAAATTCTCACGAGCCACCCACTGTTGCCAAACAAGCCTTTTCTCTTGTTTCATCCGCCCGCGATAAGATTTTTGAGGAGATCACTCAAACCTCCCCCTGCATTTCTCATTTGAAAGCAAAGGTAATTGCAATTGATAGGTAATTCACAACCAAAACTACTGTCATATACGAAAAAAAACTGCGCCATCTATTGAGGCAAATTTAAAATTGTATTGTTACACCAATTAACCCAGATCAAGGGCTTGTTGTGCGTTGAGGTTCAGAGAATTATCACGAGATGGTGTTGTTCCACGCGTCAACTTGGAAAAATCAGAGCGAGTCATATACATAACTTTTGAAGTCGCTCATGTTTGAAATCAAGATGATATGATCTTAAAAGTTATTGTATCGTGTAGAGGGAATCATCCCCTCCCAAATCCACATATTTTGGGCTGATGAAGTTGATTTGAATTCAAATTATGGGATTCGGAAGATTCTCGTTGCCCGTCTAGGTTGAGAGATGTGAGTTTATCCTGACAATGGTTTTGGTTGCGCAACGGGGCTTAAATAACAAAACAAAGGATCAAGAATCCGGGATTATAAAATCCGGCAGTTTTCAAAGCATCCAAGTCGCAAAGGTGGTCTGTGGAATGCGAAAACCAAGATTGGAAGAACAAGGGTTTTCGCATTTCACAGACTACCCTCATGAGTTACATGATATGAAAAATGTCGTAGTTTTAAATCCCGTATTCCTGATCGTTTGTTTTGTTGTTTAAGCCCCGTTGCGCAACCAAAACCATTGTCAGGATAAACTCACATCTCTCAACCTAGACGGGCAACGAGAATCTTCCGAATCCCATAATTTGAATTCTAATCAACTTCTTCAGCCCAAAATATGTGGATTTGGGAGGGGATGATTCCCTCTACACGATACAATAACTTTTAAGATCATATCATCTTGATTTCAAACATGAGCGACTTCAAAAGTTATGTATATGACTCGCTCTGATTTTTCCAATTTGACGCGTGGATCAGCACCATCTCGTGATAATTATCTGAACCTCAACGCACAACAAACCCTTGATCTGGGTTAATTGCATGTCAATTCTGCCTCCTCTCTTGAAGAGAGCCTCTTCAAGAGAATGAAAAGATACTCTTTTGAAGAAAATATATATTGGATATTTTGTCACTTTCTGCAAATACTTTTTCCGGGCCCTAATTATTGCATTTGAGCACAAAGTAATTATAATTGTAATCAATTGCAATTTGAAAGTAATTGACACAACCACTTTTTAATGTGATTCTGGCGAAAGATTGGGCCCATCTGATATTATTATTATCCAAAGCTTGTTCTCACATTTTTTAGGGGATTTGAACCCGGGTATATCAGTAATGTAATCTATCAATCCAGCGCAGATAAATACTGGGGCCAATGCATGATTTCATTTTTAGTCAAGCATTGTTGCGATTTGGCAACTCAATTCTTCAGTACTCAAAGATATATCTAACCCTGCAAAAAAGCTATTTTCCCGACAAAGGCTCATGGGCAAAAGATTGAACAATAAAGGAGCCCGATAAAGAAGAGAGGAGGACTTCATTGTTCTAACTAGCCTCGATTCCTTAAGATTTGGAGGTGCTCTCAGAGCACATGTAAAACCTCTGCGTTCGCCACAACTGATCTCAAAGCCTGGGTTAGGACAGAGCCTATGAATGCTTTTGAAAACATTCAAGGTTAATCAGAATTATTGAAACATTAGATTGAAGATCATTGGTGCGAGCCACAATTTCAAAGGATAGGTTTAAAAACATAACAGGATATAGGAAAATTGTCATGAAACCCGGAACAAGGTGGTAAAAAGGGGTTGAATACTCCCACGTTGTTCAAGATGGCATGAAATCCCACTTGATTCATGAAAAGATGACTAAAGACTAAAATATGTCCCAATAACTGTTGGTTGGATTGTAAAAAGGTCAACAAGGACAATACAACCCTTTTTTGGCTGTAGTTGAAGCAGCATGGGATGATACCCATGAGGAGAAATAGGTGGGTACAAGTTGTAAAATTAATATCAAGACGTGTAGGGTGGTGGTTTGGTGACAAATAATATTCCATTATGTAAAAGTATGTTGTATGCGGAACAACTTCTAAGAACAATGTTTTCCAATTGACCTTGTTGGTAAGCAGTTATTTTACAATATTCATGTTTTGCTAATTCTGCCTAACCCTATACTGTATTAGATATCCTTCGTACCTTCTCTGATTATCGTGCAGCCCTAACTTTTGGAGCCTCTGATTATTTTGAAAATTGACAGAAAATGGCAAAGTTGTTAAAATACAATTGGTGATATTGACGCCAATAACTATGCAATTTTTTATTTTTTACTAATCAAGAACCCTTCTCTGAAAGTGTCCAGTGACTCAAGAGGAAGTAGTTTTGGGATGTCAACTAAAAAAATATACCCTTAAATTGGCGATGTCTGTTGTTTCATGTTTACAAGAGTCAAGCTCCCTGTTTGGGTCACACTTTTCCAATACCAGCCGTTGATTGGCCCACATTTTTTACGAAAGGTTTGTTTGTCTGAACTCGTTTTCTTAGACACCAAAAGAACCTTCCTTCACAAGCAAAAGGAGAAAAAATTTCTGATTTTTATGGCGTAAAAGCATGAATGTTCAGGCTTAAGGAGGCCTTGGCTAAAAAAATTTAAGTACCCGTACTCTAGATGATGAAATCCGAACTTCTTATCTGCACATTTTGAGTTAGGGTGGACACGAAATTAATAAAGAAGTAAATACTAGTTATGACAAATCTTGATAAAACAAGCAGTTCAAAACGCAATGATTTGAGGTCAATTTGAACTGGCATTAAATTAATACAAATAAAAGATCATAACACCATAATGGTAAAATAATAATTCAGTGGGCACTCCATCAATTACTTTTGTGGCGTCAAAAATCACCAAACTCAAAGGTATCTTAGAAGACATGTGTAAGTGAAAGTTTATACGGGTATTCTAATAAAATTGCCCTCGTCTCGAAAGTAGCAAGAATAAGTGTCTCCGCCCTGAATGAACTTTTTGAAACAATCAAATATTTTCATATATTTTACAACGTAAGGGCAAGCTAAGGATGGCTGAATGGTCAGATTTTTGCTAAAAATCTGATTATATGTCATGCGTCTACGCACTTTATTGTAATCCAGAAGTGAAAATTTAACAGAATCTATCTATTTTATACAAATAGGGCGATTTGACGGGATCCTATTAAATCAGAGCGGATTAAAAGGGAGTGTGAACAAAATAAAGCAAATCAAAATAGTGTCGGCCCAAAATAGAGCCGCTTCAATTCCTCAATTTTTAGATGTTTAAACAAGACATGGCATCACTTAAATCTTAAATAACACTGTCTACGGAGTTCACAAAAAGGGCAGGAAAAGTTTTTTTTACCAAGGCTCCTTTTGTGGCAATGGTACAAATTTACCCAAAACAAACAAATATTCTGAAAACCCAAACAAATATACAAACAAACAAAGAAATGGCCAATTTGTTCGCATCAGTTGTATTGAGTAGGCAAAGCATGCTAGTTGGATACTACAAATGTCCATGGTTGAATTGATTTTAAGGGTTGAAAAATTGTAACAGAAGTCCCAAAAAGAATTAGTTGGTCAACAAAATACCATATGCACCCACAAATGAAGGAAGTAATGGCCAAGATCCGACATCACTCGTCTCATTTGAATTGACGCCCCTCGGGCGGACGCCCCTCGGGTCGCCAATAAAATGAACCTCCCTCTGCCGGACTTTTGCCATTATTCCCTTTCTTTGCAGGTGCATAAATAGTACTGATGCGAACAAATTGGCCATTTCTTGTTTTTTTGTATATTTGTTTGGGTTTTCAGAATATTTGTTTGTTTGGGGTAAATTTGTACCATTCCCAAATAAAAACAATGTTGCTGTCAAGATTTGTCCTGATTAGTAAAAGCGAGTGTCTAATGATTATTTTCGCCACAATTATTATTGCCATTGAAATGATTTATTGGTCCAAGAGATATACTCCATGCAAATGGAACACTTACTTATGACTTTCGAAAATATTTCAAGACTTTGATTTTCTTTTGACCTTTTTCAACTCGTAAGGGATGTCATTTTTGGCAGCCCTGTTTTTCGGAGAGACCAAAACAAACATCAGCTGTTGACTTCTCTTTCCAATTTGTTTGTTCTTTGTTTGTGATTTCTATTTGTTTGTTATGCTGTCGTTTGTTTGTCTTTGTTTGTTCTGGGTTATATTTGTTTGTTTCCCATCAATAATAAATAGTAAAAATTCATTCTAATATGATTGGCTCTAAAACGTCACACTCTTATGATTTGGCTCTATTTTGATTTGGCACTATTTCGAAGTGCACTATTTTGATAAGCTCTATTTAGTTCACTCTGTCTTTTGATCTGCACTATTGTTGTATAGACCCCAATTTGACTTTAATGATATTTGTAGGTTTTTGAAGTTTTTTTGGGTACCAATCCTTTCATTTACTTCTCTTGAGAGAATAAAATTTGATCCAACCCAACATTTTTAGTCTGTGAACACTACTGTGTATTTGGTAAATTATAAAGCATTTAAAAACATTGGTCATTAAAAATCCAAATGAAGGTATGGAAATTACATTGAAAATCATATAAAATAGTTTCGAAACGGGAATATTGTAAATTGAAATTTAAAAAAATTGAACCAACTAGAACGGATTCGTTTCAGGTTTGGTCGGATCCAAAAAAATATTTTGCACATCCAAATCCAAATTCCACAGATTTTGATCAATCCAAACGAATCTGAACCCAAAAATTCGTGCTAGATTTGTTTGTTTGTTGAGGAGTCAGAACGCAGCTTCGCAGCTGCGATCTAATAGAGGCTGTCCGCCATATGGGGATATTGCCGCTCCACTTGGACAAGCTAACAAGCAAGCATTAATTTTTACCTCACCCTCGGGAATGACCCCAGGTTCGCCCATTTAAGCCGTCAAGGGCCGTGACTTCTGCATGTAACTTAATACCACAGGTCACTAGGACTCGGCAAGCCCGGGATCGAACCGGGGCTTGCCTAGTATTTGGCATTGAAAGACAGTTCAATGCTAAATTTTGACTCCGAAGAGTTGAGTTTGGAAAGTTGTGTGTTGCATTTGAAAGACGGTTCAGATGCTAAATTTTGACTCCGAATAGTTGAGTTTTGAGGGTGGCAGTCAGCCGGGATCGAACCCCAGCCATCTGCACGACAAACCGACGCAGTACGCACTACGCCATGCCTCACCCCTATTCGTGCTAGAATCCAAACATATCTAAATCCGCTCGGTTCGGAAAAGTATCCGATGCCATAGACGTCTTGATAGGATGTTTTTGCAATTCTGCCTAACATATCATTGCACTATAAAGATGAACAAGTCAGGACGAACAAAAAGAAGACAACACAATGTATTTAACCTCAAGCCCTCTAACAAATGTTTGGTTTGAAAGCTGTCCCAAGTTGGATTCCATAGACAATAATCTATGATAATTTATCAAATCCAGTCTGCTTTGGCAGCTTTTTCTCCAAAAATAGACAGTTCCATCCACCTTCCCACAAAACAAAAAGTTGAATCATTCATTGCAACCAAGGTTTGTTTGGTGTCAGGTACGAAATTCCAGTTTTATAATAATTCTTTATTGTGAACATTATTGGAGACATTGGAATGATTTTATACATCATTCTTTGATATACATTGTATTAGTCATTGAGTATATTGTGAAGATTTTCAATCTGATGGCCCCAATCTGGGTTTGCATGGCACTGTTCGAGGTGGTTATCCACCAGACTTGATTGTAAAGTTGAAGGGGGAAGACTGGGATCAAACCCACGAACCCGAGCATAGCTCGGTTGTGCGTTAACCAACTACACTGAACCATCATTCCCTTTTTTTATTCCTTGCTCCAAGATTGCCACTTTTTTCAATTTTTTTTTGAGATTGTCACTAATGAATTATTTCTATCCTTCTTTGAAACCAAGAACTCTGATAAAATACACCACAAATGCATCAATAAAGTAATTAGATTGTTTGCATAGTGGGGAGGCTATCCTGCAAAATTAAAATGTTCACAATCACCTTGTTAATTGAATGAGAATGTTTCAAAACATTTTTTCCAAAAACTTGTCTTCTGCGTGTCACATAGTAGATGAGTGGCGCAAAAAAACACTGCGTGGTTGAAATCAATAATTCAAGAAGACAGATGTAAATATGATTACAAAAACCACCTAAGGAAGTAAGTTAGTCAAATAATATTTGACTTAACAAGAAATTAGGTGAAAGTTAAGTTGAAATTTCAAGTTAAGGACCATTAATGATAGGGTAAAAACTCTGACATGAAGAACTTGGTTCTTTCTTTCATTTCCTTCTCTAGCCAGGGATAACCTATATAATAGTATAAATACTGGAAACGAACTCGCGGAATTTCTCCCTCACGCAACCTCCGGTATGAGGCCGCCAAACGAAGTTTGTTCGTAAACAAGAAGTACAAACGGCCATGTTGGGAGTGGAAAATCAAACGGAAATCGACCAAAATTCCAAAAGATAGTGCGCCAATTGGTATTCCCTGTTTTTCAAACGGGTCCAGCCAAGTCCTAGCCTTGGCAAAAGTCAACGCCATGCCCAAAAATCAGTCCGATGTTGGTGTTTCAAAGACATTAAGTTCAGCCATGAACGAGTGAATGAAAGAGTGAATAATTAATTGATGGATGACATCAAGTGCGAATGAACTCGCAAGGTGTCTTTTCTACAATATTACAGTCAAGTGATCAATTGAAATCGGATGACTAGGTTACGTGCTAGAACCTTTGGAAATGATAGCCCAAACTAAAGCTAATAGAACGAATATAGACCTGAATCCGAGCGCAAATTCCTCGTGAAAAAGGATTAAGAACCAACTTTCGCCCGTACCAAAACGAGGAGTTTCTTTACGCACATCCATACACAACTTGGACAACAAAGAATATCTTACGATTACTTGATTTATCTACAACAAAATAACGTTTTTTTCCGAGCTCATCTATTATCTGACTTGAACGTCTTATTAGTATCTTTGAACTTACAATTGAACCCATCCATCAATATTTAAGGTATTATCCTGAACTTAATTAACACATGCCAAACTTTGTATGAAATCAAGGTTGTTATAGGTTGTGCAAGGAGGACGGTATTACTTGGAGTGGGATCGAGCGAGGGCGCGTTACTGCGTTGGTGTGAATTTTCCTGCGTGATAGCCTGGAGTTAATGAAGAAATCCAATATAATTCGAATTAATGTCGTTTTATTGACATAAGTCATAAAACAAAAGTCCACAAGGATTCAATGAGCAATCATTTGAAGCCCAATTGATGTCTCTCAAAGAATTCAAACTGTGTTGTTTCATTGTGTTAAGTCAGATATCTTCAAACTACTGATCTACTGACTTGCTTTGTGTTAGTGATTGTCCACCTCTTTATTGAAAGCAACATTGTTTTTATCATTGGGATAGTTCAGGAACCCCTGTACTTCAGGACGGATTTCAAAAATACACACTATGTCCGATCATTGTACTAAAATGTGAGGTTTTTGCAACAAATATATTGTTCCGTTGAATTTCCATTGTACTAATCGGACCTAGGTTGTATTTTGAAAGTAATCCTGGCTTGAGCCATCCTTGGATAGTTCTAAGACATTCTTCCCTTTGTACAATGATTTGAATGTTCTTCTCTGTCTTTGTTTTTAGCACTTAATTGGGGTTCTAAAGCCAAAAGAAGACTGTAAAATGTTGAAAAAAAAGAAACAAAAAAAAGATTTTTTTTTTTGCATTCTATGAAGAGAAAAATGTCCTTAAACAATCCCAATGATAAAAACCATGTTGCTTTCAATAAAAAGGTGGACAATCACTAACACAAAGCAAGTCAGTAGATCAGTAGTTTGAAGATATCTGACTTAACACAATGAAACAACACAGTTTGAATTCTTTGAGAGACATCATTTAGGCATCAAACGATTGCTCATTGAATCCTTGTGGACTTTTGTTTTATGACTTACAGTATGTCAATAAAACGACATTAATTCGAATTATATTGGATTTCTTCATTAACTCCAGGCTATCACGCAGGAAAATTCACACCAACGCAGTAACGCGCCCCCGCTCGATCCCACTCCAAATAATACCGTCCTCCTTGGATTGTGTCACCTTGGCATAACTTAATATTCTATAAATGATGGTCCTTTTTCGAATTTCCTTTTATTGTATGGTTGTGTCTTTTAGTTCAGGATAATAAGGACAGGTAAGATATTCTCAAGTTGTTCAAGTTGTGTTGGATGATTGCGATAAAACTCCCCGTTTTGATCCGGGTGAGAGTATGTGGGGAAAGTTGGTTTTTAATCCCTTTTCAAGGGGAATTTGCGTTCGGAATAAGGTCCATATAGAGCAAAGAAAGAAGAAGTCCTCAGTATCACTAATTCGATCAAATGAAGAACAAATTACGATGACTTTGAAACCTATCAGGTGGACCTACTAGCAATGTATGGGCTCAATATTTTGACCTGCCTTTCGAGTCAGTCAGCCCAAATTGGTGATCTGACATAGACTGCCAGACCTGGATTACATGGACCCTCTCAAAGTCTTTAGAATGAAATGCTCCCATCAAGATTAAATTGTGTGAATTTTTTCATTCAATCTGATTGTTATTTCCTGGACAAGGGGGTCTAAGAAAATCAATCAAACCTTATCAAGCCTGTAGAGCCTATCTGTGCAATGATTAGACATGATCCTCTGGTCCTCAAGGACCCTTAGCCCCAGTCCTGCGTGGTCCTGACCTTCTTGAGCTCCAAGACTTGAAACATTTTCAATCAAATCCATAATCAAGGATTTAATCCTCATGTTTTTCACTCATTTTGTCTCAAGGACGTTGTAATTGCCTTTGTTCCCATTCCAATCCGGATCAGTTGGCTGATCTGATCCAGAATCGTCAAAAGTGCCCTTCAATAGTTACAGCCAACAACATCTCCGACTTGGACTCCATCTTCTTTCAAAATGAAATCATTCTTGTTCTTTCATTTTCCTATGGAAATGGTTCCTGTGTTGTGGAGGTGTTGAAGAGGATGGAAGAGGAGTAACACTCCAGATACCACCACAGATACTTCTGTTTAGCATTGTTTCACTGAAGTTGGACTAATGGGTGAAGCAAGATTCCATCTACATATTTTCCTCATTCTTATGAGGACTAAAATCCTTTGGAGAGCTGAATGTCAAAAGTTCATGAGACGAGGAAAAAAAAAAAGAGTGCTGGGACCTCTAAAATCAAGGTGAAGAACATCCAGTCCACAAATATTAACACAAAAAGTCAAGACGCATGTTCAACAGTTTTAGCCGTTAAAAAGGAATAAATGACGTTGTGTCAAAATATAGCCTCGGCCTCATACCATTTTTTCAAAAATCGGAGTTCGTGTCCACCCCTTTCAGGGGTTCCTGCCCTAGCTAGATACACTAAGATAGATATTGGCATTCGTAGGCTAAGACACGGTGCCGATGATTCACGGTGGTGATTGGTCAAGAGCATTCAGTTGAACATTCAGCTAATTCTAACGAAGTTCAACAACAAACCAGAGTACTTCTTCTTTGTTGATTTTGTAGTGATCTGACCTGGTGCTGGGGTTGCCAATTTTCTTAAGTGAAATCACATTCCCCACTGTCTACCAGCCTTCATGAACAGGTTTTTTTCTTTAAGAAGCGACAAAAGGCAAGGCATCCCTGACTTTCGTGACTTCTGAGCAGGGTTGCAAATCAACCTCAAATTCGTGTTTGCTCATATACCAGAGTAAAGCACCCATTCTCTAAGAGGTAACCCTACCCTGCCACCTCCCGTGAAAAAACTTGCGCAAGCCGAGATTTCACATCACTGAGATTTTGTTGTCAATCACCCGATCATGTGAATTTATCGGCCCCTGTTTAAACTCCACACTAGTTGAAATTCACTTTTTGCATATCGGGTTAATACCTTAGACACATTTCCAGCAGACTTGAGGATTTTCAATAACCAAACTGCCCTATCAGATGAGCGAAATAGTTTAAATGTGTTTCTTTGAAGAAAAGGTTCCTTTAATCACGAACTTCGGCTTCCCGCATGATGAATGACGTCACAGACAGTCCGTGCCGGGTCGGGCAATCATGGATTTGAATGCCAATCTCTGCCTTCTAGTATTTCTAGCCCTAACCAACCAAGCAGTCACTTTGATTATTCCGTCCACAGAGTTCCCAGAGAGGAGACCCTGGGGCAGACGGGGCTAACATTTTGTTGGACAATTTTCAGGCCTCAGCTGACTTTTGGCTGAGACGTTTTCCAAGCAGTTGTGCCCAAACAAGTTCGTTTGTAGGGTTGAAGTCATGGTCACTTGTTCCGCCCTTAAAATGCCCCAATCGTTCAGGGCCTGTCAAGAATAACCCGTCAGACCAGAGGCATGATTCTGCACGTTAACTTAATCGCAACATTTCAAAACGAACACAACTTGGCATGAAGGGAAATTTGTTTGTTTGGGCACAATTTAGGTAATAATCTTCGGAAATATCAAGTTTTCACGTGCAACCTTTGCTCTTAGATAACTTAATAACCACAATGGTGGCGACTACCGGCTGTGCCATGTTACATGGTTGGATGTTGGTGAATGACTAGTTGTTTATTGTCTTGGAGACACGGTTATATATACATGGTAGATTGACTAGAGTGAGAGCACAAGTATCGAGGGGAGAGCATGGCGGGAATACTACAAAAACTTGGGGAGTTTGTTCTTTTTTATTTCTTCCAGATTTAATAGAGCCAATGGTGACATGAAAGAGTCTGTGAAGTACAATTACACACAGATTATTTCGGACAAATCTGTGTTTGAACCCAAAAGGAAAACGTGGCTCAACGAATCGTTTGTGAATGTTGAAGTGGAATTTAAAGCCTATTCGGACTTTGTGGAGAAATGCAAGACTTCATTAACCAGTTCTCAAGGTAAGAAAAGCAATTATCGATACGGAGGTAGCAGAGATTCAATTGTTTTGGGCACCTTGGCGACACTGAGAATACATTACTCAAAATCAAAGGGGGTCAAAAACAGACTCGAAATATGGCATATTTGAAATCCATCTGGCATGACATTTTCGTTATATATCTTTTATATCTGGCATATTTTCTGGTATATTTTGGCTTAATGATCAAAATTTCTTTAATTAAGTGTCAAAATCCAATTAATATCATGCTAAATGAGGTTTTATTTTAATTTAAAAAAGCAACCCTGACCTCTGACGGAATTTCCAGTAATTGTGCTTACACTTTCAAGACAATTCAAACAAGCTCAAATGCTTTGAGGGTAAAGGCAGTCAGTTGTGATGTGACTTGGCCAAGTAATGAGTCATCACAGACACCCAAGCACAAATTGCTTACAAGCATTACTTGGGCAATACACCAATACACTTGGCAAGCTCAAGGAACAATTGAAGATGGAGTTGCTCTCAAAAGTGTTGTGAAGCTTGCAGTGTGAGTTGGAAGAATAAACCTGCCAAGCTGTCATACTTTCAATGATATATGGCATCACAATATACTCGAGGACTATCAGTCTGATTTGATATTGATAAACCTATTTTTGGCAACATGTGAGATGTACACACCTAGATATAAGGTTGCATGTTAACGCATATAAAAACGATTTTTTATAGTATACTGAACTCTGGTCTTACAACATAGCTGACCTCAAGTATACTTATCGTGAAACCAACTGATGACTATTGGAATTGCTGTGTACGCTCACGATTAGCCCTTCTACATTAGATTACCATTCCCAAGAATAAAATTAGTCTGATCGATAGGCGCCTATTGTAAACAATGCGGTCAATTGAGATGGCCCGCATTCTCAACTCGCACTTGGAGCTTGAAGTCCTATTTAAAGTACAAAGTCTCATTTTGACCCCATCTTGAAGACCGAACTAGAAAAAGTGGCATTCTTGTACTTCAGTTTAACTTCAAATTTCGATTCTGGCAATCCATATTCTCAGTCACTGCACATCCTACCTTTAAATTCGATCTTTCAATGTTACGGCCTAACTAAAATTAGAGGATACTCAGGCGCAATTATAGTATACTAAACATTACGAATTAGATGCTTTAAAATGCGGCCTATATCCTAAAAACAAGCCTTATTAGTAAAAACATTTAACTAATGCTTTTAGCATGACACAAATTGTCTAAAATAAATTAAAGGGAACCAGATAAACTATTAACTTAAAAATGAAAACTCTGAAATGATATTTGCATTGAATAACATGAAGTGATTACAGATATAACTTGTATACTTGTAAAATTTACTTACTGCACTAACGAAATTGCCATTGGATATATTGGTGGCCATATTGGATATCATAAGTCCAAGAGAAAAGGTATATCAGATTGTTCTTGAGATGACAATTACAGAAAGCAATATGCTTACGTCAGGCTTTCATTGTATGTTTATGTTATTTTGGGCATGAAAATAATCATGTCCTTTAACTTTGAAGAGTTCCAATCAGCAAAAGGAAACTGATGCAAGAAATAATTCTATTTAAAGTGTTTTGCTCTTGTGATTTTAGGGATGAAGTAGCATATAGAGGGGAGTAAGGCGGGAATACAACATCTCCC